>OY743168.1:97873424-98530924 GCA_963555705.1 Ligustrum vulgare
CCTGCATAGCACTTAATTTGTGATTTTCTGCTGACGATCAGCTCTGATACCATTTATTACGATCCGGTCCCACTTAACGGGCTGTCCCGATCGTTAGATCGATGACGTACTATACCAAATGTACCAACATGAGTCTTTTACAGCATACTTTTTCCTCATTCGCACGCTCCCCGAGATAACTTTTCCGGGATCACTCATCATTGATGTAACGACCCGGGTCCCACTTAACGGGCTGTCCCGACCGTTAGATGACGGCGTACTGTCCCCACCGTACCAACACGAGTCTTTTCAGCATGCTTTGTCCTCACTCGCACGCTCCCCGAGAAAACTTCCCAGGAGGTCACCCATCCCAGAATTACTCCAAGCCAAGCACGCTTAACTTTGGAGTTTCTAACGATGGACTTCCGGAAAAGAAGGTGCACCTTGTTGGTATGAGTAGTACCTATCATTTCTTTTAAGCTTTCTTGGTCGGGGTATTACAATCACCCCCTGTTAGACTCACGACGTCCTCTTCGCGCCTAACCCATTTGAGGATCTGTTTCCAGGCGTTGGAATTTTAGAGGTGGCTCCCGCTCTATGGCGTAGCACTTAGTTCCCGATTTTCCGACTGGCGGGCTCTGATACCATTTGTAACGACCCGGGTCCCACTTAACGGGCTGTCCCGGCCGTTAGATGACGGCGTACTGTCCCCACCGTACCAACACGAGTCTTTTCAGCATGCTTTGTTCTCACTCGCACGCTCCCCGAGAAAACTTCCCAGGAGGTCACCCATCCTAGAATTTCTCCAAGCCAAGCACGCTTAACTTTGGAGTTTCTAATGATGGACTTCCGGAAAAGAAGGTGCACCTTGTTGGTATGAGTAGTACCTATCATACCACGTGGTCTAATGGTAGCAGGATTCCATAAATCTTTGTACTTAACCCCTAGGTGCAAGGTTCGAATCCTGCGGAAGGCAAAAATCCACTTCTGGAGAAGGCCCCAGCGAGGGAGCCAGGGGGGAGTGGAAAGACCATGAGTACGGCTCGGAGAAGGCCCCAACGAGGGAGCCGGGTCGTTACACATAAACATGTAATCATGCTAACATATTTTTCTTATAACATCATAACATATCGCATATTCACATAAGTGCGGAAAGTAGCCTTGTCTTGTCTTAATTCAACATGCAATTATGCATGGAAGTTATAGCGCATATAACATTTCTTCTTTATACACCATTTTCGGGAGAGCATTTTCCCGTCTTACCCCTCATGGTTAATCACATGAACATAACATTATATATGATTTACAAAATTCCAGATTCACATGCAAATCATAGCTAAATAAATTATTGAGTATGAGTCTACCTCAAAGCTTAACGAGTATATATATATCGAGCGGGAATTTTTGTAGCGTACCCGGTCCTCAAGGGCTGCCGGCCGTCTACTCATGGTCTTTCCACTCCCCCCCTGGTCGTCCGCTCCTCAAGGGCTGGCAGCCTCGTTTCCAGGAAATGGATTTTTGCCTCCCCAGGGATTCGAACCTTGTACCTAGGGGTTAAGTACAAACTTCATGGAATCCCTGGTACCATTAGGGGGGAGTTGAAAGACCATGAGTGCGGCTCGGAGAATGCCCCAGAGAGGGAGCCGGGTCGTTACAAAAAAGGCGCTTTTTTTGTAACGACCCGGCTCCCTCGCTGGGGCCTTCTCCGAGCCGTACTCATGGTCTTTCCACTCCCCCCTGGTAACCCCTAGGTGCAAGGTTCGAATCCTGCGGAAAGCAAAAATCCACTTCTGGAGAAGGCCCCAGCGCGGGAGCCAGGGGGGAGTGGAAAGACCATGAGTACGGCTCGGAGAAGGCCCCAGCGAGGGAGCCGGGTCGTTACAATTGAATTGCTCCAAACTAAGTACGCTTAATTGTGGAGTTTCTAACAATGAACTCCAAAACAAAAAGATGCACCTTGTTAGTATGAATAGTACATATCAAATCTTTTAAATTTTCCTGACTTGGGTGTTACAAATTGTAAACCTAAACCGAAGGCTCCTCAACGTTGCTTAGGTTATAGATCAAGTAAAGTGATATTTGAACGAGGGTCCAAGTTTTGGTTCCTCACGTACCTCGTGTATTCTACTTGAGGAAAAAGATAAGAGGTAAAATGTAATATAAAGCCATGTTTGGTTCATGATAAATTAAACAACTTTTTCCTCAAAGTTATTTTCAATTACACATTTTTATGATACCCACCATTTACCCCAGTATTTAGAAAATCGAAAATCAGTTCGAACGAATCAAATGTCAGAAGGTTGAATCGGTTTCAATTAAAATATCAAAAATTATTCCAAAATTACAAAATTTTCTAAAAAACAAGTTATTTTACAAATAAACTAATATTTACTCATTTAGAAAACAAAATTACACATAAAAGTAGCTTAAAACAACAATAGAAAAAATCCCGAAAATCGGGTTCAAAAACCGGCATGTTCCCTGTTGAAAACCGGGTTTTTCGGCCTATTTTTGAGTTGAAACGGATCGATTTTTCAGCCGGTTACAAATTTTCCCAATCGAATTTGGTCTGATTTTCTAAGTAATGCTTTACACTCGTTTCAACAACTTTTCAATTACATATTCAAAAAAATTTTCAATTTCTCTTACACTAAACAGGTTCTAAGCATGTTTTTTTTTTCATTATCTGTCTTGTTTTTGTGCAAGACATGAAGAATCGTAAGAGAGAAGTATATTTACCAATTTGTTTTCTATGCGTTGTGTTTGTCTTTGTCTCTTTGATCTGGTCTGGTCTTGTCAAGCCTTTCACATTCTCTTCAACCCCACTTTACTTCTTTAAGACCATTCTGTGAACCATATCATTATAGTCCAGTCTAGTCAAATTTCCTGTTTCCTTAAATTTTCACAGTCTCGCCCTTCTTTCGATACACACAACTTTTTTGATTTTTATTGTTTATAGGATATTTGTAGGTCGGGCTCTTCAACTTTTCACGTGGTGTCATTATGTATTCTTGACATTAAGAAATGCTACATGTAAAAAAGTTGAGCCGCAACTTTGATGACCCCAGCCTATCCTTTTATATATCTTGGTGAAGGATGTAAATTCCAGATTATGTCTTCAAGAATATAGAGTGGAAGACTGCTTGTACACTTGCATTTACCTAAGGACCAAATCCATATTTCAAAATTCGAACTATTAACGTGGTAGCATCAAGTAAAGCTGGAGTTTTTCCTCCTTCTCCTTTTATCACTTGGAGATGCGCCCTGGCACTGGGGGCGAAATGCTACATGTACAATGACTTTGACAAGGTATTTGACAATTGACTTATATGGCATAATCCTATTTTTCACACATCACATCATCATTTAAGTTTCCGTTTGACAAACATGTTTTTAAACATGTTTTTCATACACAATTCCCCAAATTACTTTTTAATCGTACACATTTTCTCTATCCATTTTTCAACTACCTTGTCAAATTAATTGTACAAGTAGCAAGTTTCCTTGACTCTATGTTCGACTACAAGAATAGTGTATATAAATGATTTATTGTTATTTTCAAAGTAAAATATATAGTTAAAAAATAATTTAAAACATTGTACAATTTATAAATGAATTTATAATACCTTTAAGGAACACAGGCTTAAATGTGTAAATTTGGGCTTGAAATGGTTAATATGAAAGTTTCACCCAACTTAAAATTTGAGGGTAAACTTGACATTTCTTACAAATTCAGTTGAAGGTGGCGTTTGACATTTAGAGTGTGTTTGATTGCACGTAAGAAAAATGCATTTTTCACTCAAATTTTTTTATATTCCAATCAAACAAATTTTTATTTTCTATGAAATTTGAATTCCACCAATTCACTATTTGACCATATTTTCTTTGAATTCAAGGAATTGGAATTCATTAATAGCAACTTCAATCGTAGTGTAATTTATACCTCCTAAAAATCACTTTTACATCTCAATATACATCTCAGCGGATCTATATTAAAGTTTTGCTCCAATGATGAGATGCACATTATAAGATCTAAATTTAATTTTTGGACAATTTTGTTTAGCTAGTAAATTTTACGTTAATTTTTTTTATTTGTGCATACATATAAATATTACGAATAAATTGACCTAAAAAATTCGAAATTTGGTCAAGAAAAAATATTTAAAAATTAAAAATGTGCAAATTAATATAAAAATTCAAATTGTAATGTAAATTAATATAATAGATTTAAATTATATATCTCACATAAAAATTTTATGGATTGTTGAAATTTAAATTTAGATGAAATTACTCCATGTAGTGTAAAAAAGATGTAAATGTGGATCCATTTTTACATCTTTTGGCCGAAATTCTAATTTGCATTCCCTTTTACACTCTCATTAGAGATCAATTCGACGATTTTGGAGATCTAAATCACACATTGGATGTATTATACACCACGATTGGAGTTGCTCTAATGGGTATAAGAATTGAAATTCCATGAAATTGGAATTTTACCTCATTTTCCACCCTTCGATCAAACACATCCTAATGGATATATACTAATACTATTGAACATCACATCACATACAATATTATATTATGCCACTGTTTGGTGGATTAAATCAAATTATTAGCAAATTTTGATAAAAAATTGATGAAATACATGGTTGAAAATTTGTGAACCCATAAAATATGTGATTCAGATTGATTATTTACTTAAAATCTAGATTTTAATTTGTACCAAACAGAATTATATGTATTGCTAGCATTTATGATTTGACAAGATTGTCTTCATAAAAGTGACAGTGTGACATGATCATCTTAAAATAAGAAATAAATGACGTCACTTAAAGTCCATAAAATCGTAAGTTCCCAAACAAGAGGCATTTATGATTTGACAAGATTGGTGTTCATAAAAGCGACAGTGTGACATGATCAGCTTAAAATAAGAAATAAATGACGTCGCTTAAAGTCCATAAAATCGTAAGTTCCCAAACAAGAGGAGAACTAGGGTTCTAATCGCGTATTTCATCGAAAGTGATAAAACGATGAGACGAGTGTTGAAAAATGATTCGTATAGTCAACTCCGACGTGGTACTAGACATCAAGTATCTTGTGCTGCTGCCTAGTATACTAATTTACCCAATTTTTACGAGTAAAATAATTGGAAAATATTTCACCATGCGACTTTCTATATTGTGCATACTATTACAAATACAATACATACAATAAAAATAAAGTGTGAGATACCAAAGCAAGCACTAAAGCAACTGACGATTTTTCTGAGTCTGAAACCGAGTCTGAGCGTTCTCAGGTGAGTCTATTTTCTGTCCTACTTTGCTATAATCTGCCATTTTCCTCTGCTCAAAGAAACATCACATTATCAGAAACTTTCTTTTTTACAGTGAAAAAAAAATACGTGTAATTCTATACCTCTTTGGAATTGCATGGAGAAACACCAAAGCTTGTTACATTTTTCAATCCTGTAGTATATGAATGTTGTGTAGGTTTTTCAAGAAAGTGAGATCAAATGGAGGACAACCCATCTCTGGGATCATCAAGAAATGAGGCCATGCTCCGTCGCCGCCACGCAGTGGTGGATGACGATGGTGTATATAAGATTACGTCTACAGGGAAGTCCTGTCAATCTTGTACCGCCGGAGTGATTGCAGACTGTGTCGCCGTCTGTTGCTGCCCTTGTGCCATTGTGAACATTCTTGCACTGGCGTTTATCAAGGTGCCGTGGATGGTTGGCCGGAAGTGCTTCGGCATGGCCAAAAAGAACCGGCGGTTAAAGGAGGAGAAGAGAATTTGTGAAGGGAGTTATCGGGACTGTTATGGGGACAAATTTGGAATTTCTGGAAAAGAACGAGTAAATGGAGGAACAGTTTTGGAAATTGTATCACTGGAGGAAGAGCTACCGGACAATTTCAGCGTGGGGTTTGAGGCTGAAGAAATTTTCCATTTGGGTTTTGGTAGGGTATCTTTCACTGGAATTCCTAGCGAAGTTAAGGGTAATTAATTAGGGAATATAAGTTTTGAAAAATTACTTCTTGCCTAAACATAAAAACTATTTTTTTTTTTTTTTTTTTTGTTGAGAAAATGCATTTATACGGATATCTGTACATACAGATGTCTCACTGTAAATCTGTACGTGTAGCATAATTTATTTTTTGGACTTCAAAGGATGAGTTAATGTCCGTTTCACCCTTTGGCCTTGGAATTTGAATTTGATGTATAGATCTATTAGTATTAGTATAGAAATTAAGAATTTTATACTCTCCAAATTGTTTGTAAATTAGTTTGGTTTTGCTTAAATTATTAATCAGGATTAATTAGTTAATTAGTTATGCCATTAATTTCACATTCAAATTTTGTAATTATGGCAAAAGAATTACTCCTCAGACAAGGATTTGTTTGTATGAATTAATTGATGAGGAAGTCTTCCACGGTTCGCTTTTCATGTAAATTTGAATGC
Source organism: Ligustrum vulgare (assembly GCA_963555705.1). NCBI lineage: Eukaryota > Viridiplantae > Streptophyta > Magnoliopsida > Lamiales > Oleaceae > Ligustrum > Ligustrum vulgare. The sequence continues at coordinate 97,879,864 of OY743168.1, forward strand.
GAATATAGTCTATGTCTACTTGGAGTAAACATTCGTACAACAATTCTATTCCTCATGAACCTTCCTTTACGCCATACGGATACAAACCCAGATGGATGACATGAAGCACCATAACACTTGCGTTATGTTGGATGTTAATTCGTATTATACACTTTAATTACTCAATCACCATAGCCCATTGAGTTGATCCTCATCAAAGGTATCCACCATTAATTCTACATGGTCTACATTGCTCATGTTCGGACGTGATTTTAATTGTCACGACTCGTAATTACTAACGATAAATTGTGACTTGTACTTTATCTACTTTTTAAAAAACAATTTTTAAGCATAAAAGTTTATCTATATTTTAATTTAAATTTTAATCAAAGTAAAAGCCAACAATTAATTATAACCACATTGTGGAATATAGTGGTGGTTCACTTAATCCACATGTCACCCTATGATTGACACCTCACTTACCTTTGAGATTTGAATTTGAATAAGAGGGGGAAACTCTTTCTTGATTCATGAGACTTGTCAAATATTGGGTGGAGAGGTAGATGTGGGAGAGGTCCAACATCTCCGACGAAATCTTGCTACCTCCGGAGAACCTATATCCGGTTGCCATTTCCCGAGGACGACGGTGTTATGTTCCGGTGTGTTTAAGTGGTAGAAATCTGAGCTCAAACAAGAATAAGAACACAAGGCTGGGAACGTTCTTCTTGCTGGACATTCTTTTTGCTGTTGGGTCTTCTTCTTAAAGATGGGAAATGAGCTTTGGAGCTCAAAAAATGGTATCAGAGCCAATGGTGGATGAAGCATAGAAGAATCGGGCTGAAGAAAGCAAGAAGAGAAGCACAGACAGCTGGAAACAAGGAGGAAAAGAAAAAAAACGTTGCTGTCCATTTTTTTCAGATTCTGGATGAACTGGAAAAGAGTGATTTCGGCCGATCCAGGACTCCGATCGACGATCGGCCACTACCATCAGAACGGGCTCTTCAAGGAGAAGACTCTCCTAAAATTTGGGGGTGATCTGACGGTTGAAACAGAAGTTATTCGCTGGAGAAGAAGATACTGACAAACTGAAAAACAGAGATTCCCGCCAAATGGGAGCTCCAATCGCGAAACAGTTACCACGGTTGGGTTCGTGACGAGGAGGAGAAGCTTCCTCTGTTTTTTTGGCATTTTCCGGTGACGGGCGGCAGCGGCGGCGGCTGATTCCATTTTCGAACTCCGTTTTGCCATATCAACTCTCGATTATACGGACACAGAAAAGTCCGCTATTTGCATTGGCTATTCCTTATTTTAATTACGTATTTTATATTCTAGAGGATATTGTGAGGTGGCCATATAGTGTTGGGGGTTACCTTGTCGGTAACCATTGCTTGTTGGTAAAACTCACATAGGATTGGAATTTGACTACGTGCTTAATTTCTTGAAATTGTTGTGTGTTACTTGTTATTATATTATTTGTGTGATTATCTTGAAGAGTAATTTCAGTGAAATTGGTTTGATTTTGCATTTGTGTGTGGATAATTGCTTTAAGTTAACTTGATTGAATCTCATGATTTGCATTATGGGTTCTCGTGTTGAATTGTCCCAATTTAACGGTAAAGGAGATTACTCCATTTGGAAGCAAAAAATGAAGGCTATTTTAATTCAACAAAGAGTTTCTAAAGCACTTGAAGACCCTAATACTTATTCAAAAGCATTGTTAGATAAGACTGATGAAATTACTGAGATAAATGAAATTGCACATAGTTGTATAATATTACATTTATCTGATGATATAGTGGGGCAAGTTGAAAAGTACACGACTGCTAAAGATTTGTGGGAAGCACTTGACAAACATTTTTTGACAAAATCTTTAACAAAGAAGATTCACTTAATTAAAAAACTTTTCAACTATAAATTGGATCAAGGAAATTATCTTGAATCTAATTTGAGTGAGTTTAACAGTCTTGTCAAGTGTTTGACCCACAATGGAAAGAAATTTGATGATGAATATCTCGCTGCCATTATGCTAAATACCATGCCTGAATCTTATAGAGATTTTAGGAATGCTATCACATATGCTAGGGACATTGTGACCTTAGATATTGTAGTTGAGGCTTTAAGGGCTAGGGAGCTCGAGATGAAGAGGGAGTCAAGGGGTAGCAGCTCGAGGGAAGAGAGTTTGTTTAGTGGTTTTAGAGGGAGAAATGAGTCAAGAGAGTCGAGAGAAAGCCACTTCCAAACGAAGAAGGGTAGAGGAAAATTGAAGGGTAGGTCCAAGTATCGGGATAAGAGTGTTAAGAAATGCTACTATTGTAGTAAAATTGGACATTTCAAGAGAGACTGTAATGACTTTAAAAAGAAACATAGACCTCAGCAAAGTGATGATCAGAACCTAGTTGTTGTAGGTGATGCTGATAGTCTTCATCTGATGACCGTGACATGTGATGATGATAATGTCGACAATACTCTTCATAGACCACAAGCGATGAATGTGTTTGAAATTGATTTTGACAGTGAGTGGATTTTAGACTCGGGTGCCACTGTCCATATGTGTAACACCCCGAATTTCGTGCGGAGCCCGTGACGCCACTTCGTCCTTCAAATCTGATTTTATTGTGGAAAATAAATTTAATTAAAAATGTCACATTCATTATTTGAAACCTTCAGCGGAAATTTGATTAATTTAAAATATAGAACAATTCTTAAAACTTGTATCTCAATTATTTAAAAAAATTAACGATAAATAATTTAACGAGTAACATTCGTAAAATTGACTAAAAATTCTCATCATTTATTAAATTTGCCACAGCTGCCCTTTCATTCGCCGCCTTCTCCGAGATCTGCAAAAATTGTTAAAAATGGAATGAGCATTTCGAAAGAAATACTCAGTAGACTCATCGCCAATAATTAATTTACAGAATAATTGAACACGTAATTATGCAACCATACAATGACATCATTCTCATATTCTTGGGCTACTTTACTTTCAAAATCAAGGCTCTTTAAAAATCATAGGGTGTGGGTAGTCTCGTCTCGTGCACTTAAGGCACATAAGTTATTCATAACATCATCATTTCTCATTTATCTCATAAGAGATATTCTTTTCTCGTCTCATGCATCAAAGTATGTAAATCACGTAATTTCATATAAGACATGCAATTATAATTTAAACTAATTAGTGGGGGCGAGTCTACCTCAAATCACGAGTCTGAAAGTTGAGCAAGAAAATTCACGTTGTTCTTCTAAATGTCCAAGCGCCTCGTCTAGCATAACTTAAAATGATAAGTCTAATTTAATACTTTAAAATTGATTTAAATGACTTTGAACTTTAGGGACTGAAATGATTATTTTAAAACTTGGAGGACTAAAATGAATACTTTGAAAGTTTAGGGACTAAAATGAATACTTTGAAACTTGGGATTTATAATTAAATGAATTAAATCCGCAGAGATTGAAATAAACGGTTCATAAATCTTGTGGCATAAAATAATAACTTTTGAAACTTAAGATTTAAAATATTTAAACTGCAGGGACTGTTTTAGATTATTTTAAAACTTGGGGACTGAAATGATCATTTTTAAAACTAAAAGGGCTGATGGAATAATTTTGTGAAATCAAATTTAATAACATGAAATCCCTTTCTTTCTCTTTATTGGAACAGAGAGGGAGAAGACGAGCGAGGTCGCGATCGACGAAGAGGCTTTGGCCTCTTCTGGGTTCAAAGGCTTTCGTCACCTTTCGCCGGCGTTACGCTGATGGCATCGCCGCCATCGAGGGGTGGCGACGACGACGGGCGTAGGGACGACAGAATCAGGGCTTGGAGAAAGGTGATGGTTCGTGCGATTTTTGAGCAAGAAAATCGAGGCTGGAAAATTGTGGTTTCTTGGTGATAATCCGGCCAAAATGGTTCAGATGGTTGGGGTAAAGTTTTAGTTACTATGATTCTTGAATTTTTTTGGGTTTGATTTTGGAATTTCTTCTATTGGTTTGGTTTTTGATTGGGTGAAGTGGGCTGTGGTGATGTTGGTTGAATATGGCGGTGATGGTGGTTTGTGTGGTTGCCGTCGGGGAATGTCTTGGCAGTGGTGGTGACTTTCGAGAGGTGTTGGTGGCGGTGGTGCTTGGTATTAGTGATGGAATCGGTGTTTGCAAAATTTTTGGCATTGGCGTGGTGTTGATGCCCGGTTACGGTTGGCATTCAGATTTCAGAGGTGCGGTGGAGGTGGCAAACGTTTCTTGGGTTGGAGGTGGTTCGGGCAGTCGTGGGGGTCGTTTGGTGAAGTGGTGGAAGGGCAGTGATGGTTTGGGGCTGGCACGAAGATGATCGAGACTAGTGATGGGTATGGGTACGATGTGTGCAAGAAGGCTGATGGGGTTATGAATACGTGCTCAAAGTCTGTTGTTGTAAGTGAGGTGATGGAGAAATTAAATAATTTTGCTTGTGTATAAATTCTTGGTAAATTGTGGCTTGTTGTAATGAGGTTGAGGTTGATTGGTGACTATAATTATGGGATTGTGGAAAGAAGAAAGGGATTGAAGAGTGATCGGCTTTGGCAAGTAGGGGAATGATTTTAGGATTGAAAATGGAAGATACACATTGAGTGGAATTCAAAATTTTGGCAAAGGCTTGATTTGTGATTGAGGGGTTGAAGGGGAGGTTAATTTGGTGCAGATGGCGTGTAAGGGGAAGGAATTCAGCTGATGAAATTCTGGTTATTGACTCAACTTTGGTAAGTTATGGCAGATTGTGGGAATTAGCTATGGAGGTGGATTATGGTTGATTGATGACTGAAATTTTGGGATTGAGATTTTAAAATAAATAAAAATTTGAGAATGAATTTAAATTGGGGCTAAAATATTTTGGACTCAAATATTTAAAATTTGGATTAAAATACATGAATAAATAAATAATGAAAATAAGATACTTTCATAAAAATTGAAATTGAAATTGAACTACGATAAATTTAAATAATTTAAATTTTAACTTAAATGGCTAGACGAAATATGTGTTTAAAAATAAATGGGCAAAGTCGTAGCGATACATAAAAATATTTATTCAAAATTGGTCACGAAAATTCTTGGTCGCTACAATATGAGTCCTATTAAATCTTTGTTTTATAACTATAGAGAAGTTAAGCCTAGGAAAGTGTACTTGAGGGACAACTATACACAGACTGTGGAAGGAGTTGGTGATATTTCTATTAGGATGCATGGTGGCATGATCAGATCTCTACTGAATGTCAGGTATGTCTCGGGCCTTGCGAGGAACCTTATTTCCTTGGGAATTTTGGAAGATGAGGGATATGAGTACAGATCTCATTTCCGTACTATGAAAGTGAGTAGAGACTCTCTAGTTGTTATGAAAGGTCCCAAGAGGAACGAATTGTATATCCTTGAAGGTAAAGCCTTAAAGGCCTACGAGTCTGCATTATCTACAATTTATGAAGATAGATCAGATCTTTGGCATAAAAGGATGGGACACATAGGGAACAAGGGGTTGAAGTGTCTTAGTGATCAGAGTTTGCTAGGAAAGGATAGTGTTACACCTTTAAGCTTTTGTGAGACGTGTGTTCTAGGAAAGTCACACAGGGTTAGCTTTGGGATAGGTGAACAAAGTACTAACAGACCCTTAGACTACATTCATGCTGATTTATGGGGACCAGAAAAACACCCTACAAATGGTGGTAGTAGATTTTTCCTGTCTATTGTTGATGTCTATTCGAGGAAAGTTTGGGTGTATCCCCTTAAATCCAAATCTAACACTTTTGGTAAGTTCAAGTCCTAGATTGCCTTAGTTGAGAAACAAATGGGGAAAAGTGTAAGAACTCTTAGGACGGACAATGGTCTAGAGTTTGGCAACTTTGAGTTCGATACCTTCTGTAAGGATAGAGGAATCAGGAGGCATACGACTTTGAGATCTACCCCCCCCCCCAGCAGAATGGAGTAGCTGAGAGGATGAATCGGACTTTAATGAATAAAGTTAAATGCATGCTGATTAGTTCGGGGTTAGCTAAAGGCTTTTGGGGTGAAGCTGTCTGTACCGCTGCCTATTTGATAAATATGTCACCTTCTAGTACTGTTGACTTTAAGACTCCCCAAGAATTGTGGACTGGGAAACCTCCAGATTTGTCACACCTTAGAGTATTTGGTTGTGCGGCTTATGCACTTCAGGTTGAGGGTAAGTTAGACTCTAGGGCTACTAAGTGTGTCATGTTAGGTTATCCTGAGGGAGTGAAAGGTTACATATTATGGGTTTTAGATGATAAGGGCATGAAAGTTATCAACAGTCGAGATGTGAAGTTTAATGAACTTGATATGCCTTGTCTTAAGACCATAAATAAACAGATTGAGAAGGAGGAATCTTCTACTGAGAAGAAGATTGAGTTTGAGGTGAAGAGATTAGGTGAAGATAATCCAGAGGGTAGTGCAACCCAACCTCAAGTAGAAGCGGAACAAGAAGTCATGGTAGAGCAACATGAACTAGAAATTCCTGAAACGGAAGTCCCTGATCAAGAAACATCTACAGGTACTAATTTGGAGAACTACCAATTAGTGAGAGATAGGGAGAGGAGACAAGTTAGATCAAATATGAAGTACATCTCTTCTAATTTGATTGACTATGTCTTAGTTTCAGGTGAAGCCTTAGATTCAGTTGAACCTACTTCATTTGAGGAAGCGATCAATTGTGAAAAGTCTGAAAATTGGAAAGAGGCTATGAAGGAGGAGATCCAGTCTCTGAACAAAAATGAGACTTGGAAGTTGGTTGAAAAATCAAGGAAACAGAAGGTAGTCCATTGTAAATGGATCTCCAAGATGAAAGAAGGAGTAGAAGCTAATGACCCTTTAAGACATAAAGCTAGATTGGTAGTTAAAGGATTTACTCAAAGAGAGGGGATAGACTATAATGAGGTGTTTTGATGAGATTCGAGATGTGCGGAAACGTCGGAAAGTTCCGAACCCAGGTTGTGGATGGACGGTGGAATCTTGACCCGATATTCACGACGCGATGGCTCGACAATGTGGAATAAAGAACCAAGACTTTCGAAACGCCACAAGGAATTGTCCAATCTCCTTGATAAATTTCTGGTTTTGAACGCCACAAATACTCTCGCGAATATTTGATAAGTTCTGGATGAACGCCACAAGATAATCAATCTTGATAAGTTCGGGTTTGTAATGTGAATCCACACATTAAACAATTGAAAAACATTCAACCTCTTTTATTCAAATTCAAAGTCTGAATTACAATGAATGGAAAAAGCGTATAAATAAGCAAAATAAAACCCTAGTCGCTAATCTACTCAAAATAGAATTCTAATTAGACTAAAATTCGAAAATAGGCAAACAAATAATTAAAAATAAAATTTAACCTAAAAATACGCAAAAACCTTAATTTCCGTTTGCATAATTGACTTGCTGTTTTGAAGCCCCAAATGATGGAATTTGACTATATCAGTCGGCTCAAGGGCTTTAGCCCATGAGTTTTGCTCAGTGGCCAATTTCTACTCGAAAAACACATATTATGCATCTAATTCCAACATGGTTGACTGGATTGCACTTTTATTTGGCTTGAATATTTAACTTTTTCCGTCAAGCCTGCTATGACTCCGATTGTCGAGGGTCCGGAACACATCATACCCTCCTTCTTTAGGATGATTCGTCCCGAATCATAGCTTTGTTCCTATTATTTTACTTCACCTCCTGGATCAAACGAAAAATTATTGCTTCCATGCCTGTGGAATGACCAATAGTATCCTGTAACTTTGGTTACATGAATGGATTGAAGCACGAGCTTGAATTTCCATGATTGGTGTGACTCAAGCTCCCAAGTGTAAGAAACCTGGAAGAAAGAATTAAATAGAACGGGGAGGGAAATGTTATGTTCATGAGGTACAAGGTATGGATCCTTGTATTCATGAATTATCACCGTCAATTCCACCTTTTGAACCATGAGGTCCTTCTCTTCACCTCGTTCTCCTTTTGCAACTTCTTGCTCACCCCCCCTCTATCTCTTTTCTCTCAAGCTCGGTTGCTTCCTCTAACTAAAAATTTTCTAGCTCATCTACCTCTTCAAATTTTTTTCTTTCAAATTCAACCACATCTTCTACCCCAACATTCGTATCGCCATGTTCGCACACTACCTCATCACTATCCAAATGTGGATCTACCAATTCAAAATTCAAATTTTGAACTTCTACCCCAACTTCTAATTCCACCTTCTCCTCATCAAATTTTGGAGTTTGTTTATTTGTTTTTAATTTCAACTCTCTCTCCTTCTTTTCAATATCCTTATCCCCATGATGCCTCCTATTATACCACTTTTCACTCTCCTTTCTTACCCTCCGTGAATCTTCTAGTGCTTCTTCTAATGTCAACCCATATAGTGCGCATGTTTTCCCTTTCTTAAGGAATTTATATATGTGCATACTTTTATCATAAACAGCCTCCCTCCTACGCCTCCAAGATTTTCTCAATAAAATATGATAAGATTTCAATGGCACTACATCACACCATACATCCTTACTATACCTTCCCTGGGTGATAGGCACTAGAACTTGTTTGGTTACTTTAAAATTCCCAAACTCCCTCATCCACGTCATCCTATAAGGTTTATAGTGTGGTTCTAGGGGCAATCCTAATTTTTCAATCACGGTGCTACTAACGAAATTAGTAAAACACTTTCCATCAATCGTCAAACTGCACCCCTTATGATCTACACAACATCTAGTTTGGAATAAAAAGCTCGGATCATAATCCATTCCTTATGTGACGTTAAAAAAAATTCAATAATAAAGAGGATTTAGATATGAAATAGCAAGAATGACTTTTATTGACTTGGAAGGAAATAAATACCAAGAATATTAAAGAAACTCAAGAAAGTGGTTCTTGAATTTCGGAGTGACTTTTTTTTTTTTAATTATGATGAATTTTCGGAATTAATAAAAATAAAAAATAATTTTTTTTAATAAAATCCGAAAATTCGACACGAACGTAACAAAACAAACGAGACAGGATTTGGATAAGAATCGAATAAAATAAACAAGATTGAATTTTGTTGAATTTTTATATGGATCAAAACTCGAAAAAATTTACTGGCACGAAGAATACTCAAGAAAAGAAAGACTCAACAACAAGATATGGATAATTCTTATGGCAGACTCGATGATAAACATAAGAATTAAACTAGATAGAATAAAAAAACCTGAATTCAGAGTCCAACTCTGATACCAGATGATGAGATTCGAGATGTGCGGAAGAAACGTCGGAAAGTTCCGAACCCAGGTTGTGGATGGACGGTGGAATCTTGACCCGATATTCACGACGCGATGGTTCGACGATGTGGAATAAAGAACCAAGACTTTCGAAACGCCACAAGGAATTGTCCAATCTCCTTAATAAGTTTCTGGTTTTGAACGCCACAAATACTCTCGCGAATATTTGATAAGTTCTGGATGAACGCCACAAGATAATCAATCTTGATAAGTTCGGGTTTGTAATGTGAATCCACACATTAAAGAATTGAAAAACATTCAGTCTCTTTTATTCAAATTCAAAGTCTGAATTACAATGAATGGAAAAAGCATATAAATACGCAAAATAAAACCCTAGTCGCTAATCTACTCAAAATAGAATTCTAATTAGACTAAGATTCTAAAATAGACAAACAAATAATTAAAAACAAAATTTAACCTAAAAATACGTAAAAATCCTAATTTCCGTCTGCATAATTGACTTGCTGTTTTGAAGCCCCAAATGATGGAATTTGACCATAAAATCAGTCGGCTTTGAGTTTTGCTCAGTGGCCCATTTCTACTCGAAAAACACATACTATGCATCTAATTCCGGAATGGTTGACTGGATTGCACTTTTATTTGACTTGAATATTTAACTTTTTCCGTCAAGCCTGCTATGACTCCGATTGTCGAGGGTCCGGAACACATCATGTTTTCACCTGTCATTAAGTATAAAACTATCAGGTTAGTCTTAGCCTTAGTTGTCCAATATAATTGGGAATTAGAGCAACTAGATGTTAAGACCGCTTTTCTTCATGGGGAATTGGATGAGGTGATTTACATGACTCAATCTCAAGGGTTTGAGGTGAAGGGTAAGTCAGAACTTGTGTGCGTGCTTAGAAAGTCCCTGTATGGCCTTAAGCAGAGTTCTAGACAATGGTATAAAAAAATTGATGCTTATATTTTATAAAATTTGTTTTAAAAGGAGTGAATATGATGCATGTTTGTATTATAATAACTGTAAGATAGGCTGTGAAGTTTATTTGTTGTTATATGTGGTTGACATGTTGCTTGCTAGTTCTAGTAAAGCTGAAATTGTTAAAATGAAAAACCTTTTAAAATCGAAATTTGACATGACAGACTTAGGAGAGGCAAGAAAGGTTCTTAGCATGGTTATTAAAAGGAATATGGCTGATAATAGACTGACTATTAATCAAGAGTCTTATTTAGACAAGATGATAACCAAATTTGGCATGAAACTTGCTAAGTCTGTCAATATACCATTAGCTGCACACATGAATTTATCATCTGCACAATGCCCTAAAAATGAAGATGAAAAGCAAGAAATGAGTAATGTTTCCTATGCTAATGTCATTGGTTCTGTGATGTATTCTATGATTACCTCTAGACCGGACCTTTCATATGCAGTTAGTTTATTGAGTAGGTTTATGTCTAACCCAGGTAAACCTCATTGGGCTGCATTAAAATGGCTATTAAGATATCTAGCCGGAACTCTTAAAAGGGGGTTAGTGTTTAAAAGGAGAAGTGATAAGCTTGAGCTTAAGGGATATGTAGATTCTGACTTTGCAGGTGATAAAGATTAGAGGAAATCTACCACTTCTTATTTTTTCTGTTTGGGTGATAATTGTATCACATGGAAATCATAGTTGCAATCTACTGTTACACTCTCCAGCACTAAAGTTGAATACGTTGCACTCACTAAAGGTGTAAAAGAATGCATGTGGTTAAAAAGCCTATTGTGTGAATTGAACTTCTTAAATGAAACTGCTGTGATATTTACTAATAGTCAAAGTGCTTTAATGTTATGTAAAAATCTTGTTTATCATGAAAGGTTTAAGCACATTGAGGTAAAGTATCATTTCATTAGGGAGAAGTTAGCTTCAGGTGTGTTTACATTACTTAAAATTGCAATTGATGATAATCCTGCAAATGTTGGGACAAAAGTACTTGCGGCAGGTAAATTCAACAAGTGTTTATCAATTCTTTCTATTGATAATGGTTAGTTGTTTTGCAGGTACTTGGCTGAAGTGAGCGATGATGATTTATAAGACCATACACACAAAATAGATAGTACTTGTAACCGGGGAAATTGGTAATGGATTAAGGTGACCCAAGGTGAAGATTTGTGGAATATAGTGGTGGTTCACTTAATCCACATGTCACCCTATGATTGACACATCACTTACCTTTGGGATTTGAATTTGAATAAGAGGGGGAAACTCTTTCTTGATTCATGAGACTTGGCAAATATTGGGTGGAGAGGTAGAAGTGGGAGAGGTCCAACATCTCCGATGAAATCTTGCTACCTCCGGCGAACCTATATCCGGTTTCCATTTCTCGAGGACGACGGTGTTATGTTCCGGTGTGTTTAAGTGGTAGAAATCTGAGCTCAAACAAGAACAAGAACACAAAGCTGAGAACGTCCTTCTTGCTGGACATTCTTCTTGCTGTTGGGTTTTCTTCTTAAAGCTGAGAAATGAGCTTTGGAGCTCAACACACATATTTTATGAATCCTACATTTTTTAACCACACGTCTCATCAACTTTTATCAGAATTCGATAAAAATCAAATTTTAATTTCCATCAAATAGGGACTAATAATAAACTTGCCAATAATTTTTAATGGCATTAGTGTGATGCAGTAGTAGGGTACTCGCAAAGAGTAATCTTATGATTCCAGCTTAATGCTTCAATTGAGAGATTTAAGCTCATATTTCAAGCCGGATTTGTCCCTGGGTAAAAAAATTTCACTGTAGCTTTCCTTCCAGCATTGCAGCCATTGTCTCAAGTTTCTGCCTGATGATGCCGACATCAGACAACTCGTCATTCTAGGCTGGAGTGAGTCTGGCTTCTCGGGGGTTCGCTTAATAGGAGATGAGATTTTTATACGAGAATCACGAGGCCTTGAACCAGTTGAGGACTGCCGTTTCTGTTTCATTTAAATTCCCAAACCTACCAAACAAAGTGAATCCTGGGGAAAATGTCAAAATGAGGGTCGTTAGCGAGGCTTTTCTCTTAGCTTAATCAACCCTTTTTCTTGAGCCAGAAATCCCATAAGCCTTTTTGGCCCTGGTTGGATCAGGCTTCGCTACTTTCTTTTTATTCCCTGCTTCGGTGCTTTTGGGCCCGGAAGATTTGGCCTTTGAATGAGTAATATCATCTCCTAGATTATCTGGCTGGGAATGCAGTGACTTTCTCTTCCAATCTGAAAGACATTTATGAAATATGATGTAGTTCGATCGATGTAAATAGATTCAAATCCTGAATGCAGAAGTAGATCTTGAGACTGCATCAAGAGAGCTCTTCTTGGTCAAGTAAACATGATCAACAGTTGCACACTAAATCTCAGAGAGCGTATCAGTAACACTAATATCTACTGCAGAAGTAATTGTTGTCTTCTCAGTATCCTCGTCTGCCTCTCTCACATTACCAGAGGTGTCATCTCCTTTCTATTGTTTGTTAGGAAAGTCTCAACAGGTACATCTTCCACACGAGCTATCTTGGTAATTTACTCTGATTCAAATTCTGATCCTTTCTTAAAGCTTGAGCTTCCTTCCCTCCTATTAAGGTTTGTGTAAGGAGGAGATAGCTACTTGCTTTTCTTCCTTTCCCTTGGAGAAGATACCGTTACAGATGCCTCCATGGCTCCCCGGAGACATTTCCCTCAGCAAAAGTATTATTTTCCTTTGGCATTTAAGGGTCTTCATTTTTCACATCCTCACCCACATCATCACATTCAGCATTTAAAACATTATTCTCTGAGATTTTGGAGGATTCAGATATCGTAGCCTTCCTCTTCCCAACAATCTTTTTCCGAGTTGAAGAAGCTCCATCATTGCCACCATCATCTATGCCTCTGCCATTAACCTTCCTCTTCTTGGCAGGTGTGAACTTGCTGGAATCCGTTCCTTCTGTGACTATAGGTCTCTTCTTAAATTTGGGCTTAACCTCCGGGTGGTGAAATAAGAAGATCAGAATGGAATGTGGCTACTGCATAAATGAAGGACCTTTGTGAAATAACTGTACCAAAGAAAACGTTAAAGGGTAAAACACGTTTTTCTTATACCTACATGCTTACCTACTGTCAACAGATTTACTGACCAATAGTACAACATAAATTCTGTTATTGATATACTGGATTTAAGGAATCAATCAACGGCTGGTGTGATAACAGATGGAAAACATTCTTAGCGTGATTTTCTTCTTTTTATATCTTGTATGTATAGGTTTTATTCTATTTATTTCTTAGCAAACCAGATGTAATTATTCAGTACCAATTTTATAAAACATCCAGTTGTTTGATTTGGTATCAGTGCCAAATCCCCTCTTTTCACCATGTCTACTCCCTCGACTGAAAATCAAAATATCTCAGCCAACTCAAATACCTCCAACCAATCTGCAACTCCACAGAATCAAACTATAGTTGTTGGATTTAATCTCAGTCAAAACGTCTGTCAAGCTGGACAGAGACAACTACCTTCTTTGGAAAAATATGGTGATGCCTGTAATTAAAGGGCACAATCTCGATGGCTATGTTCTTGGAACAAAACTCTGTCCACAAGAGTTTATTTCTCGAGAAGTTACTACACCTGAAGGAGCAACCACTGAAGTATCAATGAATCCTGAGTTCACAAAATGGGTTTCCACCGATCAAATGTTAATGGGCTGCCTTTACTCTTCCATGACACCGGAGATTGCAATGCGTGTTATAGGCAGCAATAACTCAGCAAAACTGTGGACTGCAATTCAAGAGAGCTTTGGGGTAACGAATAAATCAAGACTTACCTTCCTCACATATGAATTATAGAGAATCAGGAAAGGGTCCCTTTCCATGGACCAATATCTTACAACAGTAAAGAAGATAACTGATAACCTTGAAATTGCAGGCAAAACAGTTGTTGAAGTAGACTTAATCAGCAGGCCTTGATAAAGAATATATGCCAGTGGTGGTGCATCTTAACAGCAGAAACGAGATTAGTTGGCATGAGTTTACTTCTGTCTTACTTATCTATGAAAGTAGGCTTGAATATCTTAACCAAATCAGGATTGGTATGGGTTCTGTAAATCTGAGCCATGGAAATAACAGAGGAGGCTTTAGTGCTGGAAGGAACACAAGAGGCTACTCCAATGCAAGGTTCCATGGAGCAAGAGGAAGAAACAGAGGAAGGGGTCGAGGAGGAAGACTATCTGAGTACAAAACACCCTGTCAAATATGTGGTTTGAAGAACCATCAAGCAGGGTGGTGCTTCAAGAGATATGATGAAAATCACGTGGTGAATAGATCAGAACAAGGAAACAATCAGTCTGGAAATAACAACCATACAGCATACTATGCTTCACCTAGTACCATTGAGGATCAGGCATGGTTTATGGACTCAGGGGTGAGTAAATCATGTGACCAACAACAAAGACAATTTGGACGATCCCAAGGAGACTGTGGTAAGGAGCAAATCCAAGTTGGAAATGGTAACCTTCTACCTATTACTCATGTTGGTAAAAGATGCATAAATGTGTGCAATAATAATACTCTTAAGATTGAAAAACTTTCTGCTTGTGCCTAAAATTCGAAGAAACCTGCTAAGTGTCTCTAAATTCACATTTGATAATGATGTTCTTATTGAGTTTTAACCCACTTGCTGTGTTGTGAAGGATCAGTTAACCAGGAAAGTGCTAATTCAAGGAGTTCTTAAAGACGCTCTCTATCAACTCAGCCTTCCAAACAAATCTGCAAGAACTACCTCTCAATAATCAACTCACTCTAGACATCTCAATTATCCTGTTTTATGCTTTTCTGCAAATTTTAATAAGACTGAATCTGCTTCTGATTTCAAAACATGGCATAGGAGACTTGGACACCCATCATTTCATATTCTTAGCCATGTACTGAAAACTTATGTTAGAAATGTTAAAATCAATGAAACTTCTTACTTTTGTGAAGCTTGTCAATTCGGTAAATCACACAAACTACCATTCAAGTCCTCACTCTCTCATGCTAAGAACCATCTAGACCTTGTTCACACAGACGTCTAGCGTCCATCCCCTGTGAGATCCACTTCTGGCTTTAGATTTTACATATTGTTCCTAGATGATTTTAGTAGACATTCTTGGATCTACCCTATGAAATCGAAATCTGAATCTTTGCAAATGTTTATACAATTTAAGGAGTTGGTTGAAACAAAGTTTGAGAGAAAAATCAAGACCCTGCAGAGTGATTATGGGGGGAGTACAGACCTTTTGAGAAATTTACCAAAGGGAATAGAACTTAGATTTTCTTGTCCATATACCTCAGTCCAGAACAGAAGAGTTGAAAGAAAGCATAGACATTTGACTGAAATTGGCCTATCCTTACTTTCTCAAGCTCAAATGCCTTTGCACTATTAGGTAGAGGCTTTCCAATTTGCAAATTTCCTGATTAACAGATTACCCACACTTGTACTTCAACTCAAATCACCCTTTGAAGTTCTGTTTCATAAACCAGTTGATTATAGTTAGTTTAGAGTGTTTGGATGTGCATGTTATCCTTAATGGACTGGGCTTGCAAACGAAATAAACAAATAATGAAAAATACTGAATTGAGAAACTTCAACTTCCATTTTGACCTAGTAAACGCTCTCAAACGCCAAAAATTCATCAAACGCCATGACGAAGCGATGATTTCAATGGGAATCGTCTCCGAAAAGTACTTATGAGCCCAAAACCGACACTGTGTGCAAAAGTTATGGTCATTTCTTTGAAGGACGACCATCGAAGCGTTCCATGAATGCAAGCGTCTGTTCTTCCGTATTAGACACACGAACTTCATCACAAACTCACCAACAGACCTCTGTACAGCATTGAGAAAACTCTAAGAACTACTATCCTTTAACATCTCTTCAAAGTTCTCCATAAAAGGTATTAGCTGTGACGGCATGCACCAAGCACAAGAACAATCCCGGAAGAAGGCCACCAAGAGACGACCAGCCTGACTAGCATGGCTATGCTTCTCAGCAAATCCAGACGCATCCTGATGCAAACCACGTAGCAATTGTAGCTACGCAACCCACAAATTATTGGAATCGACCCAAGAACGCCAATAAACCACGATTTAGAGATTGATTCAAATTAATTGAACCAAGCAACCAACACAATCAATTGATATGTTGACCTCTTGATCACAAAGAAGCTAAATCTCACCCAAGATTTGAACAAACAAGAATTAACTCGCAAGTTCGGATTTTATTCAATAAAGAATAAAGTATGAAAGCAAATGGCCTCTCAATAATAATATCAAAGTTGTCTGTGAATAATGAAAATTACATCCCTATATATAGGGTCAAAACTAGGTTAAAGAGTTCTAATTAAATAAGGAAACAACTACCTAAAAATAAGGAAATAAAAATAACCTAAAATTCCGCGTATACATGTTTACGGCCGTGACTACTTTCCTTACGGCCGTAAACTTGTTTCTGACTCACTCTTACGGCCGTGACATATGACTTACGGCCGTAAGTCCAAAACGTCCAAACTTCAATTTTTAAGCAGCAACTCCATTACGGCCGTGATATAATATTTACGGCCGTAAACTGCAATTTCTTCAAAATTCCGTTTTAAGCAGAAGGTTGATTACGGTCGTGAGGATTTTTGAATTACGGCCGTAATTCTCGAATTTTGGAAATCTTCTTCGACGGCTTGGATGAGGTTGATCCACTCGTCGTTTTGGCTCGGCCCCAACATGAAACTTGCTTCTTTCGATGACACGAACATTGTTTTGGCCATTGTTTCTTGAACTAACTTGTCCATTGCTTCCTTGGCCCTCTTTGCTTGCAATCGAGTCATCAGTCCTCCTTTGATCTTCAACGGATCTTTGTGCGGGCTTGTATCCGTGGTCTGGATCACATCATCCCCTCCCTCTTCGAAAGGATTCGACCTCGAATCTGTACCTGCATTAAACGGAGATAGATCAGAAACATTAAATGAAGCCGAAACATTATACTCACCAGGAAGGTCTAATTTATAGGCATTGTTGTTGATCCTTTCAATCACTTGGAACAGACCATCCCCTCGCGGTTGTAACTTTGACTTGCGTTGTTCTGGAAACCGCTCCTTCCTCAAATGTAACCAAACCCAATCACCAGGTTCAAAAATGATGCCCTTTCTTCCTTTGTTAGCCTACGAAGCATAATGTTCATTTTTCTTTTCAATCGCCAACCTCACCTTGTCGTGGAGTGCTTTAACCATCTCAGCCTTTTTCTTGCCATCTAAACTACTAAGTTCATTCACAGGTAAAGGAATTAAATCCAATGGTGTTAGCGGATTAAAAGCATAAACAATTTCAAATGGTGAACACGAAGTAGTAGAATGTATAGCCCTATTATATGCAAATTCAATAAATGGCAAACACTCTTCCCAATTTTTCAAATTTTTATTGATTATGGTGCGCAATAATTGAATCATTGTCCTATTTACTACCTCGGTCTGTCCATCGGTCTGTGGGTGACAAGTTGTAGAAAAAAGCAATTTTGTTCCTAATTTATTCCACAAGACTCTCCAAAAATGACTAAGGAATTTAACATCCCTATCTGAGACAATACTTTTAGGCACTCCATGTAAGCGCACGACTTCCCTAAAGAAAATTTCAGCTATGTTTGTAGCATCGTCAGTTTTGTGGCATGGTATGAAATGTGCCATTTTACTAAAGCGATCTACTACCACAAAAATCGAATCTCGACCCTTCTTAGTCCTAGGCAATCCCAAAACAAAATCCATAGAGATATCGACCCAAGGTTCACTAGGGACGGGTAAAGGCATATATAATCCATGGGGTTTAATCCTAGATTTAGCCTTTTTACAAGTAATGCATCTATTACAAACCCGAACCACATCAATTTTCATTTTAGGCCAATAGAAATGTTCACTTAGGATTTCAATGGTCTTTTTAACCCCAAAATGACCCATTAAACCTCCACTATGGGCCTCTCTCACAAGTAACTCCCTCATTGAACACCTAGGGACACACAATTTATTTTCTCGAAATAAATAATCATCATGTTTAAAGAACCTATCCACAGCCCCTTTACCACAAGACTCATAAATATTAGAAAAGTCCAGGTCATTAGCATACATGTCCTTAATGTATTCAAATCCAAGCAATTTCGAATGCAAAGAATTTAAAAGAACATACCTTCGAGACAATGCGTCAGCCACCACATTTTCCTTACCTTGTTTGTACCGGATGACATAGGGAAATGTTTCGATGAACTCTACCCACCTTGCATGTCTCTTACTCAGTTTAGCTTGACCCCTCAAATGCTTCAAGGACTCATGATCGGTGTGTATCACGAACTCCCGTGGCCACAAGTAATGTTGCCATGTTTCCAAAGCGCGCACAAGGAATGAATCCTTGTACAATAAAAGGACCATTGGTCGTTTTTCCATAAATGCTTTTTTGATTTCACTCCTTTTTGCGTAGAAACTCATTTTTCTTTCTTTTCTGGCACTCTTCGCTCCCTCTCCTTTTTCTGAGGTATGTACCCCAACACTCTTTTTTTCTCTCGCCTCTCCTTTTTCTGGAGTCGTGGCTCCAACTCTCTTTTCCTCTCCTTTTTCTGAGGTCGTGGCCTCAACTCTCTTTCTCTCATTTTCCTTTACTCTTTTTTCTTCATCATTTTTCAGTTTTATTTGATCTTCATACACTTGTGACGGTGTCAATGGTGCAAGTGTAATGATTTTTCCCCCTTTGGTAAAGCTATACCTATTTTTATACCCATCATGCGTGACCTTCCTATCATACTGCCAAGGTCTACCCAACAAAATGTGCTCGGCATGCATAGGTACCACATCACACATAACTTCATCCACATAGCTACCAATAGAAAAATTCACCAACACCCTCCTATTCACCTTAATTTCTCCACTATCATTTAACCATTGAAGCCTATAAGGTTTAGGATGTTTTAACAAAGGTAATCCTAATTTTTCAACAAGTATAGTACTAGCGACGTTAGTGCAACTACCGCCATCAATAATCATACTACATACCTTGTTATTAATGCGACATCGAGTATGAAATATGTTCTCCCGTTGTTGTTCCAAATCATCCGTGTGGATTTGGGCACTAAGAGCTCGCCTTGCCACTAATAACTCGCCATGCTCCCCGGATAACACATCTTCATCCTCACATATTTCCTCCAACGCTGGCATATCGCTATAATCCTCTTCCTCACTATCACTCTCCATGGTTCCATCCTTTCGCAACAGTACCACTCGCCTATTAGGACATTGAGATGCCACATGCCCTCTTCCCAAACATTTGAAGCATTGAATGTCTCTACTCCTAGATGGTTGAGGTTCCCCTTTAGGTACGAATTTATTAGCTTGTTCCTCCTTCCCTTTTGGTGCATCAAACTTCCCTTTTGATGCTTCAAACTTTCCTTTAGAAACAGCCCCTTCTCCTTTACCTTCCCACTTCGGCTTCCAAGAAGAATTAGTACCCGATTGATACCTTGCTGTCCCCTTCTTCTTCAATTGCTTCTCAACCTTTATAGCCATGTGCAACATATCCTCCATCTCCAAGTAATGTTGTAGTTCAACCACATTAGCTATATCCCTATTCAACCCATTCAAAAATCGAGCCATCGTAGCCTCCCTATCCTCATCTACATTAGCTCTAATCATCAATATCTCCATCTCCTTGTGATAATCCTCCACACTCTTTGATCCTTGGTATAGACTTTGTAATTTTTGATGAAGCTCCCGATGGTAATGACTAGGAACGAACCTCTTTCTCATGATAGCCTTTAATTCATCCCAAGTACTAACGGGTCTCTCGCGATTCCTCCTCCTAGAAGTCACCAATTGATCCCACCAAGTAATAGCGTAATCGGAGAACTCAAGTACAGCTACTTTAACTTTTTTCTCTTCCGAATAAGTGTAGCAATTAAAAATTAATTCCATCTTCTTTTCCCATTCTAAGTATGCTTCCGGATCACTCCTTCCTTTGAATGACGGAATTGTCATTTTGATGTTGTTCATACTACCATCCATTCTATCGCCACCAAGATCTCTATCCCTTCTTCCATGTCTAACTACTCTATCCACAATTGTCCCATCGTCAAAATCACTACCTTCTTCATTCTCATCGACCCCCTCTACTCTACGACCTTGCCCACCTTGCCTACGGACATTAGGCACTTCCCGAGGTTGTTCAAGCCTTTCTAACCTACCTAACACATCCCCAAACAACCGCTCAAAACGTTGTACCATCTCTTCCGTCATGTTGGCTCGATCGTTATTTTTTGCAGTAGAAGATTGTTCAGACATCCTAACACTAAATATTATATGCCTCACGTGTATTTCGCTCGTGTATCACTCAAATTAGGCTTTTACCCTCTATTGATCTCACCTCTCTGCCTTTTTTCACTCAATAGCTTTCACCCCAATTGCTTCAAAGAACGAATCCGAACTCAAACAAGTTTAAACCCGATTGCTTCAAATCGAATATGAGTGAGAAGTAATGAATTTGTTGGAAAACTCAAAGAAGACCTTTAGAGAATTAAATTTGACTTTATATAGAACCTGACACTTTTTATGGAAACTAGGATTGTTTCAAGAAAATAATTCTTGAAATCAAATATCAAATATTTTAATTGAACTGAGTTTTTTTTTTTTTTTTTTTTTTTTAATTTCTCGAAAATTCAACTACGAGAAAGACGCAACAAACGAAATTTAATTTGGATAACAAACGAAGGAAATAACGGCTATTGAATTTTTTGTGACACTTTTCTGGATTAAAGACTCAAAGCTGGAAGAACACGAAGAACAAGAATAAGAAACCCAAGAAAACAAAAACAAGATATAACCTTGATTTTTGGAGCCTAAGCTCTGATACCAGATGATGCAAACCACGTAGCAATTGTAGCTACGCAACCTACAAATTATTGGAATCGACCCAAGAACGCCAATAAACCACGATTTAGAGATTGATTCAAATTAATTGAACCAAGCAACCAACACAATCAATTGATATGTTGACCTCTTGATCACAAAGAAGCTAAATCTCACCCAAGATTTGAACAAACAAGAATTAACTCGCAAGTTCGGATTTTATTCAATAAAGAATAAAGTATGAAAGCAAATGGCCTCTCAATAATAATATCAAAGTTGTCTGTGAATAATGAAAATTACATCCCTATATATAGGGTCAAAACTAGGTTAAAGAGTTCTAATTAAATAAGGAAACAACTACCTAAAAATAAGGAAATAAAAATAACCTAAAATTCCGCGTATACATGTTTACGGCCGTAAACTTGTTTCTGACTCACTCTTACGGCCGTGACATATGACTTACGGCCGTAAGTCCAAAACGTCCAAACTTCAATTTTTAAGCATCAACTCCATTACGGCCGTGATATAATATTTACGGCCGTAAACTGCAATTTCTTCAAAATTCCGTTTTAAGCAGAAGGTTGATTACGGCCGTGAGGATTTTTGAATTACGGCCGTAATTCTCGAATTTTGGCAATCTTCTTCGACGGCTTGGATGAGGTTGATCCACTCGTCGTTTTGGCTCGGCCCCAACATGAAACTTGCTTCTTTCGATGACACGAACATTGTTTTGGCCATTGTTTCTTGAACTAACTTGTCCATTGCTTCCTTGGCCCTCTTTGCTTGCAATCGAGTCATCGGTCCTCCTTTGATCTTCAACGGATCTTTGTGCGGGCTTGTATCCGTGGTCTGGATCACATCACATCCACTGAATTATAAATTTATCCAGGCCACCATGGATGACTCCTAATTTTAGCCCAAACAAGATCTCCCGCACAAAACCCATGCTCCTGAACCACCATTTTTTCTTCATTCTCTATTTTCTCATTATCAGAAAGCATAATTTCAGTATTCCCATTGATACCAACTTTTACCACTTCTTCCCTTGTTTGTCCTGCATTTCTATCCATATCAGAAATGGTGGCGTTCAATTGTTTATAATCAGTACACAAAACTCCTCCATTCTTTGCACTGGAGTCCTCCCCATCATTATTTTCAAACATTTTCACCATCCCATCATCATCCGAACATCTAAAAGCATCAACTCCAAGATTAATTCCATTGCCATTGGACTCTCCATCATTAACAGAACTTGTCGCGTCAACATTAGATAAATTATTAATATTCTCAACCTCATTTTCTTCATTCTTCTCAAAGCCTAAGTGTCTGTTTGATTCTAGTTAAAATTAGTTTTTTTTAAATGAATAGTGATTTTTAGAAGAATGGATTATTAAAATTTGGTTGAAAAGTCAAATATTGTGGGCTTGACTTTTAATGGATGGTTGAGATTGAGTACTGTAGAAAAACTGAATGAGAAACAAACAAAGGCTAAATCAGATTCCAACTTCTCAAAACTACTCTCTACCTCAACAACTCGATTGGTAACTACAAGAACTGAATCATCATTTATATTGAAATCAGATGAACTAACCAGCTTTACCAAGTGAACAAGTCCCCTTCCTGTTTAGAACCCGAACTGTCCATTTGCACGTCAGAAATCTTGGCCATTTCTGAAGAACCAACAAGAATTTATTTGGCTGCTTCAATTTCTTGAGAAGTTTCCTTATCTATCGGAAAAATATACGATCACCAAGAAAACCCCTTCTACAATATTTTTTTCCAATCTCCCCTATAATAATGATGATGAAAACGGAAAACAAATATAAATAACAGAACTACTAAACTAAAAACCCACAACAAATTCTTCTAGGGTTTCCACTCCCATAAAAAATAATCCCAATAAATTATATAAGCATGAGAAGCCACACAGATCAAAGAGGCAAATAATAACAGTGGAAAAAGCCACAAGAAATCAAGTTCGAGGTATGAATAATCACCGCTAACAATAAAAACTACTTAGCAGAGAAGAGGAAAAATACCTCAACATCGAACGGTACTCCAAGAAGATTCTTATACCTATTTGAGAGTTGAAATTGTAGTATTACAATTGAAGAAATTAAGGGTTTATGATTTATGAATGAACATTTTCAGTTTTCAGAAATTGCCGTGAATAGACGGATAGACTATTACAACAAAGAAAAAAAAAAAACTATAATTATTTTGATAGTATGAGAAGTGTGTAAAATTTTCAGGTAGTGGCGTCTTATTTGTTTAATAATTTGTTGTTGGATAATTGGCGACACACCCCTAATTTTTACTGATATTGTTAAATTATAGTTCTAATTTTAGATCTCTTAGTTATGCATTCCAAATAATAAAAGGATTCGGTTTTTCTTTACTTGGGTTGGGTGAATGATTAAAGCCAATTAGAGCATGAGCTCATTCATTGTTTTATACATAAAACATGGGCTTGAATATGTAC
Source organism: Ligustrum vulgare (assembly GCA_963555705.1). Classification (NCBI taxonomy): domain Eukaryota; kingdom Viridiplantae; phylum Streptophyta; class Magnoliopsida; order Lamiales; family Oleaceae; genus Ligustrum; species Ligustrum vulgare. The sequence continues at coordinate 97,903,440 of OY743168.1, forward strand.
TTTTATGGTTGTGTGAAACGCCGAATTTTTTTGAAGAGCCACCGAAATGGAAGAAAGAAAATTATATGCACTGAGAACAATAAAGAAAAAGAAGTGCGTGCCCACACGTGTGTGTTGCATTGAGTTTTATGGTGAAATGCACATGGGTATAGAATAATATTCATCTACCATAGTGACGATGACATACAACAAGGAGTTAAAAAAGACAGTCACTTTTTAAGTATGTGTCACTTTTTGTCCAAAAAACTCACAATGTGTGTCACATTTAGATCTATTTCAAAAAGTTGCACATGTGACCTTATGATGAATGTGACCTGAGACCTAAACATGTGACCTAAGCGCCATCGCACAACTACCAACCTGAAAATGTGACCTGTGAACTATATAATAAGACCTGTGACGTATAAAGTGTGACTCGAGACCAGTGATGTATGAAGTGTAACTTGTGACCTGAACAAGTGATACAACAACCACCGTCACCTCACCTCCACCACCACTACTACAACCACACTTCCGACGAACCAAAACCTCTAATGAGCAGTCATATCTATCACTTGAAGATGATAGAAAGGTTACAATTGGATCGTGGAATTGAACAAATCATTTCAATTACATGTGAATTCCACCCAACGCCATCTACCAAAACCCGTTATCTTAGAAGCTACTTCATATCTGGGTCAAAGAGGTTGTTGAAAGGAGGAAAAAGTTGTAGCTTTTTTCAGAGTTGAAGTAGAAGGCCGTCGGAGCAACAACCTTGGAAGTTCGATGTCGCAATTGGAGTTCTTCGTGAACGGTGGAGCAAAGTCTCAAACAACAATTTTTGGCTAATGTTGTATGGAATTTGCTGTGGTTGGGAAATAAATTTAAAGTTAGAAGAGGGGAAATATGGTTGTGGTGGAAGGATGGATGGATAGGTGGGCTGATGGGTTAATTGATTTATTTTAATTTAATAACAAATTGAATTAACACCGAGTTTTTTAAATTTGAAACATTAAATCTAAATTTTTAATTGTGATCACAACAAACAGGGTTCTTTGCAACTTCCTCTTCTTTTAAATTGTTATTTACCTAGTTCCGAGATTAAGACTTACACAAGTTTCATAGTGGTATGAACTTAGGGAACAATACAAGTTTCAGGTGGTTACTATACAACATTTCAATTTTAAAAAAATATGGTTTAAACATTCAACTTTTAGGTAGTAATAAAATATTATTATATGTATTATATAAATTAGAACTCCCACCCCACCTTACCTCAATCTTCCATATCGGTGTCATCAAATTTGTGTCGACTTCTCACCACCACCACCTCCTCCACCTCCACCAACAATTCTGACGAATCAATCTCTCCAATGCACCATAACCATCTAAGATGTACCACCACTACGACCTTCGTCGCCCCACCACCACCAGCTCTGATTCATTGCTAACATCACATGACCTCCGATGCACTACCACCATCACCATCTCCAACACACCATCATCCTACAATCAAGCATACAGTTACAAAATTTTTCCGTTTCTAATAGGACTTTCAAATTTTAAGAATTATGAGAAGATTTGTGACCTATGAACTGTCTTTGATCAGTTCTCTTGAATCCGTGACTTGTTGAAATTGATATGTGACCCGTGGACTAGTACGACGTGTGACCTGAGGTATGAAGTGTGATATGTGACCTGAAATATTAAGTGTGACACATGGCTTGTGACCTTAAGGATCTGCGTCTCTAGATCTGAGAATCGCCGATAAGGTACCACAGCAGAAATCTCCTTAGCACCACGAACAGATTACCTTCTCCTACATCGCACCAACAACCATAAAGATCAAATCAAACAAGAAGAAAAACGAAAAAAAGAAAAAGAAAACAAGGGTGGCAATGGCATGAACACCATCAAATCAAAAGCAGATAGTTCCCCGCCTCAATCATCACCATCTCTATGCCGTCCTCGACAACTTGTGCAGATGGCAGTAGAGTTGATGTTAGTGGACGGGAAAACCATCATCATTGCTTCTAACAACAGCAAAAGCTCAGCAGTCTGGAGGGGAAGATGAACCTACAATAGCAGTTGGTTAATGAGATGATGAAATAGAAGGCTTGATTTGTGATTGGAGATATTTTCTGGTTCATGACTGCGGGTTGAGAGTACTTGGATCTCCGAGGAGGACTTAAGGCAACTGGATCCTTCCATTTAGGAAGGGTACTACAATGTCTTCCTAAAGATTTCATTTCAATTGGAATTACGTAGTCCGTTTTAAGGATTGGCGGCTTACCCATTTAGTGACTTTGGCTTTGGGAGGTTTTGTAGGGTCGGGTGAATTAGGTTGGGTGGTTAATTTGTTTTGATTAATGATTGATTAAAAATAAAAATAAAAAATCTATTAACAAATAAAAATAGCTAATTACAACCTCAGTTGTGAAATACTAAACTTATAATGTGAAAATGAAATTTGATCTTTAAAAACCCGTCTCGTAATTTCCTCATAAACTTATTTTCATTACAATACTAACTACATAAAATATTCATCGTCATTTTTTTTTAATTTTTTGAGCAAAAGGGGGATCAATGGGGAGATTGTGAGATTTGAACCTGAGACCAAGTAGGGGAAGCTCCAGCACATGGCCATTGCGGCACACTTCCGAATCTTCAGTGTCATTTTCAATGGTGTGGCCTATATATTTAAAAACGTTTAATATAATGAGAAGAAAAACAAATTCAACATATTTTTAATAAGATTGGGATCGACTATAAGGATCTCTTGTTGAAGGAATTTTCTAAAATAAATCATATATAAAATGATTGAAGAAAAGATAAAAAAATTGAATGGAAAATCGGGTCAAAAAGAATTTAATTAATTAATTTATTTATTTTGCCAGCCATAGCCATGCGGCCGCATGGGATCGTTGGACAATTTTTCAACTTGATTTTTCTTGCACATTTTCATGTATTACATGATTTTTCATGGAAAGTGGCACCATGAAGAGTTGTATCATTTGTAAATGTTGTGTCTATTAAATATACACCTCTTGATGCTCTATATAAATGATTCATTGTTGGTTTTTTAGCACACTTGAATTTATCCTCTTCTCTACTCATATTATCTTCTTGTATATAAAATAACATTGTTCTTTGCATTGAAAACTCTTGTCTAGTATTCATTTACTGCAACTTTGAATACTAGACTCTCTCGTGTTAATTTATATAGTCCTTGTATTCAGGTTTATTGCCGGATATTGCACGTTCGCCATCAAACAAAAACTTAGATTCCATTGCATCTTGGAGACTTATTTGGAATCACCAGCATGCTATTTGATGGGACAAATAATTTCTAAAAGAAAGCAAGTGTCGTGCCTTGGAATCTTCAAAATCGTTACGAAATTTAGTCATCACAACACCAACATCGTTTCAACTCTCTTGTGTTAGTTTTTTGATTATTTTCTAATTAAGAATATAAAATAAATAAATTCAAAACTCTTTGGAAAATAAAAAAATTAAAACTAAAATTTTAGTTTAAATTTATATAGTCACTATTGGTGATGATTAAAAATATATTTTTAATAGATTTTGATAAAAATTAATAAAATGTTGTTGAAAAGTTATGGGTCTAATGAAATGTGTGGTTAAAATTAATTGTTGACTTGAATTAAAATCTTATTTTAATTTCACTCAAGCAGGAGCATAATATTAAACTTTTTCTCATTATAAAAATATGCTCACAAATTAATTTATCCATGCACAGTTTTTTCACTTTTTTGCGACTTATCATAAATATTTTATAAAGCAATTATTGACTTGCCTAATCTTTTATAATATCAGATTACTTCTTAATATATCACATACGATTTATTTATTAAGCTGACATTTTAAATAATTGTCTAATATATATTTCAAGAACTAGACAAAAATTTTCAATAAAATATTAATATCTTAAGAATTGAAATCAATTTACTATTTAGAATTTTTCCTAACAAAATCAATTACGTCAACTACTTTAAAAAATAACTAGTTGTCTACCCGTGCGTTGAATGGAATATATAATTTTTAAATCATAATTTTGAAAATATCTTGATTCAACCATATTAAATAAATAAATAAAAAACATAATTTTAATAAAATTTCAATAAAAAATGTTATTGAATTTGATACTTTAAAAAGACAAAACTATTCAAAATAAAAAAAATGCTACATCTACACTAAGTATACTGTGTCACTCAAAATTTGGCACTCGTTTAAATTTTTTATATAATTTTTTTTTTACTTTTTTTACGTTTTTATCTAAACATTTGCCCACCTCATCACCTATTTCCTTTTTTAATATGTTCTAATTTTTTATTAACTATATTTTTAATGTGTTGCTTACATATATTTTATTTGAAATCCAATATATTAATTAATATTTCCTTATTTTTTAAAATGACAATTTTTTTCAAAATGGTGAAATGATTACCGTTTGGTAATAATGTTTGATTTATAAACTTGTTTATTTATGATTTTGGGGTAAAAAGTAGTGTCTGAAAATTGGAGAGAGAAAATATGTGAGTGTAAAAAGTTGATAAAAAATAATTAATTATCTTTGTAACATGTATATTGAAGAGCGTACTCATTTATTGACATATTAGGAAGTAAAATTTCAATAATTTTATTTATTTATTTTCAAAATATATTAATTCAATTTTTTCATTTCTAACTTAACAAATTTATATAGCATATATTTATTTATTTTAAAATATATTAATCGAAATTTTTCATTTTCAAAGTAACACATTTACATAGATATGATACGACATTTATTTATGTTCAAATATATTAGTCCAATTTTTTCATTTCCTACATAACACATGTTATTGAATTTGAAACTTTAAAAATAAAAAATAAAAAAACAAATAAAAATAAAAATAAAAAATTCTACATGTACACTCAGTGTACCGCGTCACTCAAAGTTAGGCACTTAATTAATTTTTTTTATATAAAATCTCTTTTGACTTTTATTTACGTTTTTATATAAAAATTTGACCACCTTATCAACTATTTTACTTTTAATATGTTATCATTTTTAATTAACTTTATTTTTTAGCTCCTGTTTGGTGGAGATTAAAATTAGATTTTTAGTAGATTTTGATAAAAGTTGATAAGATGTGTGGTTGAAAAGTTGTAGGTCCCACGAAATTTGTGGTTTAGATTGATTGTTGACTTTGACTTAGATTAAAATCTAGATTTTAATTTCTACCAAACAGGGGCTTAATATGTTGCTTACATATATTTTATTTGAAATCCAATATATTAATTAATATATTTTATTTTTCCTTTTTTTTAAACATACCAATTTTTGTCAAAATGATAAAATGATTAAATTTTCTACCAATTTATCATTGGTGGTAAAAAATTAATAGTAAATAATTAATTATTTTTGTAATATGCTTATTGAAGAACCTGCTCATTTATTGACATATTAGGAAGTAAAACTTCAATGATTTTTTTTTTTTTTATTTTCAAAATATATTGAATCAAAATTTTCATTTCTAATTTAACAAATTTATATAACATGTATTTATTTATTTTCAAATATATTAATCCAAAATTTTCATTTTCAACGTAACACATTTACATAGATATGACATTTATTTATGTTTAAATATATTAATACAATTTTTTTCATTTCCTACGTAACAAATTTACATAGATATCACATTTATTTATGTTCAAATATATTAATCCAACTTTTTCATTTCATACATAATACATTTACATAAATATCACATTATATATGTTCAAATATATTAATCTAATTTTTCATTTTCAATGTAACACATTTACACATAATACATTTATTACAACTCTTACTAAATATGTACTAAATAATAATTTTTCCTACAAAAATCTTTATCTTTTCTTTATTTATTAATTTTTTTATATATAAAAGTAAAAGTGGGGAAATAGAGTCATTAAATGCAATTTTCTCTCCAAAATGACCATCTCTCCTCACTTCTACTTTTATATATACTAGTTGTCTACTCGTACAATGCATGGAATATATAATTTTAAATCATAATTTGAAAATATCATGATTCAATCATATTAAATAAAAAAACATGATTTAAATAAAATTTCAATATAAAATCTTATTGAATTTGACACTTTAAAAAAGAAAAATTATTAAAAATAAAAAAAATACTACATGCACACTAAGTATTCTGCGTCACTCAAAATCTGGCACTCGTTTAAATTTTTTATATAATTTTTTTTTTACTTTGATTTACGTTTTTCTCTGAAAATTTGCGTACCTCATCACCTATTTCCCTTTTAATTTGTTATAATTTTTTATTAACTATTTTTTTTATGTGTTGCTTACATATATTTATTCAAAATGATGAAATAATTAAGCTTCCATTTGGTAATAATTTTTTGTTTATAAACTTGCTTATTTATGATTTTGGGGTAAAAAATAGTAGTTAAAAATTGGAGAGGAAAAATATGTGTGGTTAAAAAATTGATAGAAAACAATTAATTAGTTTTGTAACATGCGTATTGAAGAGCCTACTTATTTATTGACATATTAGGAAGTAAAATTTCAATAATTCTATCTATTTATTTTCAAAATATATTAATTCAATTTTTTCATTTCTAACTTCAGAAATTTATATAGCATATATTTATTTATTTTAAAATATATTAATCCAAAATTTTCATTTTCAATGTAACACATTTACATAGATATGATATGACATTTATTTATATTCAAATATATTAATCCAATTTTTTCATTTCCTACATGAAACATGTTATTGAATTTGAAACTTTAAAAAAAAAAAAAACAAATCAAAAAAAAAAAAAAATTCTACATGTACACTCAGTGTATCGCGCCACTCAAAGTTTGACACAAAATTAAATTTTTTATATGAAATATCTTTTAACTTTTATTTACGTTTTTCTCTAAAAATTTGCCCACCTTATCACCTATTTTCCTTTTAATATGTTATAATTTTTAATTAACTTTATTTTTTAATATGTTACTTACATGTATTTTATTCGAAATCCAATATATTAATTAATGTATTTTATTTTTTCTTATTTTTTAAACATACCATTTTTTGTCAAAATGATGAAATGAATAAATTTTCTACCAATTTATCATTGGTGGTAAAAAGTTGATAGTAAATAATTAATTATTTTTGTAATATGCTTATTGAAGAACCTACTCATTTATTGACATATTAGAAAATAAAACTTTAATGATTTTATTTATTTATTTTCAAAATATATTGATTCAAAATTCTCATTTCTAATTTAACAAATTTATATAGCATGTATTTATTTATTTTCAAATATATTAATCCAAAATTCTCATTTTCAATGTAACACATTTACATAGATATGACATTTATTTATGTTCAAATATATTAATACAATTTTTTCATTTCATACGGAAAACATTTACATAGATATCACATTTATTTATGTTCAAATATATTAATCCAATTTTCTTCCCCTACATAACACATTTACATAGATATCACATTATATATGTTTAAATATATTAATCTAATTTTTTTCATTTTCAATGTAACACATTTACACATAGTACATTTATTACAACTCTTACTAAATATGTAATAAATAATAATTTTTCCTACAAAATTTTTTATCTTTTATTTATTTAATTATTTATTTATTTATATATATAAGTAGAAGTGAGGAGAGAGAGTCATTAAATGTAATTTTCCCTCCAAAATGATTCTCTCTCCTCTCCTCACTTTTACTTTTATAAAGATAAAGATAAAGATAAAGATATTAGTACTTCAAAAACGTTACTTTAATATTTATCATATACATAATTCATGCAATGCACGTCTTACTACTAGTAGTACTGAAAAGAGATAATATATAAATAGAAACTCACAACGTCATGTTACAACATGTGATAATGTTACAATTTATGATTTACAATTTTCCCTAACAAAATCAATTACGTCAACTACTTTCAAAAATAATATCTTTATCTTTATCTTTATCTTTAAGTCAGGAGAGAGAGTCATTTTGGAGGGAAAATTGCATTTAATGACTCTCTCTTCACTTATATTTTTATATATAAAAATAAATAAATAAATAAATAAAAGATAAAGATTTTTGTAAGAAAAAATTATTATTTATTACATATTTAGTAAGAATTGTAATAAATGTACTATGTGTAAATATATCTGAATATAAATAATGTGATATATATATAAATGCGTTATGTAGGAAATGAAAAAATTTAGATTAATATATTTGAACATAAATAAATGTGATATCTATGTAAATCTGTTACGTAGGAAATGAAAAAATTGTATTAATATATTTGAACATAAATAAAAGTCATATTTATGTAAATGTATTACATTGAAAATGAAAATTTTGGATTAATATATTTGAAAATAAATAAATACATGATATATAAATTTGTTAAGTTAGAAATGAAAATTTTGAATCAATATATTTTGAAAATTAATAAATAAAATCGTTGTAATTTTAATTCCTAATATGTCAATAAATGAGTAGGTTTTCAATAAACATATTACAAAAATAATTAATTATTTACTATCAACTTTTTACCAGCAATGATAAATTGGTAGAAAACTTAACCATTTTATTATTTTGACAAAAAATTGTATGTTTAAAAAACAAGGAAAAATTAAATTAAATATATTGAATTTCGAATAAAATATATGTAAGCAACATATTAAAAAAAAATAAAGTAAATTAAAAATTATAACATATTAAAAGAAAAATAGGTGATAAGGTGGACAAATTTTTAGAGAAAAACGTAAATAAAAGTCAAAAGAAATTTTATATAAAAAATTTAATCAAGTGCCAAACTTTGAGTGGTGCGGTACATTGAGTGTAAATGCAGAATATTTTATTTTGATTAGTTTTTTTTAAAAAAAATCAAATTCAATAACATGTGTTATGTAGAAAAATGAAAAAATCGGATTAATATATTTGAACATAAATAAATGTCATGTCATGTCATATCTATGTAAATGTGTTACATTGAAAATGAAAATCTTGGATTAATATATTTTAAAATAAATAAATATATGCTATACAAATTTTTTAAGTTAGAGATGAAAAAAATTGAATTAATATATTTTGAAAATAAATAAATAAAATTATTGAAATTTTACTTCCTAATATATCATAAATGAGTAGGCTCTTCAATATGATTGTTATAAAAATAATTAATTATTTTCTAACAGCTTTTTAACCACACATTTTCTCTCTTCGATTTTCAGCCACTACTTTTTATATTAAAATTATAAATAAACAAGTTTATAAACCAAACATTATTACTGATCCGACCATTTTCTCGCCATCTCAATGTGGGCCTTTGATTTGGGATACGCCGGGTCGGTTTATCCCGACCATGCCATTTCCCGGCCCCTTAGCTTAACAGGTATAAATTTTCTCAAGACGGAATAGTAGCCCGACCTTACCTCTATCGAAGGTCGGGTATGCCCGGCCTTATCAAAGGTCGGTTCGTAACATGTTACGGTAGCCGGACTAATCCGGTCACTTTACTCTAGATAGCCCGATACAAGATGGACTCCAGGTATTCATTGTCTGTGGGTCTTGCCCATGGGCCTCCCTTCTTGAGCCCCCTCAAAGGAAGAAATGAGTCCTAACCCACGAGGGAGCCTCCTGAAAAAGGGGAAAATCACTCCTTGTAATAATGGAATTCTTCATAAAATGTAAGTTTATATCAAAATGACTCCTCCCTTAATCAATATAGATTATGGGCTCTTAAGCCCTATAAATACAGTCTCTTTGATCACATATTATTCATTCATTATTCTCTACGTTTTCCGGTTAAATATTCTCTCTCTACCTCTTTCCAGAAAACTAATTCTCACACCGAAGGGGCGACAAGGAGAATCCTCCTCTCCTTTTTTGCAAGTCAACCAAGGGGAATTCATTGGTCTTTTCCAGCAATCAAGTATCATCAGATCTTGCCACGTCAATGTTGGAATTTTTTACAGCATCAATTGGCGCCGTCTGTGGGAAAAGATACAATCAGCCATGGTTAATAGACGTCAAGCTTGTCCCTCAGCATCAACTGGTCAACCTTTTCCAGCCAATACTTCGGTTGAGGAAGAAAATCCTCCACCTCTTGAAGATATTGGGGAAGAACAAAACCCAGAAACCACTCCAGATAATGAACCTGTTAGTCGAGAAGATTTCAACGAACTTCAGCATCAGCTACGTAAACTCCGTCAAGCTCTTCAACAACAGAATAATCATCAAGCGCAACCCAACCCGAACACTCTAGGCACGGTTCCCAGGGAAGACCCTCATTCAGTTAATCCTACGGCTGACAACTCCTCGGGAATCAGGGGTGCCCATCCCATGACTGAGGGATCCGCCAACTTGACACAACAAGAGCTCTTAAGAATCATTCAGGAAGGAGTTGTTGATGGAATACGACAGAAAACACAAGGTCGGGCATCATTCATAAGAAGAACCCCTTTTACTTCTGAAATAACGTCATTTCCCTTACCGGAAAGATTTAAATATCTTCGAATAAAGGATTAAATATCCTCCGATAAAGGAATACGATGGAACAACAGATCCTACCAACCACTTGAATACCTACACTGATGTCATGGACATGCAGAATTCTCCCGATCAGATTTTGTGTAAGGCCTTCCCGCAAACCTTAACAAATTCAGCCCGAGACTGATTTTCTACAATATCTCCGGGGTCCATCTCTTCCTTCCCTGATCTTACTGAGAAACTCACTGCTTTTTTTACAAGTATCAAAAGGATCAAGAAAACCGCCGCTTCCCTCATGCAGTTAAGGCAAGCGCAGAATTAGAAATTGCGAGAGTTCATGACTCGCTTTAACACTGAAAGACTTCAGATTCCAAATCTTCACATCTCATCAGCCATCTCGGCCCTCACCTTGGCTATTCAAGGTCCGGAATTCAGAATGTCCTTATCGAAGAATCCACCCTTGAATGTAATAGAGCTTCTCAGAAGAGCCGAGAAATACATAAACATGGAGGAATCACTGTTGTCGGTTCGGGCACAAGATCAAGTACATGGGACAGTAGCACAGTCATTACAATCCGCAAGACAAGGGAATAAAAGGTCAAGACAGGAAGATGAGAAGAATTCTTCCCGAACTAACTTGAAGGGGAATAGCCATGGGCATCAGAGTTTAACTCCACTAAACGCACCTCGATCCCACATTCTCATGGAAATCAAGGGACGTGAAGATTTGGGTTGACCCAAGTCTATCAAGGGGAAAATCGACGAAAATAATCGACATAAGTATTGTGACTTTCACAAGAGCCCGGGCCATACCACGGATGAGTGCAGAACATTAAAACAGGAGATAGAAGCCCTCATAAAAAGGGGCTTCCTAGGGCACTACATAAAGAAAGACGATAAAGAGCATGGGAAAGGGGAAGAGAAAAACAGATCCCCCGGCACCATAAATTTTATCGTCGGAGGAATAGCGTCTGGAGGTGATTCGAATAATGCACGCAAAAATCATGCCCGGACACTAAGCTATCGGGAAGAAAGGTCGGGATATCATGGCCATGATTTTTCAAGTAGCATCAGCTTCAGCAGCGCTGACATGGAAGGAATTTCGTATCCTCATGACGATGTTGTTGTCATCAGCGCAACAATCTCAAATTTTGATGTTAGGAGGGTGTTAGTTGACAATGGAAGCGCATCCAATGTTCTTTCCTTAGAAGCTTTCAACCAGATGCAGCTCCCCAAAGATTGACTTCGACAACGAACACGACAAAACAGACGAAACTTAATTCGGATAAGAATTAAGCAAAAAAATCACTTTTGAAATTTTTTTGGAACGATTTTCTGGATTAAATACTTAACAAACTCAAGAACAAGAAGAACGGAAAAAACTGAAAACAAAACACTCAACAAGTTATGGATGATTTTTATGGGACTCGATGATAAACATAAAAATCAAACTGGATAGAAAAACCTAAATTCAGAGTCCAGCTCTGATACCATATGATGAGATTCGAAGCGCGGAAGAAACGTCGAAAGTTCCGAACTCAGGTTGTGGTTGGACGGATGAATCATGACCCGATATTCACGACACGATGGCTCGACAATACGGAATAAAGAATCACGAATTTTGAAACGCCACAAGGATTTCTCCAATCTCCCTGATAAGTTTCTGGTATTGAACGCCACAAATACTCTCAAGAAATATTTGATAAGTTCGGTATTTGAACGCCACAAGAAATATTCTTGATAAGTTCGAAAATATAGGAATCCACCTATATGTTTTATTGAATCCTCAATAATCTGTTCATTCAAATTCAAAGTCTGAATTACAATGAATGGAAAAAGCGTATAAATAAGCAAAATAAAACATTAATCGCTAATGGACTCAAGATAGAGTTTTAACTAACCTAAAATAGCTAAAACTGATAAGGAAATAAAATAATGCGAAATCTAGAAAAATCTGATCCGTTAAGCAGTTACGGTTGTAAAGATGACACTTACGGCCATAAGTGTGTTTCTGTTTAAGGTTACGGCCGTGACACTTATACTTTCGGCCGTAAATTGAAAATCTTGAAATTCTGCATTTTAACCCGAGGGGAGGTTACGGCCGTGACATATGTTGGTTACGGCCGTGACAGCCCTTCTGCATAATTTTCAGTTCTTTTCGACACGATATGATCTTCGAAGCTCGTCGAACCTGCTGAATTCTTGTTTTGGCTTGAATATTTAAATTTTTCCGTCAAGCCTGCTATGACTCCGATTGTTGAGGGTCCGGAACACATCATCATTACTCCCCTAACTGGGTTTGGTGGAGGAACTGTGAAACACGAAGGCCTAATTGACCTTCCCACCTCACTGGATCAGAAGAGAAACGGGTAACAAAGATGACTCCGTTCCAAGTCGTCAAGCCTCCTATAGCCTACAATGCTATCTTGGGAAGACCCTTCTTGAACAGCCTAAGAGCTATAGTATCGACATATCACCTGGCGATCAAGTTCCCAACTTCCGCAGGCATAACAACTATTCAGGGAAGTCAATCGATAGCCAGAAGTTGCTATATCAGCTGTATTGGAAAGGGTAAGACATATCTGATGTCAATAGAACTTCCTGTGGAAGAAAGAATGTCGCCAGTAGAGTAGTTGGAAGAAGTTCAAATTTCAGAAGGGAAGATCTTCACAATTGGGAAAGAGCTCCCCAAACTGATGAAAGAGGAGTTATAGCAATGTTTAAAGAAAAATGTTGACATATTCGCATGGAGTGCTGAAGATATGCCCGGGATTGATCCCGCACTCGTCGAACACGGGCTTAATGTCATGCCCGACAAGAAGCCCGTAAAACAGTGAAGAAGACAGTTTGCCACAAAAAGGAGGCAGATAATCAAAGAGGAAATAAATAAACCCTTAAAAGCGGGATTCATTAAGGAAGTGAAGTATCCCGAATGGCTAACTAATGTTGTCTTGGTGAAGAAGTCAAACAGCAAGTGGCGAGTTTGTATAGATTTCACAGACTTGAATAAAGCATGTCCAAAAGACAGTTATCCTCTTCCCAGGATCGACAGAATGGTGGATTCAACATCAGGCTCCGAACTTTACAGCTTCCTAGACGCCTTCTCGGGATATCATCAGATTCGGATGACACAGGAAGATCAGGAAAAACTTCCTTCATGGAAGATGAAGGAATATATTGCTATAAGGTCATGCCGTTTGGATTAAAGAATGCTGGACCTACTTATCAAAGGTTGGTAAATATGGTCTTCTCCAGACACATTGGGCTTAACATTGAGGTCTACGTTGATAACATGGTCGTAAAAAGCTCAAGAAAGAAAGATCACATTGCTGACCTTGAGGACATATTCAGTACTCTTAGAGAACATCGGATGAAATTGAATCCTGCAAAGTGCTCCTTCAGCGTAGGCTCGGGAAATTTTTTGGGATTCATGATCACTCAGAGAGGTATCGAAGTCAATCCAGATAAAATCTTGTCCCTAGCATCAATGGAACCTCCCCGAAATATCAGGGAAGTACAGAAGCTGACAGGGAGAGTAGCAGCATTGGGCCAATTTATGTCAAGGGCAGCGGACAAATGTTTTCCCTTTTTCAAGACTCTAAGAGGAAACAAAGACTTCAGATGGGACGAGGAATGCGAGGTCTCCTTCAGGAAGTTGAAAGAATATTTGGGTACTCCTCGAATATTGGTAAAACCAAATCCTGGGGACAATCTGTTCTTGTTTCTACCAGTGTCTGATCATACTGTGAGCGCCGTTTTGGTTAAAGAGGAAGAGAAGGCTCAAAAACCGGTATATTACGTCAGCAAGATGATGTTAGATGCAGAAACCCGATATACATTGGTAGAGCAGCTCGCACTTTCCTTGGTTACAGCAGCTAGAAAGTTAAGACCATACTTTCAAGCCCATGCTATAACCGTCCTCACAAATCAACCCATGAAGCAAATATTGCAAAAACCAGATGTATATGTCCGTATACTCAAGTGGTCAATCGAGCTTGGAGAATATGACATCGAGTTCAAACCTCGACCTTCCATCAAAGCACAGGTCTTGGCTGACTTCGTCACCGAGCTCGCCCCAAGACCTTGGGGGCCAATAGGTCATGACAGGGAAGAGGCCACATGGACCTTGCAAGTGGATGGAGCATCAAATGCTACGGGCTAGGGCGCCGGAATCATACTAAAGAAAGATGATGGCACAATGGAAATTCAGTGTGCAATACGGTTTGACTTCCCAGCAACTAATAATGATGCAGAGTATGAGGCCGTGATTTCTGGACTTCAAGCAGCTCAACATTTAGGGGTCGAGCATGTCAAGGTCTTGAGTGATTCACAATTGGTGGTAGAACAGACGGAACTTTTGAAGCAAAAGATGAGAAAATGTCATCTTATAGGATGATGGTCTTGGATTTGCAAAGAAAGTTCAAGTCTTTCTGCGTAGACAAAATTTCGAGATCTGCCAATCACAAGGCAGATGCTTTATCAAGAATTACTTTTTCCAGTCTAGATCAATTGGAAAGGACTGTGGTCATACGAACTCTTCATGAGCCTAGTATCACACAACAACCCGAGGTTATGGATATTTCAGAGCAAGAGCCCAGTTGGATGGATTCTATAATTGAATACCTAACGTCAGGAAAGTTGCCAGATGACAAAGCAGAGGTAAGAAGAATCAAAGCAAGGGCCTCGAGGTATACCTTGCTGCAAAATACTTTGTTCCGTCGAAGTTTCACACTTCCTTACCTTAATGCCTAACTCCAAAAGAAGTAGCCCTTGCTATGACTGAGGTTCATGAAGGAATCTGTGGGGGACACCAGGGGGCGAGAGCTCTAGTATTGAAGTTGATACGATATGGGTACTATTGGCCAACCATGATCAAATTCTTGGCAGTTGCTGTGGAATACTTCACTAAGTGGGTGGAAGCCGAACCGCTAGCCGTAATCACAGAACAAAAGTTGGGAGCATTTGTGTGGAAATCAATAGTCTACCGTTTTGGTCTTCCTAAGACATTAATAACAGATAACGGGCATCAATTTGAGTGTCAATCCTTCAAGAAGTTCTACAAGAACCTGGGAATAGAACACAGGTTGACTTCCGTTTCCCACCCGCAGAGTAATGGTTTAGTTGAAGTTACAAACAGGCTCATCTTACAAGACTTGAGGACTCGCTTGGACAGTGTCAAAGGAGATTGGCCCGATCTCCTCCCAAAAATACTTTGGACCAACAGAACCACATTCAAGACTGCGACAGGGGAGATCCCGTTCATGCTTGCCTTTGGAATGGAAGTCGCTGTCCAAATAGAAGTAACAATTACGAGCTTCCGTGCTATAACTGCAGGATCACCTGACCATATTGAGGGACAGAGAGAAAGTCTGGATCTTCTGGAAGAAGTCATGGAAGATGCATCATTAAGAATAGCAGCTTACCAACAGGCCATGTCTAAAAAGTTCAATATCCGAGTAAAGAAGAGGGAATTCAGAATGGGAGATCTTGTCCTTCGCCGCAGTGAGGCTGCCGGTCATCAACCAGGGAAACTTGGGCATATTTGGGAAGGACCATACGAAGTCATCCGAAAGGTGGGAAAGGGCTCATACAGCCTCCGCACAATGGATTCGAAACCTCTTCCTCGGCCATGGAATGAAGAGAATTTGAAGTCATACTACAAGTAGAAACCTCTTCCTAGATATCAGAGTCATCTAGTTATAGAGGGGTCAAGCCTGCGCGCCCATTGTTATCTTTTTACTTTTGGACTTGCATGTCCATCAATGGTTTTTCAAGTCAGGCCTACGTGTCCAATGTTCAGGTCAGGATTGCGTGCCCATTGTTCTTTCTTTCAGCGTCAGGAACGAGTACTCTTTTCCCTTATCCAGATTTTTTCCCACTGGATTTTTCTGGGTAAGGTTTTAACGAGGCTCATTGATCAGTCCCCTTCAATAAAAGTACTTCTTCCAAAGAATGAGCACTACAAAGATCAGATCTTGAAGTAACTTACAAGGTCATTCACATGACTTTACAAGTTATTTTCCATCAAATAATTTACAATGTCTCATGGTAAGATTTTACAAATTATTCTTCCACGAATAATTTACAATGTCTCATGGTAAAACTTTACTAATTATTCTTCCACGAATAATTTACAAAGTCTGATGGCAAGACATTACAAATTATTTCCCATCGAATAATTTACAATGTCTTATGGTAAGACTTTACAAATTATTCTTCCACGAATAATTTATAAGGTCCATGGCAAGACGTTACAAATTATTTCCCATCGAATAATTTACAATGTCTCATGGTAAGACTTTACAAATTATTCTTCCACGAATAATTTATAAGGTCTCATGGCAAGACGTTACAAATTATTTTCCATCAAATAATTTGCAATGTCTCATGGTAAGACTTTACAAATTATTCTTCCATGAATAATTTACAATGTCTCATGGAAAGACGTTACAAATTATTTCCTATCGAATAATTTACAATGTCTCATGGTTAGACTTTACAAATTATTCTTCCACGAATAATTTACAAGGTTTCATGGCAAGACGTTACAAATTATTTCCCATCAAATAAGTTACAATATCTCATGGTTAGACTTTACAAATTATTCTTTCACGAATAATTTATAAGGTCTCATGACAGGACGTTACAAATTATTTCCCATCGAATAATTTGCAATGTCTCATGGTAAGACTTTACAAATTATTCTTTCACGAATAATTTACAAGGTCTAATGGCAAGACGTTACAAATTATTTCCTATCAAATAATTTATAATGTCTCATGGTAAGACTTTACAAATTATTCTTCTACGAATAATTTACAAGGTCTCATGGCAAGACGTTACAAATTATTTCCTATCAAATAATTTACAATGTCTCATTGCAATACTTTATAAATTATTTTTCCACTCTTGCAAAGTAAAGAGTCTAATCACTCCTTCGCATAAATTACATGGTTGGACCTGTTCGATCTTATTCTTCCCAGTCAAATACCTTTTGGCAAGTTGATGTTGTGGGAATCTTGCGTGTACAAAAGATCGACCCCATGATGAGCAAAGAGGTCGTTATTACCTGACCTTTTAAGGCATTTTCCTCAATTTCGCTAAGTTATAAGCTCGAACTATTTTATTTACTGACAAAAAGATCGTGCTTTCCCGACTTTAGTGGGCAGACATCATCAATTCCAAAACTGAATACGATTGAAAGTTTCCTACAGCTTTTATAAATATAAATAAATAACACGAGCTTTGACAAAAGATTTCATTAACAAAGACTTGTTACAAAAGTCCACGAGGCATACCTCAGGCTATACAAGTGTAAATTGTTAACAAAACAGGCGAATTTTTCTACTGCTGGTCGGGGTCCCTGGCCTGTCCGTCCTCATCATCAGAACTGACCTCCACTACATCTTCCTCCAAGAAAGGAGCGAGGTCGAGATCTTCCGTGCCTAATGAAAATTGAGAGAGCGGGCTCGTGTCGAGGTTAGGAGCATGTATTCTGAACCAAGCCCGGGCTTGCCTCTTGCCCTGGGAGTACGACTCCAGGGCATAATTGCCCACGGCAATGTCATATTCTTCAGATTTCTTGTAAGCCTCGACCGCCTCCACCTTCGACTCTTCAATCTCTTCCCTGGCCCGACGAAGATCTTCCAAAAGTTTGGCCTTTTTAGAACGAGCAAGGTCCCGGTCTTGGGTCATTAGGGCCAGGTCAGTTTCCACCTTGGTTAATTTTTCTTCCGCAATGTTAGCACGGGTGGCCTCGTACTGGACAGAGTACACGAGCTGGCTTGTAGCCTTCTCTCGCCTGACGCCTTGAGTAAGGAGACCCCAGCCAATGCTAAGCATCTGGACGAGTTAAATACTCGTGTTATTTTAAGATCAAAGTGTAACACAAAAGGCAGAAGGTTGTGGTCTTAAAGTTACCTTAACCGCCCCATTCAGAAAATGGTCCACCCCGTTTTCAAGCGAGATTTCATCGGAATATTTTTCTAGAAGCCCGGGGTGGTAACTCTCCTCCTGTTTTGTCCGAAGGTCGGCCAAGGTAGGGCCCTCTAAAGCAGCTTCAGGAGGAGGGGAAGACCTAATATTCTCTTCCAGGGGAGGAGGGCGACGAGCACCTTGGCTAGTTTCGCGTCGAAAGGAACTTCAGCGTTCCTCCTAGAAGTTTTGCCCGACCTGGACTGTGTTTGGCGTGGCCTTTTTTGTGGCCTTCGTCAGATAACGTCACCTTCCCTCCTCCTCTCAGCAACCGCCCAAGCTCTCTCCTCGGCCGCTTTCCTTAGCCAGTCCCTGTCAAAAGCCATTCCTGTAAAGGATGGAAGAATATAATTAGACGCAAAAGGTTGAGATGGGGAAGGCAACGTGTTCTGGTGAAAAAATGAAATCAACTATTACTTAATTTACAAGGTCGGGTCCTACCGGGCTCCAAGTCAAGGCCAGCCTGACCTAGGCTCTCGTTGGTAGTAAGATATGAAGCCTCCTCGGCTAGAAGTCCGAAGTAACACACTCTTATTGCATTGGCCAAACGATCAGCCATCTCTTCTTCCCCTACGTTACCCATCCTATTAAAATTATCTACTTCAGGTTTTCTAAAGGTCGACCAAAAATATTTTCACCTTCCCGGGGTTTGATGTAAAAAAATTTTTTCTTCCAATATTTCAAGGAAGAGGGGACCCAAGGTACCTCGTACCTTCCATTCCCGCACAAGTACACAAAGCAGTTACATTGGGATAAAGCTTCATGTCCAAAAGGCATTTACAAATATTTACGGTGGGCTCGATCCCTAGACTCCTACATAAAACAAAAAAATAGACTAGAATCCTCCACCCGTTTGGAGTGAGTTGCCCGAGAAGAATGCTGGCTGTGAAAAGGAAGTCTACAAAAAAATGATGTGGGGGGAACCTAAGGCCGGCCACTAACGAATCGTGGAAAACCACGGTCTCCCCTTCCCGGCAATGATATGATACATCATCATGCTCGGGGACTCGGGATGTATACCTATCAGAGAGGCCAAACTTCCTCATGTCTGCCTCGACCATTTGTTCCTTCATCCTACTGTTGAACGTTGGTAACTCTAGGACGGAAGTTTTTGGTCCCTCATCAAATTCGGGGTTGTTGTCCACTTCCTCGTCGTTGTTTGACTCATCGCCCCCAAAGGTTGGTGGGGGTTGGTAAAATCCTATTGGCTCGACGTCTAGTGCCTCATCCAGGTTTTCTACGTCCCTAAGGCTGAATATGTTCACTTGTCTTGTCATTTTTCTAACTATAAATTACGGAATAAAAATAAGGTAGGGAGAGGTCGAGCTTACCTAAAGGTCGTGCTTTGAAGTTTTAGTTCGTGCTAGGCGCTCGAGGATTTGTTTGATTTTCACTAAAGTCGCAAAGTAAAAATAGGGACCACGTATATATAGGAGAAAAAGGAGGGAATTTTTTTGGATCCCCACCACTCATCTTTGACACGTGGTGCAATCTAGCAGTGTGCTATTAATTATGACACGTAAATCAAAGGACAAAACAGGTGGCAAAATGCGTCATAAATATGACAACTGTCAGGAGAGACATGCATTCAAAGATCCGCGACTGATTTCTGATGCACAGGGGCCAATGATCTGACCATTTTCTCGCCATCTCAATGTGGGCCTTTGATTTGGGATACGCCGGATCGGTTTATCCCGACCACGCCATTTCCCGGCCTCTTAGCTTATCGGGTATAAATTTCCTCATGATGGAATAGTAGCCTGACCTTACCTCTATCAAAAATCGGGTATGCCCGGCTTTATCAAAGATCGGTTCGTAACATGTTACGGTGGTCGGCCTAATCCGGTCACTTCACTCTAGATAGCCCGATACAAGATGGACTCCAGGTATTAATTGTCTGTGGGTCTTACCCGTGGGCCTCCCTTCTTGGGCCCCCTCAAAGGAAGAAATGAGTCATAACCCACGAGGGAGCCTCCTAAAAAAGGGGAAAATCACTCCTTATAATAATGAAATTCTTCATAAAATGTAAGTTTATATCAAAATGACTCATTCCTTAACCAATATAGATTATGGGCTCTTAAGCCCTATAAATATAGTCTCTTTGATCACATATTATTCATTCATTATTCTCTACGTTTTTCAATTAAATATTCTCTCTCTACCTTTTTTCAGAAAACTAATTCTCACACCGGAGGGGCGACGGGAAGAATCATCCTCGCTTTTTTTGCAGGTCAACCAATGCGAATTCATTGGTCTTTTCCAGCAATCAAGTATCATTAGATCTTGTCACGTCAATGTTAGGATTTTTTACAGCATCAATTACAAAACGAAGGCTTAATTATTTCATTATTTTGACAAAAATTGGCATGTTTAAAAAATAAGGAAAAATAAAATATATTAATTAATATATTGGATTTCAAATAAAATATATGTAAGCAACACATTAAAAAATATAGTTAATAAAAAATTATAACATACTAAAAGAAAAATAGGTGATGAGCTACGCAAATTTTCAGAGAAAAAAAAAACTATATAAAAAAATTAAATGAGTGCCAAATTTTGAGTAACGCGTTATACTTAGTGTACATGTAGTATTTTTTTTATTTTTAATAGTTTTGTCTTTTTAAAGTTTCAAATTCAATGACATTTTGTATTGAAATTTTATTTAAAATATGTTTTTATTTTGATATGATTGAATCAAGATATTTACAAAATTATGATTTAAAAATTTTATATTGCCTGCATCGCACGGATAGACAACTAGTTATTACTTAAAAGATGTTACTTTAATATTCATTATATACATAAGTCGTGCAAAACACGTCTTACTACTAGTAGTACTGAAAAGAGTTCATATATAAATAGAAACTCACAACGTCATGTTGTAAGTGTAACATGTGATAAAATTTTAAATTGATAGTTTACGATAATATTCCTCAATTATTTCGACTTTGGAATGACCACGGAAAATTATACGCGGAGCCATAACCTTTACCTAAACACATGCTGCACTTCATATGTTATTATGTTAATCGAATTAGATTTATCAAATCACCAAATGATCATAGGGTCAAATCCAAAAATATTCGAATCAAAAATAAAAATCCAATTGGTTGACAGCTCTTCTCAATACCTAAAAAGCACATGGTGCAAGAAAAATATACAAAATCCAAATGGGCTCACAGGAAAGCCCAAACTCTCCAGAGGGCAACTCATTGGGTGGCTCACAAACAACCGATGAGTTGTTGTCACTCGAGAACAGATGAGGTTGTTTAGAGGTATCAATTTGAGTGGTACAAATCGGGTCAGTCCGTCAATATAAAAACACGGTAACGGCTCGCTTGAAAAAAAAGGCCCACCTGTTGCAGGTTCCTGGTCGATTCGTGTCAGCTCATAAATCTCGAACTACAACTCAGGCCAGCCCGCTGCTCCATGTGGCTCGGGGTTCGTTCTGATTTGACCCGTATGAATAAAAATATAGTTTTTTTCATATTTATAGTAATTTTTTGTCAAATTTTTAAATACAAAATGATTAAAATGATAAATTCATATTTATACCATAAAATATTTATATAGAATTTAAATTTATATTTTATGTTATATGAATTACTTCTATATTTGAAAATTTAAATAAAAATAAATAAATAATAATTAATTGCTAAATGTATTTCTAATTATTATTATCAAATAACATTACGTTTCTTAGTTATTACGAAGAAAAAAATTAGATTTTACTTTAAAAGTTGTATTAGAATTTGTAGAAGGAGATTTTCAATATTACCATATTTAATAAAACATTTTTTTCATCGGCCAGCGGGTTAATCGCGACCCGCGAAACCCGCAATTCACAACTTCTTGACCCGTGAACCAGCCGCGCGGGTCAGCCCGCAGTCCCGGATCGATCTGGACCGATTTTCACTGATCTGGTCAGCTCATCCGTCTAACACCTCTAAGGTTGTCACTTCGATTCACAAGATGGCAACATCTCATTGAATGTCGAGGGCCGCCAAATGAGGCGGCTTCCTCAATTTTGGTCAGAGGCGGATCCAGCGTGCGGCGAGGTAGCAATGCCGACGGACAACCGGTTGTCCAGTTTTAAAAAACCAAATTTTTTTTCTTTTTTTTTTTTCGCCGTCTTCGCTCAAGTACCCAAGCCCTAACCCAAAATACCTCAAGACCCAACCCATTTTGAGCTCAAAACAACGACCCAGAGTCCCATACCCCAGTTTCTAATTACCTTCAACGACTTCGATGAAAACAGAAGAAGGAAAGGGATCTGCTGCTGCATTCACACTGCTCTCGTCGCACGGCGTCTACTCTCCTCTCTTTCCAGTAGGTAGCAACGCCTCTATCGGCGCTTGCAGGCTGTAATGCCTCGGTTAAAAATCCAAGCTTCCAGTCCAGCTCGATAGACCAGTAGAGGTTAGTAATGGTTGTTGACTCATTCTTGCCTTTTGATTTGTAATTTGTTATATTTCACAATTTGTAAGTTTTAATTAATGATATTGAATTTTGATTTCTCAATTTTTGTTAGATTATAAATTTCTAAGTTAGGAGCCCTAAGAAAGGAGTCCACAGTTCACTGACATTGCCCAAATTTTGATCGATTCCCAGTTTATCATTTGAAATACAGGTAATGAGGCTAAACCTTGATTAATTATGATTGAATTGTTATTTGAAAATATGCATAAAAGTTACATTTAAATTTTTGCAATGCGGTTACTTGTGAGTCTCATATTCTCTTTTCGTAAATTGTGAATTTAGATTTGGTGAGTATTCGATTAGATTTATGAATTGTGATTATTGAGTTATAGGTTGTGAATTGAGATTTAGTTAATATTTGATTAGAGTTGTGAATTGTGATTATTGATTAATAGGTTGTAAATTGAGATTTGACGAATAATTGAAATTATAGTTTTAAAGATTTTGCAATGAAGTCACTTTTAAATCCCGTATTCCCTCTTTGTGTGAATTGTGAAATTTGAATAATGAATTGTTAAGATCTGGTGAATATTTGATTTTTTGAATTGTGATTATTTAGATTTGATGAAAATTTGATTTGATATGTGAATTGTGATTATTGACTTAAAGATTATATAATTTTTTTTTTTTTAAATAAAAACAAAGTTTCATGTTTGGGTCCAAAGTTTTATTAATTTAATCACATCGAATATGGTAAACGTTATACAAATTAAGGTAAAATTCACTGCCATTCGAGTGATTAGAAGCCTAATACCTAACAAAAACAAGTTGCAAAGACATTCGAGAACGGTCAAATTTGTCGGTCAACAATCCATGGTCAACTCTCGATAGCTAGAGCTGAAGTTTCGTGCTAAATCCGCCAACAAGGGCGGACCCACATAGGGTCCTGCCGGGGCACGTACCCCAGTAAAAATCTGACCTCTTTTTTTATTATTAATTCAGTTGATTTTTGAATATAGCCATTACCTGATTATTTAAAATTATATTGGATTATTGTTAATTTATTTGTTCTATGTCTCTGTCTATTAGGAATGGAGATTTAAGCCATGTTCTCTTTACTGTTTTTAGCCCGTTTTGAGTTTTCGATTTTCGGAAATATCGAAAATGCGTTCACTTTGCCCATTTTCAGAAAACAAAAAAATAAAATAAAATACAAAGGAAACTCAAAACGAGTTTAATACGTTTTGGATATTTTGTGTTAAAAAATCCAAAACGCGCTTTTTGGACTTTTTTTTTTTTTTTTGTGAGACACTTACTTCACTTGAAGTTTTTATGTTATTTTGCTATTATATATAGAGACATGTTAAGATTTTATTTATTTTTTAAATGTGAGACACTTCATTAACTTGAAGTTCTTATATTATTTTGTCATTATATATAGATCCATATTAAGATTTTTTTTTTGTTATAAATGTGAGACATTTCCTTCACTTGAAATTTTTATGTTATTTTGCCATTATATATAGGTCCATGTTAAGATTCATTATTATTATTATTATTATTTTTAATGTGAGACACTTCCTTTACTTGAAACTCTTATATTATTTTGCCATTATATATAGATTCATGTTAAGATTTTGTTGGTATGTGGTTGGATTTTTGTTTAGCTGAAACAATATTAATGATGAAATTATTGACATAGAGAACTAACTGATTTATTGACAATAAAATTAATGTAATTCAACAAATCAACCATTTTTTACATATAAAATATCATAAAATAAATATATCAGAAAATTACAAAGTAAACGCATTTTTCAGTTTTCTATTTTTGAAAACAGTTTTCCAAAATTACAAAGAAAACATATTTTCAGCAATCCCAAAACAAACAATCAAAATTCATAATTCAAAACAAAATCCAAAACTAAAAATTCAAAATCGAAACACAAAAAAAACGGCCTCTTAGATTTTGGTGAATTGAGATTAAGATTTTGGAGTATTGAGAATTTGAAATATGAGAAATTATTGTTTTATTTGAATTTTTGTTTGTTTGAGAATTTGAGATTTTAGGGCTAATATGTATTTACAATTATTTATTTGTTTGTTTGTATCGGTTATTAAAAAATATTTTAAGCATAAATCAACATTTTCTTCTGATGAGCAAATTAATGAAAATGAAGTTAGAGATGAAATGGTAGAGGAATTTGGTAAAGAAACTGATGTTGAAATTGAAAATGTGTTTCAACATCGGGATAATGTTGGGGATGCTAGGAGTGACACCCTTAAATTTAATGTAGCAAATATTGAGAAGGATGTACTTAATATTGACAATGATGTGATTATAGAATATTATCAAAGTATGAAAACTTGTAGAGAATAATTGTAATAAAATTTCAAGTACTTTTTCATTTTTTGGTCTTCTTCCTAAAAAAAAATCGGGGGCACAAGCCGTCGGTAAAACACACAAGTCCATTTGTGCCCCAATATTACAAAAAATCTGCGTCCACCTTTGTTCGCCACTGATTTGGGTCATCACATATCTTACAAGTATTTCTCTCATTAGACACATTTAATTTAATTATATAATATTAGACAGTATGGAAGAATAAAACACAAAGTTAAAACTTATTTGTATACCATCGAATACAACTTAAGAAATTTGATATGTATAGTTTAGCAAATGACAGAATTTTTCCATTTTCGCGATTGTAAAATTTATTTTTCTTCAAGGAATTCATTCATCCCGACACGACATGTGATTTTTAGTTATATTTCACGTGGTAGTTATCCTCTGTGTTTTCCCATTGAAATTCACATTAAACACGTGAGGGAAAAAAATAGTGGCCCAAAACAAAACCCACGGCACAAATTTCTTCTTTGCTTCTCTAGAAGAATCTTCTCTAAAAATTCTTCAGAGAAATTGGACATTATCCTATATTTAATTAATACTATAGAGAAAGAGGAAATAGATTTAATGGCAATCTTCCACTTGTAAATTTATCTATATAAAATAGATTTGTCATCACAACAAAGTGCAAGACCATAATTTTTTTTCCTGATAATTCCATTTTAATTATATGTTGTTGCAGAATAAATTGGTGATGACACAATTCCAAGACTTTCATCTCCTCTAAGACTGTATTAATCATCTAAATAGTTAAAAGAGGTTAAAGAAAGGCACGAGAAATCGACAAAGTTTAAATTGTTGAATACTTTCATTAACGTGTACAAGAATGTAACTATAAAACTATTATTATTATTATCGAATTAAAATTTTAATTTAAGTCAAAGTCAACAATTGATTTTAACCATACATTTTATGAAATTTAAACTTTTCAACTACATATTTCATTAATTTTTTTTTACTTATTTGACACCTACCAAACATGGCATAATGTTGTCATTAGTGAGGTGCCACTGTTTGGCTGTTAAATAAACCAAGTTTGTTGGTTTATTTCACGTATCTCGAGGAATATGTAAGGTTAAAAATTGAAGAGAGAAATGATGTGTGATTAAAAATTTGTATTTAAAATTTGAGTGATTATAAATGATTTATAAATCATTTTATAGAACACAACGTTGAAAAATGGAATTTAAATTAATTGGGCCCACGTGAAGATATCCCTGCAGGCGCTTAGAGTTAGGCATCCGTCCAATTTCATAATCACAAGATTGTGCAAAAAAATAAAAATAAAAAGAGGGACGAATTTAGAAAGCGAAAATTGAATTTTGCCAAAATAGGCTATTCTTCCTTTACAAATGCCTAATTTTCAAGAGTTTGGTTCGATATTTTTTTCCCACATGAATATTACATCCCACTTTCAATCATATGGAAAGAAAAATATCCACATTTGCATGCATGATGATATCAG
The DNA here is from genome assembly GCA_963555705.1 of Ligustrum vulgare. NCBI lineage: Eukaryota > Viridiplantae > Streptophyta > Magnoliopsida > Lamiales > Oleaceae > Ligustrum > Ligustrum vulgare. Next base: position 97,930,235 of record OY743168.1, read on the forward strand.
TACGCACTTGCATCCTTCATATATAATAGCATTGGAGGTATACATATTTGAAACATTTCTTTTTATTATATTAAGAAAAATAGGATATTTGACGGAATTCTTTTAATTCCATTTATTTAAGTTGAAAGTAGTCAACGATGACTCTAATTTGTAATCTTGAGAACGTTGTGTTGTAGGCCCAACTCGATATGTACGTGTAACTTGAGATGGGACATGTACGTATGATAATAATCGAGAATTTTTTTTACTGATTGATTTTCTGAAAAAAAAAAAAAGAAGGTAAAATTAAAATGATCCGTGCATGCCATGAGCTTAGGTCTAACCAAACACGGGTTTGACTCGCTCAAATTTACACCTTTTTAACATGCAAATATAAGTTAAGCATTGGTGCAATCTTTCATTTTCTGATTTTCACTACAATTAGCAAATTATCGTCAATGGGCAAATACAATTAGGTGACAAGAATAGAGAAATAGACACTTCAAAAAGTGGTTATGACAACACTTAAATTGTTAATTATTAGTTTATCTCTCTCTCAAGTAAACTTTCCAACTATTCCCATGTACCAAGTAACTCTAAAAAATCAGTTTAAAATTGAAGTAAAAGTAAACAATTAATTTTAATTACACGTTTCATAGGTTTCACAATTTTTGAACCACACATTCCATCAAAATTTATTAAAATCTTCTAAAATTTTGATTTTAATCTATCAACTGGGGATATATATATATATATATATATATATATATATATATATCAATTTATCTCCTACCAAAACTTAAAAAGCAACATCATCTTTTTGTTATTATTATTTTTTTTAAAACATAATTTTTATATTTCCGAGGTAAAATATGTAATTGAAAAGTGGAAAGAGATATTAAAAAATGGTTTGGAAAATTATATTGTTTAAAAACATGTTTAAAAACAATTTGTCAATAAGACGAACCAATAGATAAAACTATAAATTCAAGATTATTTTGGATTATTTACTTATTAATTAGGACAAAACATAATCGTTATAAATAAAAATAAATGGTGGCTGTCATCACCGAACACAAAGCATTAATTAAAATATCCTTCAAATACCATTTACTTTAAAAAATAAAACAACATGCAAACTACGTAAAACTCAACTGAGTATATATATGTTTAATTTATATAAATTCTCATACATCATCATCATATTACAGTACTTGAATAAAAGCAGATCCCACTATAGAAAAACTAAGACAGATCTAATCCATATTGGATTTAAATCAATTATCGTGCGTGGGTAATTAATTTATATTTTAATTTTAATCTCCACTAATTAAATGGATGGACCAAAGATCCTCCATGCTCCATATATTCTCACTTGATTCAGTAGGGAAAGGTCCATGGAGAGTTTCCATGTGCCCATCAAACGACGTGGGAAAGAAAGTTTCAACAACATGATCAGGAGGGCAAGAACTGGAGATCATTTGGCTTGTACTTGCTTGATCATCATGATGATGAGTTTGATCAGGATTTTGCGCTGTAGAATTTTGATCAGCTTGCTTAATGTGCTTCTGAATTCTCGTCCTCCAATAGTTCTTTATTTCATTATCTGTTCTTCCTGGCAAATGCTTAGCAATTTTCGACCACCTGCACGTAGGCACAAGCTTATAATCTACTATTTTCCGCGCATGCGACAATATATAATAGAAAAAACAATAAAAAAAGTTACTTTTAAGTACGACCAAACATCCTAAGCTGTAGTAAAGTGGCATCAAATTAATTTGTGGTTTATAAAAAATGACGTTGCTACATGTACAGTACACTGAGGCTTACAGTTTACCATATATCGAGTGTACTCATTCTCACACTAGTGTGTTTGTCCTTCATTTTTTGGAAAAAAATGTGATTTTAAATAGTATTTTTTGAAGAACGTGTGGTTAAAAATTATTTAAAAAGTAAAAAATGATATGCTTAATTAAGATGGGTGGTTGAAATTGAATGTTGAATAAATTTGATTTTAAAAAAATGGGACACATTATACTTCCTCTCCCAATATGTGTGGAAACCGTGTGTGTGGGGCCATCTCCGCACACACGGTCCCACGCATAGTGTAGGATTTAGTACACTTAGAAGTAAATCCCTGAACATATACAAGTAGGCAAATCCTATAAAAAATGATTCCGGCATGTTCTGTGGTTCAAATTCAAAGTTGTTGGCATTCTTCAATATATTTGAAGGAAACTCCACTCATATCAAAAGGGCTATGAATTTCTAGCCTTCCGTTTCAACACTTGGATTTTTGCATGTAATCGGAATACTTCATGTAATATTGAAGACATTTCGAAGAAAAAGATGGCGCACAAAGATGGAAAAATGATCACTGGCTTCTTTGCGTTCAACACAAAGTCTACAAGCACAATGCAAATCATCGAAAAAATGGTAATTTTGAATATCGACCACATGATAAATTCAATTTCAAGTTTGGAAAATTAATCTTGAAGGTTTTATTTTAGATATAGTGAGGGGCGGAGTACGGATTTGCGCTAAGCTAATACATATAGCCCTTGTTTGGCTCCCATTAATTGAAAATCAAATTTATTCAACACTCAATTTTAACCATCTATTTTAGTCAAGTTTACTAATTTTTACTTTTCAAACATTTTTTAATCATACAATATCCTAAAAATTATTCAAAATTACATTATTTCCCAAATAATGGGACCAAGCATGGGCATAATAAAATAAATGGGATTGAGCGAGATCCGATCTCCACTCCTGAATAAAGAATTTTGATAAGGTGTAATTGAAAATTCCGAATTCCAGTTTTGTTAATGAAAATTTCAAGTGTCGTGTCATTTCATATGTGTCATTTAGCTTTGTTTGATGGGATTAGAATCAGAATTTTATTAGATCTTGATAAAAATTACATGATTGAAAAGTTGTGATTGTAATGAAATGTGTGGTTAAAATTAATTATTGAGTTAGATTAAAATCTTGATTTAATTGATAACAAATGGGGCTTAAAAGTCTAAGGGCTCATGCATTCGAAGGTTTCCATCACTCATTTTCTTTTTCATTTTCGTTCTTTAAAAATCAAGATCAAAATTTATAGTCCGCACTTTGCCTTTCTTTGAGACTTTGTTTTTTCAAAACTCATTTTGATCAAACATTCTCTGATAAAATAATTTTATACGTAGATTGAAGTTTTTTACTAACTTATTAAACCCACATTCTTCAAAAAACAACTATACGGTTGACTTTATCAAATGTCAAGTTAATATTTCAACATACGATCTAGTTAGGCATTCTTATCAATATATAAGTTCTATGTCTTGATACGAGGTTCTTCTATTTTTTGAGGCATCTTTATTGTATGATTAATGATTCTATCGTTAATGAATAAATTCACATTCTCAAGAAAATAATTACTGCCACTAGATATACGCATATGTAGTAAAATTACGTTGAGAAATCTAAGTTGGAGGCCCATCTTCCGGCCCCAAAGAACCAAAAACATTATGGTAGCTGTCGATTTCTACAGCAATTGGGTGTTACACTTTCAATTCACAGCTAAGAAAGGTTATTAACATGTGACTAATTGAATATTGAGTTCGACTCAAAATAGAAACTTTTTCTTATCAATCCCTTATCCCCTCATTCTCAACGTGTTTTTATATTATTCCTATCCGTTTTTTTTTTTTTTTCGTTTATAATCATCAAATCCCTTTTGCACGTAAGGATAAATATATATTTTTTTAAAGTTTCTAAAAATCATTCTTCAGAAAGAAACGTTTTGAAGGCGAGTATTTTCATTTAAAGAAAGATGGATCCAAGAAGCACGAATTTTTTTTTTTTTTTTAATGCAAATCAAGAATTTTTGAAGCAAAACGGATCGTGGAAATGATAACACAACAAGATTTATTTTTATTTTTTTGAAAAAAAAAAAGAAAGAAAGAGAGAAACGGAATCGAAAAAATTTGTGGCCATGAAAACCTTATTCAATGATGATTCTTTTGTAGAAAAAATGATTATTTATTCCCAAGGCTTCAATTAGAAGGTCGTACCAAAAATCACTATTCACTCTCTCCAAATCTATTTCTATACCTTCAAAGCATAAAATGCACTCTTCACACAACATCAAGAATTTTCATATAAACGTGTATCAAAATCTTGGAACGAAAATGAATTGACACTTTCATCATTTTTCTAACAAATACTAGTATGAACTTACCTGTTTCCCCACTTAGCATGCAGTTCCATAATCAAAAGTTGTTCTTCCGAGGTGATATTGCCCCGTCGGACGTCCGGTCGAAGGTAGTTCAGCCATCGCAGACGACAACTTTTTCCCGTGCGCTTAAGCCCTAACACAAATCATAAGCAAAACCCACTTTTTTCATTACGGGTTTCTCCAAGAAAAGGTTGTACAATTCTTACATGCACTAGATTATAACGTTAATAATTATTGGTCGAGTGATGCATACCGGCCGAACGAGCTAGTGAATTCCAAACGCCTTCGCCGTGATTAGCGATATAATTCATGAGAATGAGATCTTCTTCCATGGTCCATGGCCCTTTCCTCACTTCTGCATCTTGAGAACTATTGCATATTTTCTTGTCCATTTCTTCAAAAAGAGAGAATTCTAGTTAGAAATGAGATATTTTGAAGAAAAATAATGGAGAGATGGAGTTCAATTTATAGACTTTGTCTGAGATAAATTTTCACCAGTAAATAAGCTCTCAATTGACGTCATATATATAATATTAATTAATTAATTAATTAAAACATACATGCATATATACATGATAATTGATAACCACATATATGAGCATGCAAGGTCAAGTAACCTTCTTGACGTGCTACGTACATGAACAAAATGAATGAGAGTCAAAATTGATAAAAGGATGTACTGTTGTATAATTGAAACATAGCACTATAAGTCTATATCGTATATATGTTACATGCCCAAAGGTTAATTATGTCGTCTTCCTTTGGCTCATCCGAAATAAAAATCATATCGGTTTTTTTTTTTTCCCCTCAAGTGTACAAATCGTAATATGTAGTAAAATGATGACTGAATGTCGTCTCAAAAAGGTTGATTGTCGAATTTACTTTAATGATAATCAACTCTAGCACATACATACATTAAATTTGTTGGTTTTGGGAGGAACTTTTTAATTAGTAAATAATTAACTAAGTCGAGCACATACGAAGGATCTAGAGCTTGTTTGCTCTCACCAATTTTTTTCAACTTTCTCCTCAAATTAAATCATTTTAATATACATTTCTATGAGATCTTGTTAAGAGATTGATACCCAGAAAATAACCACAAAGAGAATACGAACAATATCTCAAACAAAACTTCAAAATTTCATAAATTTCAAAACCACAAAGAGTTGAAACATCAAATACACTGATCGCGTCTCTTATATAAAGAAATCAGAAAACCTAACAACAAACTCGCAAAAAACCACAAAGAAACTTATACGGAATAACAATCTGTATACAAACCACACAGTTACACTGATTTTACACGAAGAATCAATAAAAGAACCACAAAGATATGCGAGAATCAGAAACAAAATTAGGGTTTTCTGAGAGAATGAGAGAGACGAAGTTGAGAGATCAGTATAGATGATTCTGGAAGATTGTGACGTTTGAGCGTATTTTGCAAGCCTTATCAGAAAAAATGAACGGTGATGATGATTCCAAAATGATCCAATGGTGTGAAAAATAAGGCGGTGTGGGAATTGGGCTGCAACCGGGTCACCAGCATTGGGCTTTGGCTTTAGAATATTGGGCTAACATTTTCACAGGACCACATCACGGAAATTCAATCAGATTTGGCTGAATCAATTGGGCTGTTCAAAATTGCCTCTACATACTCCACCTCAATTTTGGATCAGCTCACCTGTAAATATAGGAATTCAAAGCAGTATCAAAATTCTAACAAGTTAAGAGAAATTAAAGCATCTTTAGATTTATTTATAGGTATTATTTTAGTTCCTGCATCTGAAGGATTCAACTGAGTTGGGATTTTAACAAGTTTGATCACATCTTTTTCAGTTATATCCCTAATGAAATGAAATCTAACATCAATGTGTTTGGATCTATTATGAAAAACAGGATTCTTACGCAGGTGTAAAGCACTTAAACTATCTGTACTCAGTTCAATAGCAGAATCATTAATACATGAGATTTCAGATAACAAACCTTTTAACCAGATACACTCTTTCACTGCATCAGTGGCAGCAATATATTCTGCCTCAGTTGAGGACAGTGCCACAAGTTTCTGTAATTGTGTTCCAACTAATACATGTACCATTTAAAGTAAAGAAATATGCAGAAGTAGACTTCCTATTGTCAATATTACTTGCAAAATCTGAGTCTACATAACCATTTAACTTGAAATCATTTTTGGTTCTAAAAAATGCTAAACTCAGATTTGCAATACCTTTAAGGTATTTTAAAAGTGATTTAACAGCTTCCCAGTGTAACTCACCAGGGTTACTCATAAACCTACAAAGAACACTTACAGCAAAGGCAATATCAGGTCTAGTACACACCATAAGGTACATTATAGATCCTATAGCATTAGAATATGGTACATTTTTCATCCTAAGTTCTTCTTTTGCAGTTCTAGGACAATGATCAGATGACAGTTTAAAATGAGCAGGCAAAGGTAAGGATACAGGTTTAGAATCAATCAAATTAAATCTGGTCAGAACTTTTTCAATATAATGCTTTTGATTTAAATATAGATTCCCAGATAGTTTATCTCTAAACATGTCCATACCCAAAATCCTTTTAGCATGCCCTAAATCTTTCATTTCAAATTCAGAATGCAATTTGTTTTTCAACAGGTTTATTTCATGCATATTAGGCCCAGCAATTAACATATCATCAACATATAACAACAAATACATGAAATCAGAATTATTAATCTTGAAATAAAAACAAGAATCATATTGGCTCTTTTTAACATTTAGGCTTTGGATATAAGAATCAAACCTCTTATACCACTGCTTAGGTGCTTGTTTCAAGCCATATAGGGATTTTTTCAATAAACAAACTAAATCAGATTTCCCCCATTTTTCAAAACCTTTAGGATGATTCATATATATAGTTTCATCTAAAAAACCATATAGAAAAGCAGTTTTAACATCCATTTGTTCAAGTTCTAAATTAAATTGTGCAACAAGAGCAAACAGTATTCTGATTGAAGTATATTTAACCACAGGAGAAAATATTTCATTGTAATCAATTCCTTCCTTTTGAGAAAAACCCTTAGCCACAAGCCTAGCCTTGTACCTAGGTTTAACATCTTTTGAATCACTTTCCTTTATTTTAAAAATCCATTTGCAGTCAATGATCCTTTTATTATAGGGTCTATTAATCAAAGTCCAAGTGCCATTTTTCAGAAGAGAATCCATCTCTTCCTGCATGGCAGCCAACCATAAATTTGATTCTTTTGAAGAAACAGCTTCTTCAAAAGATTCAGGTTCAAAAACAAGAGGATCAGAATACGTATATGCAGACACAAAATCAGGATCCTGAAACTTAAGAGGTGGTCTTATCTCCCTTCTAGGTCTATCCCTAGCTAATTGATAATTATCAAGGTCTGTTTCAGATTCAGGAATATTACCAGGCAATGGTGAAGTCTCAGTAAATAAAGGTTCAGGTTCGGGATTGTCATTTTGAAAATGTGGGGGTTGTTCCACCTGAAACTGAGTATGGGGCAGGCCATTTTCATCACCTAAATGGTCTGCACTCAGCTCAGTGGTAAGAAAGTCTTTATCATTTACAGGATCATCTAATTTTTCATTCTTACAAGGAAAAACAGTTTCATTAAAAATGACAGACCTACTTAAAATAATCCTGTAACCTCCCTGCTCCCTAACCCAAAGTCTATAGCCCTTGACCCCTTCTCCATATCCTAAAAACACACATTTCAGAGATCTGGAGTCAAGTTTAGTTTCAGTTTGGTGTGAGTAGGCAGCACACCCAAAAATTTTCAATTTTGAAAAATCTGGAAGAAAATTATTCCAAATCTAATCAGGTATATTGAAATTAATTGCACTGCAGGGAGAAAGATTGATCAAATAAGAAGCAGTTTTAACAGCTTCTCCCCAGAAAATTTTTGGCATGTTAGAATCAAGTAGAAGACACCTAGTTCTTTCTAAAAGAGTTCTATTCATTCTTTCAGCAACCCCATTTTGCTGTGGATTGTATGCAACAGTCCCATGTCTAAGGATTTCTAAGTTGCTACAGAAGGAATCAAAGTCTTGGTTGCAAAATTCTAATCCATTGTCTGTCCTAATTATTTTTACCTTCTTATCCTTCAAATTTTGGACTAAGGTAATCCAGTTTTTAAAAACAGACACTGTAGCATCCTTAGTTTTCAACAAATGAACCCAGGTTTTCCTAGAAAAGTCATCTACAATAAGAAGAAAATACTTATATCCTGAGACAGAACTAACAGGAGCTGGACCCCATAGGTCAGCATGCAAATATTCAAGAATATCAATAGATTTATGAATACCTTTACCAAAAGAAGTCCTATTCTGTTTTCCTAACACACATTTTTCACAAAAATCAAGTTTATGTAGCATATCATTACCAAAAACACCTTTGTTTTCAAGTAACTTAAGACCTTTTTCACCTAAGTGTCCTAATCTTTTATGCCATAAAACAGTTTTGTCCACATCAGACACAACATTAAAAGATCTTGCATAAACAGGTAAGGTATTCAGCACATAGATCCCATTAATTTTGGGAGTAGAAAAAATTATCAAGTTACTTTTGAAAATACTTAAGTAACCATCAAACATTCTAATCTCATAAGATTCAGAATAAAGAACACCAAGAGAGATTAGATTTCTTTTCAAGTCAGGAACATATCTTGTTTGGTTTAAAACAAGAGTTTTGTCATTATCAAGTTTTAACAAAACCTTCCCAATTCCTTTCACATCACATTTAACATTGTTACCAAGTTTCACAGATCCAAAATAGTCATAACAGAAGTCAAAAAATAAGTTTCTTTCAGGACACATATGAAAAGTGCAACCAGAATCAAGTATCCATTCATGTTTGTTTTCAGATTCAGTGGTAACATAAACCACTCCATTATTGTCTTGGACCGCAGCCTCTGTTTGATTGCTGGTTCCTATTTCATTTTTCCTTTTGAAACAATTTTTGATATGATGTCCAGGTTGGCCACAATAATAACAAAGTCTGGGTCTATTTATGTTATCAAGACCCCCAGAATTATCTTGCCCCTTGACATTATTCTGACTTCTATGGTTGTCTTGATTTCTAGAGTTATCATAACCTCTAAAATTGGTCTGATTTTTAGAATTATTTGGTCCTCTATAGGTGTTGTCATTAGACCTATTGAATATGGCTCTATTTTGAAAACTCCCTTTTGCAGGCTTATTATCAACATTATTCCAGGTTCTAACATTGCTAGAGGTATTCCAATTTTTATTGAAATTACTCACTGGCTTATTATTCCTAAAAGGAGTCTTCTTCTTAAAAGATCCTATCACATTATAAGCCTCTTTAGGATTGTTCTTGAACTCAAGTTCTTTGTTTTTAAGAGAAGTGTGAACAATTTCAGTAGTCAATTTCTGTCCTCCATATTCAAGAGCATTTCTAAGGTCTTTGAACTTATCACCCATAGCATTAAGTAAACATACAACCTTTTGTTCATCAGTTAATTTTTCATCACAATTTAACAGACGCTGTGTAATCTTGGTAAACCTACTCATGTTCTCATCTACTCCTTTGAAGGATCAAATTTAAAAGAGAAATATTGTTTCCATAGAAAGCACTTATCAGGAAAAGACACAGTAGCAAAAACTTCTTCCAGTTTATTCCATAATTTCATAGTAGTTTTAGTCTTGCCTACTTGTCTAATGACATTATCAGATAAGTGTAAAAACAGAGTACTCCATGCAATTTCATCCATTTCAAGCTGTCTATCCTGAGGGGTATCAAGAGGCCAGGAGATATCTATAGCCTTAGCACATTTCATTTGAAGTAATAAAGCCTTCATTTTCTGGCTCCAGAGATTAAAGACTCCTTTGCCATTCCATACTTCAACATCTACTTTTACAGTAGCCATTGAAGTAATGACCAAAAAATTTATTTTAAAGAATTATTAAATTGAAGGCTTTGTTATTCCAAAATAAGAAAAGTCAGACAGATTGAAATACAAAATATAAACTCTGAAACCCTAGAATTATCAGTAAGTATTCCACAAAGATCAAGATATAAGAATAGGTTTCAATCAATTATGAAACAGCAAGGCAATCAAGATGATTACAATTCAAAGACATATCAAACTATTCAGATAACTACACAATACAAATGTATAGAAACAGGTTCTCCCAGTATATCCCTCAACCTATTTATGGGTCAGCCCAACCTCCCTCAGATTCCCGGATTCTCAAGGAATCCTGGACAAAGGTAAGAATTAGGGTCCAATAATAGGCTTCAACGAAGGAATTTAGGAAAGAACCAAGAATTTGAAAAATAATCAGTATGAATTGCAGTAAATTGGAAAGAGATCACCTGATGTAAAGTTTTATAGGCTCAGCAGCACAAAGATTATTTTTCCACAAAGATTCAGAATCCACAGGTTCAATACCACCAAGTTCCAGAAATGTTGCGAAGATCAGCCAACAAAGTAAATGTAGGATCTATTGTATATTGATTCAGTATATTTATTAAGTAAATATACTGAAATAACCAAAAAATAAAGATCCCCCAAAAATTATATATGACAAAAAAAATCCAAAATCTTGAGAAAAACCTAATTTCAAAATAGGTTTTAAACAAAAATACCACAAAGTAAATTTTTGAACCACGAAGAAGGTTTGAAAAAAAAAAAATTTCAAACAGTTTCAAGAAATTTCAGAATCATAAACTAGTTTACAAAAGGGTTTTCACGAAATTTTAAGAAAGAATATTTTCTCAAAGATCACCACCTAGAAACTGAAGAACCCTAAATCTTTGTAAATAGAAAAACCACACAGAAATTTCAGAAAACACAGATCCGTACAGAAAATTCTGGATCTAACAAATCTGAGTCAAAAATCAGCGTTTATAACATGAACCCTAAGGCTCTGATACCACTGTTAAGAGATTGATACCCAGAAAATAACCACAAAGAGAATACGAACAATATCTCAAACAAAACCTCAAAATTTCATAAACTTCAAAACCACAAAGAGTTGAAACATCAAATACACAGATCGCGTCTCTTATATAAAGAAATCAAAAAACCTAACAACAAACTTGCAAAAAACCACAAAGAAACTTATACGGAATAACAATCTGTATACAAACCACACAGTTACGCTGATTTTACACGAAGAATCAATAAAAGAACCACAAAGATATGCGAGAATCAGAAACAAAATTAGGGTTTTCTGAGAGAATGAGAGAGACGAAGTTGAGAGATCAGTATAGATGATTCTAGAAGATTGTGACGTTTGAGCGTATTTTGCAAGCCTTATCAGAAAAAATGAACGGTGATGATGATTCCAAAATGATCCAATGGTGTGAAAAATAAGGCGGTGTGGGAATTGGGCTGCAACCGGGTCACCAACATTGGGCTTTGGCTTCAGAATATTGGGCTAACATTTTCACCTGACCACATCACAGAAATTCAATCAGATTGGGCTGAATCAATTGGGCTGTTCAAAATTGCCTCTACAGATCTATCATTTTTCACACTTTTCAATCAATTTTCAACTGCATATTCTCTCAAAAAGTTCATCTGGACATGATTTGAGTGAGTAATTCTAAATTGCCCTCAGCGCTCACCTGGGGATGACCCCCTACTCATATGGGTGTGAGGACCACGCACTGCGGGCCTCACACCCATGTGATTGGGGGATCATCTCTGGGGTGAACGTCGAGAGGAGTGAATCATTGACCGATTTGAGTAAACATGTTTGTTTGTAATTATGCGGGCAACTTTTTCTGCTTATCCTTAGACAATTGTTCGTTCTCACTCAAATTCCTAAATTCGCCTCGGGCTAGAGTTGACAATGGACCGAACCAAGCCGGCTCGGCATGCTCGACTCGTTAAACAGACGAGCGGAGCGACGAGCTCGTGTCAAACCGGTGTCGAGCTCGGCTCGGCCCACGCCGAGCTCTTATTTTATTTTTTTTAATCCCCTCTTACATTGATTTAGATTTCGACAATCGATAGTTAAAATATTTGAAATCTTGAATATTAATATATTTAATATTATTGATATAAATTCTTAATTAGTTATAAATTATAACTTATAAATATAAGTATAATATTAATAACTAATAAGTTATGTATTAAATAAATTATTAATAACTTAATAAGTAAAAAAATAATGTTTGTTAGTTATTATTAGTGAATTAAATTGAAAGTCGAAATGATTAATTATAATTTATAAGTTTATAACATAAATAAAATCTTGTTAAAATAATCAAATATCCAATTATAATTTGAAAAGACAAAAACTAAAATTAGGTAAATAAATTAAAATTTAAAAGGTTAAAAAATAAAATTAAACCCTTTTCTTCTTTTTTTCGGGGCTTGAGACCGACTACTAAATAGTCTTAATTGAATAATTGAATATTCTAGTAGGCGGAGTTAAAATTGTACACGAACAATTTGTTACGTGTACAATTTTTGTTTTGAAATCAAAATTATATTTTATTTATATATATAATAAAGAAATTAAAAATGTAAAGTTAAATATCATTTACCTGATTGCATACAATTTCGGCATACTTATATTGTATGCGTAAATCACCGTCTTGCCAATCTTTGACACACATCAACACTTCCAAAATATCTTCTTTGAGTCAGCTCCTGACTTCTGACAAAATCCTTTTACCTGCACTAAAAGCACACTCCGAAGCTACCGTGCTAACCGGAGGTGTTAGTAGATCTTTTGCAATTGCGGAAACAATCGGGTATTTTCGTTCGTTTGTTTACCAATAATGAAGTAAATCAAATTCTAAAGAATTAGTAAACTCCACATTTCTAAGTAGTTCTTGTCCAAAATAAATTTTCAATTCTTCAGCTATTTGAAGTGAACCTGATTCGTTGATACTAAAAGACATAATCGTCCAGCATATCCAGTATACATGTTTATTAACGTGCTTTCTAAATTATTATAAGTGATAGGTTTATCCAAGATCAATGAGTTATTGATTTTTGAAACAAGAATTTTCGTACCCTTTAAATTGAAACGCCGGTCCATTATGCATGCTAAGGGAAATAACATAGGTAAATCTTCCCAATATTTTTTAAATTTCATTTCCATAGAAATTATCATTTCAGTAAAAAACGAGTCATATCTATATCTATAAAAAGTTCTTGCAATAATATAAAGACGTTCAAGAACTCTTGAACTAGTTGGGTAATATACCCCAGATAATATGTTGGTTGAATCGTAAAAACTTGTCAAAATTTTTTCCACTTTAAAAGCAACTTCCCAATCCGATTCTATTAATAGAGGATCATCGTCTTTTTTAAGTGTTCTACTGTTATAATATTCAATTATTATGTGTTCATAACCTTCGCATGATTTAAGTAATAAGTATGTAGAGTTTCACCTATGGCCTACGTCGGTGATAAATTTCTTAGAATCTAAATTGTATTGTGAATACATAGTTTCAAAATATTGTTTTCTACTCGGTAATATGGTTATGTACTATAACATCTCTAATTTTATCCATTTCATCTTTAATATGTTTCAAGCCATCATGAACAATTAAATTTAAAATGTGACATACACATCTACCATGGAATAAGAAATCACCAAAATTCGGATTAAGAATTCTACATAATTTATCTACTACAGACTTATTTACAGTAGCTTTATCGAAAGTAAATGATCGAATTTTACTCTCAAACCCATATTCTCTAACAATATCAAGTATAACATTAAATATGTTGGTTGCGTTATGGGGAAATTCTAGAATTTTAAAAGCAATAATTTTTTTATGCATAACCCAAAGTGAATCAATATAGTGTGCAGTTGCAGCAATATAACTTTTTTTGTTAATACCTTCCCAAAGAACGGAAGTAAAAGAAATAACACCACCATAGTTATTTAAATCGACTATTAATTGTTTCTTAGTTTTAAGATAATATTGTATTGTATCAGAAAATAGAGTGTTTCGAGTAATACCGACGTACTAGGGTTGAAGATAACGCTTGATGTATGTAGCAAAATGTTCGTTGTCCACTATGCTTAGTGGCAACTCCGCCCCCGAACGAATTGAACCATCCCAATTTGATTCTCTGCTTCGGAATATATCCAATTTGAAAGTGTTGTAGATCCCGCTCCAGAACCACTAGTGGCCGATGAATCAAATTGTAGTTGACTTTGATTCGGTTCAACTAACCCGTGCTTGGGCTGACACTTGCGATAGTGACGGTTGAGGTGTGTAGTACCAATTCCCTTTCTCCATGTCAATTGTTGTACATAATATTTGCATACAACTTTGAATTCATCTTCTCCTTCAATTTTTTTTTCAGTTGCGACCAATTTAAGGTGATCCCAACACTTTGAAGTTGGCTTCTTACATTTTCTAGTTTTTCTTTTCCCTCTTACATCGGGAATATCCGGATCATTTTGTAAGATTTAACATTCGGATCTTCTTCAACATCGTCTAAATCAATTTGTTGATTTAGTGGATCTTCTTCAATATTTTCGGGAATTGGTACCTCGTTGAGACAGGAAAATTGGTCGTCAAAATGAGCATGAGATTGTGGTGTTGAGTCATCATACCCCCCAAATCCAGGTGGACCATCGAACAATTCATTAACAAATCTTCGACTACTGGGATCCATTCTTTTGTATGTGATGTGGTGTGGAAAAACGGAAATATAAAATGAAATATGTGTAATTGAGAGATGTAACGACAAATTGAAATATTGAAATTGAAATATCAAATATGTAACTAAGTATTGGTAAACAAACTTCAAACTTGTAGTATATTTGTAATGTGGAATTGTAGAAAATAGAGTAAATGTAGAGTAGAGGAAGAGAAGAGTGTAGTGTAGTGTAGAATAAGAATTAGAGTAATTTAGAGAGTTGTAGTAGATGTAGTAGAATTGTAGAAATAAAATTGTATTAGTGTAGTATTTATAGGGTAAGAATTAAGAAAAAAAATTAATATGTGACCAGAAAGGTCACATTTTTTTTTTTTTTGTCTTTAATATTTTTTTTCTTTTTGGACGTGACCGTTTCAAAAAAAAATTTTCTTTGTTTTCAACGAGCCGGCGAGCGGCTCGGCTCGTTGAGCTCGTTGAACCACGTGGTTCAACGATGTTGATTGGCTCGCCCACAAGCTCGTTCATTTGACGAACCGAGTCTGTTGAGAAATTTCCTTTCTCAAATGAAATATGTGCTATAACGAAGTTAACACAAAACTTGAAACAAAGAATCAAGAAGAAATCAAAATTGCAAAATGACTTGAATCACAAAGAATGCTATCCTAAAAACGAAATTTGCGCCCTCTCGTAATGAGAATGCTAAAGGGCCTCCAAGCAAATTGCTTTAGCGAATTTCAAGTCTCAACCCAAGTATCAAATAGCACAATTGATAAATTTGGAAAATAGGAACAAGAAGAGCAAATTTGGAAGATTCTAAGTATAAAATATCAAAGTTTTTGGGATGATAATCACAATGAGTGTATATAGATCAAAAGGTTGTTTAAAACCATGAATTCTATATTTATTTATAGAATTCTATCATCCCAATTCGTTGTTCATGCAACTCTTCATGAAAGAGTGCAAAAAATTGTTGAAAAGGTGCATGAGAAATCTGAAAAAATTCTCCAACGGTCGAATTTTAACACCACGCGATCGCGCGATACAAGGCTCGTGCGATCGCGCGATGCCACGAAAAAATTGTGTAGTGACCAAAATCACTCAACCACGCGATCGTTAGACCACTAACCACGCAATCGCTTGGTTCTTCACTTTGAGGTCCGGCCCGGATCAATTGGTCCGTCCAATTGTATTTGGTCCGG
The DNA here is from genome assembly GCA_963555705.1 of Ligustrum vulgare. Lineage (NCBI taxonomy): Eukaryota > Viridiplantae > Streptophyta > Magnoliopsida > Lamiales > Oleaceae > Ligustrum > Ligustrum vulgare. The sequence continues at coordinate 97,946,250 of OY743168.1, forward strand.
TTTTCGCACTTCTTGGACCGATTCTCTATATTTTAAACTGGTTCTTGCACTTTTTCAACTATATATATATATATATAATACTAGTCGAGCCGATGAGCGGCTCGACTCGTTTGTCACCTCTACCTTGGGCTAATGGGATGTGATTTAGAAAAAATCTTTTCGTCCATATGAAATAGACAGTTAGATTAGATCTTCTGCTTCAACTGCGGTCAAAAGGAGCTTACTCTTACCGCAATCCCCGACTTCCAATTTTTCGTGTTTCGTACCCAATTCATAGTTTTCGTGCACGTTTAACTCCTTATCTTAGAATATTTGAGTGTTGTCCCTCATTTTCAAATCAATCAAATTCAATCTTACCACTCCAATTGCTTTCAAATTGATCCTTCATCTTTCAAACTCATCAAAATTGGTCCTTCAACTTTATTTTCTTCAAAATTATCCTACAAAGTCTCAAGAATGTTCAAGTTGGTTATACACTCCAAAAATTGAATTTAGTCCCTAAAATTTGTGAATTCATCCAATTAGCATTTTCAAAGCTTCCATTCAAGTCCAAAGTTCTCGGTAACTTGTCAATTACATCCTTAAAGCTCCAATTGCACTATAACTCACCTCTTTTATACTCGTTTCACCTTCAAGTCAGGATTTTAACCACAAAAACCAATATACTAACTATATTAAGTAGAAATTTTCTCAATTCATCAGTATTATTTAAATTTAAAGATTATGAAGCATTTAAAACACACTTATCAATTACGATGCAAAGTTTTTGAAATTTCGAGGGTAAAACTAATTTTTTTCATAATATTGTGTGCTTTTGAGGTGGATTGGAGTAGGGATAGCAACGGGGTGGGTACCTCATCCCGCTAAAACTAACAAAACTCAAACCCGCCCCACGACTAGCACGGGTTTTCCTTCTCTCCCCAAACCCGCCATGCGGGTTAACGGGACGAATTTTTTTGGCCCCATTACGGTCGGGACCCCATCGGGTTCGGAGGGAGTTGAATTTTTTTGACATCTCTAGGTTTGGGTGTCCCTTTGTAATACATGCAACCGTTTTCTTTTTATCTCTTAAACTATTGATACGTCTTGCATCACTTTGTGCATATTTTTTACCTTATATAATTTTGGTACTTTAGCATTTGTGACTTGATTTATGTCTAAATGTAAGAAGTTAAGAGGTACTTGTGCTAATTTAATTAACCCATTTTTGGAATTGTGTACAAATATGTCCTATGAGTTGGGCAACAATATATAAGGACCTTACTTGAGTACGTAATCACAATCTCTTTATTTAATCCCCCCACCCCACCTTTTTTTTTTTGTAGACTAACTCATGTTGACTCCAAAACATTGGTACATTTACCTTCACTCTGCCACGAACGCACGTTCATTTTTTTCCTTCTAGTTTGGCTAACGTGAGCTGGTGAATTCAATGTATAACAAACTTTACGCGTATAAAAAATTTTCAACAGTCTTCAACATAGATCTATCAAATCATGATTATTAAGAAATTTTAAGATTAAAGTTAGTGTCTAATAATAAACCGTATTAGACTATTAGCTGTCGATTTGGATAAGTAGACAATAATTAGTTTAATGTCAGTTAGGTTTAAACAGTTGTAATCCACAAAAATTAAGTTAAGACAGGAAGGAACAAAAACACTTGTATCAGATTTTGATTTTTGTCTAAACTTAAGTAAGAATATGATTTAGTATTAAAAGACTGATTCCTAATTACATGGGACCTTTTAATGATCCATTCATTATTTTCGTCTTAATTAATTAAGTAATGTGCTTTAGATAACTTTAAAGAGTTTGACATTTTAATATAGAGCTCTAGGGAAGTATCCTATTTTAGGAAACTTAATTTTTGTGATTATAATGTTTATAATTAATAAAAATCAGTTGGGAGTAGAGGCCTTGACGGGGGGTGAGCGATCGTCAACTCTGCTCGTCTCAGTCGCGAGTTGAGAAGCAATTTTTTTGCACGAGCCATTAAAGTAGGTATTATAAGTACGGCGAGTTGCTCACCACATTAGCGAATCGAGAGCAAATGTCTCATGCGAGCTGCTCATCGACTCGCACGAGTTGACTCAATAGTCGAGAGAGCTAGCTAGCTCGCTCGCTCGTGAGGTCAGCTCCCATAAAGAAAATAAGTAATTAATTTCAATAAAAATTAATAATAATTGATGAGCATAACTCTACTACCCACCAAGGATGAGCCGAGCCCGATGGTAAGAGATTCGAGGGGCTTGTCTATTCCTGTTAAACCCTAGTTGAGAGTCGTATTTGCATAAAGAGAATCCCGTCTATCTCTTCTTAGTTGATATGAAACATTTAGAAAGAGAGACGTAAACGTCAACTTCCAACGTTCGAACACAAATTTAAGAAGAAAAAAATCAAGATTATCAATTCGGAAACTATTTAACTAACATTTTCATTTTATGATGAAGTTAAGAAATCATGAAGATAGCAAATTGGAGTTTTTCTTCATAAAGTGTTGGTTGAGATTAGAGACATGCAATGCACTTACCATCTAGTGTTAAGTAACATGTAATGTCTTTTAGTGAAGATAAAGATTGTATAATTAGCATTACATGTTACTTTTCCAAGTCATTGAGTTCCATCTTTATGATTAAATGTATCACACTCTTTCCTTAAATGGCAAAAGTTAAAAGAAACTGTGATGTGTTGTTGAAAGTAGTTAATGTCCCCATTTTTTGTAATTTTCCTTAATCAATTCCTATCCACAAGCCAAAAGTTAGAACCTAACTAAAGAATCTTCTGATAATTGTCTTAATCAGTTTTTTATTACTGTTGCGGATCGCTCAAGGGTATATATTTGCCCCAGTAGTATTAGAAATCACTCAACAAACCTAAAAAGATCAAGGATTAAAAATTTTGAGGACACGCTCAACCCTGTGTACACTACAACAAAAGTGACCTTTTACGACATGACTTTACGGCGTGCATATAGGGCACGCCGTAAATCTTAATTATTTACGGCATGCATAAAATGAATGCCGTAAAGGAATATCTTTTACGGCGTGCATAATTAGCACGCCGTAAAATTTCATTTATTATCACCTTTAACGGCGTACATATTCGCACGCCGTAAAAATTTAAAAAAAAAAAAAAAATTTACGGCGTACATATTCGCACGCCGTAAAAAATTTAAAAAAAAAAAATTTTTTTACGGCGTACATATTCGCACGCCGTAAAAATTTAAAAAAAAAAAAAAAAAAATTTTACGGCGTACATATTCGCACGCCGTAAAAATTTAAAAAAAAAAAAATTTTACGGCGTACATATTTGCACGCCGTAAAAATTTAAAAAAAAAAAAAAAAAATTTTACGGCGTACATATTCGCACGCCGTAAAAATTTTTAAAAAAAAAAAATTTTTTTACGTGCTAAAATCTCCTCGGGCGCTTCCAAGATAGTATAATTTTGCAGAAGGGTAACGGACTTCGTGAGATGATTCGTTGTAAGAACTTGAAATCTGGACTTCAATCCGAATATGGATCGAGCTGAGTCGAGCATGGATTCCAAAGAGGTGGCACAAAACTTGGTTTCTCCTTTAAGTGGTGGAAATTCACAATGTTGTAGGGTATTTTCCATTGCTTTGGCTTGTTTTGAACCCTTTAGGAAGGAGAACAGTTGAAGAATATAGGGAAGATTTTCTGATGAGAAAGGAATAGAATCAGATTCTTGTTTGGACAGCAAAGGGGGAGACGTTGAAGGGTCTTTTATTGGGAAGTAGATAGGCATTTTCTTCCCAACATTAAGTTCATTGATATAAAAGAACACATTTAGTTGAGGATCCAAGTGATTCTCATGTGACTTTGAATGTTCATATAAATTACTGCCAGATTTTCCATTGTATCTTTCGATGTTCTCCCCATGTGCTTCAGTCATCTCGATGCACTGCAATGGTGTCAAAATTAGATAAAACTTCGTAATATGTACTACTCAAATTTAGAGAAAAATATATAGAAACTTATCCGAAGCGCGATTACTGGATAAAGATTTATGCAGTTCATGAAATTATAGTGCAGAAAGAAGGAAGAAAACAATATACCTGCAACACAAGTAGTGAGCAAAAAAGGTGGACAAGAAAACCAAATCCAAAACCCATATTTTCTTTTCTTGTATCTGTTCTATGTCCAATAATCTTCAGCTTCTGCAATAATAATAATACCAAAATAATGACTATTTAGTATTAGGTAGTGAGATGCACATAGCTAAGAACAAGGAATTTCCTTTAAATATAACCTCATGGTGATGCCTTGTACAGTGATTTTCCAGAGAATATTGAAATGCTCTTATGGAGTTTGATTCTATTTTGATGGTTGAAAAATGGTATTTAATAGTTTATGTCCCTATCTGCTGAATTGGAGTTCTTCATATATAATCTTGATTTGATATTATTTAATTATTTTGTCAATGGGTTTGAAAGAAATATCTCAAGAGCGGTTAATCGCGATCGTTACAATTTACTTCTCTTTATAACATTCACATCAAGAAATACAATTAGATTAGTTAAAATCTCTAATTTTTTTCGGGATCAGCATTCCCCCATCCCATGTTGATTAAGAATTTAAAAATCTAATTATCGAGAGGTGGGATACATCCAAACTCAACTCGAATCTTAAATAAAATGATTTTATATAGTCAAATTAAAGGCAAATTCTAGTTTCTACAATGTCAAAAATGCAATCCAACATTAAAAAAAAGGTTATGATTTTGGATAGACTTGCAGAAGATGAGTAGACATTTCACATTCATATTGATCATGTTTCCAAAGGCTGCTTCAACTTTGACAATTTGAAGATGCCTATTAGTTGAATCATGAGGGTGGATATGTGGATGAGTGTCACTTTTCAAGAATTGGTTTGTACCAAACTATACTTTTCAAATTACTCGATTGTCTATCACAATCTATACAGATTTATGTTAAATCGAACGATTTGACAAAAGATATTGCATATCGGTAGAGTTCAGATTTGTCGTCTCAAAATGGTGTCTCCTTAGTTGTTCACCAAAATGGAGTTTTTCGATTTATACAGATTTATGTTAAAATGGAGTTTTATACCGATTTATACAGATTTATGTTAAAATGGAGTTTTTCGAAACTTTCAAGACTCGAATAAAACGCTATAAAAATATTCAGGCTGAAAATAACATATTTTTAAATTAAAGGATAGAGTTTTGAAATATTTGAACTCGTGGGCCGAAATGAAACATTTGGAACATTGGGGACTAAAATGTAATTTTTCAAAACTTGGGTTGAAGCTCAAAACGGATATTAAACTGTAGGGATTGAAATAATTGATTTTTAAAATGAAGGGACTGTTTAAAATTATTTAAAAACTTAAGGGGCTGAAATGATTAGTTTAAAACTATAAGGACTAATTTGAATAATTTTAAAACTTGGGGACTAAGCTGCAAATTTTGAAAATCAAAATATTAAAAACAAACCTTACTCTCTCTTTCCCAATTCATTTTCAGAACTGAAGAGAGAGAGAGGAGAGGCGCGACCGGGAGTGGCCCTCCGCGCAACCGGCCCTCAGCCAGAGAGTTGCCGTCGAAACGCCACCGCAGGGTGGCGGTTAGCGGCGACCAAGAAGGGGGTCAGATTTGAGGGAGTTTGGTGCGAGATGGGTGTAAAACCGAGACCAAAAACGAAGCTGAGTTCGTGATTTGCTATGGTTTTCGGCGAGCTTACCGGCGGTCGAGGTAGGTAAGTATCTTGGGTAATTTGTTTCTTGGGTTTGAGTTTGATTTTGGGCTGATTGGAGTTGGGTTGGCCGCAATTTTGGTGGTGCAGCAGGTGGTTCTTGGTGGTTGACGACGAAAGGGTTGTGGTGGTGTTGTGGAAATGGTTGATTGTTATGGGTTGAGTGATTTCTTGAGGTTGGGTAGAGATGAAATTGGAGGTTGGCCGTGACTTTGGAGTCTTGGCAGTGGGCTGGTTGTTTGGCAGTGGTGGTGCTCGATTGTGATGGTGTTCATCGAGTGGCATGACTGGTTGGAAGGATGGTGCAGTGGAGCTTGGTGCAGGCAGTTCAATGTGGTGATGATGATGATGATGATGATGATGATGATGATGATGATGATGATGAAGGAGGTGGCGGATGTGGTGGTGTTGCAAATGGTGAGGTTGAAGCTCGAGGTTACCTGGCTGTGGGAGGTGGCTGGAATGGAGTTGACAGCCTAAACTTTGATGGAAGGCTATTCATAATTGGCTTCATGGGTGGAACAAAAGCAGAAGTAAATCTTGCAGGGTTGCTACCAAGACGCCTCACAGTGCAGTGTAACATGCTTAAGCCTTCTGCTATTTATATTATTCCTCTGTTTCAACTTTGTTTGTTTATTTGGTCTATTCATGGAAGAACACACTCACACACGGAATCATCAAGGTCTCTTGCATCAGTATATGGTAAAGCTTATCCTTATTACGTACATTATATGGTAAGAACTGGTTTTTGCAAAGACAAGAACAATTATGTCTTTTAAGTAGTGCATTTTTTAAATGTAAGTTTGATAGATTAGGGCCCTGAAGCATTACCCTTGTACACTTCTTTGCTGATAGACTGCTCCAATCTTATCTTAGCCCATTCAGGTGGATTTCTCTCTACACATTTGTGGGTTACTTTCTGAAAAATGAAAAATGACTAAAATGCTCCAAAAAAACATAAAAACAATTTAAAGAATGTCCGTTTTGACTGTCTAAACGATCTCGAAAGGCTAAAATCCATCATACGTCACGGCGAAGCGGTGAGTCTTGTCTGGCTCGTCGAGACCTTTCCGAAAAGTACTTATGGGCCCAAAACGAACTGGAGAGTACTGGAGTTTGCAGTCACATTCTGATCTTCTCTAGTGGAGAATACCTCTAATGTTTGTGTGTCATAATTGTTTTTCTTAAAGACAAGTTTGATGGTTTATTGCAGCCAAAAACGGTGAACGCATTTCAGAGGGTTAAAGTTGATCAGGTGAAGTTTGTGGATGAGAGGCTTCAAGATAATTCGTACTGGGCAAAGGTTTGATTTTTTTCCCTTTTATTGATCCTTCAAATGCCATTGCATTTGTATATCTATTGACATTTTTTTATGGATACACTATGCATTTGCAAAATTTATATGTGCAAACAGATAGAATCATAGATATTGGTAGAATGTAGATATGTATATGTTTACGCGAATTTAATATTTTGACCCCATCAATGGTATTATTATTATTATTATTATTATACGTAGTTTCCTCACAGGATGGAGCCGACACTGGCTATGGAGCAAAAGCACAAGAAATTTTGGGTCAGGTCAGAGGAAGGTATGCTATTGTGTTTTATGTGCCGAAATACTGAATGTCAAGTTCACCTAGTCTAGTATGTTTATGGACAAAGCTCAGATAATATGTGTAATGAGCTCAGGTACTGCTACAGAGATGAACTGGGAAAAAGAAGATAAAAATGCGTAGATGGGTAGTGAACTCCTGTTGTAAACAGCATAAGTGGGGATAACTCACCGGATAATTTGTGGTTCTTAAAAAATAATAAAACATGCTCGTGGGGGTTTAAATGACTTATTAGTAATATAAGGAGTAGTGGGTCATGTGAAATGCGAGGATAATAATGGGTTGTAGTTATAAATGTGTGGTTGAAACTAATGTTCTATTTTGATTGCTAAGTTTAGCTTGCTATTGTTCTGTGCAGGTAAAGTCTCCCGATACAAGTTATGGCCAGGATGTGTCAAAGGAAGCAGAGTCAATGGAATTCCATGTTAAAGCTTCGATATGGATACTTTTATTTTTTACGAAATTTTAAGTTTATTTTGAAGTAGTTGTCTATAGACTTTTAACATTAATTCCTATCTAGATTTTTGAGTAGGTTATGTGATATCAAATTTTTTGTATATTGTGTTGAATCTTACTATGATATTGTTTGTTTATCGAAATCACGTTTATTAATTATATATACATTAATGTGTTTTTGTTTTATTATTATAGGATTTTTGGAATTATAATTTATAGAATTTTTTTTTAAAAAATAAAATCCTTATTTACGGCGTGCATTTTTGCACGCCGTGAACATTTACGGCGTGCATTTTGAACGCCGTAACAGTTCACGGCGTGCAAAAATGCACGCCGTAACTGTTCACGGCGTGCAAAAATGCACGCCGTAAAATATTTAACGGCGTTCAAAATGCACGCCGTGTAAATTTAATTTACGGCGTGACTTTTTACGGCGTGCGGCTGCACGCCGTAAAAATGATTTTACGGCATGCAATGCACGCCGTAAAAGGCTAACTTTGTTGTAGTGGTAAGACAAAACTCCTGCTACTAGTAGCTCTGTTATTGTAGGGGACAATCTGTGTGTTGTTCTTGTACATTGAGAGTCCATATAAACTGAAGTGAACTTGACGGATAAAAAAAAATGGATCCTTTATTAACATCTAATGACTAATATCTAAGTCATTTCAGATTTTGCAAAATATAGTGTGTAAAATTTAAATTTAGAAATATGATATGTAAAGTGTAATTACAAAAATATACACAAAGTGCATTATGCAAATTTCCCTATTAAAAATGATACGATATTTTGTCAAGAATAAATTGAGTTATGCTAAAACCATTTTATTTGATGGGGAACTGGTCTTTTTCAATTTTTCCTTGATTATTAGTTGTCACAATTGATAAAATTTATGAGTTCCATGAAACATTTGATTGATAAAAAATGAATTTAAAAAATGAAACTGAAGGGGAACTTAATGATAGACGATGCTATCAGGTCTTTATAAATGTACTGTTGATAATTGGTCCAGTCCAAACTCAAGCCCAGTATGAAGAGTTCAGAGTTTTTACAGCCTACTGGACTCCAACTCAAAGTCCAAACCCGGAGCCCATCTCGCATTACCAAAACGCGACTTATTTGTTATAACAGAATCAGTTCAGCCCGTTGATCTAACCAACTAGAGCGTATGAAGCTGTTGGATCCCTGTGCCTTTTAATACCATATGAAGAGTCTGGAAGAAGGATGAGAAGCCAAATATTTTTCTCTCTTTTTCGTCTCCCTTAGTCTTCTCAGAGGCTATTGTCATCTTCTTCTTTCAATCTTCTAATTTGAAGAAATGCTTTGTGATCTTTTTTCCGATTTGTAATCTCTGTAGTATTGGTTGAGAGAACTTTGTGAGATTGATTTGTTCATCAGTTTGAGAGAGGTTTTGTATGCAGTTTGTCTGCAAAATTATCTGTGTAAACTTCATGTTTTCTTTGTGGTTTTATGTAAAGTTCTATAGCGATTTCTGTAAAACATTTTTGTGGTTTCAATATACTTTGTGATTCTTTGAGTATTCTAGGTTTAAATCATTTACAGTGGTATTAGAGCCTTAGGGTTTCTGATACTCGAAGAAATTTTTTGGGGCTTTTTGTGGAATCTTAAAATTTTTCTCTCAAAATTGTAAAATCTTTGTGAAAAACTCCAGATCTAAAAACTCAGGGTTGACTCTTCATGGTACCTTTGAGTTTCCTTAAGATCTGTAAATTTGGCTTAAAGATCTGTTGATTTTCTGGTACTTTACACTTGGATCTGAAAGATCTGCAACCGGATCTACCTTTGCTCAAAAAATCCTGAAAGGAACTGAAGCACTGATAATTCTCTCGCATCAATCAGGTGAAATCCTTTAAATTCTAGGGTTTCTTGAACCCTTCTCTTTAATATTTTTATCTTCCTCCGTTGAAGCTCTTCTTGGACCCCTCTACTTACATTTGTCCAGGATTCCTTTAGAGAATTAGGGAATCTGAGGGAGTTTAGGGCCGACCTAAGTAGCCCAGCAATCGAAACTGGCCAGGGAAGTATCAGCAAGTGAGATAAGGGAGGTTTTGTTTTCTCCGAAGGATAACAAAGCCCCGGGACCTGATGGCTTTAACACGTTATTCTACAAGAAGGCATGGGGTATAGTAGGGCACACTGTTATAGAAGCTATCAAAGACTTCTTCAAATAGGGCAATCTCCTTAAGGAGATAAACTCCACTACTGTGACCTTGATCCCGCAAACCCGACTCAAATTAAAGATTTTAGGCAGATCTCTTGCTGCCTATAATGTAGAGTCCACATTTACAAAAGCCAATACCTCATTTAAGGGTAACAACAATAAAACCTGGAACTATAATAGGAACAGTCCTAGGTAGACCAAAGATTATCAGAATAAGAAATATATACCTAACAAAACTTGAGATAAAAGATTTGATCATAATAGGTTTGATAATAAAAGGTCTGATCATAACAGATTTAAGGTTAAAAGGTATGATAATAATAAGTTTGATAAGAAGTATGATGATACTAGGAAATGTTATTACTGTGGAAAGATGGGTCATCTAGTTAATGAATGCCTTAAGAAAATAAGGGATACTAAGAATAATCAACAAGAAACTGTGGATATACAGAATAATAGTGGGGTTTCTATGTTACCACTTCTTCAAAAATGAAAGATGAATGGATTCTTGACTATGGCTGTACATTTCATATGTGCTCTTATAGGGATTTGTTTGATAATTTCTCTATGCATGCTACTAATTCTGTGAAACTTGGCAAAGATGTATCATGTGACATTAAGGGGTTGGGAAAGTGGTATTAAAACTTAGTGATAATAATACATTGACCTTAAATCAAACTAGATATGTCCCTGATTTAAGGAGAAATCTCATCTCCTTAGGAATATTAGATGATGAAGGTTATGATATTAGAGTCAGTAATGGATACACTAAAATTTTGAGAAATAATTTGTCGATTGCTAGTACAACCAATTCCAATGGTATTTACATTCTCTCTGTACAGTCCTATTCTCCTACCTCTTTTATTGTTGAAAATTTGAATAATGACTTGTCTAAACTTTGGCATAGAAGGCTAGGTCATGTAGGAGAAAAGGGACTTAAAATTTTAGAGAAAAATGATGTTTTTGGTAAAGACAATTTACAAAAACTTCAATTCTGTGAAGAATGTACTTTAGGTAAACAAAAAGTTTCATCTTTTGGAAAAAGGATACATAAACCTAAAGACATTCTTGTATATTTGCATGCAGACCCGTGGGGTTCTACCCCTGTCAATACTGTTTCTGGTTTTAAATACTTTCTGCTTATTGTTAATGACCATTCCAGAAAATCTTGGGTTCATTTGTTGAAATCCAAAGACCAAACTGTCTTTGTTTTCAAAAATTGGATTACCTTAGTTGAAAATTTGAAAACTAAAAGAGTCAAAACAATCAAAACTGATAATGGTTTAGAGTTCTGCAATTTTGAATTTGATGATTTCTATAAACACCAAGGTATTCTCAGACATAGGACTATTTCATACAGTCTACAGCAATATGGGGTTGCTGAAAGGATGAACAGAACCTTACTTGAAAGAATAAGGTGTATGTTAATCCAGTCAAATTTACCAAAAACTTTTTGGGGGAAGCAGTTAAAACTACATCATTTTTGATAAATAAATGTCCTTCAAGTGCTGTGAACTATAACATTCCAGATCAGATCTGGAATTCTGCAGTTGCGACTACTCTTCTTTAAAAGTTTTTGGTTGTGCAGCTTATGCACATCAGATTCAATCCAAACTTGATCACATGTCTTTAAAATGTGTTTTTATTAGTTATGGGGGAATGGGTATAGGGCTACAAGCTGTGGGTTAAAGAGCAGAAAGGTTTTTAAGTAATTTTAAGCATGTCAGTTGTCTTTAATGAAAATATTTTTCCCTGCAAATTTGAAAAGTATGAAAATCCACTTTGTGAAAAGGATTTTAACTACTGAAGTGAGCTTTGATAATACTCATATTCAGCTTGAGCAACCCCAACATATACCTGCTGACATTTCTACACCCTCTTCACCTTCTTTACTTGTTGATAATGATTATGAGGAATCTGATCATTGTGATTACCAATTAGAAAGGGACAGAGTTAGGAGAAATATTAGACCTCCAGCTAGATTAGATGATTTTGAATATTTTTCTGCCTCTACTTTGTTTACCACTTTAGATTCCGAACCCTTTTCATTTGAAGAAGCAATAGAATCTAAAGATAGAAATCTATGGCTTGCAGCCATGAATGAAGAAATGAGTTCCTTAATAAAAAAAAAACTGGACTTTAGTTGAAAACCCTACTTATAAGAAATTAATTGATAATAAGTGGATTTTTAAAATAAAAGATGGGGATTCTGAAGGGGGTAAACTTGATACAAAGCTAGATTAGTTGCAAAAAGGTTCTCTAAAAAAGAAGGGATAGATTACACTGAAATCTTTTCCCCTGTTATGAAATATACATCTATCAGAATATTATTTGCTTTAGTTGCTCAGAATAATTTAGAACTTGAAAAAATAGATGTCAAAAGTGTTATTCTGTAGAGTCTGCTTGATGAAACGATTTACATGACTCAACCAAAACGGCTTTGAAAAGAAAAAAAATCTGATCTAGTGTGCCTACTTCAGAAATCACTTTATGGACTGAAGCAAGCACCTAGACAGTGGTACAAAAGATTTGATACTTATATTCAATCCATGTTTCTACTTTAAAATTGATAAATCTGATTCTATGTACTTATTGTTGTATGTAGATGACATGTTAATTACTGGAAGAAATCTGCATGACATTTCTTGTCTTAAAAAAAATTTGAAAGCTGAATTTGAAATGAAGACCTTGGATCAGTTAGAAAAATTCTTGGAATTGATATTTTTAGAAACAGAAATGAAGGAAGATTATTTCTCAATCAAAATAATTATATTGAAAAAGTTTTGAATTTTTTTTTATCTTTTTGATTCAAAATCTGTGTCATTACCTCTTCCCAGTCACTTTAAATTTTCCAGTGATCAGTCTCCAAGGTCTAAAGAGGAGGTTCACAGGATGAACAATGTTCCCTACTCCAATGCAGTAGGATCTATGATGTATCTCATGGTCTCAACCAGACCTGATATAGCCTTCTCTGTTAGTGTCTTAAGTAGATTTATGAGTAATCCAGGTGAACCACACTGAGAAGCTCTGAACTCCTTACTGAAATATTTAAAAGGTTCCTTAAATCTGAGTCTAATGTATTCTAAGTCTGAAAATGATTTTAAACTAAAAGGTTTTGAAGATTCTGATTTTACTGGAAACATTGATAATAGAAAATCAACTTCAGCCTACTTTTTTTTACCTTGAATAATTCCTGCATCAGTTGGAAAACACAACTATAGAAGTTAGTTGCCCTTTCTTCAACTGAGGCAGAATATATTGCTACAACAGATGCAGTAAAAGAATGCATGCGGTTAAAGGGATTACTTAATGAAATTCGTTGTCTAAATAAGTCTAAAGTTTAAATTTGCACTGATAGTCAAAGTGCCTTATATCTTAGTAAAAATCTTGTTTTTCATAACAGATCAAAACACATTGATGTGAAATTTCATTTTATAAGAGATATTATTGAAAAAGGCTTTGTGAAACTCGTAAAAATTCCCACTCAACTCAATCCAGCAGATGCTGGAACTAAAGTGATCCCTATAGCTAAATTTAAAGATGCACTTAGATTACTTTATATAGGTGAATTTGATACTGCTTCTCTGAATCTTTACAGGAAACCAAATGAGGAAGTTATCTATACCAAGAAACCGAATATGGATGCTGACTGCATTAATTAAGGGGAAGATTTATTGATAATTGGTCCAGTCCAAACTCAAGCCCAATATGAAGAGTTCAGATTTCAAGCCCAACATTTTACATCCTATTGGACTCGAACTCAAAGTCCAAACCCGAAGCCCATCTCACATTACCAAAACGCGACTTATTTGTTATAACAGAATCAGTTCAGGTCGTTGATCTAACCACCTAGAGCATCTGAAGCCGTTAGATCCCTATGCCTTTTAATACCATATGAAGAGTCTGGAAGAAGGATGAGAAGCCAGATATTTTTCTCTCTCTTTTTCGTCTCCCTTAGTCTTCTCAGAGGCGATTGTCATCTTCTTCTCTCAATCTTCTGATTCGAAGAAATGCTTTGTGATCTTTTCTTCAATTTGTAATCTCTGTAGTATTGGTTGAGAGAACTTTGTGAGATTGATTTGTTCATCAGTTTGAGAGAGGTTTTGTATGCAGTTTGTCTTCAAAATTATTTATATAATCTTCATGTTTTCTTTGTGGTTTTATGTAAAGTTCTACAGCGATTTCTATAAAACATCTTTGTGGTTTCTATATAATTTGTGATTCTTTGAGTATTCTGGGTTAAAATCATTTACATATACAATTCATAATTAAAAAATAACTTTCATTCCTTCACTAATTAGATGCAAGTTACTTTATATATATATATATATATATATATATATATATATATATATATATGTGTGTGTGTGTGTGTGTGTGTGTGTGTGTATGAAGAAACCGTAGTCCCAAGCCCACCCCAATCCCGATTACCCAATCCTAGAAATTGTTGCATCCAAGTTGGATTGATGCCTCACCAGCACCACCCAAGACATCGACGTGCCCCCATCAAATCCGAAAAATCACCACGATCTCCTATGCTCCATCACCATCATAACCATGTTCTTCGCACCACCACCACCGCCAAAATCTCTGACGCACCACTACCATGCTAAGTGCTAACCATCATCTCCGACAAATTCTCAGAACCACCACCACAAACTATTACATGAGACATAAGAATTATTACACGTGACTTGAGAAACTGAACATGTGACTCGAGGAGTTGAACGTGTGACATGAGGAATTGAACGTGTGTAACCTGAGAACTGAATGTGTGTGACTCGAGAAATTGAACGTATGTGACCTAAGATCTCTAATGAATGTGACATGAGACCACACGTGATCTGACCTCCACAGTCGTCCATTACCTATCTAACACCATTCAGATCTTGCACATTTGCACCACACCATCTCGGTTGCCATCACCTCCCATTACCTAACCAACATCATTCAGATCTTGCACATCCGCACCATACCATCTCACTTGCAAATCACTCGATGCAGTAACACCTTGAAATTGTCGGTTCCAGAATCTTCGGTGCCAGCGACTGTCGAAGCTGGGTGAGAGTCTGGTGGGAATGTTGTATGGCCGTGGGGGGATGGGGAGAAGGCAGTAGTTGGATTGAGAGAGATGGTATACAAAGAGAGATAGAGATAATAAAAAATTGGGTAATTGTTGGTTGGATTGAGAGAGACGGTTGGGATAATATTAGGTAATTGATTTAATTTTAGAATATTACTATATTAATTAATTAATTTTTAATTCCAACATGATTTTTTAAGTTATACAATCTTGATCTTATAATTGGATTTGATCTCTATAAAGCAAGTTTACATGTAAGTGTAAATTACACAAAATCATACCTTTAAATTGAAAATTTTTAAAACATGGTAAGTATAAACTAATTTATCAAATCAGGTATTAATTTAATAAACCAAAACCTAAACCCAACTATCGTCTTTCATCCGATATTCTCTTTGTTTTTCTCTGTCTTTCCTCTCTCTCTCTTCACATGACGACGCTCCGCAAGTGTACGTGTCACGCAAGTAATAAAGTGGATTTTAAGTCCGAATATCGTTTCCACAGAGATTGTTTTAAATCGTATTTTAGACTACTATCTTAACCGGAACTAGAGAAGCCTAAGATTTGGAAATTTTGAATTAAAATTAAACTAGAAAGAACGAGGAAATTTGATTTAGAGAAAATATGAGAAAAACATGCAAGAATTGAGAATTCGCATTTATTCCATTAATTATGCATTAAATTAAACATCTAACAATAATTCACGAGATTTTGAAAATCCATATTCCTAATATTGTCAAGACTCCCTTTCGGACAAGAATCAACACCTATTTTTATACACAATCCGACTATATTTCTATGACGAATCTAAATGTATAGAAAAGCATTACAAGTTTTGTGAATACTATAGCAGATAATACAAAGCATAAGGGTATATTTCTATCCCCTATCGGACTTTGTGACAATTGACACAAGTCTAATGAAATCTCAATCTTTCGAGCTTAAGAAATCACAACCTAAATTCATACAACTAGTGATCAAGTAATTGCATGATAAAAAAGTATAAATCAATTGCTCAAACCCATGAATTATGAAATTAAATGATAATCAATACATAAAATCCGGAAATAAATGCTTCATCACAATTCTAACATTTAAGAACCTAGCCTAGATACATAATTGAATATAAATCACAAAAGGGATGGATAGATGTCACCCTATTCATGCCCTTGATCTTCGTTCTTCAATTGTGTCTTGGCTTGGAGTGGATCCCTCTGCAATCCGACAGCGTTTTGGCCTCTCTTCAATGAATTGGGAACCCCTAATCTCGTGCCCTTGGTCTGGTATTTATAAACTTTTCCGAGATTTAGGTTAAGTGAGGAGAAAACTGCTGAATTTCGCGTAAAAAGCCCAGCTGAGGCCCAGTCGGGACTACCGTGCGGCCGCACGGTTCAAAAACACGCGGTTGCATGACTCTGCAGGTAAACTTCAGTCGCCGATTTTTTTGACCGTGCGACCGCACGGTTATACGGTTTAATGCAATTTCTGACTTTTAAATGTTACAAGTTGGTCCGTGTCTTTTAATTTCACAGCAAGTCCTCCAACTTCCGATTGTTGCAATTTAGCCCCTGAACTTCTGATTTCTTCCAAATTTGATTTTTTTCTTCAAATTAGCTATTTGATTGACTGCATCAATTCTTGATTTGCTCACTTTAACACTTTTTACATCTAATTGCTCAATTTTAGCTTCAATTCCTTTGTTTTCTCGAATTTGGGATTATTTCTGAAATGTAAACAAATAACGCAAAATAAATAGCAAATATTCCAAAACAAACATATAAAATCCTACTTTTAGGATATAAATAAGTGTATAAAATATACTTATCATCACACACATCATCGCTCCCAGTATTGTTTCTTTGAATTGGTCATATGACGCCAACTGTGAAGCCGTCACTAACATGCCGTGATTCACGGTGCGAGAAGAGTCGCGCCACATGCTAGTTACGCCCTTGTTCTTGGCCATCTGAGAAATGGCGTCCACCACACTCTTTTAGTTGCGCCGCTATGCCAGAGGAAAACGGCCCTCGGCTTGCATCCGAACCATAGCGACATCAACTGGGTTCCCCATCTACTGTATTTGGATCACTAGAAGTTCTGTTCGTGCTTGGAAGAGATGGTGTTCCCCATAGCGACATCACTTGGATTTCTTGTCAAAGGCATATTTTTGGTGTTAGGATCAGTCCACTTTTGTTTCAAGAGGAGACTTAATAGC
This sequence comes from Ligustrum vulgare, assembly GCA_963555705.1. NCBI lineage: Eukaryota > Viridiplantae > Streptophyta > Magnoliopsida > Lamiales > Oleaceae > Ligustrum > Ligustrum vulgare. The sequence goes on from OY743168.1 coordinate 97,963,537, forward strand.
CAAAATCCAGGTATTGTGAAGATCCCATCTGCTGTATTTGGATCAAAAATTGAAGAGGGGATCTTGATCAAGGTTTTGGATTGAACAAGAAGGAGTTGGCTAAGTTGAAGAAGAAGTTTCTCCCTATTAGCTGAGCAGATCTTGAACAAAGATTTATTTGGGATTTGATGAATTACATTTTCACGAATTCATTAGTTACAATTGTAATTAATTACAAGTTTGAAATAAATTTACAATTGTAATCAGTTACAAATTTGAAATAATTTTACAATTGTAATTAATTAAGTTGAATGTAACTAATTTAATTGATTTTAGCAAAAAAGTTGTCATGTTTTAAATTTATTAGTTGCAATTGTAATTAATTATAAAATTGAAATAAAGTTACAATTATAATTAAGTATAAACTGTAATTCGTTGCAGAATATAATTAAGTTGCAATTACATTTGTAATTAAAGTGAATGTAACTATTTCAATTAATTTTAGCAAAAATATCTCTCATGTTTTACAAATTCATTAGTTACAAATGTAATTATTTAACAAAACCTGATTTTAATAATCACTTTAGACACTTCGGTAACTAATTAAATTAATTTTAGAAGAAACATGAAATTTCTAATGAATTGTAATATACAATTATGTTACAATAGTAATTAATTAGTTACAATTTTAACTAATTGCAAAATTAAAATAAGGTTACAATTATAATTTATTACAAACTACAATTTGTAGCTAATTCATTAATTTTAAAAGAAAATTATAATTTCGAGTGATTTGTAATATACAATTAAGTTACAATAGTAAACTAATTAGTTATATTTGTAATTGATTACAAAATTGAAATTAAGTTACAATTGTAATTAATTAGAAACTATAATTCATTACAGAATGTAATTAAGTTACAATTGTAAATAAGTTACAATTATTTAATTACAATTATTTAGTTACAATTATTTAATTACAATCATAATCCATAGTCCTTGGTGGCTCGTATATTAAAGGAGAAATATTTCCCAAACTCTCATTTTCTGCAAGCGGGGGATAAACGAGGTAGTTCCCATGTTTGGAGAAGTATTTTGTGGGGGGAGGGAGGCGATTGTGAAGGGATCTCGTTGGCAGATTGGTTAGAGATGACAAACAAATTCGATCCCAACTGTTGATCCGTTGATCCGACTGTTCGAATCGGATTCGAATCGGGGGGTGATTCGATCTGACCGATCCCCGATCCGATTTATTTTTTTAAAATTAAAAAAATATGTAAAAAAAATTAATTAATAAATCTAAAATATATAATCTTTTATTGAATTTGGTACAAAGTCTCTAATTCTCTATATATGTAATGTTTTGTTGTATGAATTAGATATTATATTAGTTGTTTTATGAATTATGTATTGATTTGTTTGTCATTAACTAAAATATATAACGAAAATTTCTTAATGTTTGTTTTGATCTGACCCGATCCGAACCCGACACGATCCGAGATTTTTACTGTTTGATCCGATCCAACTCAATCCTAAATCTCATGGAGCGGATTTGGATTGGCGTCGATCCGCCCTGTTGCCATCACTAGGATTGGTAATGGGCAGACCACTAATATCTAGAAAGATAATTGGCCAGTAGATAGCTCTCTTAAATTGTTGACACCTAGATAAGAAGGGGTGAACCGAGTTAGCAACTTGATCGCGCCTCATAGAGGATGGAATGAAGAAGTGGTTCACTCGTCCTTCTGGCCAGTTGATGCTCATCGTATTTTATCAATTCTCCTTAATGTCCGAGACCAAAAGGAATGCCTAATCTGGAACTTCTCCTCCCATGGAGATTATACAGTGCAGAGTGGGTATCACTTGTTAAACCAGATTGCTGGTAGTGATGACGTAGAAGTAAGTGATAATGGGCCAGAAGTTCCCCTGTGGAAGAAGATTTGGAAGCTCAATATTCCGGCTAGAATTCATCACCTTCTATAGAGAGTTCTTAATAATTCTATCCCCACAAATTACAATCTGGCGCGTAGGAGGTTAAATGGACAACTTCTCTGTCCGAGGTGCAAATACTGGGAATCCGATGTTCATCTCTTTTTGCAGTGCAGTTGGGTGGAGGCACTCTGGAAAAAACTCAATTGTTGGCATTTTCTGAAGAAAGTGCAGCTAGGTGGGGCATTGGACTTTGGAAGATTTTTATGGTATGTGCTATCAACACTCAACAGCCTCTACAAAGAATGCCGAGCTGATTAGGATGGGGGTTGATTTCATTTGGCAAATGAGAAATACAATTACGCATGGAGGGAATTACTTGGAAGTGGATTACAATAGAGACGCCATCTTAATTCAACTGGATTCTTACCAGAACGCGCGGCTACAAGGGAAAAAAGCTAGGTTGCTGCTTATCCCGCAACAGATGGTCTGGAGTGGCTCGGCTGGTGTCACGGTTGGTTACACTCTCAAAGTAGACACTGTTATAAGAGTTGATTCCGGCTTGCTAGGGTTGGGGGGATCATACGGAACGATAAAGGAGTCATGCATGGAGGTTTTACGGTTCGTAGGAGAGGTATTGTGGCACCGAAAATAGCTGAAGCCTTAACTATGCAGGTGAGACTTAAATTTGCGGTTGACAATCCCCTGGCCATAAAACAAGTTGAGTGTGATGCTTTGAAGGTAGTGCTTGGCCTTATTAAGGAGGAACCGTTAGTTTCTATCAATATATTAGGGAGATTCTAGAGCTTCTTTTACTGGGAAAGTGTGGTTCGTGCTATCACGTTTCCCGAGATAGGAACGTGATTTCCCATAAGCTTGCCGACTTTGCTTCTCGTTCTAGTGTTAATCGTTTCTGGCTTGATAGTTTGCCCTCTTCCTCTCGGCTTGGCTAAAGGAGTTAGGCAACTTCTAGTTTGGTTTTTGCTTTGTCTTTTGTTTTTAAACTAAAAAAAATAAAAATAAAAATTTAAACTAATACAATTAGTTTTAAAAGAAAAATGAAATTTAATGTGACTATAATATAATTAAGTTACAAATGTTGAGTAATTCCATTTTTGAATAAATTGTTTGGACGTTAATGTCTGGTAGTTTTTCAAATTTTTAGATTATGTACTTGAATTTTAGCATTTTATTTCTATTTGACAGAGAAAAAATAAAATAAAATTTAAGAGTTCGTACCGGTAATAGGATATAGAGGAAAAATATAAATATAAAAGTAAAACCTAAACATTTTTTTTGTTTTCCTCCTTTGATGTGGGGTGGATAGGGGAAGTGGTCGAGGAAACACTCAAAATAATTCCCATTTGAGGGTGGGGGTTGGGTGAGAAGCTTTACCTTTGCCATGGCTGATGCTGAGTGTTTCTTCTTTTTTCCAACGGATTATGCTTGATTTGGACAATATGTTTTATATTCTTAAAATTACTTTTAAAATACCCGATTTTATAAATAAAGATTCTTAAAGTTTTGTATTTATGTACTTAACCCTATCTGTAATTTCCTAAACAAACAAAAAACACAAGCCCAACACTAACCAACGGAAAAACAGCTGGCCCAACTCCAAATCTTAAAAGAAGTCGAAATCTGACAAACAATCTAGGATAATTGCACAACACCCTTTTTTATCTCCATGAATTGAAATAAGGGCCTTCCAAAATCTCACTAAAATTCATGTCTTTTTCATTTTTTCACCTAAATTTATGTCTTAACATAATAAGTTTGTGATACTAAAATTTAGGCATTAAGTATCATAAAAATTTGAAAATTGTCATAATATGATATTTCGAAATGATGTAAATTTTAGTAAATTAGAATTATCATAAAAAAATTGAAAGTATCAAATTGTGACTTCCAGATTAATGGAAATTTCACTTGTACTACAAAAAGTCGGATATTTATGTATATTGCCCAATAATCTATAATCCGGTCCATAATAAAATAGAGAGATTTTTTTTATAGAGTGTTAAGTTATCTAATTGGACAATTAAATTTTGGAGTACAATCAAAGAGTCATCTTTTAGAGTAAAGTTATCTAATTGGACAATTAATAAATTGGAGTGCAATCAACCAAAGTTTGTGGAGGCTAAAGCGGGGACGAATCTAGGTTATCGAATCAGCCTGAGCAAATTGAGATGAGCATGAACAGTCGTCTATGAGTAAGAGAAACAAATAAAAATTTACTTCTAATTATAAGCAAAAATAAAAAATTGACGGATCTAATACGAGCGATCAACCGTTCTCGCAAGGGCCTGAATACGTTATGAGGGAGTGTTCAAACTCATTGTCAAACTTACTATTAGAGTACACTAATTCAAATTTTATTCCATTGTAAAGTTTTCATTTCATTTTTGTTTGTTCTGTCCTCCTTTAACCAAATGAAACCATTTCAATAAATAGTAATTTATTAATCCCACATATAGGGTGTACCGGTGTAGCGATAAAGTAGTAGAAGTTGAAACTAGAGTATCGATTGTTCGAATTTTGACTCTTGAAAGAAAATATTTTATTGTTGAAAAGCAAGTACTTACATGAAGGTAGGGTCATAATACTCTACGTTTGTTTGGGAATGCTTGTATCTAGCATTTTATCATATTTTGATAATTTCAACATTATTTCCTTGGTTTAGAACTTCAATGCCTTGGCCAAGAATGTCAAGCTGCTTTTTGTGAAGATTACATTCCTACCCATCCATCATTGAGAGCAGCTGGGAAATTCAATACATCAATTGTAGGGAAAAAGTGTAAAAACTCATCAAATTAGCCTGATTTTCGGTCAACTAGCTATGAAGTGCACGACGTGAGACTCATGTTGCAGGCAAAAAATTGATTCTGGAGAAATTTCTAATCTCGTCCAGACGCTCCTTCGAAGGTTCGTCTGCATGATGTAAATGGGGCTTAAGGAAGAAGAATCATGTTCCAATGTCTATCGTATCTGAATTTACCTGTAGGATGAAGAAGAGGAGAATATCGTTCTCAATGATGATTAGTCGGGCGAAGTTTGAACATCGTAGCTAAAGAAAATGAAAAATAATAATTCATTGCTGCAGGCATGGTCTTGCTATGTCGATACTTTCCTACAACGTGTGGAAATCATTGGTGCTGCTGCTTGGCTACATTCTTCCATGCTTTTTTAATGAGTTAATTGTCCCAATGATCACTAAACGTATGCCAATGTCTTCGATGGATCACCGAACTTTAAATTGTAAACGTCTTTCGACTAGTCACTGAATTTTAAAATGTCGAGTTTTGATCATTAAACCATGTGTCAATTATCCTAATAATAACAGAACTTATTAGGGGTGGGCGTCGGGTGGTTCGGTTCGGGTATCTCAAGAATTGGAACCGAACCATACTTTTTCGATTCTTGTAAAATGGAACATTCGGTTCCATTGAATCGCAAGAACCAAACCGAACCAAATCATTCGGTTTTGGTTCGATTTCGGTTCGATTTCGGTTTTACAATAATAATTATTTTTCGAGAGTCTTATCAAGGAGCATCAGGCATTGGGAAATGTGCCAATAACCTGAAATAAATTTCTACCGAATACACCAAGATTAAGGATTTCGAAAATCATTCACCCAAAAGAAAGTATAGGATTCTCCATGAAATGTAAGATATTCATAAACAAAAATATGTAACAAATGGCCTATAAGGTTTTTCGAGCATAGAAATATAATAAACTCTTGGGATGAATCATGAGTTTTAAATGCATTATTATTAATAATTTTATATTTTTATTTAAATAATTAATTAACCCCATCTTGGTCATTTACAACTTCGCTTATTAATAAGTTAGTCTCATTCGATTTTCATTTATTAAGAATTTCAGTCCAAGTGTGAAGTTAAAGGTTACAATGAGATAGAGACGTAACAAATTTCATAAAAGAAATTAACCATTTTCATTTTACCCAAAAAAAAATTACAAATTCTTTTGATTTTTAGTTTTAGGACAACCAATTAAGACCATAAAAAAAATAATAAACAAGGATCAAAGATCGGTTCTAACTTCGATTTTCGGTTCTAAAGGCGGAACCGAGATACGAACCGAAAACCAATCGGTTCTCGGTTCCAAAACCAATTTCTTATTTTATTTTTTTAAAACCATACGGTTCCGATTTTTTCGGTTCGGTTCCGATTTTTTTGCCCACCCCTAGAACTTATGTAAATGTCGAGTTTTGATTACCAAACTTATCAAATTGGTAGACGCTATTCATTGACTTAACTTTCGTAACAGAATTGATGACCTGGCAAACGAAATGTCCTTCATCTTAAGCCGACCAATCACAGCACACCAAATTGCTAAGTAAGAAAATTTTAAGAACGTCTTTGATTGGTCACTAAATTTTTAAAAATATTTTTGACTATTGATTTGTTTTATACAACTGATAATTTGAAGGAGCGTTTATAAATTTTCAGGTTAGTCGTGTAATCTTTACAAGTGACCAAAACTCGATCAACTTAAAGTTTAGTGAACAATCGAAAATGTTTAAAAGTTTAGTGACTAATTGATGAACTTTTTAAAGCTTTCTTAAGTTGTAATTTTGTGTGTCGTGATTGGCCGTTGAAGGTGACTGATAAGTACTTTATTAGCATGTATTTAATTCACTTATTATCCTATTTTGTTATTAGTTTGATCCTATTGAAGTAACGTTTAATGTATTTTCATTTATTGTGTTATACAGGATCTCAAAGAACGAAAAGAAAGGAAACATGACCTAAGAAATACAAAAAAATCAAGAAGTGAGGTTCAAGGGCATATTCAAAGAGCTCCAAATCAATAATGGCATGTGTGAAGATGATTAGATGCAAAAATTACGGTCAAATAAGGTTTGGAATGAAGTTGGAAATCAAAAACCCGCAAGGATTGTTATCATGAATTTTAGTCATAGATTGAAGCTCAATTTTGTCATAGAATAATTTCGAATTTGGGAAGAGATATTTCACAAAGAATTGTAGATATTTGAGTTTTATTTCCAACGCAACTTGAATCACCACAATCGGACTTCGGGAGAGAAAGTTATGACCAAAACATCGATCACAGGCGCTTCTCGACAGAAATACACTTACGGCCGTAAATTACAAAGTTACGGCCGTAACTTCCAAATTCCGGAAATTTTCAGAATCCCAATTACGGACGTAATAAGGAAAGTTACGGCCGTAACTTGCTCTCCAAGGAATTTCCTTATCTGATTCAAGGTCTATCTTTGGTATATCTTTGGGGTAAAGCTAGGGCACGATTTTGGGAGTATTAAAGGAGGAAAATCACCACAAAAAGGAGGCTGAACATTGAGGAAAATTGAGAGAAAAATATAGAGCACTCTTGGAAGATTTTCAAGCCAAAGAACATCAACAACAATGGAATTCATGAAGCAACTTGAAGAATTTACCACAATCATGCTAGGCTAAATTCCATATCTTGTTCAAAGGGGAAGTTGTGTTAACTTGATTATGTTATTTTCTTTTCCTACAAATTAGTAGCGTGAATTTATTCATTTATTTCAATTGTTGGATTATTATGTTTTGAATGTTCATTGAGTTTATTTGATTAATAGTTTAATTTGCCAATTGGATTATTGATCTTTGGATTCATGAATATGGATTCATGAATATGATATGTTTAGATTCTTGATCCGTAATTGTCATTGAATCTTTACTTTTGTAGCAAGTAAATCTCGTGCAGGTTTAGTAATAATTTAACTTGGATTGATTAATTCGAGCTTGTGTAATTAACGATTCAATTCAATCTATTCTTCTAAATTTTCATACTAGTCGTGTATTAAATCCTAAGAGCTTGTTTAGGATTGTCCTTAGCTAGAATTGGTTCGAAGAGCTTGTTTTGAATCAATACACATAAGGAAGAATTTAGATAATCAGAGCTTGTTGATTATTTATGATTGATAATTGAATTAGGGATAGAAACACGTTACAAGGAAAAGTATAACATTAATTAAGGGTACAACCGAGCCCGAGAACAAGATTTTTTCTCATATTAATTCTCTAGTCATATTTAATTATTTATTTTATGCATAGTTTTCATTCAAGCAATTTCAAACAACAAACCCTCCATTTCATTTTAATTGATCGAACAACTAAAATTAGTTTCCTTTCCTTGTGGGATCGACCCTTACTCTTGCTACTACATTATTAATTAATATTTGACGAGTAAGGATTTATTTATTATTTTGGTGCATTACGACACGCATCAGTGACATTACGCCACGTGTATGTTTCATCTACCACGTCGTCAATTTTGTTATTATTTGGACAATTAACCCATAGTTTGGTGATCAAAACTCGATATTTTAAAGTTCACTGACCAATCAAAGAGGTAGGCATAATTCAGTGATTAATAAGATAATTAAATAATAAATTCAGTGATCAAAACTCAACACTTTAAATCAATACTTTAAAGTTCAGTAATAGATCAAAGACATGAGCGACACCAATGGTTCACTTTCTCCTCCAGGAAGAAAATTATCATCCATGGTTAAAGAAGATGAAGTAGCTTCTCACAAGGAAAAAAATAGTGATTTCATAGTTCTACTTTTGGATTGATTTACGGAGCTAGAGGGGGGTGGTGACCGCCCCAACATTTTCCATCAGTCCACTACTCATAGTCAATTTGAGGTGTATTTTTAGGTTTCATCCCCTGCAAGATTTTTCGTTTGCCCCCGCAAAATATTTAAATTTTTAATTTTCTTTCAATTGGAAAATATCGATCCAATAACTTAAAGTCTAAAGTCCAACAATACAAAAGCCTTAAACTTAACTAAAAACGCTATCCATTATTCAATTTTCAATTTATTCCAATGAATTTATTCAGCGTAACTCTCAATTTAAAAATTTGACAACACTTCTCGATGTGTGCCAACTATTGGCACTGACAAGAAAATCAATGAGTTATAATCTTGTTGATAGATTGATTCGTCTTGTCTTAACTCTTCAAGTTTCAACAGCAACTATAGAACGTGTATTTTTAGCTATGATGTCATTAAGACAAGGTTATGAAATAGAATGGGAGATGATTTTTTGTTCAATACCGTGCTTATATATATGAGAAGGAGATTGTTGAGACTTTTTCAATAGATTCTCTTATTGACGAGTTTGAAGAGATGAGAACGAGGAGTAACCAATTTAAAATGCCCAAGCCGTCTCTACCATTTATTATATAGATAGACATTTTTTTGTCTTTTTGATGTCCATCTAATGTTCGCCTTTATTTTCAATTTGTATAGCGCTTGACACGTAGATGAACATATTGTTTTTGTATCGATAAATTTATTTTGTCTTCTTGGTCAATCAATTTAACTTGCCTATTTTGATACTCAAAATCCTCGTTTAACAAGATTGAGTTCTGGCTCCGTCCCTTGTTGTTTAAATGAAAATTATTAAAGCAAGATTGACAATTGGATTTTTTTTATATTAATTTACTGTTTGTTGGTAGCTAACAATTTGCATCTCGAGGAGAGCAGCTCAAAAGTAGTGAAATATCCAGACCCAATATTGAGAGCGAAGAACATGCAAATAAACTTTGACGATAGCTTTAAAAAGCTGGTAAACGAAATGTTTGATGTAATGTGTAGGTGAGTTCTCTTCATTATGAATTGTCTAGTTAGAAAAATTATTTCCAAGTTTTATTTCCCTTATTGAAATTTATGTTACTTACGGGATGTCAATACTTGTCGGCTTCCCTTTCCCCAGAACTGAGCTCTCGGCACCTCAAGTTTGGATTAATGTGCAACTCATGGTGTTTAATCCAGTTGGTGAACGTGGTGAAGGAGAGGGGATAGTTCTTGTAAATCCACGCGTTAATAGGTATTCAAGAAAGCTGGTGCCTTATAAATGTTAGAAATATTATAATTAGCTTGCGAGATATGTAACAAAATCAAAAATTAAGAGAAGGAAATGGCAAATCGAATAAATGTTCAATGAAATTGCAGAAAACAGTAGATTGAGGCTAGAATTCGACTCTATTTCCTTAGGATGATTTTGGCATGTTACGGTGCTTACAGTTGACGCCAATCGCCTCCCAAGATACAACAATCTTTCTCTTGTAGTGTAGAAGCACTCCAAACAGCAAGAACGACGAACCAGAAAAGTTTCGTACTCTCTCAATTGACGAAAATTAATTTGATATGCAGAATGCAAGAATAGAGAATGAAGAATGATATGATGATGAAATTTGGAAATCAGAGGTCCTATTTATAGATTTCCAAAAGTTGTAGGTCAAGAGTTGCAACTCCTAGGAAGGTTATTTCTGAATAGACAAAACTATTAGTTTGTGTCTGTTTTAGTTTGAACAGTTTCAAATAGGTTTGAAAAAACACACCTTTTCAATTAATTAATTTTGAAATTCGAAAATAAATAAAAATAATTTTAATTTTTTTGTTCAAAAAGAATATAGGAACCAAACATGACCTACGATCCACGACCGGATTAATTTTTTTGTTCAAAAAGAATATAGGAACCAAACACGACCCACGACCCGACCCGACCCGACCTGACCCGAGCTCGTGCCGTGCCGAGCCGGCTGATCTAACCGACGGCAGCAGCGCACACGCATGCGTGGGCTTGGACTAGTCTAAACATTATCTAAAACTTCTCCATTCCAAAGACTATTGGTACCCCTTGGGGCCCAAATTCATATCCAAACTTGAGGTATATAAATTGGTTCAAATTTCTTTCAACTTCCTATGTGAGATTAAGTTTCCACGCTTGCTTCCAAATTCCAATATTTCTACTTTCAAGTTGCCAACTTCTAGCATTAATTTCACATTCATCCAGAAATGGTTTTGTGAAATTAAATATATCACAAATATCTACTCGCGGAGTAGAATGTGTTTGACTATTAACCCGTACAAAACGGATATCGAGTCCCACCCAAATTATTGGTCAAACTTGACCCATTTCCCAACCCATTTCTAATAATCCCCTACATGAATGGAAATTACCAAAAATATGCAAATGAAATGCAGACCCGAGAGAGAGAGAGAGAGAGAGAGAGTACAAGCAGAAAGTTATTGCATCAGGAGATGTAGCTTTTGGCTTTGAACCTTCCTTAGTGAAATACTATCGGATTTACTTGGTTAGTCGGTGAACATGATGTCTTGAACCATCCAGCCGTTAGTGTAAACCAAGACAACAGTACCCACACAATAACCTTCCTAACAATTCTTAGGTTCTCACGGTTGTGTTCATTTTGTCCTTGAACAACTCTTAAGTTTCATAAGTGCTTTGGAGAATTTAAGCCCCATAATTCTCATAGAAGCGGTCTCACTTCTCACTGATATAGGTGATCTCCTATTAAAAGTATTCTGTCTTACTCCACTCGATGTATTCAAGCTATATGAATCATTAAAATTTAATACTTAACCTCATATACTCTTCAGAACACACTTTTACTTACCATTATACATACTATTTTGTGCCCTTCCAATAGTCGATTGATTATCACAGTGGATACTAATAGTAGGTACCGGTTTATGCCAACATGGAATATCCTCTAAGAAGTTACGAAGCCATTCTGCTTCTTCTCCAACTTTATCTAAAGCTATAAACTCTGATTCCATTGTTGATCGAGCTATACATGTTTGTTTTGAGGACTTCCAGGACATAGCTGTACCGCCAATGATAAAAATATAACCACTTGTGGATTTAGAATCTTTCGTATCAGATATCCAATTTGCATCGCAATATCGTTCTAATACTACTAGATATTTGGTGTAATGTAATCCAAAATTTAAGGTATATCTTAAATATCGAAGTACCTATTCAATGTCTTCCAATGGTCATTACTTGGATTACTAGTGAACATACTTAGTTTATTAACTGCATAAGCAATGTTAGGATGCATGCAGTTCATAATATACATCAGACTGTCAATAATCTGAGAATATTTTAATTGATACACGGGTTCACCTTTATTTTTGGACAAATGTAGACTTAAATCTACAGGTGTTTTAACAGGACTTTTATCATAGATATCAAATTTCTTAAGAACAGTCTCAATGTAATGAGATTGTGATAGAACAAGTCCATTATGTGTTTTAGAGATTTTAATTCATAAAATTACATCTGCTACACCCATATCCTTCATGTCGAAATGTTTTGTCAACATTTTCTTAGTAGATATGATAATAGTATGGTTGCTACCCATAATTAGTATATCATCAACATATAGGCACACAATGACATATGCATTTGGTGTGTTTTTAATATAAATACATCTATCACACTCATTAATTTTAAAATCATTTGATAGTGTTAACTTATTTTAAGTTATATTAATTGGCATTTTCTATTTTCCTATATGTTTGTAATTTGATAAATTTAGTTTATTACTAAATATTTTTATTTAGTAATTTATTAAGTTTAATTAAATTACTTAAACATTTCTTGGACGTAATATTGTGATAATATTTGTTTCTTATCTTCTATGATAATGACAAGAAATATTGTGATAATATTTTGAAGATAATGTTGGTTGCTTATCTGATATGATAACTATTGTAATAATGGTAGAAGTCTATCACTTTTCGTTTGTGATCAAAATTGTGATAATATTTTACTTGGCTTGAAATCATATCTTTATCACTTATAAGTATTTTGATTATATTTTAAGTCTTGTTAAATATTCTGATTGGCCGAAAATCCTTGATCACAATCTCGAAAATTTGTTGGTAATATTCTTGATAATATTTTGTGTTTATTCTTGATTGTTAAGGTATCCAAAATATGGTAAGCATCTTCTAGATATGGTCAAAAATATTTCATTCTTATCTTTGCATATGGTAAGATTTGTTGGACGAAAATCTATCTAGGGAAAATTTTTGATAGGGCCGAAAATATGAAGTCCATGTTTATGTTAATCACGTGATTGATTAACTTATGGTAAGATTTTACATGATTTATCTATATCTTGGTTATGGTAAGATTTAGTAAGAATATTTATCTTACCTTTTTACTAATTATCTCTACCATGTTTTGCAGGTAGTAGAGATCTTGTGCAATAAGGAAACTTGGGAATCAAGAAACCTAATTGCACTATAAAGAGAATAAAAAGGGGACGTTTTTCTTGTGACGTGAAAATCCAAAAATCTTGTGGAGCTCTACAAAAATACACGTCCACCTTAAAAATATTGAAGCTAATTTTCGTGTGTGCACAAATACAAAAAGCTTCAATTGAGTTGTGATATCAACACTCCGGGAGGAGGATTCAATCACTTAGAGGAGGAAAGAATTTCAGCGTGAAGATCAAACGGGAGGTTTGGATCAAGATCGAACGGGAGTTCGTGTTGCTGAAAAGTGTTGCAGAGTCAAAGAAAACTACTGAAGAGTGGTGAGATGCCAGCTCACATTACATGCCACAGAAGGATCAGGAAGTGATCTATTTCTTGGATGTTTGATAAAGTCTATGCGTAGATTTATCCTGTAGTTTAGATTGATCTGTATAAACTCTTTCCTTATATAGTGATTTGTTTTTGTTCGAAGGATGCGAACCGTGGGTTTTCCCTGTTAGGTTTTTTCCCACGTTAAGCTCAAATTATTGTGTTCTTGTCCATTTATAATTTCGCACAATTTATTCTGATTGTTTACGTTTTACAATCCAGACGAATCTGCCTTAGCAAGATTCATCCGGTACTGCGCTAAACAACACTTAACGATTTACTGTTAACTGGTTATTGTCCAGACTTATCTGTGACAGTCTGTTTATAAAATTTAGACAACTTCAAATTTTCAGATAGCATTGTTTTGTCAAACTTTTGGTGACATTTCTTTGGCGCTTGTTTTAACCTATACAAAGACTTAACGAGCCTACACACATTTTTCTCTTGTCTAGGGGCTACAAACCCTTCAGGTTGTTCCATGTAAATCTCTTCTTCTAACTCACCATTCATGAATACTGTTTTAAAATCCATTTTATGAATCTCAAGATTATATAATGCAGCAATTGCAATAAGGACTCTAATAGAAGTAATCCTTATAACTGGTGAATAAGTATCGAAGAAGTCAAGACCTTACTTTTGTCTATAGCCTTTTGCTACCAATCGGGCCTTATATTTATCAATAGATCCATCTGACTTTAACTTTTTCTTGAAAATCCACTTGCATCCTAGAGGTTTATTTCTAGGCGGAAGATCAACTAATTCCCAAGTGTGATTTGACATGATAGATTCTATCTCACTATTAATAGCTTCCTTCCAAAATGGAGCTTCTGGTGTAAACATTGCTTCACTAAATGTCTTTGGATCATTTTCTACCATATAAGTTAGAAAATATAGACCAAAGGACGTAGAAGTTCTAGTCCTCTTACTGCGTCTAAGATCATCTTCATTGTTTAGATGTCCATTATTTGCAGTATCATAAGTTCGCTTATTTGAACTTGTTTCATTCTTTTCCTCACATGGAAATATATTTTCAAAAAATGTAGCATTCCTAAATTCAATAATAGTACCTTTATGTACATCTGGAATGTCTGATTTATGAACAAGGAACTGATATGCACTAATGTTAAGAGCATATCCTATAAATATGCAATCAACAATTTTAGGCTCAATTTTAATTTGTTTAGGCTTTTGATGAGATTCGAAGCGCGGAAGAAACACCGGAAAGTTCCGAACTCAGGTTGTGGTTGGACAGATGAATCATGACCCGATATTCACGACGCGATGACTCGACAATGCGGAATAAAGAATCACGACTTTCGAAATGACACAAGGATTTGTCCAATCTCCCTGATAAGTTTCTGGTTTTTGAACGCCACAAATACTCTAGCAAATATTTGATAAGTTCGATATTTGAACGCCACAAGAAATATTCTTGATAAGTTCGAAAAACATAGGAATCCACCTATAACTTTTATTGAATCCTCAATAAAAACTGTTTATATCAAAATCGAAGTCTCAAGTCTCCCTCCTTCTTATCAATATCCTTATCCCCACGATGCCTCCTATTACACCACTTTTCACTCTCCTTCATTACCCTCCGTGAATCTTCTAGTGCATCCTCTAATGTCAACCCATATAGTACACATGTTTTCCCTTTCTTAAGGAATTTGTATATGTGCATACTCTTATCATAAACAGCCTCCCTCCTATATCTCCAAGGTTTCCCCAATAAAATACGATAAGATTTCAATGGCACTACATCACACCATACATCCTCACTATACCTTCCCTGGGTGATAGGCACTAGAACTTATTTGGTTACTTTGAAATTCCCAAACTCCCTCATCCACGTCATCCTATAAGGTTTATAGTTTGGTTCTAGGGGTAATCCTAATTTTTCAACCACGGTGCTACTAACGAAATTAGTAAAGCACTTTCCATCAATCGCCAAACTGCACCCCTTATGATCAACATAACATCTAGTTTGGAATAAACAGAACAGATCATAATCCATTCCTTATGTGGCGTTTCAAAAATTCAAGAACGAAGAGGATTTAGATATCAAATAGCAAGAACGAATTTTATTGCTGACTTGAAAGGAAAAGAATATCAAGAATTTAAGGAAATTCAAGAAAGTAGTTCTTGAATTTTGGAACGACTTTTTTTTTTTTGAATAACGGATGAATTTTCGGAAAAAATAAATTAAAAAAAATAATATTTTATATATATATAAATCCGAAAATTCGACACTAATGTAACAAAACAAACGGCACAGGATTTGGATAAGAATTAAATAAAATAAACACTTTTGAATTTTGTTGAATTTTTATATGGATCAAAAATAGAAAAAAAATTTACTGGCACGAAGAACACTCAAGAAAGAAAGACTCAACAACAAGATATGGATAATTCTTATGACAGACTCAATGATAAACATAAGAATTAAACTGGATAGAATAAAAAAACCTGAATTCAGAGTCCAGCTCTGATATCAATTGATAAGATTCGAAGCGTGGAAAGAATAAACTCCAAAATTTGATGAGGAAAAGGTGGAGTTGGAAAGCGAGGAATTGATTAGGAATGAATTGGGAGTTGAGGTGGAAGTTCAAGATTTGAGCGCTGAATTGGACGATCCACATTTAGGTAGCAATGAGGTAGTGCACGAGCGTGGTGATAAAAATGTGGAGATATGAGATGTGGTTGAATTTGAGAGTAAAAATTTTGAAAAGGTGGTTGGAGTTGCAAAAGGAGAACGAGGTGAAGAGAAGGGCCTCATGGTTCCAAAGGAGGAATTGACTGTGATAATTCATGAATACAAGGATCCATACCTTGTACCTCATGAACCTAACATTTCCCTCCCTGCTTTATTTAATTTTGTCTTGCAAGTCAAATGTGCTTGGAAATTTGGGCAACACCACCAATGCCCACAGGAATTTCTACTTCAATCCATTCATGTAACCCAAGTTACAGGATACTATTGGTCATCTCTCTGGCGTGGAAGCAATAATTTTCCGTTTGATCCAGGAGGTGAAGTGAAACAATAGGAACAAAGCTATGATTCGAGACAAATCATCCTAAAGAAGGAGGATATGATGTGTTCCGGACCCTCAACAATCGGAGTCATAGCAGGCTTGACAGAAAGTTAAATATTCAAGCCAAATAAAAGTGCAGTCCTGTTAATCATGTCGGAATTGGATGGATAATATATATTTTTCGAGTAGAAACAGGTCACCGAGCAAGACTCATGGGCTAAATTCCATCGTTTGGGGCTTCAAATTGGTAAATCAATGATGCAGACGGAAATTTACTATATTTCCTTAATTATAGGATTATATTTACTTTGTCTTTATTATTGTTTCCAGTTAAATTAGGACTCCATTATGAGAGATTTTATCTATTCCCTAATTAGATTAGATTTTATTTAGTTTTCTAAGTAGACTAGGATTTTTATTCTGGTAGCCTATATAAAGGCGTCTTCATTGTAATATTAAAAACAGATTTTGATGATTGAATAAACATTTTGAGTGTTTTACTCGTTAAAAGGTGGATTCCTTTTATTCCCCAAGAACTTATCAAGATTTCAATTCTTGTGGCGTTCAAAATCCGAACTTATCAAGATTCATCATCTTGTGGCGTTCAACCCGAACTTATCAAAGATTAACTATCTTTGTGACGTTCAAAACCAGAAACTTATCAGGGAGATTGGACAAATCCTTGTGGCGTTTCGCAAATCTTGGTTCTTTATTCCGCATCGTTGATCCTCGCGTCGTGAATATCGGGTCAAGATTCCACCGTCCGTAACAACCTGGGTTCGGAACTTTCCGGCGTTTAATTCCGCACTTCTCGAATCATATCAGCTTTGGTACTTCTACTTTAGCCAAACACCCCCACACTTTTAAGTGTTTATATGTAGGCTTATGACCTTTCCATAGCTCATAAGGAGTTTCATCCTTTTTCTTTTGAGGTATTTTATTAAGAATGATATTGGCAGAGAGGATAGCTTCCCCCCAAAAATTCTGGGGTAATCCAGAACTTATCAACATAGCGTTCATCATCTCTTTAAGAGTTTGATTTTTACGTTCAGCAACGTCATTTGACTGAGGTGAATAAGGTGCCGTTGTTTGATGAATAATTCCAAAAGTAGAACAAAATTCTTCAAACGATACTCCATATTCTCCACCTCTATCACTTCGAATAATTTTTATTCGTTTGCTAAGTTGATTTTCAACTTCATTCTTATAATGTTTTGAAAACATCTAAGGCCTCAGCTTTACTTCTTAAAAGATAGATATAACAATATTTTGTGCAGTCATCAATAAAAGTAATGAAGTACCTTTTACCACCTCTATTTTGCACAAATTTTAAGTCACAGATATCACTGTGAATCAATTCTAAAGGTGTAGTACTCCTTTCAACAGAATGAAAAGGAGCTTTGGCTAATTTAGCCTCAACAAAAATCTCACATTTATGATTAGGATCTAATTTTAAATAAAGCAGTAAATTTAAATTCATTAATTTATGCACATATTTAAAGTTTGCATGTCCTAATCGATTGTGCCATAAACAAGAAGACTCAACGATGTAAGCAGAAGAAGATGTATTATTATTTTTCACAGTTTTTGGTACAATAGTGAGAACGTTCATTTTGAACATCACATCGCTCAAGTAACATTTCCCCCACATATACATCATTTTTTGTGAGTACAAATTTATCAGCCATAAAGACTAATTTAAAACCATGTTTGCTAAGTAAAGACCCCGATATAAGATTTTTATGAATGTCGAGCACATGCAACACGTTGTTGAGGACGAGTTCCTAACCCGAAGTCATTTTCAACACCACATTTCCTTGTCTTTCAATTTTTGAACTTGATGAGTTTCCCATGAATAAATATTCTCCATTGATGGTATTATAATTTGAGAACATCCCTTTATCGGCACAAATGTGATGGGTAGCTCCAGTATCTACCCACCATTCCCTGGGATTTCCAATATTGTTGCATTCAGACACAACAACAGATAAGTTCAATTCTTGTATATCATTGGATAAAGTATCTCCTTCAGTCAGGTGTGCTTGGACATTCTGCTTCTTTGGATTGCGACATTCATTTGCATGATGTCCAGTTTTTCCACAGTTGTAGC
This sequence comes from Ligustrum vulgare, assembly GCA_963555705.1. NCBI lineage: Eukaryota > Viridiplantae > Streptophyta > Magnoliopsida > Lamiales > Oleaceae > Ligustrum > Ligustrum vulgare. The sequence goes on from OY743168.1 coordinate 97,982,031, forward strand.
AGTTGCCTTTGAACTTCTTAACATTCTTCTTGTTGTCCTTTTTAGGAGCATCACCAGAATATTTCATTTTCTAACTAGATTCCACCATGTTTGCCTTCTCTTGCACAAATTGTCCTCCATATTTCTTTTCTGATTTCCTATTATCTTCCTCAATCCTTAGCCGAACAATTAGTTCCTCCAGGTTCATTTCCTTTCGTTTGTCCTTGAGATAATTTTTGAAATCTCTCCACAGAGGAGGGAGTTTCTCAATTATGGCAGCAACTTGGAATGATTCACTGACATTCATGTTTTCAGCATGTATATCATGAAGGAGAACCTGCAATTCTTGAACTTGGCTAATAATAGTCTTGGAGTCCACCATTTTGTAGTCGAGAAATTTTCCAACAATAAATTTCTTTGTACCAGCATCCTCCGTTTTGTATTTTTTCTCCAAAGACTCCCAAAGTTCTTTTGCAGATTTCATGGCACTGTAAACACCATATAGTGTGTTGTCCACCCCATTAAGAATATAATTTTTGCATAGGAAGTCCGAGTGCTTCCATGCATCCAAGGCAATAAGGGACCCCCTGTTGTTTGGTATTTCTTGAACCGCCGGAGCATCCTCAATTAGGAATTTCATCAAATTTAGTGTGGTTAAGTAAAATAGCATCTTCTGTTGCCATCTCTTGAAGTCCATTCCACCGAATTTTTCCAGTTTTTCTCCATGTGGAACTAGAGTGGTTTGAATATGAACAGTCATAGGTGGAACCATAGTACTTGGTGGAACCATAGTGTTGGTGGTTCTATTGGGGGGGGGGGGGGGAACTACATTACTTCCACTTGTGACATCCATTTCTGTTACAAAAATAGAAGATAAACAATTATAATCAAAGTGTAGACAATGATTATTATTAACAGATTTAAAGTTATATAAGGTATAAGGTTGGGTCAAACTATAAGTGACCCGAGAATACAATAAAAAAAATTATGTAATTAATCGAATATATGCAAAAAAAAAAAGAATTTTTAAATAATCAGTTTATGCATGTATGCTATAATAAATAGATACATGCAAAAGTAACAAAGTCACGTTAAATATAAATTATATAAACGCATGAAAATAATAAAACAATACAAAATCGTCTTACGATTGTTAGTAATATTATAATTAGCATGCGAGATTTGTAACAAAATCAGAAATTAAGAGATGGAAATGGAAAATCGAATAAATGTTCAATGAAATTGTAGAAAATAGTAGATTGAGGCTAGAGTTCGACTCTATTTCCTTAAGACGATTTTGGCCTGCTACGGTGCTTACAGTTGATGCCAATAGCCTCCCAAGATACAACAATCTTTCTCTTACGGTGTAGAAGTACTCCAAACAGCAAGAACGACAAAATAGAATAGTTTCGTACTCTCTCAATGGACGAAAATTAATTTGATATGCAGAATGCAAGAATAGAGAATGAAGAATGATATGATGATGAAATTTGAAAATCAGAGGTCCTATTTACATATTTTCAAAAGTTGCAGGCCAAGAGTTGCAACTCCTTGAAAGGTTATTTCTGAATAGACACAACTATTAGTTTGTGTCTGTTTTAGTCCGAAATTCGGAAATAAATAAAAATAAATTAAAAAATAATAATTTTAATTTATTTTGTTTGAATAGACACAACTATAGTCCGAAATTCGGAAATAAATAAAAAATAAATAAATAAATAATAATTTTAATTTATTTTGTCCAAAAAGAATATAGGAACCCGACCCGAGCTGGACGGACGGCGGAGCGCGTGAGCTTTGCACTAGTCTAGATATTGTCTAAGACTTCCCCCTGCCAAAGACTATTGGTACCTCTTGGGGTCCAAATTCATATCCAAACTTGAGGTATATAAATTGGTTCAAATTTCTTTCAACTTCCTATGTGGATTAAGTTTCCACACTTGCTTCCAAATTCCAATTTTTTCACTTTCAAGTTGTCAACTTCTAGCATTAATTTCTCATTCATCCGGAAACGGTTTTGTGAAATTAAATATATCACGAATATCTACTCGCGGATTAGAATGTATTTGACCATTGACCCTTACAAAATGGATACCGGGTCTCACCCAAATTATTGGTCAAACTTGACCCATTTCCAAGAATAATGAGGGTTGCTTGTCCTTTCCTGGGATATATGCTGATGTTGCGGTACGTTTAACTGATAAAATGAATGTATTACGGTTTAGATTAATATCCTTAATTATTTGCCTTTGTGTTTGGATATATGATGAGAATCAAGGGAGTCAACCGAGTCAAAGTCAAACAAGTCAACCCTCGATAACAATACTGGTGGGGCCTATGACAAGATCCAAGGCTAAAGAGGTCCAAGAGTCGATGGCGGGACTCATTTTCAAGCTCCAAAATCAAGTCCACATGGAAGAAAACAAGATGGAGGTCAATTTCCTATTTTTGGATGCTCAGGACATTTTGGTCGACCGAAAATCACTCCGGTCGACCGAAACTCTGCAGGGATTTTTGGAGCAAGCCTCAGGAGGGTTCGGCTGAGCTTTGTACGACCGAAAGTGCTATTTCGGTCGACCTGTTGTTCGACCGAAATAGTTTCGGTCGACCGAAAGTTTCCCGAATGTAAATGCGGGGGTTTTTCTGCAATTTCGCAAAATTCTTTTTCTTTCACTTTGTATATCTATTGTAAAGCTTTCAAACCCTAGTTAGTTTTTTGGACATTGAAGACTCCATTGAGAGCATTTAAGAGAGGTAAATCCTTTCTTCACTTGTAACTTTTCTTGGAATATTACTTCAACTTGTATATTGAGAGTTATCTTGTGTATTGGTTGTTGTTGTTTATTCCACAAATCTTGGTATTTGTCTTAATCTCTTAATTGGGCTAGGGTTAACTTTCCTTAGAATTTTGGTTGGGTTAAACTTGGGTCAAGATTCTTCATTTATTACATTTTTTAGCTTTCTTGGATTGATACAAAATTATTGTGGGAATTTTTGGTTTAATCACCAAAGGGGTTCGCATCATTTGATATCAGAGCTTGGCTCTAAAATTGGTAGTCCTATCTTTACATTTATTGTTGTTGTTCTTGATAGACAAAAAAAAAACGAAAAATTACAAAAAAATTTGGGGGAAATTTATTTGCCCATGAATATTTCATGATTCCTACATATTGGGCATTGTTGTTATTACCAATTTGAAAGTTTTTTGGGGATACATTTGAACAAATCCTTGAAAATCCTAAACTAGTCAAGTTTACATCATAAGTGTTTGACAAAATGTTTCAAAGAGTGTTTTCATATTGAAACCTACTATTCAACTACCAAACACATTCCTAATTGAATTCCTTGTGTCTTACCTCAAGTTATTGTGACTATACCCTTGAAAATCTTATTGGTCTAGTTCAATTCCTTACTTCCTTGTATAATAGCAAACAACTAAATTCTACTTGCTATTTTGTCAATCCTTCCTTTGCTTCCTTTATTGTTTGTGGAATTTATGCTACACAAGAATTGAATTCTCAATTTGGTTGAATTACGTTCCTTGGAAAGTCTGGGTAAGAAAGTGAGGAGTGGTAAAAGGCAAGAGTGGTGAGCTCATTAGAGGGAAAAAGCCTAATTGAGTGAAACACGAGCAAACATAATTTGTGAGGACACTTGCACACTTGCACTCCATGGCTAATACACATACTTCGAGTGGACAAGATTCTAATGCACAAACTCAAGAGTTGAGGGATATGATACAAGCTCTCACGGTTACCATGGCGGATATGGGGGGAAGATTGAAGGGGAGGTTAGCAAGGTTGAAGACTAGGAGGGAAGCTCCACCCCCAAGGGATGATAATATTAGGAGGGGTGATAGGAGAAGGCCTAGAGATGAGTATGAGGATTATGATATTGACGATGATGAATTGGAGAGTGAAGGAGGTAGTGACCAAAATTGGAACATGGGTAGGAATAGAGGAGGTAGGAATGTGAGGGGAGTTGGTCGAGGTCATGGGAGGAACCCTAGGGGTAGGGATGGAGTGGATGGTAATCTTGGTAGTATCAAGATGAAAATTCTTTCCATGGGAAGAGTGATCCGGATGCCTATTTAGAATGGGAGAGGAAGATGGAATTGGTCTTTGAATGTCATAGGTACTCCGAGGATAAAAAGGTTAAGTTAGCGGTAGTGGAGTTTACCGACTATGCCTTAGCTTGGTGGGATAAGTTATTACTCATTAGGAGAAGGAATTTAGGGGGTAGTGTGGATACTAGGGATGAATTGAAGAGCCTTATGAGAAAAAGATTTGTACCAAGTCACTACTATAGGGGGGCTCTATCAAATACTACAAACTCTTACTCAAGGAACAAAAGGGGTTGAAGATTATTACAAGGAGTTGGAGAAAGCTTTGATGAGGGCCGACATAGAGGAGGATAGAGAAGCCACTATGGCTCGATTTATGAGTGGGTTGAATAAGGGAGATAGCTAATGTGGTTAAATTACACCATTATGTTGAGATGGAGGAGTTGGTACACATGGCTATTAAAGTGGAGGCTCAATTGAAGAATAATGAGCAATTTAAAAGAAAGGGATAAGAAAAATTCTTGGGAGGTCCTAGTTCCAATTGGAAGTCTAAGTAGGGGAGTGAAAAGGTTGATAAGGCACCACTTTAAGGACAATATTGAAACCTCCAAGGGAAAGGAAGTTAGCTTCGTCAAGGATAAACCAAAGGTTGTTCCTACCACTTCTAGCAGTCGGGATATAGAATGCTTCAAGTGTAGAGGACGGGGGCATTATGCTCGAGAGTGCCCTAACAATAGGGTGATGATTATTAAAAATGGGGAGTGGTACTTGGAAGATAAAGAGGACGAAGAGGGGGTGCCATGTAGAGGAGATAGTGATGGCGAGGAAGAAGAGGTGGAGGGAATTGTTAGTCCACCCAAGTCTTTAGTCACCATTAGGTCTCTCAACACCCAAGCCAAGGTGGATGAGGCGGCTAAGCAAAGGGAGAATATCTTCCATACTAGGTGTCTTGTGAAGGACAAAACGTGTAGTCTCATCATTGATGGGGAAGTTGCACCAATGTAGTTAGCACTAGTATGGTAGAGAGGTTGGGATTACCTTTAATGTCACATCCTAGTCCTTATAAGTTACAATGGTTGAGTGATTATGGTGAGTTGAAGTAAGCAAGCAAGTATTACTTACTTTCAACATAGGGACATATGAGGATCAAGTCCTTTGTGATGTGGTGCCCATGCAAGCTACACATATATTATTGGGGAGGCCATGGCAGTATGATAGGAGAGTATTGCATGATGGTACGAAAAATAGGTATAGCTTCCAAATGAATGAGAAACCCGTAACACTCCTACCTTTGAGTCCGGAAGAAGTTTACAAGGACCAATTGAAACTCAAGAGGAAGGAGGAGGAGGAAAAAGAAAGAAGAAGAAAAAGTTGGAGTTGAGTGGGGGACAAAAAGAAAGTGAGAAAAAAAGAGGGGAAAAAAATAGTGAGAAAAAAAATGAGGGGATGCAAGAAAAAAGAAAGAGAGCAAAAGAAATTGAGAAAATAATGAATTTTTATGCGAGCAAAGGTGATGTGGAGAGATCTTTAAAAGAAAATCATTCTATTCTTTTGATGGTGTATAAGGTCCCTCCTTACACTTGATGGTCCTCACACTTCCCTCCCCACTTTATATACTTCTTTGTTGCAGGAGTTCGAGGATGTCTTCCCGGAGGAGATGCCTAGTAGGCTTCCACCCATTAGAGGCATCGAGCATCAAATTGATTTCATCCCCGGAGCCGTCATTCCAAATAGACCGGCATACCGAAGCAATCCGGAGGAGACCAAGGAACTCCAAAAATAAGTTGAGGAGTTGATGAGTAAAGGATATGTTCGTGAGAGCATGAGTCCTTGTACCGTTCCCGTGCTACTAGTGCCCAAGAAGGATGGAACCTTTAGAATGTGCGTCGATTTCCGAGCCATTAACAACATAACGGTAAAGTATCGACACCCCATTCCTAGGTTAGATGATATGCTAGATGAGTTGCATGGTTCTTGCATTTTTAGCAAAATCAACTTGAGAAGTGGATACCACCAAATTAGGATGAGAGAAGGAGATGAATGGAAAATCGCTTTTAAAACTAAATATGGTTTATATGAGTGGTTGGTTATGCCCTTCGGTCTCACTAATGCACCGAGCACTTTTATGAGATTAATGAACCATGTTTTGCGTGTATTCATTGGGAAGTTTGTGGTAGTTTACTTCGATGATATTTTGATTTATAGAAAGAATTTGAATGAGCATATTGAGCACTTGAGGAATGTACTTTTGGTTTTAAAAGAAGAACAATTGTATGCTAACCTCAACAAGTGTAATTTTTGCATGGAGAGTGTGGTCTTTCTTGGATTTGTAGTTAGTACTAAAGGGATAGAGGTCGATGAGGAGAAGATCAAAGCCATTAAGGAATGGCCCACTCCCACAAGTGTCACCGAGGTAAGAAGCTTCCACGGGTTAGCTAGTTTTTACCGTCGTTTTGTCAAGGATTTCAGCACACTAGCTTCACCACTTACCGAGGTTGTCAAAAAACATGTTGGGTTTAAATGGGAGAGGCGCAAGAAAAGACCTTTAATGAAATAAAGAACAAATTGTGCACCGCCCCGGTTTTATCCTTGCCTAATTTTAATAAACTTTTGAGATTGAATGTGATGCTTCAGGCACAGGTATTGGAGCAGTTTTGATGCAGGAGAAAATGCCGATTGCCTACTTTAGCAAGAAGCTCAGTGGAGCCGCCCTGAACTACCCCACCTATGACAAGGAACTCTATGCATTGGTGAGATCGTTAGAGACATGGAACCACTACTTATGGCCTAGAGAGTTCATCATCCACACCGACCATGAGTCATTGAAGCACTTGAAGGGGCAAGGGAAGTTGAGCAAGAGGCATGCCAAATGGGTGGAGTACGTGGAAACTTTTTCCTATGTCATCAAATACAAACAAGGTAAGGAGAATGTGGTAGCCGACTCCCTTTCTCGAAGGTATGCTCTTATTACTATCTTGAGTGCTAAATTGTTGGGTTTTGAGAGCATTAAGGACTTGTATGCGCTTGATGTGAATTTTGCTAATATCTTTATATCATGTGAGAGGGTTGGATTTGGCAAGTATTATAGGCATGAGGGGTTTTTGTTTCGAGAAGGTAAACTTTGTGTGCCAAATTGCTCATTGAGGGAATTGATGGTAAGGGAGGCCCATGGCGGGGGATTAATGGGTCACTTTGGGGTAAGGAGAACCTTGGAAATCTTACAAAAACATTTCTTTTGGCCTAAATTGAGTAGAGGCGTTGGGAGAATTTGCTCTAGGTGCATAACTTGTAGGAAGGCCAAGTCCAAGGTAGAACTGCATGGATTATATACACCCCTACCTGTCCCTAGTGAACCTTGGACGGAAATTTCTATGGACTTTATTTTGGGATTGCCTAGGTCAAAAAAAGGTAGTGATTCCATCTTCTTGGTTGTAGATAGGTTTAGTAAAATGGCCCATTTCCTTGCTTGTCATAAAACCGATGATGCTATTCATATAGCCGACCTATTCTTTAGGGAAATAGTGCGACTCCATGGGGTTCCTAGGAGCATTGTGTCGGATAGGGACGTTAAATTCCTTAGCCACTTTTGGAATGTCTTATGGGAGAAATTGGGAACAAAACTGTTGTTTTCAACAACTTGTCATCCCCAAACCGATGGTCAAACTGAGGTGGTTAATAGAACTTTAACACAACTTCTTCGCACCATCCTTAAGGGCAACCTAAAGAATTGGGAAGAGTGTTTACCTTTTGTTGAATTTGCATATAATCGAAGTGTTCATTCTACTACTTATTTTTCTCCATTCAAGATTGTTTATGGTTTTAACCCTTTAACTCCTTTGGATTTGATTCCGTTACCTATTGATGAAAGAGGTAGTTTAGATGGGAAGAGAAAGGCGGAGTTGGTAAAAACTCTAAGAATGAACAATATGCCTCCAGTGCCAACAAAGGTAGAAAATGAATGACATTCGAGATCGGTGATTGGGTATGGTTGCATTTGAGGAATGAGCAGTTCCCGAATCAAAGAAAATCAAAACTACAATCACGTGGTGATGGCCCCTTCCAAGTCCTCGAGAAGATCAATGACAATGCCTACAAGCTTGACCTCCCTGGTGAGTACAATGTATCGGCTTCTTTTAATGTCTCTGACTTATCCCCTTTTGATGCAGGTGAAGATTCGAGGTCGAATCCTTTTCAAAAGGGAGGGGATGATGAGAATCAAGGGAGTCAACCGAGTCAAAGTCAAACAAGTAAACCCTCGATAACAATACCAGTGGGGCCTATGATAATATCCAAGGCTAAAGAGGTCCAAGAGTCGATGGCAAGACTCATTTTCAAGCTCCGAAATCAAGTCCACGTGGAAGAAAACAAGATGGAGGTCAATTGCCTATTTTTGGATGCTCAGGACATTTCGGTCGACCGAAAATCATTCCGGTCGACCGAAACTCTGCAGGGATTTTTGGAGCAAGCCTCAGGAGGGTTCGGCTGAGCTTTGTACGACCGAAAGTGCTATTTCGGTCGACCTGTTGTTCGACCGAAATAGTTTCGGTCAACCGAAAGTTTCCCGAATGTAAATGCGGGGTTTTTTCTGCAATTTCGCAAAATTCTTTTTCTTTCACTTTGTATATCTATTGTAAAGCCTTCAAACCCTAGTTAGTTTTTTGGACATTGAAGACTCCATTGAGAGCATTTAAGAGAGGTAAATCCTTTCTTCACTTGTAACTTTTCTTGGAATATTACTTCAACTTGTATATTGAGAGTTTATCTTGTGTATTGGTTGTTGTTGTTTATTCCACAAATCTTGGTATTTTTCTTAATCTCTCCATTGGGTTAGGGTTAACTTTCCTTAGAATTTTGGTTGGGTTAAACTTAGCTTTCTTGGGTTGATACAAAATTATTGTGAGAATTTTTGGTTTAATCACCAAAGGGGTTCGCATCAATATATATCTTCATGTTTGACCTGAAATGTATCGTGGATTAGATTTCGAATGATTACCAATGTTTTTGTTTTATTTGGAAGAGCCTTGGAACAGGATTCCCCTGCCCTGATGATGGAACTGAAATTTTTGGGGTTGGGGCAGTGAACATAATAAAAAATCGACTGATTTCTAAAACACTTTTCACCATGTAGTTTGGTCTTCGATTAAATAGAAGCTTCCCTTCATTCTTATTCTTGAGAGACTAGATTCATTGAAAGTTGATGTATGGGATATTGCTGGTGAAAGGTTTACATACAGTTAACTTGTAAGGACTTCCTACGCGAGTATTCCAGCATGAATATGAATATGATCATCTTCAGAAAGTGTTAATTTTTTCTATTGCTTCCTGGCCCTGCCCTGGCTCGTAATGAAATATACTCGGGGGAGGGGGGGGGGGGGGGGGGGGGGGGGGCGCTGAAAGTTTTCACCAAAAAAGTCCTCTCAACAATTTTTGATGTGGATTTAGCTTCAGATTGCATTTATTTATCGTCTCCAGAAGATTTTGCATACACCTAACTTTGTTACAATCAATGGGCATTCAGTTGGTCCTTATTGTCAAATGTGGATTAGGTTATTATGTCTTACATTTCCATGATACCTTCTTTCCTACACCCTACTAAAGTATTTCTGTAAATAAAAATGCAGTGGTTTTTATTCTTTGATAGAATGAGCGATGAAATTCTTTGATAGATTTTGCATACACCTAACTCGTATATGATTTCTGTAAATATTGGGATTAGAAGTCTTTTATAGCCGAATATTAACAACTATAAAGTATAAATAAATAAATAAATAAATTGCTTAATAACATTGGCAGGCCATGGAGAAGAGATATGAACCCTGTAAGAATAGATTCACAAAGGAGGAGGAATGCAGCTGTTGGGTTTGGAAAGTCTTGATGTTGATAAACTGGTTATCAATTAAGTTGAGTTGGGTATTCCTATTTCTCGTGCAACTGGTTATCCAAGTTAGAGAGCATGCACCAATTCTATCCTATTTTGTACTCGGCCCAATTTAATAACTAACAAGGGCCTCTAGGATTTCATCTCATCTCCTAAAAAAATGGCGAATCCATTCCTTCAAGTCACATTGTATCCTTTCTATGTTGCTAAAATGCTTGAATATTCTGAGACAATACCATAGAAATTTTATCCAGCCCGACGTCGGATAGCCTTATATATATTGCCCCGATGTGGGCATATGTATGGCTGTCACTTGTCACGTGACAGACACACTAACACACATTGGATGTCGAGTAACTTATGGTGTCCGATGTCAAGCAAGAGAAAGGGATTGTACAGTATGAATATTTGTTTTACGCTTTTTTGACAGTATAAATAATCAACTAATTCAAGTTTACTTGAGTGTTTGACAATCTTAAAATTTTGTTAGAATGAGTATACATGTCCATAAGTAGTTACTATGTCTCGATCATTTGATCTTAAATCACGTAGTTATGCGTGGATACCTTAGAACCGTCGGCCCCCAAAATCTACATATGTTGCGTCAAGGTGTTTTGAAATGATTTCCACGTAGTCATGGAAATTTATTTGTACAAAAATTAATAAAAGTTACACTAAAAATATAATTATTGTATGAGCATTAAGTTCAAAGTTTTTATTTTTTATTTTCATCTTCGGGGGAAAAAAAGTTTTTTTTAAGTTCGGACTTCAGAAGTTAACTTTAATCAACTCACGAGAAAGTTGGCGAATAAATATTTTTTTCTTAAAAATGCTTTATGAAAGTCAAATCTGAATTAAAATATGACTTATCTAGACTCGAGACTATTCTACTTGTTTATAGCCTTTTATGAGCCATCAATATCATTGTGGCATGTGGGTTCTGTTCATTACTGTGTACCATTGATTCTTTTCATGGTTGAAGCCATGGAAAGAGCCAAAGAGGACAATAATTGAGTCAAACACATGTCACTCATTGCATTATTATATATTATAAATTAAAATTTGATTTTATTGTAATATTAATTAAAGATGACTTTACTAAACTCGAGAGTATGAATTTCATTCTAGTTTCTATTAGTCTTTTAGAATCAACCTATACCTTTTTCAGAGTGGAATGGAAGTGTTATTCATTACTGTGTGCTATTGTTCCTTTCCATGGTTGAAGCTTGAAGGTAGGGCGAGAGTTGAATACTTGTAGAAATGCAATATTCAGAGCATATTATTTTGTGAGCTACATAGAATTTGATTATCAAAGTCGCACAAAGTATCCATTTCCAATAAATAAATAAAAAGTCGCACAAAGTATAATACATTGGAATAGTTACTCTAGACTGTAACAGTTGAGATGACTTGTCCAAACTCGAGAGTATTGACGCAGTAGCATCATTAGTTTGTATTGCTATCGACTATCATTCAAAATTTGATCAACGACCACAACTCATGCACATAATCTACTTGTCAACTTCTATGTCAATTAACATGTACAACAAGTAATATTTTTGTTGAACTTTAGTATAATATAAAATATATAAAAGAAGATTAAGATGAAAATCCTTTAAGCTGTTTTTCCTTTCCCCTTTCTCTTCTTCACCCTTCCCCCAAATCCCATCCTTGACATGCTGCTTAGCTGCTAAATCACGTTACTATTATTAAGTAATTGTACGAAGAAATAAGTAAGTGAATTTTGAAATAAATAATTTTTTTTTAAAAAAAGTTACGTATTTTGCTGTAACCTAAGATTATTTTAGAAATGTAATTTTTACTCATATAAGCAAAAAGGTAAGTATTGAGACAAGTTTTTATTAAAAGAAATTAATATAACTGAGATATTATTTTGATTGTAACATAAAGAGTTCTAAAAAAATTAACACTTTTACTAAAAACTTAAAAGTAGAAAATAATATGGTTGTACATAAAAAAGTAAAATAAGTATTTTTCTTACTATACTTTAAAAAAAAAAAAATGATTAGACAGAATATTGTTATAAATTCGATGTTTTTTTTATTATTATTATTTTGGAACAATTTTGATGCATTTTAATACTCATAGTTCTTCTAATACAGTATAGTGCTTGGTATTTGTATAGTAATATTTAATTCTCCTTCAATGTAGCTTATTTAATTGATTCTATTAATTAATAATTAAAGATGACTTGTCCTTATCCGAGAGTAGAGGGTACATAATTCATTTCACACTTTTTTGTGTGTCCAGGCTTGAGAGTACAAAATTCATTATACTTGCTCTCAACTTTTTTACTTGTCCAAACTTGAGAGTATAGAAATTCATTCCACTTGCTCTCTTCTTAATAATAAATATAATTATTTCAAATATATATATATAAGCCTCTATTTGATTTTCATTAATAAAATTATGGTTTTTTTCTCTTTTCTTTTCAATCATACATTTATCAATAAAATAATTTTACAAAAAAATTTAAAAAAAGATTTCCTACTTTTAACCACATATTTTTCTAAAAAATCACTATTCAAAATCATAAAAACTCTTTTTAAACAATATCAAACACACTCTAAGTAGAACTCAATAGTCACTAAAGTTTATAAAAATCTCAAAAATCAATTTTACAAATGGTTAGAAACATGGCCGAACCTCAGATTTTGAGTGTCCTGTGCGATAATTTAAAATGATGATTTATAAAATAAAAAAAAATTGTCATATATTCAATTTTTTTCTTTAAGTGTCTCATAATAATAATAATAATAATAATAATAATAATAATAATAATAATAATAATAATAATAAAAATAAAAATAATGTCCCTATAACGTTGAGACCTTATGCGATCGCATCTCTGACACCCTCAAGATCGGTCGCCTTTGGTTAGAAAAGATAACTAATTTTCTTTATCACTGTCAGGTTCAATATGATTCTACATGAAATTTAGGTTATTTATTCGACGTGACACTTTGAGCCTTTTTTATATCGGTGATTTTGGAAGATTTATGGAAGAATGTATGGTTGAAAAATATAAAAGTAATGAATCTTATAGAAATATGTGATTGAAAATGAATTTGAGGAAAAAAATACAAAAAACACCTTTATCAACCAAACAAGCTCTTAAGACGTGTTTGATAAAAGATGAAAAATAAGAATATTTTACTTTTCCATATTTTATTTTTCATCTCAACTAAAGGAGCAAAACATATATTAATAACTTGTACATAGAAAAGATTTAAAATATTTTCCTTAATTTAATATTTTTCATGAAAATTTTCTCAATCAAAAACACCCATAACATCAATTTTCTTCTAATCAAGTGAGTAAGGGGGCAAGAAAATTACAAAAGGCCGTTTTGAAATTTCTGAAATAAAATGTGAAAATCCTCAATTAGTTTACGCCCTGGCGGGCGCGTAGGTTTGAATTGATTTTACGGTGAGTGCCATCTGCACAGATGTTTAGTACAACACACCGTTGCCTCTTATTTTTAGTGCTTGGACTCTCGACTCTTTCTCAGAAAGGCGAATCTTTAAAATTTCTCCTTTTCTCTATCTAATTTCTCTTATTTCTTAATTTCTAGGTATATATATGCCCTCGTTTGATTCACATCAAATTAAATTGATAAAAATTGAAAAATGTTGAGTTTTTGAAGAATATGGGATGTAGGTTGAGGTGGAAAGTAAAAAATTATAGGTCAAAAGTGAGATGTGTTGTGTACGGTGGGTTGGTAGGTTGAGTACGGTAGAAAAATGAGATGGAAAAAATGGAACCAAACAGGGCTATGTTTTTTAAATTTTATTCTGGTTTTCAATTGTTTGATTTCTTGAATTAATCATCGTTTTTCTTAACTTTTTGAATTGATTGTCGGGTTTTATTTCAGGTTTACATAACGAGGCAAGATATCAATTTTGTTCGAAGATAACTTCAGGATCATTGTGAATTCTAGCTTCTGAGATAATTTTGTGAGAATTAGTTGAATTTATTTTTGTTATAAAGTCTTTAATTGAAAAGGCGTTAAACAAGAAGGTGAGAAATGCTTTTTAATTTGACCCCGCATTTTAATTTACGCTCTTTAGTGTAAAATCCAGGGAAACGAGTTTAGTTAGGATTTGGTTAGCTCGAAAAATTGAATTAAAACCTCCTGGATATCTGAGTAATTTTCTGGTTTTTTGTAATTAATTTGCGACCCATTTAAACAGAAAGAAAACACTTTTTTTTTTTTTTATTTGTTATTGATTGCATCAATTGGATTCTTACCTGAATATTAAAAAAAAAAAAAAAATGATGTGCAGGTTTGGAATCTTTTGCTTTCTCAAACTTCGGAAAATATGGTAGTTCATTCCCTTGTAATGTATTCACACTCTGTTTCTATTTTTTATTTTCACTTTCTTTAATAACTCGCAGATGTGATATTGGTATCATCCCATCATCACATTAATGGGGATATTGATAGCTTTTGCTGTCAGTTTTGGAAATGTTAAATTATTATGTATCCTGTTCTACGTGAACAATGTACTATTGCAGGGAAAAAGTGCATCTGGAGAGGATAGCGACAGCATTGATTGGAATACTGATGATGAGCTAGAAATTCAAGGAGATACAACCTTTTCTTCTTCATCAACTTTAACAACCCGTGGTACAGAAGCTTTTGCTGGATATGGAGAGGTAAGAGCTATGGATTGTATCTATGCTAATAAATGCTTCACCATGTTTCATTTACAGGATCAATTGTTTCGTTGGAACAACATGTTTGTTTACTCTATTACTTATGAAACTACTTGATGATCAGGAACTTGCTCAAAATATAGTGTTTGTTCAGTCATCTGTGACCGTTTCACCGAAATCCCACAATAAGGACACGATTTTGTAGCTGTTTTGCTACTGCATTGCACCTTTCTCTTTCATAAAAACAAAGAAAAACAACTATATCTGTCTTTATCATTTTACTCTCTGATAATTGACTCGAACTACTTGGATTATTACGTTAAATTGTCCCCTGGCAGATAGTTGTTTATTTTCTGGTGGATTTTACTGTTTACATTTGGGCTGCACACCTGAAAAAAAAGAAAAAAAGGGGTGGGGTGTAAGTGAACAAGTAAGCAACATACCATTTGAAATGAGGAATAATTTCTAACTAAAGATGATGTTTGCATGTCCAATTGTAGTCTGAACCTGAAAGGTCAAAAGCTTAAACTGTAGTTTCCGCAAGGACACAAAAAAAGGAGAATATGAAAAATATAATACACCATCGTATCACGTGAATTCAAGAGGATAATACCCCGACGTTTAATTATAAAAATATAATATTTATTAATTGAATTACTTGTAGGAGATTCCTTGAATGCTTTATTTCGGAAATTGACTCCTATTTGAACAAAGTGTTCACCTCACACAAAAATTTAAAGATAATTTATGTTATTTTCGGAGAAAAACTTAAACTTCTTTATTCCTTAGTTGTAAAGTTATATGCAAAATATAATTTACCAAAGTTTCTGATCTAGTCCCTAATGACTAGTAGACTACTATATTGGTACTACAAGAATAAACAACTATGTATATTACAACTTTCCCCCTCAAGTTGGTGCGTAGTTATCATCAATGTTTTAAAACTCGGCCAGGACATTGACTCGGAAAAGGAAAAGGATCAAGGGTCAGTGGGTCGACTCGGGGTCAACCCGATGTATTAAATAAAATTATCAAAAAAAATGAAAAAATAGACAATATGAATTGAGATTTGAGAACAATAATTTTTTATATAAACTATATTTTTTACATAAAAATTAAATATATACAAAATATAAAACATTGTAGCAATAATATTTTTTAATTTTAGAATTAATAATTCAAAGAAAATAAATATTAATTGTTGTTTGTTATATTTCTTATAATTTATTTTAAAACTTTAAATATTAAAAGTATTTTAACTCATAAAAAAATCATTCTCAAATTATTATACTAACAATGAAAAAATAATTTTTGAAATATCTAGGTTTTTTTTTTTTTTTAAAGCAAGGATTACTTTTTAAAAAATGGGAAGTGTAAATAGTACTAAATACTAAATTACCAATAGCCTTGTATGCATGGACATGGTTAATATTAATTACCAATAGCCTTACAAAATGGAAAGTGACTTATCCAGTTATCACTTATCCCACATCGGAGCCACATGCTAGGAGTATACTTCAAATGCCTTTAGATATGGGCTATTTGGACAATGAGAACTCAACAATTGGGGGCTTCAAATTTTCCAAGCCACCGACAGTTTAATATTTTAAATTAAAATTTAATTTTTTAATATAATTGAAAAAAAGAACTTGACCGAAAAAACATGTGAAACCCGGGAACGGGCACGGGTTTCACTGAAACCCGGACGATTCACCGGGTTTCTTAGTTCCAAGTTTCACCCATTTTGCGACCTGATTTATGAACTGGGTCGCGGGTTCCCCTGTAGGCCCTGCCGGTCCGGATCGTGTCTGACAACATTGGTTATCACACATGTCCAACTTGGATGTTAAAGTATAGAATGTAGCAACTCCATGTGGCATTATGTCGGTTAGTTGATCTACACTCTTAATGTATGAGATCTCTATATTTTTTTAGTTGAGGTTGTCTTTGATGTAGTTTTTGTCAAGCTTAATGTACTCCATTCGATCATGACGTGTTTCGTTCGATCATGTTATACTGAGTTGTTCGCTATTTCAATAGCGATTGTGTTGTCGCAAAAGAGATACATACGTTTATTTGGACCAAAACTAAGTTCACTACGAAATTTTTTAATCCATATAAGTTCGGTAGTTGGATGATGTAAAAGTCGATATTGTCTCTGCACTAGATAATGAAATTACATTTTGTTTCTTACTTCTTTAAGTAATAACAAGATTTCCTCCAACAAATGATATATATATCCCAACATAGAGTTTCTATCCAACCTTGATCTAGCATCTGGAGTGGACTTCAAATATGCCAAAATATAAATAATTGCACTCATGTGCTAATGACTTGGGTTATGCATGAACCGACTTACAACACTCACAACACATGCCAAATTAGGTCTTGTGTGAGTCAGATACATCAACTTCCCTTGCCAATCTTCTTTTAGGCTTTTATTATGACGCAAACAGAGGGACTGGAAAGTTGAAGGGAATTTGCTTTCCATCCTGTACACCATATGGTGAAATAAGGGAGAAGAAGTAGCTTTCCTTCCACAAGGGATGAGAAATTTGATTCTGGACTTTCCGATCATACTCCTTTTCTACCAAACATTCCCTAAGTTTTACTCTTTAGCACTAACATATCAGACATTTTCTTCTCAGTTCTGTTACTTATAACCTTCCATCTATTTTTTGTAAAATAACTGCTGTAGTATATCGAACAGTAACATTGATCGTGCATTAAAGGCTAATTATTTTTCCTGATACACCAGCTGCTTGAAGCTTCTAATTCCAAAAGTGCAATAAATTAATATTTTGAACATCATTGCTGACTTTTTGCATATTTTGACATGTTAAGTAACCTGTGTGAGTGCAGGCAAGCTCATCTGCAGGTGTTCCCAATTCCAAGTTGGTCAACCATTTTGTTGGGATGGGGTTTTCAGAAAAACTGATTTTGAAGGCAATAGAGGAAAATGGTACGTACATTGCTATCTCTATTTAAGACCATTTCTTTTGGATGATTAATGTCTGATTTATATAATTGCTATGCAGGAGAAGGAGATACAGACTCAATACTGAACACCCTACTGACATATTCAGTGAGTAATGTCTACTGAAATTTGCATAATCAATGGTCTAATATCACCAGCCTTGTGAACTTTCTCAATTTCTCTCATGAGTAATCTCTGTAGGTTTATAATCCATGTTGTATTACAGACTCTTGAAGATTCTCCTCCAAAACAGTTGTGTGTCAATTCTGATCCGATCTCTTCGGACTATGATGAGAACCTTCCTGATGATCTCTCTGATTTGGATGTTTGGTCTGAAAATGAAACCGATGTATGTGATGCTTGACTAATACTCTCAGCGATTACTTTCTTTGACATCTTCAGCTGCACAAGCATATATACTGTTTCTAACATTTTTTTAGCAGAGTCAAGCTCTATGCATTCATTATCGCCCAACATTTTAAAGCAATGGTTGCAAGCATTATTATTGCACCATCTGACCATAGTCCACTTGGTATGATATTGTCCGCTTTGAGCATATCCGGGATGGTTTCGTTCCTTGGACTTTGTCCAAAGGCATTGTACCAACTGGGAGGGGTCCGGTCCTTCACTTATAATTCAGTCATATTTTTCCTTCCCCAAGTGATGTGGGACTGTGACCGCTGTAGCGATCACCCCACATTAGGGGGCCCAATGTCCTCGTTGGCTACATTTCTGGTTGGGGTTGGGCTTTGGTAACATTTGTAACATCATCGGCTACTTGTTATGATATTTTGCCGTTTGGTCCTAGTCAGCACGGTTTTGTTATTAGGATTTCTCCAAAAGGTCCTGTGCAAATTGAGAATGGTCCTTTCACTTGTAACAAGTGCTATTTTTCCTTTCTCAAGTGATATGGGATTATGGCTGCTACATTTAATGCCCCTGTTTGTTACGCATTTTTCAAAACTCATTTTTCCCTAAACTCATTTTTAACCACACATTCTTCAAAATATTACTTTTCACAAAATCTATTGTCAAAAAATCTACGTGAAACATGCCAATAACTTTCTATCAAGAAAATACTTTCACCATTTTCTTTCTCGTTTTTTAATATGAACATCCTGTTATTTATATTAATAACGATAATGATGCCGGATTTTAAAATATTAATTTTTTTTTTTTCCTTTGAGAAGGATACATCTTGTCACTCATTAAGATCTATTATTTAAATCCTTCTCAGAGTCCATTTCTTTTCATGTCTATGTATTAATCAAAATGTTCATTAATGGAAGTTCTGTAATGATCATTGATTTTTTTAGCAATTTATGCTATCATCAGACTTCTTAAAGCATTTTTCTACTTTTTTGGCATTTAGAATAACAGTATTTTAATGCAAAGACCACCTTTTCAGGACAATACTTCTTCTTTGTCTGAGGAGCACAAAAATTTGCTGTCCTTGGAAAGCACAGGATCTTTATCCGAGAAGGAGAAAATGTTGCTGTCATTAGCTAATATGGGGTATACTGTGGAAGAGTCTTCAATAGCAATGGACAGATGTGGTGCGTACATGGAATGTTACTGATTATTGTCTGTTTGTTCTGCCACCATCAGTAACCAGTTCATGCTAATCCTGTTACATGTTTCAGTATTTACTTATCTATTTTCACACAACTTGTTTATTCTGAGAACTTAGAAGGCATGGTTGAGGATTCGTTCTTTCCTCACCCCCCAATTATATGCAATAATTTTTTTTATTAATTGATACTGAGGTTCCCCATTTTTTTGTTTTGTTGTAACATATGTGTTTTGTTTATTGTCCATTTAAATTGAAACAAGTCTTGCATGTCTAAAATGGCTATTTGCATATATTGGTTGGAAGAACAAGGATGAAATTTAGGGAAAGGTGACGCCATTGTGAGGCTAGTTAGAAATGAAAGTCTTATCCATGAAAATAGGACGGTGGGAGTATTTGTGAGCCTCTCGTATCAGCCTTTTTAACTTTTTTCTATTTAGTTACCTATCTTATTGGGGTTGGGTATGTTGTCTCTATGGGTGGGAATCGTGGGATTGATCAATTTAACTTCCTTTCATTGAGAAGCTTCAATCATATTTTTATTCAGAGTTCCATATCCCCAGAAAATGTGTGCATTTCCCGGTTTCAGCTATTTCATTCCTGAGTTTTTCAAATGAAATTACTTTTGGACTCCTTTCCTATTGCTTGTTTCTTTAATACTTTTGGTTACTCCAGTTATTATGGGGAATATAACTGGTTTTTGATGGAACTTATCTGCAAATCTTATCATAAAAAACATGTCGATAGTTTTTGATAGATACTCTTATATGATCTGATGGCATATACTAATTAGTTCTGTGGTGTTAAAAGTAAGTCTTTTTTCCTTTGCTGGTACCCCCCGTCCATGCATATAAAGGTATACCATCAGTGTTCAAATACAAGTAATGGCGTGATGCCCTCTTGGGATATTAAGAGTGGTTTTGACTGTCTTTGTTCTATAAATGCATCTTTCTATACTCTGGGTAACTAGGACCTCCATGTGCTGGTAAAACAATGAAGGTGTCGAATCCCTCAGGGGGTCGTTTCCGCACGTCGTAAAGGGAGGTCCACCACTGCATGATTTGCTCATTTCATGCTAAGGGTGTGTTCGGCGGCAGCCCAGCCATTATTATTTTGATTGTTTGACTTTTTTTATTTTTTTAAGGTAAAATGTGTGGTTAAAAGTAGTTTGGAAAATTGTGTGAATTATAAATTGAATTATAATTTGCACTCATGAGGTAAACGAACAGAGCCTCCTTTCTCAATTTTACAGGTCCAGAAGCCTCGATTGTCGAGTTAACTGATTTTATTTGTGCTGCTCAATTATCAAGGGAAGCAGACATTTATCTACCGGATGATGACCTCAAGGTTATTTTCTCCTCGTTTATTTATTATACAAAGTTAAATTTCGATGAAAACTCTGCCAATTTTTATTCATATTTACTGCTATGATTATTGACTGTTGTAGTTACAAGTGTATTTGACATGTCTTATCCCATGCCTCCCCAGCCAAGATATAACGGAGTTAGCAAGATCAAGAAGAGAAAGTTCTTTGAGATTTGTAAAAAGAAAAATGATCCTGATAATGAGACAATACGCCTGCCTAACCCAATGATAGGATTTGGTGTACCATCGATGCAACCTGAGAATATTAATCGATCTCTTCCTGATTCAGCAATCGGCCCGCCTTTCTTTTATTATGAAAATGTTGCTCTAGCTCCAAAGGGAGTATGGGACACTATTTCTAGGTTTTTAAATGACATTGAACCCGAGTTCGTGGATTCAAAATATTTTTGTGCTACCGCAAGAAAAAGAGGCTATGTTCATAATTTACCCGTTCAAAACAGGTTCCCTCTTGTTCCTCTTCCCCCACTCACCATCCAGCAAGCATTTCCCTTGTCAAAAAAGTGGTGGCCCCAATGGGATCCTCGAGAAAAACTGAACTGCATTCAAACTGCCATTGGGAGTGCAAAACTAACTGAGAGAATTCGCAATGCTCTTGAGAGATTTGATGGTGATCCTCCTACCTCTGTGCAAAAGTTTGTTCTTGATGAATGCCGCAAATGGAATTTGGTTTGGGTAGGGAGGAACAAGGTTGCCCCTCTAGAGCCCGATGAAGTGGAAATGTTACTCGGGTTTCCAAAGAACCATACAAGGGGAGGTGGGATAAGTAGGACCGACAGATATAAATCCCTTGGTAACTCCTTTCAGGTAAAGTTCATCATTTCTTCTAGTAAAGTCGGTCGTTTCTGAAATTATCTTGACATATATTGGTTTCGATGTTCCATGTAAGGTTGATACCGTGGCATACCATCTCTCAGTCCTGAAGGACATGTTCCCAAGCGGCATAAACATGTTATCCCTTTTCTCTGGAATTGGCGGAGCAGAAGTTGCACTTCATCGACTAGGAATTAAACTGAAAAATGTGGTTTCAGTTGAGAAGTCGAAAGTGAATAGAGATATAGTGAGAAGTTGGTGGGAACAGACAAATCAGACTGGAAATTTAATCGACTTTGAAGATGTCCAGGCATTGGATGGAGACCGACTCGAGGAAGTCATAAGTTACATTGGTGGTTTTGATCTCGTCGTTGGCGGAAGTCCTTGTAACAATCTGGCAGGGAGCAACAGGGTAAGCAGAGATGGCCTTGAAGGTAAAGAATCGTCGCTCTTCTATGATTATTTTCGTATATTAGACTTGGTCAAGTCTATTATGAGTAGGCCACCTTAACTTTATAGTTTGATTGAAGTGCTAATTTTCCAGATACTCACAAATGACTTGTTCTCTACCTGTTAATACATTCAAATTCCGCAATGGGTTTCTGTTCATTTCTCTGTAAAGTCATTTTTTTTTTTTTAAATGGAGATTCTTATATTATTTTGTTTGATATGATACGTGAAAGGTGAAGCATAGCTCAATGTAAACCGTAACTCAATTTATATAACTTCAAATTAACTGAGATTCCCAAACATATATGTGACTTTTTAAACATAATTATCTGCTCAGCTTATTCAAACATGGTTTCTATTTTCCATTTCATATTTTTATTTTAATATTATTTTTAAGATCCTATTTAAATGAAAACATTCAAAATAAGTAATATATAAAAATAAAAATAAAAATTGGAATATGAATTATGTTCTCCATCCCCACCTCTTTTACTATTTGGGACAAGATGGATCAAGTAAAGAAAATTAGGGGTGATCCTGGATCGGGTTGACCAACCCAATACCAAACCAATTTGTTTTCATGATTTATCAATCACAAACGGACTTGAAATCGGTATAAAACCGACTATAATAAAATCAAGTTGGATTTCGGGATTAGAAGAAATAGGTAATCGACTCCTTTTCATACAATACATCAAACTGATCAATCTTTGATCCTTTTGAAGTGATAATTAGCTCTAGTACCAATTTAAACATTCAAATTTTGAATTTTACACCAGTGTAATATGTATGGATATATAGCAGTATCAAATAGATAAAATTGGAGTATATAGAATTGTGATTGAAAAATTAAAACATTTAAATTATAAAGAATTGGAGAGATTATCGCAAAACCCAACTCAAACGGTCGCTGAATTTAATGCTGATTGGGCAAAGTCATCCTCCCCAACCCAAACTCATCAGTCTCAGAATCTTCAAATCAATTGCGCTTCTCCATCATTTCCCATCATTAGGATCAAGTTCTTCTTCAATCAAGCACTACTTCTCCGATAGAGATTAATCGGAACCGTAGTACTAGATAAATAGCAATTTCGGGGTTGAAAGTTATTGGAAATAGCTTGAATTTTTGGTGAATGAATGGCGGGTTCAAATATTCCCTTTTTCAGCGCTCTAATCAAGGGTCTTCGCATGAGTACAGATGACGGCGAAGCGACGTTCATCGCCAAGTCCATTGATGAGATCTACCAAGTCCAGTCGACGGCGTTCCTTAGACGATCTAATCAAAAGTCTTCGCCTGACTCTTGCTCTATGTACACTTCCCTCTGTTTCTACATCGAAATTGTCTCGTGACTCATCTTCATATGCTATTGGGTAATTTATTTTCCAGTTTCGATCTCATGTTGTGTTCTTCTTATTGCATAGATTTTCACTCGTCCAGTTGTGTTCTTCTTATTGTGTAACTTGTATTGAGTACGTTTTGTTAGATTTCCATTGAGATGGTGCTTTTGTTTAGCATTTAATTTTAGGTTGAAGATGAAGTGAGGTTTTTTGAGTTGTGCATGTATAGTGTTTGATGTTTGTTTAGGTTGAAGATGAATGAAATTCCACTTTGGTGCAATAGCAATTCAATTCTCTCTTTATTTTGTTATTATGATGATTTTTTTTTTTTTTTTTTTTTTTTTCATTTTGTTGTTATGATGTTATATGCCAATAAAGTTAATTTTTGGTTCATTGTTATCATGCTTCATTCATATCATCACCACAATGAGAAACAAGCAGGATATTTATGAAAGATGGAACCAAAATTGATACTACTATAATTTTGAAAAAGAGAATTTTGTAGTGATACCCTACATTGTAACTAATCTAAGACCAGAGGTATCATTCATATATGAAAATGACAGCTCTGGTCAGCATTCTAAGATGGCGTTCTGTTTGTATTTTATTTTTGTATTTTCATTTTCGAAAATATTTTGTGTTTTGTATTTTCATTTTTGTTTTCAAATTTGCTGAAAACGCGTTTGGTTTGTCATTTCTGAAAACTGTTTTTGAAAATGAAAAGCTGGAAAACACGTTCTGTTTAAAATTTTGCAGAACACTATTTAAACTATTTTTAATTAATTTGCTTGCAGAATACTACTAACTCCAACTCAAATTTCCTTTCGCAATACACTAAAAATATGGT
Organism: Ligustrum vulgare; assembly: GCA_963555705.1. NCBI lineage: Eukaryota > Viridiplantae > Streptophyta > Magnoliopsida > Lamiales > Oleaceae > Ligustrum > Ligustrum vulgare. Next base: position 98,006,009 of record OY743168.1, read on the forward strand.
TACATGCAACACACTAATGTGAGCATTAAGAGTTTATATTAACACAGCTTGGTCAGGTTCGGGACTTGAGAAAGCTCTACTTCTATTAAAATCCAGAAAATGCAAGTTCTTTCAAAACTATCAGAGTCCATTTATCATTGCATTTTTTGAAATATAAAAACAAGAATTCTCATTTAATTTTTTTTTGTAATGTTGATATTGAATTCAATAAAATTTTATTTAAACTAAGTTCCAAGTTAGGATAATTCTAAAAAAAAAAAAAAAAAATTCTTTATTTAGGCTTAGTTCCAAATTAGGATAATTCTAAAAAAAATAAAAACTTTATATTAAGCTTAGTTCTAAGTTAAGATAATTCTATATAAAAAAAAAAAAAAAAAAAAAAAATTCCCAAAACGATGTTTCGGGCGTTTTCCGTTTTGTGTACAATTTTTTTTTTTGTTTTCCAAAACGCGTTTTCGAAAATGGTAAAGAGAACGCGTTTTTAGCGTTTTCGAAAATAAAAACAGAAAACGACCTCAAAACAGCAAAGAGAACAGGGACAGTTTCATAACCGTAAATTTGATTAAAGCATTGTTCTGAATTGTCATTGAAATGGTTTATTGTATGTGTCATCATTGTACATTTGGGTTGCTCCCAGGCAGTAAGTGGCGTAGTTGGTAATCTTTGAGTGATCGAACCAATAGTAAGTGAAAGAGGGGTTCAGTCATCTCAAAATAATGTTGGTGAAGGTTACACATCGATGTTGTTGTGTTCTTGTAATGTGTTATTTTGTATCACGTTAATAACAGTATATTGTTGTCATGGCTCAACCAATGAATATTAGTCACGTATTTTGATTTATCCTTGTGGGAACATAAATATAATGAAGCACAAAATTCAATTGTGATTTTAGAAGTAATAGGTATAATTCATATTGTTTCACAGAAACCAGTGTCGGATATTATGCATTATGGAACGTCCCTTGAAAGTAACTTTCAATTTCAATCACATAATGTGTTTCGTTTCCAACGGGAAAAAAAAAGCATTACGCTGAATTTGAAAATATTTGGCGATCTAAAATATATGGTAACGCATCTGATTCATTGCTACTGACAAGTATTTTGTCCATAATGGTCACTTCAATTTGAAAGATATTGGGTGGGCAGTGTAGTAGATCACTTGAGTTGTCGATTTCCTGAATGTTAAATTTAAGTACTCATAGGAAACAATATGGATCTTCTACCTGTGGATGTTCATGAGCTGAATGAAGAGGTATTTGAACAAAACCAGTCTGCAAAACAATTTTCAGTAAACTTCACATTACATATCATAGAATTTACTACATTTGAGTTCGCTCGATTCAGGAGCATGAATTCAGTTACATTTTGTTTATTGTAACTGTCACTCAATATTCATAGACAATATCCCTATTTTTTCTCCAATTCCTGTTTGAGGCAGTTTTACGTTTTTTTTATTTTGTTATTCTAATTTTCAATATTTCAAAATGAAGTTATATATATCCAAAATTAGTTACCTGGTAGGGTATTTGAATGGATTAAACGGTTTGGGCTGGAGCCCAAATTTCAGGCTGGGCCATTTTTAGCGGCTGTTTGGGAAAAAAATGTTTTCAAACGGATAATGTGATATTTTGGAGATAAAATATGCATTTGAAAAGTGATTTTAAGAATGTAGATGCTTAAAAATTAATTTAAAAAAATGTGTTGTTTATAAATAACTTACGAAACAGTGGCTTTTTACAATTGTTGGTTCAGATTTTGGAGGCAACAAAAACGAACACAAGACATAACACAATTGTACAAATTAAAGGAAATTTCAAATCGGGTGCATTGAAGAGTCGTTATGACACGCACTTGTGGACAATGTACTCGTCATATGCGGACTCAAGACTTGTGACGACACGAGTTATTTTTATTTTCCTTTGCTTGGAAGAAATTGGGTTGAAGAACGAAATCGTTAAACCACAAAATCAAATCGAAAGTGCCTATTTTAATTGTTGGTTTGAGTGCACGACTCCACGTGAATCCGTCAACGTGTTGGTTTTAAATAAATCAAATCAAACTGCTTAGAGGTGTATTGACATGTAAAAATGATGTCCAATTTATGAGTCCAAAGAATAGGTCTAGAAGGATCCATGTAAAGGCTCGAAACAGAATTATTGGGCGAAGGTCCTGCATCTCTCAAATCTTAAAGACACCAGCAAATGAAGCAGCTCGTCATCATTTAAAGTGACGATTTTAGATATTTAATGGACAATCTTATCAGATCCCACAATCCAAAAATATTGGTTACAGACAGTTTGATAATAGAGGTAATAGCATCAGTTAAAAGAGAACATAGAGATAAGGATCCGAACAATCATTCTCAAAAACAGAGAACTATATAATTTCATACCAGCTAAATTTCTTGTAAGAATTGTTTACTTTGCATTTCCATGTGTTTGTGCTCCTGAGAAGTTGTAATCTTCTTAAATAAGACACCCTTGGTGGGACTTTATCTCAAAAGTTTGTTCTTTATACATTGTTGGTAAAAATATTATCGCAAGTGTACGATATCGCTACAAGTAATAAAAGTGGACTTTTGAGTCCGAGTTGTCGATCCCACGAGGACTATTTAATTCGCTATAAATTTACTTCGAATATAGAATTAAATGCAAAGCTGTAAATAAAGTAAAATAAATAAAAAGGAAAGAAAATTGGGTTGCCTCCCAATAAGCGCTCCGTTTATAGTCTAAAGCTCGACTTTTTGCAAACTTTCTTATGGTGGCTTAAAGGATGCTCGTGATGCCCTGCACTCTTTGCAATTTCCCGCCTTACATTTCTCAACATTTTTGCGCACTTTCTTGAATTCTTTATTGTTGATCTGAGTGCCACCTGGTTTTTCTTCTTGCTTCAAATTATTACGAAGTTCTTGCACCACTTTTTCCAGTTTGAAGCAACTTTCTGTCTGATAATATTTGTTAAGGTATTGAGTGACACTGAAAGTCACTTGATCATCCTGAACCCTTAAGATCACCTCCCCCTTTTCAACATCTATCAAAGCTCGTCCCGTCGCCAGAAAAGGTCTACCAAAAATAAGTGGCATTTGACTGTCCTCTTCAATATCCAAAATCACGAAATCCACTGGAAAAATGAATTTATTCATTTTAACTAAAATGTCCTCAATGACACCATATGGATGCTTCACAGATCTGTCAGCCAGCTGTAATGTGATTTTGGTTGGTTTGGGTTTCCCCAATCCAAGTTTCTTGTAAACTGAGAGAGGCATTAAATTGATACTTGCTCCCAAATCACACAAAACTCTATCAAATTTGAAATTTCCAATATCACAAGGGATAGAGAAACTCCCTGGATCTTTGAGTTTTGGAGGCAATTTATTTTGCAAAATTGCACTGCACTCCTCAGTTAAGGATATAGTCTCAAATTCCCTCAACTTCCTCTTTTTAGAAATCATCTCTTTCATAAACTTGAGGTAAGCTGGCATCTGAGCCAAAGCATCTGCAAATGGAATGTTGATATGCAATTTCTTGAATACTTCCAGAAATTTACTAAACTGCTTATCCATTTTGTGATTTTGCAAACGTTGGGGGAATGGGACTGGTGGGACATAGGTATTGATAGGCGATTGAGATTCTTCCTTTGATTTTGCAACATTATTTTGACAATTTGAATTTGATATCTCATTCGTCTCCATATCCTTGTCTTCATTTTCCATCAGCTTTTCCCTCTGTTCATATATCTTCTGATGTATTTCAGGCAATTGCACATCACTTTTGGTAGTGATAGCCTGAACATCCTTCTGTACCCTATTTCTTAGGAGTTTATGAGGGAAAGGGATTGGAGGTAGATATCCATTTGGTGGAAAATATTCCTCTGCGGGAATGTATGATTCATCCTCAACAGCTACCTCATAAGCTGGAGTATAGATTTTTTCCATTTCTACTGAAGAGATCATGTTGACTTGCTCCCTTGGATTTTTAACTGTGTTACTTGAGAGTGTTCCAGGTGCTCGCTCAGACAGTTGTTGAGCGATTTGACTTATCTGATTTTCAAGCCCTTTAAGTGCAGCCGAATGATTTTGTATGGTTGTTTGATGTAGTTCAAACATTTTATCAGTCTTCTGCATGTGCTTTTGAAACATTTCCCCCAAACTTGGTCTTCTCTCCTGCATTGGTTGGTTAAACTCATTTTGATTGTTAGACCATTTGAAGTTTGGGTGTTGTCTCCAACCAGGGTTGTAAGTAGGAGCATATGGGTCATTCTGTTGTTGATGATTGTTTTGCACAAAATTAACCTGCTCCTCTTTTGAAGCCAACAACATGCAATTTTCGGTTGAATGGTTCGCGCTACAATTCTCACACACTACTGGTGATGGAATGGCGTAAACTCCTTGATGATGTGAAAACAACATGTCAACCTTTTTTGTTAGCGCAGCAAGTTGCACATTTGTACTGGTCAGTGCATCTACATCATGTATTCCAGCAACTCTTTTGTGCACTGTTCTTTCAGACGTGAACATGGTGTGTGTTTTTGCAATGAGTTCCACCAAGTCCCATGCTTGGTTGACACTTTTATTGGTAATAGACCCGCCAGCTGATGAGTCCACTATGGATTTGTAAATTGGTGACAACCCAGAGTAAAAGTATTGAACTTGAAGGCCTTTATTAAATCCATGATATGGGCATTTTCTAAGAAGATCCTTAAATCTACCCCAAGATTCATGAAAACTCTCACCGTCTAGTTGTTGAAAAGTAGATATCTCCAATTTTAGTTTAGCTACTTTAGCGGGTGAAAAATATTTGTTACAGAATTTTCTAGTTAAGTCATCCCATGTAACTATACTAGATTCAGGCTCAGAATCAAGCCACTCCAATGCACTATCTCTTAAAGTGTAAGGAAATAGTCGCAAACGAATGGCATCATCGTTTATGCCTTGAAATTGGAAATTTTGGCACATTCTCCCAAATCTTGCAACATGTGCGTTGGGGTCCTCATGTGCCTTTCCAAAAAATTGGAGATTATTACTGAAAAGGTTTATTAAATCTGCTTTTAATTGAAAGTCATTCCTTCCAAAAGGCGGATATAATATACTAGAACGGTTTGCAGTGGCAACAGGAGTCAAGAATTGACCCATAGGAAGATCTCCTACATTATCATCTTGAACATTAGGTTCATGGACTTGATTGTTTTGCACTGCTGCATTTTGACCAGGAGGTAATGCAGCTGCATTCGGGTTTAGTTCAATGTGTTCCAAAGGATTGATTGGATTGGCCATTTGGTTCAGATTTTGTTGTTCCCTACGTCGTCCTCTAAAGAATTGTTCAATTTCAGGTTCGAAAGGTAAAAGATTTCCCCTTTGCGAACGGAGCATAAAAGGCTAAGAAGAAATTTTTTTTTTTTTTTTTGAAAATTTTGAGAATTTTTTTATGTTTTTGTTGTTTTTGAATCAAAATACTAAAAACTTAGGGCAAACTAAATCTAAAAACTAAGAATGCTAAAAATCAAAATAAATAAATAAATAACAAATTAAAATAGTCCCCGGAAACGGCGCCAAAAACTTGTTGTGAGAATAATATTATCGCAAGTGTACGATATCGCTACAAGTAATAAAAGTGGACTTTTGAGTCCGAGTTGTCGATCCCACGAGGACTATTTAATTCGCTATAAATTTACTTCGAATATAGAATTCCTAGACAAAAATCAAAACTAACTAAGAAAATAAATTGTAAAATAATAAAAACGAAAACGACAAATAATTGGAAATCACTGAAATAAACAAATCAATTAAAATAAACAATAACAAATTAAACTAAAAACAATTAACGAAAGCAAGAAACAAACGTGGTGGATTTTAAACAATTGAATGAATATCGGGACTAACGATTTCGAAATAACGTTCTAACTTAATTTCTCATCTCAAGTTGTTTTCTAAAATTGTATTTGGTCGAATTCACGCATATATCCAATTTACCTCTCTCGAGTTCAAATTAGACCTATTTAACTAAGTCAACCATGTATCTCTACAGCGGGTCAGAGTTCTCCTTAACTAAATGCATTAAATTTTCTAGGAATTCCTAAGTGACCACATGCAACCACAAATTCATATCTCTATCTTTTTGTTGAGATTGCCGGATTTTATTACGTGATCTAATTGTTAACTCACCTCTCGGATTATGAAAACAACCATTAAATCATGAATTGGTGATCAAGCAACTCAAGCATTTAACTCAATAATAAAATCAATACATGAAATAAAGCACCAACTTAAGAATTAAAATCAAACTAGAAACATTAAATCTATATCGTTAATCCCGATTATTAAATTTAGCTACTCATGTTATTGGGAGAAAAATCAATAAATAATGTAAATAAAACCCGGAGTTTGAAGTGTTGAAAAATTGGCATCTCCTTGTTCCACATATTTCCCAAAGCTGTCTCCTTTTTCTTCCAACACGCAGCCAACTTCTCCCAATAACCAACCAATTAATTCCTCTCTCCCTTTTGTTTTTAACTCACAGCAATGCACTTTTTATTATCTCAAATTGGTTGCCTCAATATAATTCCTTTCTCCCTTTAATCACCACCATGCACCCTTAATTAATCCCAATATAGCCCCCATAAACCAACCAATTAATTGCTCCCAGTCGTGAACAAAATTAATCCAGCCACCACTTCTTTCAACTAACGGCCTGCCCTCTTTTCTAACTCCCAGCTGCCGGTCACTTTCTCTTCTGTCTTACGGCCCTTCTTGGCTCCAGCAATGTCTCTCCTCAATGTGTGTATATGTATATTAATGAAGAATATCACCACTCAAGGATTCTCCCCAGGTCGGCTGCACTCCCTCTGCTTTCACGGCTGTCCTCTCTCTTATCTCACAATTCCACTAGGCTGCTCTTGTTTTTTCTTTGTTCCTCACGGCTCCCAGCAGCTCTCTCCCATCTTCAGCAATATGTGTGTATATATATATATACACAAATTAACCCTAAGGCCAAAATCAAATAAATTGTTCTTCAAGTTACTCAATTCTTCCATATATGATAAGTTAGTCATTGAGTTAATTGCACATTCGGTCTTCAACTTTTGAGAGTGTACACTTTAGTCATTTTTCTTCGTTTTATCTCAATATTCGTCCAATTGTTGCGTGATTGCTTCAATTCCTCATTTTCTTGATTTTGGGATAAAACCTGAAATAATGACAAATAAACACAAACTAAGTAGAATTTATTCGAGAAAAACAATATAATATCCTAATTTCGACAGATAAATAAGTGTATAAAATACACTTATCATACATCATCTAAAACTTTTTTTTTTTTTTGAAAGTAAGTCGGATCCTTTTAATTGTTAGCAAGAGTTCTAATCTGCGCTAGACAAGGTGATTTGATTTATGTTTCAATTTTTGCAAGCCATTTCAAATCGTTAAATTGTTTACGAAAAATTTAAAAATAAATTAATTTAAATTTTATACAACCCAAGTAAAACTAAACACGTTTCAATTAAAAAGATACATCAATATTAGATTCAACCTATTTTGACAATTATCCATCATAATTAATTAATTAATTAATACCCAACTATCTAGCGTTATCACAATTTTGGACATCCAAAACTCCCAATCTGACTAAACTAAACGATTGTTGTTGAGGCTGTTGAGCAATATTCATCGATCGTCCATCACAATTGAACAGACAATTGAATCTAGTTTTAATTTAAATTTTAAACTCCCTCCATTCTTTATTTTATTGGTAATTGTGTGCGTGTGCGTGTCTTTTTTTTTTTTTTTGTGTCGAGCTCCCTTAAATTTTTAGCTAAACGTTATTTTTATTTGCATCTCATTTTCTAATCAGGTCACTTAATTTATTATTTATTTTTTAACTTATTGCTCGATTTTACTGTTAATTACTAGAATGATTTGGTATATTTATTACTTGAATATTCATTGTGAAGATTTGATCAAGAATCCTTGCACCATATTACTGGGTAGAATTGAATGCAAATACATTAGTACAAGATTGTCTCATAAATTGCTAAATATTTGTTAATATTCGTATCAACAATTTCTATCGGGAATTCATTTCCTAATTGTTCTCAGATTCTTGATTCCTTTAAGAGTTCATTGATTGCAAAAATTGTTGAGACCGCGATTTGCACATACTAATGAATCTATAATGATCAATATTTGGTGTGGATGGAAGCATTCAATGATTCAATGGAAAACTGTAGGAGGTAGTTTCTTTTAATTATAGTTAAAAATTAAATATATTATATTCTTATCTTATCTTATGATGATGAAGAAGAAGAAGAAGAAGAATGTGTTACAACGTGAGATGTTGCGTAAATTAATATCGACTAAGAAATTAGAACTCTTTCTATTATGTTATATATATTGCATTGTAATTATTAAATAAAAGTGTAGAACTTTGGTTTGTAATATTTATGATAATATTTACTAAACGTAAAGGTAGTTTACTTTGGAAAAGGACAAATCTTTTTAAATCGGTTGATTTGAAAATTTGTTCTAAACCGTCCAAAAACCATGTTCACCCCTAGAGGCTGGAAGAAACTATTCATAAGGATATAAGGACTCGTTTGATAGCGAGATTGAAGTTAGGATGAAAAGAAAATAAATTCCGGAAATTTGAACTCGTGGTAATTCATTTTCCTAAAGAATTGAAAGTTTAATGTGTTTGATTGGTTAAATTTTTTAAGTGAAAAAAGTAAGAAATTTTTCATGTTTTGTTGTTTGATTGACATTATTTTTCATGACAAATAAAACAAATGTAGCTATTTTAATCAAAAAATTATTTTTTTCACATATTTGTACTTGATAATGATAATAATAATAATAATAATAATTTTTGAAAAATAAATAAATCAATTAACAACAACAAAAATAATTAAACGAAGCATTTAATGATTTGTCATTTAAAGGTGATAACTAATTATCACCTCTTGACTAAAAATTGTTTGTCTTGAAAATAAAGAATTGCATCAATTCCCATATAAGTAGCAAAACGAATTCCTAGCCAAATTTAAGTTATCAAACACCATTAAAATTGGAAAGTTGGAAAACAAATTCTTACTTCCCAGACAAATGTGGCATATCAAACACTACCTAAGTTGCTACATAAGCGAATGGTCGGGGACATCGTTACCCAAGATATGAAGGTTAAGAACCTATTTGTACTTTTCACAAAGATTAGGGATCCACAACAAGTTTTCCTAAAAATAACTTGTAACGTATTGAGGAAAAGAAAAAAAAAATGACACACATCACTCGGTGGTGTTCGTTTTATGCCAAAAGACAATTTCATTTATGACAATTATTTTCTACTGATATAGCCATTGCAAGCACATTTCACCCACTCTCCAACACTGATACCAACTTCTCCTTCTCTTCAAGTGACTGTGTTCCTCATGGAGATTGATACCTGTTCCAAACAAATTCCGATATCGCGTCGGAAAATTTGCTCTGAGAGTTTTCCGGTGGGTTTTTCTTCTTTTTCTAAACTTTCAAACCGGAGTATTGATGGTTCTTCTTCAAATCCATTTTCGAGCTTTTCTGCTCCATCAAATGACACAAAATTTGCAAAAGATAGTACAGAAACCCACATGCATGGCCGAAGATTTTTGGATTTAAATTCTGAAGCTTCATTGCAAACAATGGATCAGTTTCAGATCAACGAACAATTGGATCCCGATTCGAGCTTGGTTTTGGACTGTAAACTCGAAAGGAGAACCAGATTGAATAATAAAAGTAAGAAGAAACCCAATATAAATATAATTAAAGGGCAATGGACTCTTGAAGAAGACAGGTAATTTTTACCGTAATTTTTTCTCCAAATATTTTAAGTTTTAACTTTCACCTGCGAAAATCTTATCTTTAGCTGACGGCATATTTTCTGGAACTATAGAAAGTTTTTTTATTTTTTATTTTTTTTATTTTTTGGATGTGTGGTTTAGATTGATTTGAAAATTAAAAAATTGGGAGCTTGACTAAGGATGGATAGTTGAAATTGAGTTTGAAATTTTTTTGTAAAAATTCTTGATAGTGTTGAAAAATGGAGCTAAATGTGGAAAATAAAGCCAACTTTGTTGAAATTGGCAAGCCACCATTAATAGTCCATGTTCACACCTATTTGGTAAGACACCATTAGCCTACAATCCTCATATGTTCACACCTATTTTATTCCTTCCATTGTTGATTCTTTGTCCAAACTTTCCCTATAAATAGAGGGCAAAACCTCAATGAAAAATGCATCACCACAATATAGAGTCTTCTTGTGTAGAAGAGTAACACAATCAAGAGGTGTTCACAAAATAGAGAGAAAATTGAGTTGGAGAGAATAGCCTTTGCATAGGCAGATAAAAATACAGTGTAGTATTTTTGTACTCCTCATTTTTTCGAGTTAGTGAAATATATTGGTGTGGGTCCGTGGACGTAGGCAAATTGCTGAACCACGTAAATCTTTGTGTTTCGTATTTGCATTTTATTTTTGCGTATTTATATTTTCTCAGTCCAATTTATTTGTGTCACATCGATCCTGCGCGGGATTAGTTGCGTCCTAATTCCCAACAATTGGTATCAGAGCTTTGGCTCATTGAGATCTTTTGAAATTCTTAGTATGCTCTGTGGTTGCAGCTTTGACTGATCTTCCACATCAGAAAAGATTTCTTTAGACTGTTTTGTGATTGAGTGTGAACAATGTCGACAGATGAGAAAATATCCAAAATTGACAAATTTGATGGTTCAAATTTTGGATTTTGGAAAATGCAAATGGAGGACTATCTGTACCAGAAGGATCTATACAAGCCACTAAAAGAAAAGCCAGAAGATATAAGCCAGGGGGATTGGGAGTTGCTTGATCGAAAAGCACTCGGCACAATCAGGCTGACGTTGTCAAAGTCAGTAGCCTTCAACATAAAAAATGAGAAGACGACAGAGTCTCTCATGGCAGCCCTTTCTAGCATGTACGAACAACCATCTGCAGCAAATAAAGTCCACTTAATTAAAAAGCTGTTCAATATGAAGATGACCGAAGGCGGAAGATTTGGGGAGCACCTAAATGAATTCAATGAAGTGACGGACCAGCTAAACACAGTCGAAATCACTTTTAGTGATGAAGTTCGAGCTCTGTTAATTCTTGGGCAGTTGCCAGACAGCTGGAATGGTACAGTCACAGCAATTAGTGGCTCTGCCGGAAAGTCAAAATTGAAGTTCGATGATGTCGTAAGCATGATCTTAACGGAGGAGATCAGACGACAATCAGAAGGTGCCTCAACTTCAGGATCGGCGTTGAACGTGGAAAGCAGAGGCAGAAATTCTAACAGAGGAAATGGGCGGGGCAATGGAAAATTCAGAAGTGGAAGATCAAGATCCAGAAATCCAAACAATTCCAACAAAACTAAGGTTGTGGAATGTTGGAAGTGTGGGAAAACCGGTCATTACAAAAATCAGTGCACAGCACCTCCAAAAGAAAAGGAGGACAGGACAGAAGTCAATGTTGTGGAAGAGGAAGCGGACGATGATTTGATATGCTCTTTGGAGAGAAAAACGGAATACTGGGTGATTGATTCCGGAGCATCTTTTCATGCTACCTCAAACAAGGAGTTTTTTGTAAACTATACGCGGGGTGATTTTGGTAGAGTCTATCTCGGTAATGATCAACCGTGTGACGTGGTCGGAAAAGGTGATGTACAGATCAAGATCAATGGATCTGTGTGGAAGCTGAAGGACGTGAGACATATTCCAGAATTGAGGAAGAACTTGATCTCCGTCAAGCAATTGTCGGGAGAAGGACATGTCACCACCTTCTCTGGTGATAACTGGAAGATCACCAAGGGCGCCATGATTATCGCTCGAGGCAAGGATACTGGCACCCTCTACACAACGGCGGATGCTTGTGTGACAATTGCAGTTGCTGAAAGCAAGGAGGGCCCAAACTTGTGGCACCAGAGACTTGGGCATATGAGTCAAAAGGGACTCAAGTATATGCATGCAAAGGGGAAACTACCAAAGCTTCAGTCTACTGATATAGACTTATGCGAGAGTTGCATCTTTGGGAAGCAAACCAGGGTGAGTTTCAACACTAGTGGTAGAACTCGGAAGCGAGAGAAGCTTGAGTTAGTCCACACAGACGTTTGGGGACCAACCGCAGTTTCATCTATTGGCGGAAAGTCATACTTTGTGACTTTCATTGATGACCACTCGAGAAAAGTGTGGGTTTATTTCTTGAGACACAAGTCCGAAGTATTCGATGTGTTCAAGAAATGGAAAGCCATGGTGGAAAATGAAACAGGATTGCGAGTAAAGAAGCTGAGGTCCGACAACGGAGGAGAATATACGGATATGGCGTTCAAGAAGTTCTGTTACCAGAATGGCATCAAAATGGAGAGGACGTTGCCAGGGACTCCACAGCAAAATGGAGTTGCAGAACGTATGAACCGGACATTAACGGAGAGAGCCAGAAGCATGAGGTTACATGCAGGCTTGCCCAAACAGTTTTGGGCAGAAGCAGTCAACACAGCGGTGTACTTGATCAATCGAGGACCCTCGGTACCGTTGGAGTACAGGATACCGGAGGAAGTATGGAGCAGAAAAGAAATAAAACTTTCCCACTTGAAAGTTTTTGGATGTGTCGCATATGCACATATTAGTGACCAGGCAAGGGGCAAGTTAGACCCCAAATCACTAAAGTGCACATTCATTGGATATGGAGGAGATGAGTTCGGCTACCGCTTATGGGATGACCAGAACAGAAAGGTCATCAGAAGCAGGGATGTCATATTCAACGAGAAGGTTATGTACAAGGACAGAAATGCAGTGCAGTCCGATGACACAGTACATGATGATCCAACATATGTTGAGTTGGATGCTCCAGAAAGTAGTACGTCGCAGCAGACAGAGGAGGATCTGCAGTTACAGGAGCCTGTTCTAGAGACTGATGCATCACAGTCTCCAGTCCCTGTTCTTAGAAGGTCAACCAGACCTCATGTTCCAAATAGAAAGTACATGAGCTACATGTTACTTACTGATGCAGGTGAACCTGAATGCTATCATGAGGCATGTCAGGTCGGTGATTCTGGCAAGTGGGAGCTTGCGATGAAAGACGAGATAAAATCTCTCATCTCTAACCAGACGTGGGAACTAGCCGAGTTACCTACAGGAAAGAGAGCTCTACACAATAAGTGGGTGTACAGAATCAAGGAAGAACATGACGGATCAAAGAGATACAAGGCGAGGTTCGTGGTCAAAGGTTTCCAGCAGAAAGAAGGAATTGACTACACAGAAATATTTTCGCCAGTTCTGAAGCTGACAACAATCAGATCAGTCTTGAGTATTGTTGCAGCAGAGGGTTTGCACTTGGAGCAGTTAGATGTAAAAACTGCTTTCCTCCATGGTGACCTTGAGGAGGAAATATATATGCAGCAGCCAGAAGGCTTCTCAGTCAAAGGAAAGGAGAAGCTCGTTTGCAAATTGAAGAAGAGCCTGTATGGCTTAAAGTAAGCCCCGAGACAGTGGTACAAGAAGTTCGACAGATTTATGCAGAAAAATGGCTACTTCAAATGTAATGCTGACCATTGTTGCTACTTCAGGAGATTCGAGTCCAGTTATATAATTTTGCTACTTTATGTCGATGATATGTTAGTAGCAAGCTCAGATATGGACGAAATCAAGAAGTTAAAGATGCAGCTGTCAGCAGAATTCGAAATGAAGGACTTGGGTGCAGCAAAGCAGATTCTCGGAATGAGGATTTTCAGAGATAAGCAGAAGGGTATCTTGCAGTTATCTCAGGCCAAGTACATTAGTCAAGTTCTGCAGAGATTTAACATGTGCAGTGCGAAGGCTGTCAGCACGCCACTAGCTAATCACTTCCGTCTATCTAGTGATCAGAGTCCTAAGATAAAGGACGAGATAAACTTCATGGCTAAAATACCATATGCCTCAGCCATTGGAAGTTTGATGTATGCCATGGTTTGTACCAGACCAGATATTGCTCATGCAGTGGGAGTTGTGAGCAGGTTTATGGCAAATCCAGGAAAGCAGCATTGGGAAGCAGTAAAGTGGATATTAAGATATCTACGGGGAACTACTGATAGATGCTTATGCTTTGGACGAGGCGAGGTGACTCTACAAGGTTTTGTAGATGCAGATTTTGCTGGTGAGGTAGATCGCAGAAGGAGCACTACTGGTTATGTTTTCACAGTAGGTACTACTGCAGTTAGCTGGATTTCGCAGATACAGAAGATTGTTGCTCTATCCACTACAGAAGCAGAGTACGTGGCAGTAACCGAGGCTAGCAAATAAATGATCTGGTTACAGGGTTTGTTGGCAGAATTGGGATTCAGTCAGGAGAAGAATGTTTTGCACAGTGATAGTCAGAGTGCGATACATCTGGCAAAGAATTCAGCATTTCATTCTAGAACCAAGCACATTGGACTCCGTTATCATTTCATCAGGTCTCTTTTGGAGGATGAAATATTAACATTAGAGAAGATCCAGGGCAGTAAGAACCCAGCCGACATGATGACCAAGACAGTAACAAAAGAAAAATTGGAGCTGTGCTCAGCTTCAATTGGTCTTCTGAAGTGAAGACAAAGGAAATGACTCACACCATATTTCACAAGGAGTTGCAAGAAGGAGATATCTCAGGGGAAGCCACATTTGTCCCCAAGTGGGAGATTGTTGAAAAATGGAGCTAAATGTGGAAAATAAAGCCAACTTTGTTGAAATTGGCAAGTCACCATTAATAGTCCATGTTCACACCTATTTGGTAAGACACCATTAGCCTACAATCCTCATATGTTCACACCTATTTTATTCCTTCCATTGTTGATTCTTTGTCCAAACTTTCCCTATAAATAGAGGGCAAAACCTCAATGAAAAATGCATCACCACAATATAGAGTCTTCTTGTGTAGAAGAGTAACACAATCAAGAGGTGTTCACAAAATAGAGAGAAAAGTGAGTTGGAGAGAATAGCCTTTGCATAGGCAGATAAAAATACAGTGTAGTATTTTTGTACTCCTCATTTTTTCGAGTTAGTGAAATATATTGGTGTGGGTCCGTGGACGTAGGCAAATTGCTGAACCACGTAAATCTTTGTGTTTCGTATTTGCATTTTATTTTTGCGTATTTATATTTTCTCAGTCCAATTTATTTGTGTCACATCGATCCTGGGCGGGATTAGTTGCGTCCTAATTCCCAACAGATAGAGCAAACGAGCTCTTATTCGATCAAATTTTTATCAAAATTTAAAACTTTTTTTCCCGTTTTTATCTTTAGATTATTGAGTGAGTTGGTCGAGAAGCATGGTGTAAGAAAGTGGTGTGTGATTGCACAAAAGCTTCCACGGAGATTGGGAAAGCAATGTAGAGAAAGGTGGCACAACCATTTAAAACCCGATATCAAGGTTTTCTCTAACCTATCTTTGTATCATCATTTTTTCCCTTTATTTATTTTCATTTACGGTAACAAATATTACATTTTCGTCACGTGCATGTGTATGAGTGTTATGGGAACTTTTAAAACGATCCTTTAAATGAATTATATAACTTTTCCTTATCGTTCAAATTTTGTTTACGCTTACCCAATTCTTAACTTTAGATTTTCCTTATTACTATTGTGCAATGTGTGTGCCGAGTGAAGATTTGTTGTTTGAAAATATTGTTTACTAGCTGTTCATTCAATTAAAATTGTACGTGTATACGTGTCACCAAACAGATTTTAAACATATATAAAATGTTACAATAAAAAGTTGATATGTGTATAATTTTAATTGAATGAATAGCTAATAAACTAGGAGATGTAGAGATGATTAAAAATAAGTAAAAGTAACCATCTGTGCCATACGATATGAAATTGCAGAAAGATAAATGGTCGGAAGAAGAAGACGAGAGACTAATAGAAGCTCATAAAGAACTTGGAAATCGGTGGTCGAAAATTGCACGAAGATTGTCGGGTAGGAGTGAAAACACGATAAAGAACCATTGGAATGCAACAAAAAGACTTTTGTCACGCAAAAGCAGTAACCCAAATTCTAATACTCTCTTGCATAACCCAAATTCTAATACTCTCTTGCAAAACTACATCAAGAGTGTGATATCATCATCTCTGGGAAACTCGTCTCTGCCTTCCATTTCATCCAATGGTACAATGGTCAATTCAATGCAAAGGGAGCAAATTGAGATGAAATCTGATGATGATGATAATCGAATGGAAGTGTAGTTTGATATGAAATGGCAAATGGATTTTATGGGGATGCTCTCTTCTAGTTAGATTTGAGCTTTCTTGCCTCCAGCATATGGGGGATTTTTTATTTTAATTTTAGCGTAGTACTTGATGTATCGATCCTTTAATTGTGAAGTCGTGACTTTTGAGTTTAAAATAGATTATAACACGTGCGATGCATGTGATATTGTAACGATATTATAATATTTTTATTTAAGTATATATGTTTTTGAAATTGAATTGAATAAAAAATGTCCAGATTTCCCTACTTGTTTTACCTAAAAAAATATTCAAAGTATTGGTTTAAATAATCTCAATATCTAACTCAATTTATCCTAAGCATTATTCAAATTTCTAAGTACGCAATATCCTTATCAATAATTCCATCATCTTTCTTTTAACTACTGATTGTTGACTTCTTTAAATTTTGGATCTCTTGAAATGTAATCTTAAGCTGCCTTATTCTAAGAAACTGAAGTTGGGCGGATTTCTTCTTCTATTGTTGTATATAATTCATAATCAATTCAATTCATTGCTGAAGTGAAAAAAAAAAAAAAAAAATGATAAACTGACAGTTTATCTATATTTTAGAATCAAGATGAAAAATAAATTGTAATATGGCGTCAAAATTTTTTATCATGCATATAAAGTTAGAACTTAGAACAATATTTGATCATAAATGTCTAAGAAACAAATTAAGAGATGTATCTAATCTAAGTTCTCTACTAAGCTACATGATTATTTGAGACACGGAGATCATATTTAAATAGAAAAATGTTTGATCAGAAAAATTGTTCTGAAATTGGTGTCTTAAAATTTCTGGCTCAACAAATCGATTCACAGTGCGGTAAATTCGAAAGTAGCACACACATTTCTTTAAATTGATATAACCACCACAAACCATCATCTCAAATTTTACTACAACCTAATGAAACGTATTCATCGTTTTGATGGAACAGAAACAATAACAACATGCCCTCATGATTTTTTTTATCGTTTGACAAAGTAAACACATCACTAATATATAAAAGTATAGATGTATGGAAATCTTTTAATTGTTAATTATATCTTTACTTCTATTTTTCTTATGTCTATAATACCCTTAATTAAAAAAATTATATTTTCACATATATAAATGTTGAATGACTCTTTAAATGATTTTGATTTATTTATATAATAAATTCCATTTCCAATATAAGGTTCTTAATTCAATTCATATAATCTGTCTTTACTTTTATTTTTCTTATGTTTATAATACACTTAATTATATATATATATATATATATATATATATATATATATATATATATATATATAAGGTGTTTATATTCAATGCATATAATTTATAAAATATATTTATTGATAACTAATTTCAATCTTATACTATATTGTAATTCAATACATATGTTTATACAGTTATAAAACTGAATCATTATAAGTTTACATCGTAAATAAATCAAAAATAGATGTAATTTTTTTTTATACAATACAAGATTCTAATAATATTATAGTATAATTAAGATAATCTCAAATAGAAATAGTACTATGAATAGGGTTAAAATAATCAACATGATGAATAATTGATAAACTACAATTTGTGTTAAAATGAATACATTTTAAACCAATAACTTTTTGAATAATCAAAATAAAAAAAATATAGAGTTATTTATTTGGACATTAACATGAGAGTGGAAATATTTTAATTGTCAATTATGTCTTTATCAATTATGTCTTTACTTCTATTTTTCTTATATTTATAATACCATTAATTAAACAAATTATATTTCCACATAAATAAATGTTGAATGACTTTTCAAATGATTTTGTTTTATTTATACAGTAAATTCAATTTCTAATATAAGGTCCTTAATTCTATGCATATAATTTGTAAAATTTGTTTATTGATAACTCTTTCCTATCTTATACTACATTGTAATTCAATACATATGTTTATACAGTTCTAAAGAGCTGTAATTGTATTTGTATAATATGATGATTATAATAATTTTCATTTTATACTTCATTACATAGGAGATGCAAAATATAAGTTCTTTTATCGCGTACATAAAATGTGGGAAGCACGTGGTGAGATACTAGTGATAACAAAATGGGTACAGAAATATGGTAAAAGAGTCGAGGTGAACAAAATACAATACATATTTATAAAATATTAACTTATGGTTGTGTATACCACATTTTTATAAAATATAAAAACTAAAATTTCACTTTAAAATTCGAATACATGATAAAAATATATTCATATATACCAACTTAAAACATAAACAAATGATCTTCTCAAGAAATTTGCAATTCGAAATTTCAACGTGAAACTTTAATACAATAAAAATGTAAATTGATTGGAAAACAAAACTTAATTAATTTTTCATATAATTAATATTTTAGAAAAACAAATTTACACGCATCATACTTCAATAATTGACTTTCTAAACAAAGAAGTGAATCTCCACAGCACTTTATTTTTAAGGATGCGGTGAGAATATAATCAGCGTCAAATTAATATTTGACAAACAAACTTAAAATTGAAATATGACTAATTGAGAATAAAATGTTTAATATAGAATGTGAAAATTATTTTCTAACATTTTTTTTTGGTAAAAAAAAAATTAATTCAAGGAATACACAATTCTTTTTCTTTTTCTTTTTCTCATATTAGTTGAAGGATGTTTATTAATTTTAAATTATCTAAGAGTTATTAGTTTTATTTAAAAGATTTTTAGTGAAATTTCTAGTGAAAAGTGAAGAATTTAGATTGTAAATGTATGAAAAATATTTTTGTTGACAATACGAAAATAAAAAGAAATAAAATATTAAAAAATGTACATTAATTAAAACTTAAGGTGAATATGAAATGAATGAAAGCATGCGAGGGTAAAATAGTCCAAAAAAGTTTCTTCCTTCAAAGGACTTTTAGAAGGAATATAGATATAGATATATAGATAAATTATGTTGTACGGTTGTACTATAGCCTCTTGAAATAGTTATGTGCGTTAACCATTCTTATATATATAAATATAATCTTCTTTGATTTTCTTATTTTACAACAAAAGCGCAATAAGTGATTATTTTTAATCGTTCCCATTTCTTTAATGGATCAATTTATCGTGGTCCAACGTTGTCGATTTATGATGAAGCACTCATGGAGTTTCATGACGTTACTCGTTGATTATTATACCTAAAAAATGGTAACCGATATGGTACAGGAACTTGTGGCTTGCTGGAGTAAAATCCTCTTCAATAGTACTCCAAATTTGGGATTGACCTTATTTATTTATCAAATTGTCATTTTCTTATTTTATTTAAATGTAAAATATTCTTAATTAGTCCAATAATTTTTTGTTTTGGTAATTATCTTAATTGTAAATATTATAATTATAATTATTTAATTTGAAATGTTGTAATTCTATAATTGTTAATTTAATTTTTCTAGAAAAAATATTTTGTTCACAATAATAGTAATAATTTTGTTAATATTGCTACAAAATCGCCACGAATTAATTTGGATAATTATAAACATTGAAATTTATTTCCAAAGCTAATGACGACATATGCCAAATGAAGCCAATTTTTTTCATTTCGAGATCATATGTATGTTATCACTCATAGTTGCCCTTTTTTAGATGTCACCAAGTTTACGATTTTCTTCCTTGATAGCCTTAATAATCTTAGAAGTATCTTCATCATTTTTTCTCTTCGATTTGGATTTTTTTATCCTCATGGGATGTGTCGAAGGACTTCTAAAATTTTCATCATTCAAATTCATAGTAAACGAAGGCATTCCTCCACATGACGGAGATGACATGGGGTCTTTCGATCCTAGGGACTTTTGAGTTGGTGAACCAATGTTCTCGCCTTGCCATTGAAGAAATGTTGCTGATAGATTGATGTTGCTGACAAACTTCTTGATATTTTTAAGTAGAAGCCAAACATGATCAAACTTGAGACTCTTCTTGTACTTGTTATCTTGTGCTAACAAGAGTTTTGCTCAATGCATATGAAACGATAAGTATAACAACTATTAAGATTTGGTCATGCCAAAATATAAGTACTAAGACAATAACATTAAGAATGGCACTCACATAATCGCTTTCGTTCGCACCACTGGAATTTAGATTCTCAACTTGAGTTAGACATCCATGCAATTTGTTTATTGCTGCCAACATAATTTGCATTCACTTCAGCAACGATTTTTTGTGCGAGGTTACATTGCAGGATCATTGGCTGGAAGTTTTTCATTGTATTGTTGTTCGATTATAGACCAAAACATGTCCCTCGATTGGTAAATGTTAGTAATCAAATTTTGGGAAACATCAACATACTGGTGACACACAAATGTTCATCTTCTTGGATTGAGTATGAATTGCTACGTAGGTTACCCTCCATTGTTTGAAGAAATTACAAGATATGAATGTAACTATTGAGATACTTGACAAGTTGCATGGCTAATTATTTATAGACTAGATTCAGCTTCCATTTGGGGGTCGAGATCCATTTTTACTCCGATCCAACGGTTTAATTTAAAAGTTCCAGTTGTCTTGTCGTCTAAAAATGGAAGGAATATATTCGATTACTATTTGAGGGTCGTGATCCATTCGTACTCTGATCCAACGGTCCAATTTAAAAGTCTCAGTTATCTTATCGTCTGAAATGGGAAGGAATATATTCGATTACCATTTGAGGGTCGAGATATATTCGTACTCATATCCAACGGT
Source organism: Ligustrum vulgare (assembly GCA_963555705.1). NCBI lineage: Eukaryota > Viridiplantae > Streptophyta > Magnoliopsida > Lamiales > Oleaceae > Ligustrum > Ligustrum vulgare. Next base: position 98,026,965 of record OY743168.1, read on the forward strand.
CCAATTTAATAATCCCAGTTGTCTTGTCGTATGAAATGGGACGGAATATATTCGATTTCCAAGGCACGAAACTAAAACGAGAATATTCACCAGATGTATGTATTGAAAACACATATTTGAGTGGCAAATCGTTTGGAGAACTAACACGACTTTTGGAGCAGTTACTACATGAAAAATTATGATCCAATAGGATATCAAATCCAATGGCTAAGATCTTGGTGTAATCTAGAGGAACAGTTAATATTACATAATCAAAATTCTATATCCATTGGACACCTCTATTTAATGAATGAGGATTCATCATTTGTAATTCAACTAACTTCAATACTTCTTCACTGAAAATGAACTTCAATTTTGGGGGTTCAAATTCTAGCTTTTCATCTTCATTCCTCAATGATAAAGATGATAGTGAGTCCCAAAATTGGTCAAAAATGCTAGAGATGATTGAAGCTAAACAACAAGCTATAGTACAAGCTTAAGCTAATAACAATTTTCTTATTGCACAACATCTATATCAACAACGTGGTTTCACATCCCGACATGGAGGTTCGATTCCAGGGCACATAGTCATCAAGCGTGATAGGGAAATTGAAGATGTTAACTCGTTCAATGACTACTTTTCCGAAAATCCACATTTCCCTAACGAGGTTTTTCGTTGCCGATATCGAATGTCTCTAATTTATTTTTACGAATTGTTACTTCCGTAAAAACTCATGACAATTATTTTTTGCAAAAGAAGAATGCTTCGAGTGCACTCGGCCTTTATGTAATGCAAAAGATTACTTCTGCCTTTCAAATGCTAGCATATGGATTACCTGCAGATGCTACTGATGAATATATTAAAATTGGAGAATCTACTACAATTGAGAGTACGGAGTGATTCTGTTGAGCTCTCATAGAGATTTTTGGAGAGCAGTATCTAAGAACGCCAATCGCTAATCATGTTGCAAGGCTGTTGAAGGTTGGTGAAGCTCGTGAATTTCTTGGCATGCTAGGTAGCATGGATTGTATGCATTGGAGGTGGAATGCTTGTCCAACTGGTTTGGCAAGTTAGTACGCAGGTCGTAATGGATCTCCAACAATTATCCTTGAGGATGTTGCTGACTATGATCTTTGGATTTGGCATACATATTTTGGGTTGCCCAGAACAAACAATGATATCAAGGTGTTAGAAAGGTCTCATCTTTTTTGCTAATCTTGCATCAGGCATAGCTCCTCCGACTCACTATATCATACAGGGAAAGGAGTATGTCATGGGTTATTATCATGCTGACAGCATATACCCGAAATGGTCCACCATTGTACAAACAATTCATGACCCTCATGGGCCAAAAAATAAATTATTCGCAATATAACAAGAGAGTTGTAGAAAGGACGTGGAACGTGCATTTGGAGTGCTACAATCAAAATTCGCAATTGTAGCACGACCAGCTCGTTTTTGGAACAAACATGTGTTGAAAAGACATAATGGCAGCTTGCATTATTATGCATAACATGATTATTGAAGATGAACGTGATCTTGAGGAACCCATTCAAGATTTTATTGAATCACCAACTCCAGAAGTTGAGATAGCTGGCGATGAAGACTCTCGTTTTCAGGAATTTCTTGCTCAACATAGACAAATCAGAAATAACGACGCTCATTATGCACTTCGTAATGCCTTAATTGAATATTTGTGGGAGGAATACACTAATTCTGAAAATTAAATTTCGTTCATGATCAATCACATCATTTAATTTAGGGAATTTGTGGCCACTAGACGTATATTGTTGTTGAACATTGAATTTATTTTTTTTTATTTTTTTATTTTTTTGAGAAAAATGACTATTTTAATTTGGTCCATTCGCATTAGCTATAAATTTAAATTAAAGTCATTAATTTACAAATTTATAATCAAGGTAAAAACGTTAAGAAATTATAACAAAATTGAGTAATATTCACTTGACCCCAAATTTGGGGTCAAGATGTTGAAGAAGAATTTGAATCTACCCCAAGTTTTAGGTAAAGCCTCAAATTTGGGGTAAAATGTTGGAGATGGCCTAAGAGCTTAGAAGTGTCATAATCTAAAGGAAGTGAGAGCTTGTAAAGTATCTCACCAATGACCGGAGGTACATACCCGATCCATGAGTCTTTGGTTTTCATGATCCAAAATTGTTTCTATATAATTGTTTTGGGTCGATTTTCAGTTTTACCAACCCATCTTTTTTTTTTTCCCTCAAATTCATTTTTAACTATATATTTTTATGGGATCCACCAATTTTCACACTTTTAATCACTTTTCAACCACACGTCCCCACATTCTCCCAAAATTTCAAAATTCTCCAAAAACTGCTTACACCAAATCAACACTTTTAATTCAAAAGTACCTTGATCACCTCATCCCAATAATTCCCGGTTCTCATTTTTTCCATCTCATTTTTTACGATACTCAACCTACACTACATATCTTACTTTTAGCTTACAATTTTTGATTTTTCAACTCAATCTACACCCTCACATTCTTCAAAAACTCAATTTTTTTCAAAAATTAATGAGAGCCAAACAAGAGCTAAATTTCACATTTATTTGAATAATAAATGAAAATTTCATCCCATTTTATCTCTTTTGCCTGGATTGACCAGTGTACCAAACCAATGGATGAAATGGAACCCGCTTACGAGTTTCCCGGAGATTCTATGTAATCAGAAGACGATATCACACTCTTGATATAGCTATCCAATAGCGTATTGAACTTCGAGTTGTTGCCTTTATGCGACAAAAGTCTTCTTTTCGTCGCATGCCAGTGATTCTTTATGCTGTTTTCACTCCTTCTCGGCAATCTTTGTGCAATCTCAGCCCACCTATTTCCAACTTCTACGTGAGCTTCAATTAGTCTCTCATCCTCTTCTTGAGACCATTTTTCTTTCTGCAAATTTCATATAATACAATAGTAAACGTTTATTTGATATATCTACAACTTTGTGCATTCATGTGCCAATGAAATCATATCATATTATCTTGAACATAATATTGTTCACGTGCTTAAATTTGTCCTTCGAGTACGAAATCCATACAATGAAAGTCAAGGCTCACGACAATGATGGAAGACCCTGAATGCCAAGTAGAGTCTCACAATAATTATTGATTGTCCGCAGATTTCGTTATCAAGAAGCCCATCCTCGACTTCTTGTACTAATTTATCATGTTGTAGATCAACTTGTTGTATAAATTTGTTATAATAAACCATAGTTCATTGTGTAAACCACACTTGATAAGGAAAATATAAAGTTAAGGATTGGGTATGTTTGAAGAGGAGGGCGGGGGGGGGGGGGGGGGGGGATTGAAGGATAAGGAAACATTCATTATTAATATTGGGTTGCACTACTTTAATATATACACGCACAATAAAGATATTTAGTCCCTAGTTGATCATTTAACTAAAAATCATATTTTTAGTAAAGATTTTGATAAAATAAAATATGAAATATGTGATTTAAAATTTATGAGTCTCATGAAATGTGTAGAAAACATTGAGTGTCGCATGCAAGATTAATATTCATGTACAATTACGAAGATAAGATATTTGTGCCTTAAATAAATATCAATTAGGCGGAAAAGACACGAAGATCAATTAAGGAAAAACCTTTATTATATCTGGTTTCAAATGGTTGTGCCACCTTTCTCTACATTGCTTTCCCATTCTCCCCGAAAACTTCTTTGCTATCACACACCATTTTCTTTCACCATGCTTCTCAACCATCTCCATCAACAATCTACAATTTATCACATATATATAAACCTTATTCATATTATTTGTGTGTAAAAATAATGAAAATAAGCCTCTTTTATCATAAAATTTGTTTATAAACGAGTGTTTAATTTGACAATTTTTTTAAAAAGTCAACAATTTCGATTGATCAAATATTTTTGTTTAACCTTTTTTACTTATTAAAAAATAAACCAACACATCTTTTATAAACAATGGAAACAATCATCTCCCACGATGGGCAGGTGTTAATGTACTCACAGTGGATGTGATGCTGACACTTGTTTAATATTTTAAAATTTCTAAACATGTGTCAGCATACTCCCGGTTGGCTCATTAATACTTACATAACATGCATAGGTGATTGTGACTATTATAAATAATATTTAAATAAAGTATATACTTCCAGAGAAGAAGGCTCGGCCAAAGATAGCAAGATTTTGTGAAAGTCGTCACTTGTAATTATAGGAAAAAATACCTGTCTTCTTCAGGAATCCATGGCCCTTTAATTATATTAGATTTCTTGTTGACTCTGGTTTCAGGTTTCATCTGTATCGTGTTCTCAATTCTATTCTCCAAATGGGTTCTCCTTTCAAGCTCATTATCTAAAACCAAGCTCAAATTAAGCTCCAATGGCTCATTAATTGGGCACTTCTCTGTTGCTTTCAATGAAGCTTCAGAATTTAAATCCAGAAAATTTTTAGTTTGAACGCCATGCATATGGGCTTCTGCTGCAGCATCTGTGGCGAACTGTGTGGAGAACTCATTTTGTTGAAACTTCTTATCAGTACAAGAAGCTTGAAATGGGTCACCAGATAAAGCCGAAAATGGATTTGATGAAGATCCGTCCAGACTCCGGCGTGAAACTGTAGAAAAGGAAGAAAAACCCACTGGAAAATCATCACATTTCGGCTGAGTTTTGAACAGATTACATTCCCCATAAATTTTCCGGTGTGAAACGAAATCTGCTCTACAACCTGAATTAGAATCCATGCATCAGCATAACACACAGAAACTCATATAGAGAAAGAGAGAGGGCGGTGGTGGTGGTAAAATGTTCTTGCAGTGGCTTTTTATTAGTGGAAGGTTTGGAATTTAGGTGACAAATTAGGACCGTCGATGTGCGACAGTGCGAGGGTAATCTGACGGTTAGGAAGGAGGGTTAAGCTTTAGAGGGCAAAAATAAAAAAAATAAATTTATGTCATAATATAATTTTGTCTTTTTAGTTTTCAGTTTAAAAAGCACAGCTGACTGACATGTGTCCTCGCAGTCGACGACTTTCTTTCATACGTTACAACTTATTTTAAGGGAAAATTTCAGCGGGGTACCTTACCTTTGTGAAAAATGGAAATAGGTCTCCAATCTTTAAATCTTGGCAATTCCATCCCCATTCTTACACTTTTGTGCAGCATAGGTCCTTCGTGGATGGTTTCGTCCAAAAGGACGTTAAATTAAGCACGTGAATAGTAAATATTTGCTTTTAAAAGGGCAAATTTTGATGGAAATAAATAAACTGCAAATACATAATGAGTAAAAAGATAACAAATGTAGACTAATTGTTGAAATTGTTGATTGTCATAATGTGACATTGACACGTGTCATAATTCTTAAATTTAGAGAGAAACTTTTAATTGACATCTTTTAGTGATATTGTGATATGGTTCACATACATTAGGTAGTAAAAAAATAAGTGACGGAGTAGTTATTTACACCATCCAATCTATATTTAACATATTATAATGTCACTTAAAAATATCAATTAAAAATGTCTCCCTAAAATTATTCAAAACTTAATGAAATAAATATTGTGCCTAATATTATAAACTCAAGTAATGTTTGGATTCTTTCCTCTCTTTCAATTGTATAATTTTTTTCATGAAAGGAAAGGAGTTAATCATTTTTTAAGATCTTGTTTCATATTTATTATTTAGCCTTCGTTTCATCGTTTGGTAACCAAAATAAAATGATTTATAAATCAGTGTATAAACTATAAAATTTTCGAACTATTTATAAATACCAGCGGTTTAAGAAGAAGTCCAACATGTGAGAGTGATTATCCCTGACTCTTATTAATAGTCATGACATACAACATTATCAATGAAAATTGTTTTCTTGAAAATCTAATAGGTATCTTAAAATCAGAAAGGCTCAACGACGTCCTTAGAATAAAGAACTTGTGTCATGCATTGCTGCTAGAAAGAATTTGACCTTCTAGATCTTGGTCGCCAAATTTTGTAACAATCAACCTTGTTCCATTGCACAATCCCTGTTTATGATCAATATTTCTCAGAAAGAGTAATGGATACTGTAAAGGCAAATAAAGAGGATGCACTTTGCTTATCCGCTGCAACGGTCCACCATGTAGCACAATAATGATATCCATGTGTCCAAGTTGTGTACCAAAATCCACTGAAAATCAATCCGGCAATTTCATCGACAACAAGCAAATCATATCGCCTATCATCAGTCGCCCACCGACTAATAAGTATAAGTCTTACATTTGAAGTGTTTTTCGCAATCATCTTTTCTCTAATCGACCTAAACTACCTTACCAATTTGTTGTACTTGTCTAGCATATCTAGTATATCATTCAAATCAGAAAACTATACAATCATGCAACTTTGAAACGTATGATTCCCTCTTATCGGGGGACCTTAAAAGGTATAAATTAAATTTTAAACTATCAAAACAAAATTATTTATAAACAATATAAATATATAAGCAATAAATACATATTACGTACCCCACGACCCTTTTTCTGCTTTCAACCTCATTTGCATTGTGAACAATGTAAAGTTGAGTACATTGCGGAACTGAACCGTTATCATGCAACAGACACTCAACCTTATAACAATTTTGACCGTGTAATTTGAAGATATGAGGTCCTCTACTATCATTCAGTCCATTATCTATCCCCCCATAGAAGTGAACAAAAACATCAAATTATATGTCCAAAAGTTCTCAACGAAATTCTTAATCATGTCCTCCCTACCATATAACAAATCTTTCAAAATAAGGGGATGATCTTCCATAAGAGGAATTTTCACTTTCCCTTGTATACAACAAAGTAGGGGTGAACAAATAAGTCGTGAAATCGAACTAAACCTCAACAAATGGTCTGGTTTGGAAAATTTTCAAACTACCTTAAACGGTTTGGTTTGAGTTTCAATTGTCAAAACCGTGATTTCAAACAGCCACCCCGCTAAATTTTAAAAATAAATAAATAAATAAAAATAAAGGCAAACGTTCAATTTTTAAAAAAAATGTAACATGCTTTTTATTGTCAACAAACCAGAATTAAGGAGTCAAAGATTAATTTGTTCAAATCCACAACCATTTGGAATAATTCTTGCTCATGTATTTTATAATCATCATCCAAGACATTTTCTGAAATTAAAATTTTTAATGTAAGAACCAACTACAGTTTATTTAAGAAAAATTTAAATCTTTGCTTCTATATAATTAGTTTGTTTATCAACATGAATTGATTTACAATAAAATACTCAATTAGAAACTGAATACTATTATTGAGTTAGTTTCAACTCGAAATTTCAGATGAATATATGTCTTTGAGCCCACTTTAAAATAAACTAATTCATTCGTTGGAAATCCGCAGTGTCAAATTGTACCAAACCACAAAAAATGGTTTGCTTTCGTTTTGTTTAGAAAATGAAATGGTTTGTTTTGGAAAAATTTCAAACCGTTTTAAATTGTTTGGTTTGAAATATTACTACAAATTGTGTTTACCCCTACAACAAAGTGAGAACTTCGGATTACGACATATTTTATAATGTTTATCTATTGTCTCCTTGAATCAAAAGAAAATTAAAATTGTGAGATTGACAAAGATTCATCAAATTCATGGTATTATAGGTTTTTAATATTTATACAATGCAATTGTTTTTTTATGAAAATTATAATATAACATTGATCATCTCAATTTTTTATTAAGTAAATTGGGAGATAATTTACTTATTGTTGTAGAAATTTAAGAATAATAAATATTGAATTAAAATATAACAATTAATATCATGACATAGTTAATTATTTTTAAAATTTAGACTTATCAGTTACGAAAAAAATTCATTAATATCTATATCATTTCAAAACAATATAAATAAATTTGTTAACCGCTAATGTTAAAAAATGTGATAAGAGACTTTCTAGAATAAAAAATTAAATAATAATTAAATGTAATTGTAAATAAAATTATTTTGATAAATAATCTAATATAGAAAGAACGTTATTATTGTTGCATCCGGGCCCAAAGAAAGGTACAGTGATCTACCAGCGAAGGCCCAATAGTGGCCCAACAGACCTTAACCCACAGCTAAGGCCTAAAATATCACTTTGGGATGAATGCCGAGATGGTACGCCAAGCAAACCTCTTTAGCCAACCTGGTTAACGCCTAGCCGATGTGCTTTATGCTCAGCCGAGGCGCTTTATGGCAGTGACCAAAAGAGAGATGGAGTCAGTGATGGGACACCGCCTTTACCAAGACGTGACAGGCGCCCATCCCCTACGATATGTAGCAATGATTACGGTTGAAAAGCAAGGTTGTCACATCCATGAACTAGGGTGATGACAAGTGTAAAGTACGCCACGTGTCGTGATCCGAGACAAGAAGTTCCTCTATAAATGAAGCACAATTATCTCCAAGTTAAGGGTTAGCATTTTTACTCTCTTAACTGAATATTTACTCTCACTCCCTTTTCTCTCTTTTACGAACTTATATTTCTCGCACTCAAATTATATTTGCTTGACATGGGCACTGACTTAGGCATCAGAGTGCAAACGGGAGCCACCTCGGCTCCCTTTGAAAACTGATTATTTGTCACAGTGCGCAAAAGATCCACGTGTTCAAGAGGGAGGAGCTGAGACGTGTTGGTCCAAGGTCCAGCCGGATTTTGTGGTCAACATGTTGGCGCCGTCTGTGGGAAACCATACTGCTAACCACGAAAACACATGGTAAAAAGTCATACATAGAAAGATAGTCCTGAAAAAGGACGAAGAACCATTTACGAAGGAGCGGATAACTGCAAAGAGCTTTGAAAGATAAGCTGGTTGTCCTTGAAAAAGGTAAGAGCTTTGAAAGATAAGCTGGTTGGCCTTGAAAAAGGTAAGAGCTTTGAAAGATAAGTTGGTCGGCCTTGAAAAAGGTAAGAGCTTTGAAAGACTTTGAAACATAAGTTTATTCACCTTGAAAAGACGTATAACTTTGAGATATAAGTTTAGTAACCTTGAAAAAGGCGGGGATTTTTGAAACGAAAGTCCACTCATCTTTGAAAGACAAGATAAGATTAAGGAATTTCCCTAAAACATGAATGAAAGTGATGGTGATGTTAACCCCCGTAGGGGAAGAAGTGGCCAACACAGAGAGGGCGAGGTTCCTCAAGGACTTCATGAAAACGCCAATGAGGAAGTGGCACAACCTAACCCACCTCGTCGACACCGTAATCGCCGCATGATGCGAGATATGACACGCATGGCGGCCCAAATGTTAGAAATGCAGAAGCAGCAGATAGAACAGACTGCTGCAATGAATGCCTTTATGGCCAGAGGGTATGTTATGAATGAACCCGTGATGCCTCAGCAATACCCACTGCCACATTATTCACCGTCCGAGGCAGCCACTGCCTCGTATTATTACCAAGATCCACAGGCATATGCCGAGGTGGAATCCGAGCCCATCTACAAAGAAGACCCGGAGCATGAAGCACATGAAGAACAAAACTCACTCCCACCTAGACACAGGGAGGCTTCTCCCGCAAGATCCGGAAGTGTCTTCAGCCGAATAGGAGGGTTATTCAGGGGCCAACGACGGGAGCAAACGGACCCAGTCGGCACAATGTCGCAGAGCCTAGAAATAGGTGATGGGTGTCGAATCCAACAAATAATAATATTTTCTTGCTCTCATAAAAATAAATTGCAATAGTGGTGAGCAAGGTCGAATCCACAGGGACTGGTTAGATTTAATTATTCGGGAAAATTTAAAAACAATGAATTAAAAATAAGGGGGGGTTTTGAATTTTTGAATGCGAAATCAAATTATAAATAACGAGTGCGAAATTAAAATGTTTGGAAATATCAAATTGGACAAATATCCAGCCCAAGGTATAATCTCAGTATTGATTCACAGAATTGATCATCGATGCAAGAATAAAATCATTAAATCATTATCTAAATTGGTTATGGTCATTGATACGATCTAACAACCTATCTCTCCTTACGGTATCGATAATCAAGAGACGCTCGTTAATTATTTCCCTAATCAATAAACAACCCTAGATACGATCTTAGGATTTAATTTATTAATATCATTAATCACTAGAGAGACGACCAATTCTAGCCAACAAATTCACACGCGTGATTTATTTAAACTAGGTTATATACCCTCACAACATGAGTTGAAAATCAATCTATAGTCAACTATGTTATTTGCCACATATATTAGAAAACCTAAACAATTACGGATTTAGATTCCTAATTGGCCCAAGTATCGTTTTGACAATTAAAACAACGTGCACTTTGAATTAATCAATCAAATCAACAACTTAATTATACACAAAGGATATATAAATAGAAAATAAATAAAAGAACAATTGAATTAATTAGGTCTCAAAATTCATGCAGAATCAATACATCAATTATCCTTAAACTGGAATTAAAATTTAGCTATCCATAAACATTGTTAATCAAAAAGTTAAATCAATGAAATTAAAAGACAAGAAAGTAAAAACTCCAAATTCGAGTCCGGTATCACCGCGTCCTTTCCTCCAAAATTCTGCCCAGATTTCGTTGCCCACTGCCAAGAAAATATCTAGCTCCAATTTTTTCTTTTTCTTTGGATAAGTCTCAGAGTCCCCTCCTTCTTCAATGTGAGTGCTGCTGAATCCTTCCCCTCTCTTGTGGCTGCTAGGCCTTTTCTTTTTATTGAGTATTGTGCCCTTCTTTTTTTTATTTATTCTGGTCCCCTTTTTTATGTCTCAGCTCCCCCAGCAATTCCAATTAACCTCACGTCTGTTTCCGACCTTTCATCTAGGTTAGGTTGGGCCCAAATAATAATTGAGTAATCCCAGCCCAAAACATGCGCCGCATTCTATGTTAAATAAAATTGCTGTTGTTGGAATTGTCTCCAAAGTGAATTGTAAAATAATGTCCACAAGTCCAGCCCATTAAATATTTGAGGTTGCTGTCTTTCAAAATTAATAAGGCATGCCCACGCCTTGTTGTTTATCCTTCTCTGATTGGGTATTTTAGAGTTCCAAACTTCTTCCTTCTAATTTGTGATTTGAGTCCATTTTGATCTCAATTCTCCACCTAATCTACAAGTCACAAAATATGATTAATATCTACAATTTAAACATTTAAAATCAATGGAATAAGAGGAAATATCACTAATTAAATAGCAAATATGCACCCTATCAAATCCCCCCACACTTAGACAATGCTTGTCCTCAAGCATGAATCAGACCAAGTTTATGAGTTGGCTCTCAACATCATTCATTCTTCTACCTTCACCTATCCATCCACAACCCAATCCATCATGCCTTAAAGATTTAAATCGTGACACAAGCAAAGAACAAGCAAAAATAGAATAAATCCCAATCTACCAACAAAAGACCAATCACCTCAACAATTTTTCGAAATTCACATGCAATGGGATTCAATGCCTCACATTAGATTCACACAATTCGCTCAAAGTGTTTATGGTATAAAATATATATGTGAACACTCAAGCCAATGCATAGAAAATTCTTACCATAGGCTTGCTAATATATCACGTCGGAGCCACCAGTGGTCTTGAATGCAAGTAAGGGTCTTAACACTGGTTGTAATGGGGCTTGGGTAAGGTGGGATAAGGAGGATATATTTTTGGCTATTTCATCGAAGGAACTACACAAACATATTCACAAGAGCTCAGTCAAACTTCATGTATTGCTTTCAATCAAATCATTCTCGAACAATTTCACTTGCACTTCTTTGCTTCACGATCATGTTTTCCCTTCTTTTTCTCTTTTTTTTTTTTTTTTTTTTTTTTTTTTTTTTTTTTTATTATAGATAATAGAACATCGTAGATTGTAACTCGAATACTTTATCCCCAACTTTTCTTTCACATTACCACTTCTCAAAAGAATAATGAGACTTGCATAATCATGGATCTTTATTCCCAAAATCTCTCAATCTCAACCCAAAACATATCGAAGCTCATATGAATAAGCCTATATATCCCTTCAATGCAAAGTTCAAAATAATGGAGGATTAGCAAAGAATAGGATTTCTCATGGCTTGTATTGTGGTTAATTTTCAACAAAAAGGCTATGGCTCAAAAGTGGTTTTCTAGGGGGTATATTTCAAGGTAGGCATTTCAAGAAAGCTAAATTTGGCTTAACCTAAGTGCCCTTACTTAATTAGTGCATCCAATTACCAAGAGGCATCTCAACATGCATAACAAAGCAAGTTCTAGAAGAGATCAACTATACATGACAATCACACAATCAAAGGAGCGGAGCATAGCGTCGTGTATATATATATAAATGTAAATGCTCAAGAGGCTCAAAAGCTCACAAAAACAGGGTCAATTTGCATCAAATCCCACACACCCTTCATTCAATCCACCATCAAGAGCAATCAATCCCGTGCAGTAAACAAGAATTCAACTACTCATGCCATTCCCTACTGTGCCTCAATTCATCTCAATAATTCACAACAATCAGATCATAAAGGGATAAGCATCGGTAAAGTCCAGAATGAAGAAGAGAGTTTTCAAATTTCTTGTCAAACAGAACGGACATGAAAGACAAAGGAAAATAAAATGAAATCACAACTAAAACAGCAACCTGAGGCTCAACTAAAATGAAAATGAATCAACATTCAAAAAATTTAGCAAAAACACATAAAAACCCTCCCCCCACACGTAGTTCGAACATTGTCCTCAATGTTACAGAAATGTAAATGCAAAAATGTGAAAATAGAGGACTTCCCTGAAGGTAATCAGCTAAGAGCTGGATGGTGTTGAAGGAGGAGTGAATCCCATGTGAGCAAAGAAGGCATGTTGATTCTTTTCTATTCGTGCAAGCCGATGTTCCATTCTATCAAGTCGGTCATCAGAATGGTCTGCAGCAGGTCCTGTAGATGTGGATTTGGAAGGATGATAAGGAATTATGGCCATTTCAGTGATTCCTGTGGTAGGAATTGTGCGTGTGATCCGAGGGGCAATAGGTCCTGGAGCCTGAAATTTAAATGTACCTGCATCCTTCCAAACTAAACCCATGATCTCCAAACAGTGTAAGTCCAATGGTTGCATTTCACAAGCAATATGAAGATCATTATTATCGGGGTCAATCAAATTTTCATGAACAGCCAAATGCGTGATCAAAGACCCCAAAATTAAAGGACGTTTGTTTGTCAAAACAGTAGCAAATTGGGAAGCTAACCAAGATTCACCTTGATTCTGTTTAGCATGCACCACAAGAAATAAAATTCAGATTTTGACAAAACAGCAGCCGAATCTTTTCGACCTGAGAAGGTAAATGCAAGGAATCTATGGATATATTTTAAAGCCGGATCACGAAGGAATGAATCTTTAGACTTGCTCGGGTGATAAAAATTAGAAGTGGACAATGTTTTGTATAAAGAAACCGGTTCAAAATTCTCACTATAATCACATGAACTATTCAAATATTCCTCGGTTTCAGAATATTCCTTATCAATAAAACCAAAGGTCAAGTTAAATTCAGTGATTGAAAGTTTGAAATCTTTCCCCATAAGTCTAAATTGCACCACCCTAGGACTACTCAACGTGAAATCACCCGGTTTCTTAAATTCAAATGTAGTGTAAAATTCCCTAACAAGTTCAATATAGGCAGGATGCTTAATTGAAAAATAAGTACGCCATCCTATATTATCAATCAATGCACGCACATTCATATCAATATGCAAACTTTCCATAGTCTGTTGATCAATGTATTTACAGGGAACGATATCCTTACCACACATTTGCTTATACCTGTCTTTCTCCTTTTTCTTTTTGAATTGCAGGCATCCATTCAAGTCAGATGCAGAAGGGGGGAGAATGTGCATTCCCTTACCAATTCGAGCCCGTTTGCGTGCAGGTGGATCGACATTCTCCGGGGTTGGACTGGATTAAGCAATTGGAGTCGACCTCGCAGATTTTGTTGAGCTTGCACGACTGGATTGACCCTCCTTTTTTCTGCCCATAACTCTCAATTCGTGGTTGATTGCTGCAGCGTAAAATTGAAATAAGGATGTGGTGAGGGAAAGTAGAGGTGCTGCTGACCGGTGGTGATTGAGAGGGAATAGGACTTGGCGGTATAATGGGATAGAGAAAACCGAGGCTGGTTGGTAAAAATTGTGGTGTGGAACAGAGGCGGAGGGCGACTGGTTGGTTGCGCTAGGTGACGGAGGCGCAGCGGTTGGAGAGAAAGAGGGCGTGCAGCGGCGTCGCGTAGAAGAGGGACGAAAGGGGGAGTGAAGTGGGTTGCTGAACGGTGGCCGGCGTGTGGAAGAATAGGAGATAGAAAGCGCGCAGCGGGGTCGGAGCGCGACGGGTTGCGTAGGTTTAGGGGTTGATGATGGTTTGGGAGGCGAGAACCGTCGACGGTGGCTGAAGGGGAAAAAGAAAGGGAAAGGCGGGGCAACGGGGAGGACCGGTGGTGGTGATTGAAGAGAGAAGAAGAAGAGAGGCGGAAGAGGGTTAGATAGAGAGGGAGAGAGAGAGCGCGACGGGGGAGATATAATCAGAATAGGGTTTAATTTTTTTTTTTTTTTTTTTTTTTTTTTTTTTTTTTTTTGTAAATCCGAGCTGCACATAAGGTAAGGCGTGGGCACGCCTTATTCCAAGTTCTGAAGAATGGGCATGTAATCCGAGGTGCACTTTCGTTAAGGCGTGGGCACGCCTTATTCCAAGTTCTGAAGAATGGGCATGTAATTCGAGGTGCACTTTCGTTAAGGCGTGGGCACGCCTTATTTCATGTTTTTCTCCACTATTTGAACCAAGTGCTTTCTTCATAGAGCGTGCCCACGTCCTAATGAAGATTCAAATCTGCCCAAAAATTAAAACAAGGTTAATTTCACTTCAAAAAAATTACATGGATCATAAAATAAATAAATAAAAATGAACAAATAGATGAAAATGAATAAAGGAATAAAAATTGTTTGTTAAACTAAGGAAAAGAAATTCGGGTTGCCTCCCGGAAGCGCTTTTCTTTTACGTCTTTAGCTAGACGTTCCCATCGCTCAATTAGTGTAAGTTGGGCATTCTAAATCGAATTGATCAACACTACATACCGAAAAGCCTTCATAAAAGGGTTTTAAGCGATGTCCATTGACTTTAAAAATCTTACCCGTATCCAATCCTTGAATTTCAACTGCACCATGAGAATATACATTAGTAACAAGGAAAGGGCCTATCCACCTAGAACGCAACTTACCGGGAAACAATTTCAATTTAGAATGATAAAGTAAAACTTTCTGACCAATAGAAAATGTTTTCCTGGAAATCATCTGATCATGGAAAACTTTTGTCTTTTCCTTGTAGATCCTTGAGTTCTCATAGGCATCATTGCGGATCTCTTCCAACTCTTGCAATTGTAATATCCTTTGCTCACCTGACTCATCCATTCTCATATTGCAATGCTTGACAGCCCAATATGCCCTGTGTTCTAGCTCTACTGGAAGATGACATGGTTTGCCAAATACCAAACGGTAAGGAGACATACCTATAGGAGTTTTGTAGGCTGTTCGATAAGCCCAAAGCGCATCATCGAGCCTTAGACTCCAGTCCTTCCTGTTCGGGTTGACTGTCTTTTCAAGTATGTATTTGATTTCTCTATTGGACACTTCAGCCTGTCCATTTGTTTGCGGGTGATACGCAGTAGAGATGCGGTGGGTAACATTGTATTTCTTTAGTAAGGCTTCCACCACTTTATTGCAAAAGTGAGTCCCGCGATCACTAATGATAGCGTTTGGTGTCCCGAACCTAACAAAAATATGAGATTTGACAAAATCTGCAACCACTTTAGCATCATCAGTCCGGGTGGCTTTAGCTTCCACCCATTTTGAAACATAATCCACAGCAAGAATTATGTAAACATTATTATAAGAAGAAGGAAAAGGACCCATGAAATCTATACCCCACACATCAAATATTTCACAAACAAGAATAGGGGTAAGGGGCATTTGATCTCTACGTCCTATAGTTCCAGTTTTTTGACATTGTTCACAAGATTTGCAAAACATGTACGAATCGTGAAACAAAGTAGGCCAAAACAATCCACACTCTAGCACCTTACGGGCTGTTCTCTTAGGACCAAAATGTCCTCCACAAGCATAAGAATGACAAAATTTTAAAATTGAAGGAATTTCTTGTTAAGAGACACACCTACGAATAATTTGGTCAGAACAATGTTTCCACAAGTAAGGGTCATCCCATACATAATATTTAGCATCACTCTTTATCCTATCTATTTGAGCTCTAGACAAATCATGTGGCAGCGTTTTAGTAACTAGATAATTAACTATATCAGCATACCAGGGGACTGCCTCTTTAATAGAAAATAGGTACTCATCTGGAAAACTGTCCTTCAATGGTGATGGTTCTTCACTTGTGGTCAATCTACTCAGATGATCAGCAACCAAATTCTCTGTGCCCTTTTTATCACGTATCTCCAAGTCGAACTCTTGTAACAAGAGAATCCACCGAATCAACCTAGGTTTTGCCTCCTTCTTTGAAAACAAATACTTGAGAGCTGCATGATCAGAGTAAATAATTACCTTAGTACCAAGCAAATATTGACGAAAATTTTCCAAAGCAAAAACAATAGCTAAAAGTTCTTTTTCTGTTGTTGAATAGTTACTTTGTGCATTATCAAGTGTTCTGGAGGCATAATAAATGGCATGATGGGCTCTTCCAACTTTTTGTCCAAGCACAGCACCAACTGCATAATTACTTGCATCACACATGATTTCAAATGGGAGGTTCCAATCCGGAGGTTGGATAATAGGTGCTGAGGTGAGCATATCTTTCAACTTATCAAATGCTCCTTTGCATCCCTCATCGAATTCAAACGCCATGTCTTTTTGCAATAACTTGCACATGGGCTGAGTGATCTTGGAAAAATCCTTGATAAAGCACCTGTAAAAACCTGCATGACCAAGAAAAGAGCGAACTTCCCGCACAGTCGTGGGGTAAGGCAAGGATTTAATAATATCTATCTTAGCCTTATCAACCTCAATACCCTTGGAAGACACAACATGACCTAGAATAATTCCTTGATCAACCATAAAGTGACATTTTTCATAGTTCAAAACTAGATTTGTTTCTATGCATCTTCCTAGAACTTTTGTAAGGTTAGTTAAACATGCATCAAAAGAATTGCCATAAACCGTAAAATCGTCTATGAACACCTCTATGATGTTTTCCACATAATCAGAAAATATACTAACCATACACATTTGGAATGTAGCAGGAGCATTGCATAGTCCAAACGGCATTCGTCTATAAGCAAAGGTGCCAAACGGGCACGTGAACGTGGTTTTCTCTTGATCTTCCGGTGCAACTGGAATCTGGTGAAAACCTGAATAACCATCAAGACAACAATAATGAGTACGACCTGCTACACGCTCAAGCATTTGATCAATAAATGGGAGGGGGAAGTGATCTTTTCTAGTTGCAGCATTTAGCTTCCTATAATCAATACATACCCGCCACCCATTTTCAACACGAGTTGGGATCATCTCACCTTCTGAATTTTTAATAACCGTTATACCTGTTTTCTTTGGGACTACCTGAACTGGGCTTACCCATTTACTGTCAGAAATTGGATAGATCATACCTGCATCCAGAAGTTTCAAAATTTCTTTCTTTACCACTTCCATCATTGGTGGATTTAATCTCCGTTGAGCTTCTCTAGATGGTTTACAATCTTCTTCCAATAATATCCTATGCATGCATGTAGAAGGGCTCAATCCCTTGATGTCAGCTATAGTCCACCCAATTGCTTGTTTATACTCCCTAAGCACTCGAGTTAATTTCTCTTCTTCCAAGGGAGAGAGTTTGTTGGAGATAATCACCGGGAGCATTTCTCCTTCTCCTAAGAACACATACTTCAAATGGTCTGGTAGTGGTTTCAATTCCAATTTTGGTGCCTGCTCAACAGAAGAAAGAAGTTTTGTGTGAGAGATAGGAAATTCAATTTGAGATACATTATACCTTATAGGTTTGAGTGATTCTAATTCCTGAATTGCATCTTGCAAGTCGAAATCGAACACAAAATTCTTCATAGCCTTCTCTAGTCCATCAAGAGTGAGGTTCCTGCTTAGTGCAACATTCAACTTATCATCACTGTTAAGGTCAAAAAGATTTTGTGCTAAAGGATCAATAACATCTATAACATAAACAGGTGACACATCACTAGGATATCTCATGGCTTCATAAATATTAAATTTAATAATTTCACCATCAAACTCCATCGTGAGTGTTCCAGCATGCACATCAATTTTTGTCCTAGATGTTTTAAGAAATGGTCTTCCTAACAAAATAGGCGTAGGATTAGAAGAATCATCCTCCATATTAAGAACATAAAAATCAGCAGGAAAAACCAATTCATTAACCTGAACCAATACATCTTCTAAGACTCCCTCTGGGTATACGTTAGACCTATCTGCTAATTGAATAATCACACATGTTTCCTTCAATGGTCCAGTATTTAAAGATGAATAAACAGAAAGAGGCATGACATTTATTGAGGCTCCTAGATCTAACATGGCCTTTTCGACTCTAACTTTACCTACTTTACAAGGGATAGTAAACATACCTGGGTCCTTGCATTTAGGAGGTAATTTTTTCTGGAGAACAGCTGAAACATTTTCTCCAACACTTATCTTTTCATTCCCTTTCAACTTCCTCTTATTAGTGCACAATTCCTTCAAAAATTTAGCATATCTAGGCACTTGTTTAATCGCATCAAGTAAGGGAATATTTACCTCAATTTTTCGAAATGTCTCCATGATTTCCTTCTCTTCTTCTTCCTTTTTGGATTTGCTCAATCTTGTAGGGAATGGAGGAGGTGTCACGAAAACTTTTGGTTGTTCTCTGTTAAGGACTTCAGGCTGATCAACTTGATGTTGTGGGATGACTTCCTTTTCAGATTCTTCCCCCGAATTACCTTGCTTTGCTCTACCAGGCTCTTTCAATTCCTTCCCGCTTCTCAAAGTGATTGCACTGGCATTTTGTTTTGGGTTGATGATGGTCTGGGACGGTAATTTGCCTTGAGATTCTAATCGGCTCACAGTTGATGCCAATTGACTTACTTGAGTCTCCAAATTTTTTATCCCCGTCCTCGTCTCCTGTTGAAACTGTTGTGTATTAGTTGCAAGTGATTTAACAATTTCTTCTAGAGACATACCTGAGTTTGAAGAAGAAGATTGTTGCGGTTGAGGAGCAGGCTGTCTAGGCTGGAATTGTTGGAACTGTTGAAATTGCGGCCTTGTCTGATAACTAAAATTGGGATGATCCTTCCATCCAGGATTGTAAGTGTTAGAATAGGGATCATACTTTGTTTGAGGTGGCCCCGGAAATCTTCCAATAGCATTTGCCTGCTCAAATGAATCTTCTTGGAGAGTAGGGCAAGTGTCAGTTGGATGACTGGTTGCAGCGCAAATTCCACAGGCTTTCACCTGTTGCACATTTCCTACAGCCATTTGTTGAACAAGAGAGGTTAGGTTTGCTATTTGATTTTCAAGGGAGGATACATTTACCTCGTTCACCCTTTTCACAGGGGTGTCTTGTCTAAATCCAAACTGCTGTGTGTTAGCAGCCATGATGGAGATCAACTCCCTAGCGGCAGTTGGGGTTTTATTCACTATTGCTCCTCCACTAGCTGCGTCCATCATTTTCCTCTCCATCGGCAACAATCCCTCATAGAAGTACTGAATTAGTAATTGTTCTGAAATCCCATGTTGAGGACAGCTTGCACACAATTGTTTGAACCTTTCCCAATATTCATGCAGGGTTTCCGTATCTCTCTGTTTGATCCCACACACCTCTCTTCTGATATTTGCAGCTCTTGAAGCTGGGAAAAATTTATCAAGAAATAGTCTGACCATCCCTGTCCACGTAGTCACAGAACCTGATGGTAGATAAAATAGCCAATCTTTTGCCCGGTCAGCTAATGAGAATGGAAAAGCCCGCAGCTTTATTTGTTCTTCAGTCACTCCTTGTGGTTTCATACTTGAGCATACCATGTGGAATTCCTTTAGATGTTTGTGTGGATCTTCATTCTCGAGCCCATAGAATTTGGGTAGCAAATGGATCAGTCCGGATTTCAATTCAAACCCCACATCTAGGACTGGATACTGAATGCAAAGTGGCTGTTGATTTTCATTTGGTGCAGCCAGTTCCCTTAAAGTCCTTTCATCATTGGCCATTGCTTGCTTTTGCTCTATTTCAGAATCACTAGAAGAATCAGTTGTTGAATCTGTCAGCTCAACTGCTTGATTCAATCTGGTTTGTTTTAGCAACTTGGTTTCTTTCCTCAATTTCCGAGCAGTTTTCTCGATTTCAGGATCGTATTGCAATTCACCTGTACGAGAACAACGAGGCATAAAAGAAATAAAAATTAAAAATTAAAAACGATAAATGAAAAATTAAATCTGATTAACACCAGTCCCCGGCAACGGCGCCAAAAATTTGATGGGTGTCGAATCCAACAAATAATAATATTTTCTTGCTCTCATAAAAATAAATTGCAATAGTGGTGAGCAAGGTCGAATCCACAGGGACTGGTTAGATTTAATTATTCGGGAAAATTTAAAAACAATGAATTAAAAATAAGGGGGGTTTTGAATTTTTGAATGCGAAATCAAATTATAAATAACGAGTGCGAAATTAAAATGTTTGGAAATATCAAATTGGACAAATATCCAGCCCAAGGTATAATCTCAGTATTGATTCACAGAATTGATCATCGATGCAAGAATAAAATCCTTAAATCATTATCTAAATTGGTTATGGTCATTGATACGATCTAACAACTTATCTCTCCTTACGGTATCGATAATCAAGAGACGCTCGTTAATTATTTCCCTAATCAATAAACAACCCTAGATACGATCTTAGGATTTAATTTATTAATAGCATTAATCACTAGAGAGACGACCAATTCTAGCCAACAAATTCACACGCGTGATTTATTTAAACTAGGTTATATACCCTCACAACATGAGTTGAAAATCAATCTATAGTCAACTATGTTATTTGCCACATATATTAGAAAACCTAAACAATTACGGATTTAGATTCCTAATTGGCCAAGTATCGTTTTGACAATTAAAACAACGTGCACTTTGAATTAATCAATCAAATCAACAACTTAATTATACACAAAGGATATATAAATAGAAAATAAATAAAAGAACAATTGAATTAATTAGGTCTCACAATTCATGCACAATCAATACATCAATTATCCTTAAACTGGAATTAAAATTTAGCTATCCATAAACATTGTTAATCAAAAAGTTAAATCAATGAAATTAAAAGACAAGAAAGTAAAAACTCCAAATTCGAGTCCGGTATCACCGCGTCCTTTCCTCCAAAATTCTGCCCAGATTTCGTTGCCCACTGCCAAGAAAATATCTAGCTCCAATTTTTTCTTTTTCTTTGGATAAGTCTCAGAGTCCCCTCCTTCTTCAATGTGAGTGCTGCCGAATCCTTCCCCTCTCTTGTGGCTGCTGGGCCTTTTCTTTTTATTGAGTATTGTGCCCTTCTTTTTTTTTTTTTTATTCTGGTCCCCTTTTTTATGTCTCAGCTCCCCCAGCAATTCCAATTAACCTCACGTCTGTTTCCGACCTTTCATCTAGGTTAGGTTGGGCCCAAATAATAATTGAGTAATCCCAGCCCAAAACATGCGCCGCATTCTATGTTAAATAAAATTGCTGTTGTTGGAATTGTCTCCAAAGTGAATTGTAAAATAATGTCCAGAAGTCCAGCCCATTAAATATTTGAGGTTGCTGTCTTTCGGAATTAATAAGGCGTGCCCACGCCTTGTTGTTTATCCTTCTCTGATTGGGTATTTTAGAGTTCCAAACTTCTTCCTTCTAATTTGTGATTTGAGTCCATTTTGATCTCAATTCTCCACCTAATCTACAAGTCACAAAATATGATTAATAACTACAATTTAAACATTTAAAATCAATGGAATAAGAGGAAATATCACTAATTAAATAGCAAATATGCACCCTATCAATAGGCGGGAGCGACGCGCTGAAGAAGCCTTGTCGCATGGTCAAATGTACAGGGACCAACATGGTACGGGAGCAGAAAGGTTGGCATCAGCACATGAGCCTAGGAATAGGCAGGAAAGAAGAGCCGAAGCAGTTCGGACAAGAACTCGCAACGAGTTACCAACCTACGGAAGGCTAAACCACGTCCATGTTTTGCCACCACAAAGGCAAGAGTATACATCCAATGTATTCCGGTCACGATGAAAATAGTGAACTGCCCTCTTACGAGTTGGATGACGAAGAGGAAGTAAGTCCCTTCACAGAGGGCCTCCGTAGGTGCCCCGTACCTCATGACTTTGAGATGCCAGAAATAGCAAAATACTCTGGCCGAGGTGATCCTGATGATCACCTGTTAAATTACCGCGCCAGCATGGAAATAGCCGGAGCCACTCCGGCATTGAAATGTAATACCTTTGCTTTAACCCTTGAGGGAAGTGCCATACGATGGTATAAAAAACTCCCTCCTGGCAGTATTCACAGTTGGAGAGATATGAAGACGACTTTTAAAAATGGCTTTGTTTCCTCCAGGCCTGGCCAACTCCCGCTCCAACGCCTTCAGGATCTGGGGCAAGGAAGGGACGAGTCTCTGAAAAGTTACCTAGCTAGGTTTACTGAAGAGATGCATATCTGCGAAAATATCACAGAAGCGGAGATGTTTTCCGCTTTAAAAGGAGGGCTAGATATGACCAGCATGTTCTAGAGGGATGTCCGGAGCAGGAAACCAAGGGATTACAATACCCTGGTAGACCTGATGAAGGAAGAGATTGTATCGGAGGAAATGGCTAGGGCCAGAGATAATCATCCCCAAGGGAGATATTTGGATATTCCAATGAAGCGGACCTCAAGAAAGGAGGAAACAAGGATAGGGTCGGCGGTAACCGAGGTGGCGTGCCTCGCCCATTTCCGGGGACAGGATCTAGCTTTGCTGCAGAAATCACGAAAGCTATCCCTCACTTGCACTCTAACACCCCTTCTCAAAATCCTCCCACGGCTCAAGGGAGACTGGAAAGTGGCCGAAGTGGAAAGCATCCCATGATTGGGGCTTACTGCGCCTATCACAGATATTACGGTCACGCAACGGAGGATTGTAGGGAAATCTGCATGTTAGCTGACCAAAAGGCGCAGGGGAGAAGGGGAGGTGACTATCCCCCCGACACAGGAAGAACTCAAAAAACTGGTGGTCAAAAGTTCAACCGAGCTGATAGGAGAGCTCCGTGGAAGAACTCAACTAAGGAAAGAATTGACAATCGTCAAAGAGACAAGAATAAGGGACAGGATACCGCCTCGGCACATGCTAAAGATACACGGGAACCACTTGTGCCTGTGGCCGACCTCCCCATTCGTGAAATCGACACAATACTGGGAGGCCCCCACCCAGGTGGGAGCACAAATAACTCCCAAAAGAGGTACATCAGAGAGGCCAAACAACTCGCCAACGTGAATTACCATATCCATTCACATCCTTTAGGGATGCCTCGGACAGAGCCAATCACATTCACCCAAGACGATGCCATTGGAGTACATTTCCCCCACAACGACGCATTGGTTATCAGGGTAGTGGTGGCTCGAAATGGGTTATCACGGATGATGGTTGATGACGGTGCCTTGGTAAATGTGATTTACAGGATAACGTTCGATAAAATGGGGATCAGCACTCCCCTTATTCCGTCCCGGATCCAATATATGGATTCACGGGAGACAGCATAACCCCAAGAGGATCCATAACCCTAATAACTGAGGTGGGGCAAGCACCAACTATTTCTAGAATCCCCATGGAATTTTTGGTTGTGGACAAAATATCCTCCTATCATGGCTCAATTGGGAGACCAGGCCTCATCGACTTGGGGGCTGCAACGCATACGAAATACATTTGCATGAAATTCCCCACGGAGCATGGCATTGCAATTGTAAGGGGAAGCCAAACTGAGTCGCGGGCCTGTTACACTAACGCAATCCGAAAGTTTCAAGATCGAAGCTTGAACATGATTAGCGATGTAGCCATGGCCGAGGCTGCTCCAGACCCTGAAAGATTAGGTGGAGAGCTCTTTGAAAATAAGGACATCACGATGACACTAGAAGAAGACTTGGAAGATCTGGACCCAAGAATTGCAGGAGACAATTGCTCCACCTCGGCAGAAAGGCTAGAATACTTCGGCGTAGACCCACATGACCCAATCAAGGAATTGCAGATTGGGTTGGATTCACCAATTGAATACAAAGATCAATTGAAGAATTTCTTACTTAAAAATCTCGATGTATTCGCGTGGAAGCATGGCAACATGATTGGGATTGATCCTAAAGAGGCCTGCCACAGACTCCAGATTGACCCTCGAATCCCCGGGCATAGGCAGAAGAGAAGACCCATGAGTTCAGACAAATATGAGGCCTTGAAAGACGAGGTCACGAAGCTGTTGAAAAATGGCTTCATCAGAGAATCCCGCTATCCGAAGTGGGTATCAAACCCTGTGTTGGTACCAAAACACAATGGGAAATTGAGGGTATGTATTGATTTTTCAAACTTGAACCGGCATGTCCAAAAGACAGTTTCCCACTGCCCCGGATCGATCAGTTGGTTGACTCAACAGCAGGGCATGAACAGCTAAGCTTCATGGATGCCTACTCCAGGTACAATCAAATCCCCATGTGTGAATCGGACGAGGAGCATACTTCGTTTATAACAGATAGAGGACTCTATTGCTACAAAGCAATGCCATTCGGCTTGAAAAATGCGGGAGCTACCTATCAAAGGCTGGTGAATCGCATGTTTTCAGAACAATTAGGAAACACCATGGAGGTGTATGTCGATGATATGTTGGTCAAAAGCATGGTCGCCGCGGATCATATCCGCCATTTATCAGAGACCTTCGAGGTGTTAAGGAAATATCGAATGAAGCTCAATCCAGCGAAGTGTGCATTTGGGGTAGTGTCTGGGAAGTTTCTTGGATTCATGGTGAATAAGAGAGGAATCGAAGCTAATCCCGAAAAAATCAACGCTTTGTTGAACATGCAATCGCCTCGAAGTCCAAAAGAAGTGTAAAGCTTAACGGGGAGAATTGCGGCCTTGAATCGATTCGTCTCCAAATCTACTGACAAATGCTCGCCATTTTTTAAGGTCCTCAAAGGGGGAAAGCGATTCCAGTGGACACTGGAATGTGAACAGGCTTTCGCCGACCTTAAAGCATCTTTGGGACGGCCCCCATTACTATCAAAACCAAAATCCGGCGAGCCTCTCTACTTGTATTTGGCTGTATCCAAAGAGGTTATCAGCTCAGTGTTGATCAGAGAAGAGGATGGGAATCAGTTCCCAGTGTATTATGTGAGCAAAGCCATGATAGATGCGGAGACACGATACCCAGACATGGAGAAACTCGCCCTCTCGTTACTCACAGCCTCTCGCAAACTTCGTCCCTACTTTCAAGCACACTCAATACGCGTGCTCACCAACTTTCCCATGAGACAAGTGTTGCAAAAACCAGACGCATCTGGAAGGCTACTGAAATGGGCAATAGAAATCAGCCAGTTCGACCTACATTATATGCCTCGGACCGCTGTAAAGGGCCAAGCGCTGGCGGACTTTGTAGTTGAATTCACACATCCCCCTGAGGTTGAAATGGTAGCTAACACGGATGACAGCCAAGAGTGGAAATTGTTCGTTGATGGGTCCTCGGCTGATGGGCGATCCGGCGCATGCATATTTGTAGCGACCGAGAATTTTCGTGATTTTATTCAAATAAATTTTTTAAAAGCGTGTCGCTTCGACTTTGCCCATCATTTAGTTATTTATTTTTAAACGTGTGCTCGTCTAGCCAATTAAGTGAAATTAAATTTATTTAAATACTTAGTCAAATTTTAATTTTATCAAAAATATTTCAATATCACAGTTTATTTTCAAAGCCCGAGTATTAATTATATTAAGTCCCAATTTTAAATGTTTTAATTCAATCCAACTTATCGAGCCCAAATGTTTTACCAATCATTCAAGTCCTTTTAACAACCCAATCAATACATTCTTGGCCCAACTAAATCAACAACTTATCTTCCAAGTATTTCCTTACACAACCATATTCACTTCCAAAATTCTCACAATTTTTCCATAAATCAAGATTTAACCTAAACTACCATGTTTAACACCTAAATCAACTATTAAATAGATCCCCCACCTCTTTTCTCTCGACACACAGACCTTCAACTCTAGCAAGGTAACATTCTTCCTCCCACCTCCAATCGATCTTCATACCAAGTTATTCCACATGAAGAATTCACCTCCCAAATCAGCCGGAAAACTCAACCTGAACATTACCAAATCGCCGCCTCCACCACCGTTATCACCATCATCACCAACCACCACATACATCCATCAACAACAACTAAAACTCAGACTCAAATTATCAAGAACCGACCAGACCCAGCCCGCAATCACTGTACCACAAATCCGCCAACACCGCAGTCGAAACCACCACCGCCACTCAAGCCGCCACTACAAACTCGAGAAAAATCACCGCTGCTGCCCACTTCTATTTTTGACATCCAATCAAAACCCAAAACCAAGAAATAAAACTTAACCCAAATACCTCACCTTCGACCGCCGTCTGGTTGGCCGGAGATTTTCCGGAGTCACAACTCAAAAAAACTCAACCACCACTGCCATAGTCAGCCTCTAACCACACTCCCACAATCTGCGAAGAACAAACCATGACTGACCCTCCCAATCGGACTCTCAGCCACCCTCGAGCCACAGCCAATCAATCGCCACTGCCCAACTCCAAACTTCACATCAATCGACACCCAAAATACCCAAAATCGATAAACAAACAGAACCCAAATATTTACCTCGACCGTCGATTTTTTTGACTGGATTCCCGTCGATACACACGACGTCGAAATCGCTCCGCCTTCGTTTTTTTCGCACCCAAGGGCCAAGAATACGCCTTCCTTCCACACACACCCTAATCGCCGCCATGTGACGACGGCGACAGCGCTGGAAGCGCCGGTGACGGGAGAGGCTCGATCGCCCTCTTCTCTGTTTTCGCCTGAATGTGTGATGAACAGAGAGAGGGTGATATATGTATATGTATATATTTTAATTTTTATAAATTATATACTTTAGTCCCCGAATTTTAAAAGTTATCTATTGTAGTCCCTTCTAGTTTAAAAGCAATTATTTCAGTCCTTACAATGTTTAAAATGTCTTATTTCAGTCCCTATTCTTAAATTAAGTTATTTTTCTGTCCTTTAGTTTTGAAATATTTATCTTTAGTCCCAAGCTTTCAATTGAGTCTATTTTTACCCAAAGTTTCTGCTGAAATATAATTTGGCCAGAAACTTTTTTGAGTTGGTCAATTCAGTTCCTAATTTCAATTAATTTCACAAATTAGTCCTCAACTCTTCAATTGAGTATAGTATGACCCTGAGTTTTGACTAAAATATAATTTGGTCAGGAACTCTCCGGGTTTATCAATTTAGTCCCTAATTTCAATTATTTGCACAAAGTCCCAAATCTTTACACTTTACCATTTCAGTCCGAGCTTTACACTTTTAAATTCTTTCAATTCAATCCTCGAATTTACTTTTATTTATAAAACCTTAATTTCAAGTTTCTAATAGAAAATTATTTATTTTAGGGCTAGACGAGGCGCGGAATTTTCAAGAAAGCTAGAATCATTTTTAAGCAAGTTCAGAAATATCTTAAGGTAGGTTCATTACTTCAAAAATCTTTTATCTTATATGCGCAATATTAAGTAAACCCGTATTGTAAATTTATGCATGTGATTACGTAATTTATGAGAATTAATTGCCCTCGAGCCTAGATCCACATGTCTTCGAGCATGGACCAATTGCCTTCGGGCCTAGATCCACATGTCTTCGGGCATGGACCAATTGCCTTCGGGCCCGGATCCACATGTCTACGGGCATGGACCAATTGCCTTTGGGCCCAGATCCACATGTCTTCGGGCATGAAAATTTATGATGTATGAGATCCACTTGCTATTGCATGAGAATGAGAATTTATGAATTAAGTTGCATGATTATATGTATTATTTACTGTACAGTTTATTTAATTTGCGCTGAACCTACTGAGTATTTCTATGAAATGCTCACCCCTATTTTTAAACTTACAAATTGCAGATTTCGGAAATGGTGGCGAATGAAAGGGCAGTGGTGGCAAATAATAATGAAGCTATATTTTTTTTTTTAAAGTCACGATTCATGAATAGTGTCAATTTATTTATATGTCGTTATATTCAAATATGATATTTAAAGTCAAGAACATCGTCAATTTAATTATTTGTCGTTACTTTCTTGAAAGTTAAGATTTCAACGTTTTTATGCAGTTATCAAATTTAATTTACTTACTATTAAAATTTTTCACATAAATATGATGTTTAGAATTCAATTTTTTTTCCGCAATAAAATTAGATTTAAAGGAGAAGTGACGTCCCGAGCTTCACGGAATTTGGGGCGTTACAATATTGTTAGTAAGCCCAGAGGGGTTTAAATTACACAGCGCAATCCGCTTCGAATTCAAAGCCTCAAACAATGTTTTCGAATATGAGACGTTATTAGCCGGGTTAAGACTTGCGAAAGCCTTGAAGGTCAAATCCGTAGTGGCCAATAGCGATTCGAATCTTGTTGTGAGCCAATTCAACGGGCAATTTTCTGCCAAAGAACCTTCTATGGTCGCTTACTTGAAGAAAGTAAGAGATTTGGCTGTGCACTTCAGAAAAATGGAGTTGCAACACATCCCCAGAACAGAAAATTCCAACGCTGATGCGTTGTCCAAAATAGCAAGCAGCAGCGATTCAGAGTTACACAATCTAATTCCAGTTGAGCGCATGTTGACTTCATCTATTGAGCCAGGACCGGAGATTTTGGCGATTGAAGAAGAGAGGTCCTGGATGAACCCCCTGGTCGCATATTTGAAGCACCAGACAGTGCCAAACGAGCCAGAGGCAGCTCGGAAATTACAAAAATATGCTGCAAATTTCCTGCTCTTGGATGATATACTTTATAAACGAAGCTACACCTCTCCGTTACTAAGATGTGTGGGGCTTCAGGAAGGTCGGTATGTAATGAGAGAAATCCACGAGGGCATATGTGGCAACCATGCCGGGGCGTTGTCGCTAGCCCAGAAAGTCCTCAAATAGGGATATTTTTGGCCTACTATGCGAAAGGATTCCCATGACTTCGTTCGCAAGTGCGATAAATGCCAAAGACACGCAACCATACCATATCAGTCACATCACAAGCTAACTGTGGTAACCAGCCCTTGGCCTTTTGCAAAATGGGGGGTTGACATTATTGGTCCTATGCCTAGAGGATCTGGTAACAATTGCTTTGCGATAGTAACGATTGACTACTTCACCAAGTGCGTCAAAGCGGAACCTTTGATGAAGATCACCGAGGCCAACACCACCAAGTTCATTTGGAAAAATATCATATGCCGATTCGGGATACCACATTCGCTGGTTAGTGACAATGCGAAACAGTTCAAAAACAGAAGCGTCGATGAGTTGTGTGACGATTTGAGAATTAAGAAGCTGTTCTCATCTCCACATCACCCATAGGCCAACGGACAGGTCGAAGCGGTGAATAAGACCATAAAAAATACCCTGAAAAGGAAGTTGGAATTCAGAAAGGGCACATGGGTAGATGAACTCCCACAGGTGTTATGGGCGCTTCGAACCACCTCGCACACCGCTACTGGTGAAACACCTTTCTCGCTGGCTTACGGAGCCGAAGCGGTATGCCCCATTGAAATCGGAATCCTTTCACTTCGTCAAATTCATTATGACAAAGTTAGGAACGAGGAAGCGCAAAGGGCCGGTTTAGATTTCCTCATGAAAAAGCGGAATGATTCTCAAGTGGTAATGGCAAAATACCAGAAAAAGATGGCTCGATACTACAACAAAAGAGTAAAGAGCCGACGCTTTAATATTGGGGACTTGGTCCTCAAAAAGGTTCTTCCTTCAACACAGGAGCCAGGAGTAGGGACTCTACGTCCTAACTGGGAAGGCCCTTACAAGGTCGCTGCCGAGGTGGTACCCGGAACATACATAATTGAGGACTTGTCTGGAGTACCTCTATGTAATCCTTGGAACGCGGACCACCTTCGTCGTTATTTTCAATAAAACTAAATTCCTCCTCTATGATTGCAACATTATCATATGATTTCAAAAAATCGTGGGCGAGCTGCGCTAAAAATTACGTCAATCTCTATATTAGACAGACATAATGGATAAATGCACGTTCCGAAATTATTTTGGTCATGATGCCATATGTCCACGCTATGCATAAAAAATTGTTAGGAACAAGGGACTCTCATCAGGTTAAACTACGATCACCATGTAAGGATTGGGAGTTTTAGTACGACCAAAGGGAGTTCATACAAAAACTGTGTATACAAATCTTTAAAAGTATAACTTGGACGCGTGCAAATGTTTGTCACAATCAAATCTCACTGGTAAACACAAATGCTTCGAACCACTCAGATCTAAGGTACTGTACTCATTAACCGTCATTCTCCGCGCAATACGTTTGGAATCATTCAGATTTAACCAAATATTGTCGTACAAACCAAAATTCTTGGTGCGTTAAATTAGCCCATACATACGGAGCGCTCTCTTGTGCGAAGTGATACTTTTACACATATATTTGGACAAATCGTTTGCAAGCCATATGTATACTGAATGCTGTGTGAATACGCGTAAAAGACAAACGTAAAAAATGCTTATGTTGTTTTGGTTGCAAAAATCACACGCCTCCGCCAGGCATGAACTTTGTTAAAAACGAGGGACTCCGGCGTATTTACACTGCGACATTAACAGAAGTTATCACTCAAAAGTTGGTCAAAATCAGATCTAACCAGCAAACGTGAACGCATTAAGCTGGTTAAATCTGAGGGACTAGACATTTTAGACATTTACAGACATTTACAATTTCCCACATATCATAATGCAATTACGGAGTATCCGCACTTGGAAATACTCATGTTTAAACAGTTGGAAGCAAATATGAATAAACTATTCCATTCATGAAAATGAGGCATGTACAAATCAAATGAAGGTTACATTTACAATATCAGGTGCCGGGGCACTTACAAAAAAAAAAAAAAAAAAAAAAAAAAAAAAACGAGAAGAAGAAAACAAAAACAAACTAAACTAACAAATGCAGAAGAAGATTATTGTGGAGGAGGGACATCTTCCAAGGAGCCCTTTTCAGATGCGTCCAGAGGATCCGCAGGATCACCATGAGGCTCGGGGTAAAAAGCCTCAATGGAGGACAAGTCCAATGTCGAAAAAGCTTCCTTCACGTCCCCCAAGGCCATCCTGGCCCCCAGGTTCCCGAAGACCCTCTGCATAGCCTCGTATTCTGGGGTATCTTCAAAAGTATCTTTGAAGTTCTGAACTGCCTTCGAAACTTCTTCACCCAGAACCTCCTTCACCCTAGCTGCAATAGTACGCTCCAAGGCCTCAGCAATTCTGGAGTCAATATGTTTCTCCAGGGAAGTATAATCCTCCTCAGCCTTCTTCCTAGCCTCCAGCTCCCTCCCCAGCTTTTCATTAATTACTACCACCTCAGACTCCAGCTTCAACTTGGTTGCATTAACGGCGGCCAGAGCCTCAGAGGTGATTGACTGCGCTTGGTTGGAATCATCTAGTTTTTTGCACAGAACCGCCATATCTAATTCAGAAGACCGGAGATCATGCTTCAGTTTGTCATTGTCCTCTTGGAGGCGCTTCGCATTAGCCCTCTCTTCTGAAGAAGATTTGCGGGCTATGGACAGCTGGGCCTTGGGGTCATTGATTTCCTTGAGCATATTATCAGCGTGGCGGAGAGCAGTCTCAGCATCCCTTTTGTCCCGTTGAGCTACCTCCACGGAGGACTCTACCTCGTCAATGAGGGCCAGAGCTCTGGCGTTCATAGCCTTGGCAGCGAGCAGCTTCCGAGATGGAGTAGCACTGGAGGAAAAGGCGGCCCAACCCTCTGTCCAAAACTGCTCCGTAATTAAGGCCGCCCTAGTTGGTGGCAAACTGAGGGAGTCGAACAACGAAGGGCTGAAAGTGACATCTCTGGGGAGGATGCTAGTTTTGATATACTTGAGCTCTTCCGCCCCCTCTGGTGTCACTTCATAGGCCAAGCCTGGAATGGGCACAGAAGGCTCATCCTCCAGGTCTTCTATCATGGGAGGCGGAGGTGCAGAGGTTGATTCCTTGCCCCTACCTCTTCTGAGTCTCTTCAGAGGGGCGGGCTCCTCCTCAGGGGCATGTTCAGATATGTCCTTGGACGAAGGAGGCGGCACTGAGGCATCCTTAGCCTCCCTGTCTCTCTTAGACCCGCCCCTGTCAGACCACTTTCCTTTCCCCTTTGTAAGGACTCCCTTAGGGTCGGCCTCCTTCTCTGTGTTAGGCTTCTGAGGGCCCACAGGCAGCAGAGTAAGCGGTGGCATTAGGGCTGGAAGAGGGCCCTGAAGTTGGTCCGTTGACGCCTCGGAGACCTCCTTTGCCACCCCCACTTGCAAGTTGGCCAATACCACCTTTTGTTTCCTTTCCACTTCACTGCCATGGTGAAGTGCAGGGGGAATCTTCGTAGCCATGAGACCTTTCAGAGAAATATTTGGAAAATCCTTAGAACCTAGCAAGAAAAAGAGGGAAATGAGGCTACGAACAGAAAAAGCATGATATATAAAAGCAGTAACAAAGCAAACTCACCCATGGCTCGCATAAGACCGTGTTTGACGAATAGTTTGTTTTGTTGAATAACCCCTTGAAAGGTTCCCTTGTAAGCAAACAGACGCCTAACGGCCGCTAAATCCGCATCAGGGAGTAGGCGTGCAAAAGTGTCACCTGTCACAAATCGGAAACATGTTAAAATCCAGCAAAGGAAGGTGAATGGAAAATAAAAAAAATGACACATGACACTCAAGGACACTAAAGCAAATGCAAGACTCACTAGGAATGGAAAGAGTTCGGGGAACAGAAATTTCTGGACAAGGGTCCACAGGAGAGCTCTACCACTCCCCGGCAACCCAGAACCACTGGATCCTCCAGTTCTTTATTGAGGTTGGGTGACCAGTGATAACTGGAGGATACGACCCCCTAGGAGACAAGTAGTACCAATCCTTGACGTCCGACCTCACATCTCTCTTCCTTCTAACTGATTTCTTCAAGGTGTAGAGGGTATGAATGATGTACAGTGGGATGGGATGGTCAGGGTTGACCTCTTGCCACACCAGCCAAGTGCCCACTGCCTGTGTCCAAAAGTTGGGAGCCAGCTGGTAGGGACACAGGTTATAACTCCTAAGCAATGCCCTGAAGAAGGGGTGAAGGGGTAGCCTCATCCTGCAGGAAAGAGCATCGTAGCATATGGCAGCTTGACCTGGAGGAGGGCTGCAAGGTCGGCAAGAAGATGAGGGGTACACCAATTGAACCCCTTCTGGAATTCTAAATTTTGCTGGAGCCCCAGCCAAGTCAATCCTTCGGATTTCAGTGGCGACCTCGCTGCTCTCCCATGACTCTGGGTTTGGATCAGGATCAACGTGATAGCCTGAAGCTTTGTTGATCTGGTCGACCCAACCCTCCACTTGAGCAACCTCCTCTGCAGACAAACCCAATCCTTCCCTATGAGCCCTAAACGGTGCTCTAACGATTAAGCCAAGGTCCTGGTGACCAGAAGAAGAGCTGGCCGCCTCTTCTCTCCTCAGATCCCTGTCTCGTTTGCTCCGAAGCTCTGCCAAAGATGCCTCTTCCTCGGATGACAGATGAGCCATGTAGGTCTGATGTTTATCTTCTTCGCTATCAGAATCACTCAAATAGATTATGCCACTGTTTTTCCTATTTCTCCTCTTAACCTGCTCCCTAAAGAAGCGGGAACTAAAAATCGATAAAGAGATGGGGCAGAAGCCTCTGACAGGAACCGCCATGGGGCAGAAGCCTCTGACAGGAACCGCCATGGGGCAGAAGCCTCTGACGGGAACCGCCAT
This sequence comes from Ligustrum vulgare, assembly GCA_963555705.1. NCBI lineage: Eukaryota > Viridiplantae > Streptophyta > Magnoliopsida > Lamiales > Oleaceae > Ligustrum > Ligustrum vulgare. Next base: position 98,060,999 of record OY743168.1, read on the forward strand.
TGCTAACATTTCCTGTGAACCCGTTCCCCCAACTCTTCCCATTTTTTCTTTTGTTTTAAAGGTGGGTCAGACTCAACGAAAGAAAAACAAGGTGCAAAAACAAAATTTTCAAACCCACAATGAGAAACTAAAAATAGAAAAGTTTCGCATATACAGAGACCAAGAAGTTTACCTTCAGGTGACGAATGCGTGAAATTGTGCACTGGGAATGGAGAACTCGTCGGTAAAGAAACTGTGAAACAGTAAAGGCGGACGCTGGGTAGAAAACCCTTGAGGAGAAGACTTGAAACTTGCAGGAAAGAGAGAAACGGAGCAAGCTTTCGCCAAGATATTGCTGCAAAAGACTCTTAGAAAGTGGTAGAAAGGGAAAATGATGAAATGAAGAAGGATTTATAGGGATCCCAACAATCTAGATTCCTTGATCTTTGTGAGCCGTATGATTAATGTGATTAACTCATGCTTCTTGGAGAATGGGCTAATCAAAGCGCCAGCCGTCAAAGGGATGGACAAAACCGTTCAGCTACCACAGTGAATACCACGTGCAGGGAGATACTTGTGACGACCCGAATTCTCGACCATTCGAGTGCCACTAAAAGTGACTCATATCATATTATCGAGACTTAAATAGAAATGTAAAATTATTCAAAAGAATAATTAGAATCCCATAATTTTATTTGTGAATAAAAATAGAACATAATTTTCTTACATAAAGTTCAACATAATTATCTCATCAATCTTAACCACTTTTGCCACTTCCATGTTGACCGCCTCGAACCTTCAATTATCTGAAAATGGTAAATATCGTGGAGTGAGATTTATAAAATCTCAGTAAGTATACCAAGCATAAATTTTCTTTTGAAAGCATATGGATCATTTTCATCATAACATAGGATAGGATCGAAATACTCATAAACATAGGGAGACACAAGAATTTTACCGAACTTAAATGGCAAGAATTCTTATGTGTAGCGCTACTAAACTCCGGTCCCCTTAGCATAATCATAAACATATCATATGGAACCCATAACAATCTTGTGAGATTGATTTCATAGCAATGATCCAAACATTTTCATAAAAACATAAGATATACTTACTTTTCATAAAAACATAAGGTGTATTTACCTTTCATAAAAACATACTTACTTTTCATAAAAACATAAGATATATTTACTTGTCATAAAAACATACTTACTTTTCATAAAAACATAAGGTGTATTTACCTTTCATAAAAACATACTTACTTTTCATAAAAACATAAGATATACTTACTTGTCATAAAAACATACTTACTTTTCATAAAAACATAAGGTGTATTTACCTTTCATAAAAACATACTTACTTTTCATAAAAACATAAGATATACTTACTTGTCATAAAAACATACTTACTTTTCATAAAAACATAAGGTGTATTTACCTTTCATAAAAACATACTTACTTTTCATAAAAACATAAGATATACTTACTTGTCATAAAAACATACTTACTTTTCATAAAAACATAAGGTGTATTTACCTTTCATAAAAACATACTTACTTTTCATAAAAACATAAGATATACTTACCTTTTAAAAGATTAAAATGAAGTGTAGTAGTAAATGGACCAAAACTTTCTTGACCACCTTGAATTTCTCTTACTTGTGGATTTTGTCAAGAGATTGAAAATAAGTGTATATGTGTAGAGTTGTGTGTAAAAGAGATGGGTTTAAATAGATGTATAAAGTTGGCATATTGTAAACATAATCATTCAATTCTATTAATTTTAACACATCCTTTTCTTAAAGTAAAGCACCATTCATATACTTTTCCATATTTATACAAATATTATGCTCTTCATGATTACATATAATGGAGTCTTATCAACCATTCATATACTTTTCCATATTTATACAAATATTATGCTCTTCATGATTACATATAATGGAGTCTTATCAACCATTCATATACTTTTCCATATTTATACAAATATTATGCTCTTCATGATTACATATAATGGAATCTTATCAACCATTCATATACTTTTCCATATTTATACAAATATTATGCTCTTCATGATTACATATAATGGAGTCTATAATTCATTCATATACTTTTCCATATTTATACAAATATTATGCTCTTCATGATTACATATAATGGAGTATATAATTCATTCATATACTTTTTCATATTTATACAAATATTATGCTCTTCATGATTACATATAATGGAGTATATAATTCATTCATATACTTTTCCATATTTATTAAATTAAGATTCTCATAATTATTATATATAATGGAACCTCTCATGCTTGCATATATTTTCTTAATTTCAATAATAAAAATAATTTTTGTATAAATAAATATTGGGATAACATTGAATTAAGTACTTGGACTTAATATACTTTAAATCAAGAGAATGGAGATATTTTTAGAAATTCGGAATTTAATTTAAAATCGAACGATCTCGATTATTTCTTGACTTGGCTATACGAATACGTCGTGGCGTTAACTTAATAAAAATGGGTGAAATAGTAGCGACACGATTTTCTATTAAAATAATTATTAATCGCGTAAAAATTCTTGGTCGCTACAAACTTACCCCCTTAAAATAATTTCGTCCTCGAAATTAAACTTACTTGATCTTATGATTTCTGAACACTTAATCAGAATCTCTTCTTCTTCTTCTTATGTAGCATCATCGCTACCATATTTAACCCAACCATATTTAACCCACTGGACTTTGACTAAATGCATCAATTTGTTTTCTTAAGACATGAACTTTTCTATCAATAATAGACATATGTCTACTCATAAATTCTTCTGAATCAAAATGAAAATTCCCAATCGTATGTGATATTTCATCATATCTTGTAGTACTCATGTAACCTGTCACTTATCATCGTATCATGTAACCTCAAATATTCGTATTAATATCTCTAAAATCTTTACTAACATATCATACCATAATAATTTGTCATTTCTTCTTATCACCAAATATCCCAAAATAATTAAAACGATTACCTGAATATTTTCTATGTAATATACCCAAACATGTTATTCACATATCAACATAATCATCAGTTTATTTTTCCAATATTTGTAACCCAAAATTTCTGCAAAATTCAATAAACAAATATCTCCCAAATAATTAAAATTCTTAACTCAAATATCATAACATTTCCCGTAAGGTATTCCTTTCACTTGCACAAACTTATTAATCCTGATTCAATACAGTCCTTATTTCACTTTCACGTATCCCCGTATTATTTCTATACCTTGATTATTATATCAAAATATCAGTACCCAAAATCCAAGAAAATATTCCATATCTCAAATCCCGTCATCATCAAATCTTCCTTTTATCAAGAAAGTAAACGGCGCATAAACTCTTGTTCCCTCTTTTCCATTATTCTATTCCGCGCTTTCTTGCTGGAATCAATATCACGCGGATTCCCTCTGATCCTTAATGCTTTTAAATAGTTCATGCTGGGAAGATGTTAGATCCATCAAAAACATGGATATCATTCTTACAAACATTCGCAAGTATTATTCCAGTCTTCCAATGAATGATCTGAGGAAAATCTATTGAATAAGACTCGAAAGATTGAGGTTGCTGATGGCTCATGGTGTTTCAGAAGATGTTCGCTGGTTGATCGAAGCAAAGGTTCGACTATCTGGTGAATTACCTATGACATTTCCAAAGCACATGCCTGGTTTAGGCAAAAGCACATTCGCAAAGAAACGAAGAGCAAAAAGGCTGAATGGTTGCTACAAATGTGCTCGTTGGAACTGTGATACTCGTTGCAAAACAGTAGGATATTCTTCTACTAATCGGGATGATAAAATCAAGTTCATAAAGGGTGGACTGAGTAAGGAGTCTTTGGATGATATTCGACTGACTCTTGAGACGCACCCAAGTGGTTATGTGCAACGTGAACTTCTCTCCTTATACGCTCAGTTTAACGAGGACAAAAATCGTTATAGTCTCCAAAATATAATAGCAAAAGATCCTGTTTGCCAGTCTGTTTTACAAAATGAGGCTTCTGGCAGTTCAACAATGATATAAGGTAAATCTCTTGATACACATTTAAAATATTTTGCTGTTTTCTTTCACGCGTTTTGGAAATAAAATATATTTTCCTTTCTCGAGTTTTGATAAAGCTGGAAATAAATATATTTTCCTTTCTCGAGGTTTGATAAAGCTGGAAATAAATATATTTTTGGTAAAACAGTCAAAAGTTGGCCGATTTTGTCAAAAGTAAATCTTTACTTTTTCAGAATCAATCAAAAACAGTAAGTTTTTCCGGCTTTAAATAGCCAAACATATTTCATAGTTCAGGCATCCCAAAATCACATCTTCTTCGTAAGTTTTCTCTTCTATACTATCAAAGATGGAAGCACCAAAACTTCGACAAATCAAAACTATTTGTGTATTTTGTGGATCAAAAGTGGGGAAAGGCTTCAGTTATCTAGAAGCGGCCGTAGATCTTGGAAAGAAACTGGGGGAAAAAGGTATCACTCTTGTGTATGGGGGTGGTAGCAGTGGTCTAATGGGTTGTGTTTCCCAATCTGCTCTTGCAGAGAAATCAAAAGTAATCGGTGTCATACCTGTCCCTTTGGTAGATGTTGCAGGAAAAACACGAGGGCATGAAGTTCAAACCTTATCCATCCATGAACGCATAACTTGTATGCTATATGGTTCTGATGCCTTTATAGCCCTGCCCGGAGGTTTTGGTACCTTAGAAGAAATCTTTAACATTACCTCGTGGGCTCAACTAGATCTCCATACTAAGCCTATTGGGCTTCTGAATGTTAACAATTTCTTTGATGGCTTGTTAACCTTTCTTGATTATGCTGTGGAACAGGGATTCATCTCTCCATTTTCCAGAAGGCTCCTTATTTCTGCTCCTACTATTGATGAACTACTGGATAAGCTGCAGTCATATATCTCAATACAAGATCCAGCAGGGGTTAAGATAGATTGGTCGCAAGGAAGGGGAATCAAGCGAAAATGGAGTCCGGTTAATGTAAACTTAACTTTATGAATCTTAGAATAGGTGGGGGTAGAGTACGGAGTATTCTTACTCTCGAGACACCCCTCTAATTTCCTAGGATTTCCTTAATGTTTAAATCTTGTGTGTACCTCAAAGGTTCCAGGTGGTAGATTACGGAGTATTCTTACTCTCGAAACACACCTCTTTGAAGGTTTCTTTATTTCCTCAAAAGGTCAGAGGTGGTAGGATACGGCTACTCCGGAAACACATCTCTCAATTTGAGGAATTTCCCATGTTGCTTTCTTTTGCTTTTGCGTGTTTCATGTATTTCTTTCCAGTGTGACTCTTGTGTGTTCTCCTTACGAGAAAATAATAATATCTCTGTTATCATCTACTAAATCTCGTTTGTGATGTAAATGAATTTGCATGTCTAACCTCAATTCTCTTAGTGATTGCATACCATACTATGCTCTTAATTCCAAACGATAAAATTCTAGGCAGAGTTTCCTTTGAAATTTGGACTTATTCAAACCGTAAGCATACTTCATAACTCACAATAATAAATAATTCCACATTTGATCACAACGATCTAAAAATTGACCACAATTTCATCAAACTTCAATATCATAAAAAAATATTCCAGAAAATCAATTCATAATTCCTCAACATAGAAATTTCAAATCATAGTCGTCAATATCACAATATCACTTCCTTCAATACCTTAATTGGCTCAAAAGATTACTCATACTTATATTTATAAGTCATAAATCATATTCCCAAAATTTAATCACAAGGCCAAAGTTCATAATAAATTTCTCTTCAATATAGAAGCATAATTCACTTACTCAACATAATAGCCATTACTTAATTCCCAATAACCAAATCTTTAAATCTCTAACTTCATAATGCTTCTCATAAAAGTCTCATTAAAATCATATCACTTATAATCTTAACATCTCATAAAACTTCATAAAATTGGCTCGCTATTTCTCATTAAATCTAAATGATAGATAATCTGAACATATTTCTAATCATTTCTGTTGACTTCTTATACTTAGTGCCATGTCTAAAATCAATTATGCAAAGTCCATTTAAGGTTCATCATTTCTAAACTCGAGGACAACAATTATTTTGAAAATCATTCTTAAGTCATATTATTCCCATTATGCTCAACACCCGTTCTCTTTCTTTCTTTCCGAATTTTTTTCAGAATTGAAACTTGAAGAGTGGTACCAATAATCATCCACAGTTTTTCCTTGCTTTTAAGCAAAGGTAGTGATAAAGGGATAAATTATTGAACCGAAAATTGAAACTTGAAGAGGAAGTACTAATAACCATCCACAGTTTTTCCCTTGTTTTTACACAAAGGTAGTGATAAAGGGATAAATTATTGTACAAATTCATTATTAATTTTGTTTGTTTAATATATTATTCCATATATTTTTTGGCAAAAGTTACGAACCAACTTATTTTTCTAATTTAGTCAGTCTTACTAAGCTTAATATGAACCAAAATTCATATCAATATCCTCTATGTCTCATGATTCTACATAAAAAGGAATAAATTAAAATTCAGGCTTCTATCAATTCATATCATACTCAACATGTATATTTCACTTAAAGATTCATAACATATGAAGATTTCATACTTAACATGTCTTAATAAAATCGTAAATGACTTGCAAAGCATATAACATACCTGGTTCGAGGAGTCAATACGTGGAGAGTGACATAGTAGAGTGATGAGTTAAAATATTTCATATAATCTTATTTTCCTTTAATCAACAATAATTTAATGTGGTTGTATCCAAATCAACATTTTCTTGAATCATAATTCCTAATTAATCACAGTCTTCAAAACAAATCCAATATCGATATAGTAATTATCTCCCCATCAATAATTAATAACTTAACCCAAATAAAATTTATCGTCAAATCTTATTTTTCCTTTAGTCCCCGAACTTCTAGAAATTTATCAAAGACATCAATATAAACATCATATCACTAACTAATTATATTCCATAAAATTTTCAGGACATTACAAATTCCCTTGCTTAAAATGAATTTTGTCCTTGAAATTCGCACATCAAATTTCATCATGCTTTTCAAAATCATAACCATACTTGACATGTGAAAATTCAACTTTTTTTTTTATAATGAATAGTGATTTCGTTCACTGTTCATCATGAATAGCACGTCGTTTTACTGTTCACGTGAATAGTGATTTTTTTTTTTTTTTTTTTAAAGAAATAAAATTTCAAAAATCTACAGAATCGTTTTTAAAACTCTTGTCTCTGATACCAACTGTGACGACCCGAATTCTCGACCATTCGAGTGCCACTAAAAGTGACTCATATCATATTATCGAGACTTAAATAGAAATGTAAAATTATTCAAAAGAATAATTAGAATCCCATAATTTTATTTGTGAATAAAAATAGAACATAATTTTCTTACATAAAGTTCAACATAATTATCTCATCAATCTTAACCACTTTTGCCACTTCCATGTTGACCGCCTCGAACCTTCAATTATCTGAAAATGGTAAATATCGTGGAGTGAGATTTATAAAATCTCAGTAAGTATACCAAGCATAAATTTTCTTTTGAAAGCATATGGATCATTTTCATCATAACATAGGATAGGATCGAAATACTCATAAACATAGGGAGACACAAGAATTTTACCGAACTTAAATGGCAAGAATTCTTATGTGTAGCGCTACTAAACTCCGGTCCCCTTAGCATAATCATAAACATATCATATGGAACCCATAACAATCTTGTGAGATTGATTTCATAGCAATGATCCAAACATTTTCATAAAAACATAAGATATACTTACTTTTCATAAAAACATAAGGTGTATTTACCTTTCATAAAAACATACTTACTTTTCATAAAAACATAAGATATATTTACTTGTCATAAAAACATACTTACTTTTCATAAAAACATAAGGTGTATTTACCTTTCATAAAAACATACTTACTTTTCATAAAAACATAAGATATACTTACTTGTCATAAAAACATACTTACTTTTCATAAAAACATAAGGTGTATTTACCTTTCATAAAAACATACTTACTTTTCATAAAAACATAAGATATACTTACTTGTCATAAAAACATACTTACTTTTCATAAAAACATAAGGTGTATTTACCTTTCATAAAAACATACTTACTTTTCATAAAAACATAAGATATACTTACTTGTCATAAAAACATACTTACTTTTCATAAAAACATAAGGTGTATTTACCTTTCATAAAAACATACTTACTTTTCATAAAAACATAAGATATACTTACCTTTTAAAAGATTAAAATGAAGTGTAGTAGTAAATGGACCAAAACTTTCTTGACCACCTTGAATTTCTCTTACTTGTGGATTTTGTCAAGAGATTGAAAATAAGTGTATATGTGTAGAGTTGTGTGTAAAAGAGATGGGTTTAAATAGATGTATAAAGTTGGCATATTGTAAACATAATCATTCAATTCTATTAATTTTAACACATCCTTTTCTTAAAGTAAAGCACCATTCATATACTTTTCCATATTTATACAAATATTATGCTCTTCATGATTACATATAATGGAGTCTTATCAACCATTCATATACTTTTCCATATTTATACAAATATTATGCTCTTCATGATTACATATAATGGAGTCTTATCAACCATTCATATACTTTTCTATATTTATACAAATATTATGCTCTTCATGATTACATATAATGGAATCTTATCAACCATTCATATACTTTTCCATATTTATACAAATATTATGCTCTTCATGATTACATATAATGGAGTCTATAATTCATTCATATACTTTTCCATATTTATACAAATATTATGCTCTTCATGATTACATATAATGGAGTATATAATTCATTCATATACTTTTTCATATTTATACAAATATTATGCTCTTCATGATTACATATAATGGAGTATATAATTCATTCATATACTTTTCCATATTTATTAAATTAAGATTCTCATAATTATTATATATAATGGAACCTCTCATGCTTGCATATATTTTCTTAATTTCAATAATAAAAATAATTTTTGTATAAATAAATATTGGGATAACATTGAATTAAGTACTTGGACTTAATATACTTTAAATCAAGAGAATGGAGATATTTTTAGAAATTCGGAATTTAATTTAAAATCGAACGATCTCGATTATTTCTTGACTTGGCTATACGAATACGTCGTGGCGTTAACTTAATAAAAATGGGTGAAATAGTAGCGACACGATTTTCTATTAAAATAATTATTAATCGCGTAAAAATTCTTGGTCGCTACAATACTACTCCCCTCCCATTTTATATATATATATTTCTTGGAAATAGGTACCAATCGCCCCTCTGAATTAAATGCGCCGCCTAAGAAGCGCGTTAGTACGGTCCCGGCTCCCATTCAGGAGGTAAATTTCGAGACATAAGATCGGCTATAATATGGATCCGAACCTTACATAAGGAATATCATTATTGACTCCCTAAAAAGTTGAATGCTGGAAAATTATGGCAAATCCTACACGACCATGAATGATCCCTTCGGATTTGAGGGACTAGTGTTGCATCCGGGCCCAAAGAAAGGTACAGTGATCTACTAGCGAAGGCCCAATAGTGGCCAACGGACCTTAACCCACAGCTAAGGCCTAAAATATCACTTTGGGATGAATGCCGAGGTGGTACGCTAAGCAAACCTCTTTAGCCAACCTGGTTAACGCCTAGCCGATGTGCTTTATGCTCAGCCGGGGCGCTTTATGGCAGTGACCAGAAGAGAGATGGAGTCAGTGATGGGACACCGCCTTTACCAAGACGTGACAGACGCCCATCCCCTACGAAATGTAGCAATGATTACGGTTGAAAAGCAAGGTTGTCACATCCATGAACTAGGATGATGACAAGTGTAAAGTACGCCACGTGTCGTGATCCGAGATAAGAAGTTCCTCTATAAATGAAGCACAATTATCTCCAAGTTAAGGGTTAGCATTTTTACTCTCTTAACTGAATATTTACTCTCACTCACTTTTCTCTCTTTTACGCACTTATATTTCCCGCACTCAAATTATATTTGCTTGACATGGGCACTGACTTAGGCATCGGAGTGCAAACGGGAGCCACCTCGGCCCCCTTTGCAAACAGATTGTTTGTCACAGTGCGCAGGAGATCCACGTGTTCAAGAGGGAGGAGCTGAGACGTGTTGGTCCAAGGTCCAGCCGGATTTTGTGGTCAACAATTATGTTTATGTAACAAAGAACTTGAAAGTAAGATTATTTATAACAAAATCTAATACAACTTGATTAAATATTCGATATAAATGAAAATGAAAATTCGATATTGAATTTGTATGATTGAACAAAACTATTTATCTATAAGATTAAGATGAATAAAATATCACAATCATTATAAAAAAAAAAAGTATTTACGTATTAAATGTAACTTTCTATAAAAATACTCATTAATTTAATAAAAAGCAATACAGAGAATCTCGAACTTTAGATATATTAAATAACAAAAAAATAAGATTATTTATAAAAAGTTTTATGCGATAAGGTTTGTTTAGTATTAGATGTGTAATACAACTTCGATATAATTTTGAAGTGAAAATTTTACATTGAATTTGTATGATTGAACATAAATACTTATTTGTAAGATTCAAAAAAGTTCAGAATAATTTTATGAAAATATAGAGGTTTAAACATAAATAATCAAATATAAATAACTAAAAAAAATCTCCATAAAAATTCTTTATAATTAAGCATCATTCTATAATTGGTTAAAAGTAACAACAGTGTGAACACAATCAAAACTGACTTTTCCTGTCAAAATTGAGCTACTTTTCTATATTATATAGATATATAGATAGTGATGGAAGTTGGTATAAGATTTCTTGTCTAGCTGATAATTTTGACGGTGGTCAATGCAACATTCGAGGTGGAGAAATTTGACAAACGGAAACGAAAAATGTTAAAAATCGTTTATCATTGAGATTTAGAGATTGCAAAATCAGAGGAATTGGCTGTTGCATATTGGACAAAGGAACGTGGTGCAAATTTATTTGATTCTTACAAAAGATTACGAATATCATGTCGGTGCTTGATTTTCATTGGTTGATGAATACTTCTACGATAACTCTACAAACCCATTGTTACTTTTATTTTAATTTGCATTTTATTTATTTATTTAAACTAAAAAATTGGAATTTAAAACTCCGCCCTTCTAAAATGTGCACAGTTTCAATTGACGTGCTTATAAAACGTCCATAAGGACCTGCGCAGATACAAAAGTGAAAGATCGAGAAGGCACTGCAAATATGTAAAGCTCAAGGACCTATTTGTATTTTTAAAATAGGTTAGGTGTTCGCTGCAAATTTCCCTTAAAATAAGTACAACCTATGATAAAAATTCCTCCGGCGAGACTGAGACACATCGCTAGGCAGTTTTCTTGAACTGTAAGCTAAAAGCCAATTTTAACCTCTCGAGATTTACTCCCTTCCCGACCGTTGGATTTTTAATACGCCCTCGTGCTGCTGCAACATCTTGCAGCATGCAAAAGACTTCATCTAGTAAAGAATGTTCCGATGACACTCATCTATTGTGGATGCTTTAAGGGCATGCCATCAATCTCTGGTTACATGTACAATACAATCTTCAAACTTTTCACTAGGAACTAAGATGGAGCAATTCGAATAAGGTTTAGTGCATATTTGATGTAAGTAGTTTTTGGAGAATTTTGAGTTTTTATAGAGAATGTGTTATGCGTGGTTGAAAAGTGATTGAAAGTGATGAGTCTCATAGAAATACATAGTTAGAAATGATTTTGAGGAAAAATATTGAAAAAGAAAAGTTGAGAGCAAACAAATCCTTAATGTTGATTTAACTTTTGATTTATTCCTATTAATCAAGCGGCGGTTTCGAAAATTAAAAAAAAAAAAATTAGCTCTAGATGATTTTTCAATAAATATTTGTTTTGTCAAAAAAAAATGTTTATGAATAAAGAGTTTGCTATTTTCGAGGAAAAATATGTGGGTGAAAAGTAAATGTATATAATTAAAAATAACTTAGAAAATATATATTATTTATAAGTTTATCAAGGTAAATTTAAAAATCAAGCTTCCACCATAGTCACCCCCAATCTTGAGCTTTTGCTCGTCTCCAGCAAAATTATCTACTAGTGCAATCAAGTAACGTGAAATATAGATCAACAATGTTAGATAACTTACAAATTACTCATGAGTGCAAAATTGTATAATCAATTCAAAAGTATGATTCCAAATAATGCTACCAAAAAGAAGTTTAGCTAATCCGATGTTCGATCGGTGTATGTGTGTGCATAATCACTTTCAATTGTCAATTAAGTTTCTAGAATATTGATGAGTAAAGAGGTTTCAAGTCAAAACTACCCACCATTAGTGGTCAATTCTTTTTTTTTTCCAACTCGTGACATTCATCCTCCAATAAATATTTTTCTTTCCTCTCCCGGAATGCAATTCTAGAGGGTACTCTCAAATCACTCTTTTTTTTTTCCACTCTAGTTTGGGTGCGTTTTACCGACAATTTCGACAATCTAGAAATGCACTGACTCTCCACTAAATGAGTGCTTCGACATTCAAGCTTATACTAAGCAATTCAAACCCACTATTAATCTAAAAGCCCTTATGCAAGTACAAATGCATGATTTCTAAAAACTAAAGTGATGAATGATCGCGCCTTCCCCACTCCCTTAAGCTTTCTAATTGACCCATGTAGCGAGTTTTAAGTCAGCAACTCCCCGATTGTTTTAAGATCAAAGGGTATCAGGTTTCAAAATACTTCTACGGATTTAATAACTCGAGTCAAAAATGCTACGAAGTGAGGTAGACTTATTAAGCAAATGCAATAATGAAGTGCTTTTTTTTTTTTTCAAGTGTGTGTGTGAGTACCCTACTCGTTAAGCTTTTTAATTGACCCATGTAGCGAGCTTTCGGCCGGTGACTCCCAAGTTTCAAACTTAAGGCACCAAGTTTCAAGATACTCATACGGGCTTAATTACTAGAGTCAAAAAGGCTTCGAGATAGGGTAATGCAATGCAAAAATTAAAATGGGCTTAGAACTCTAGCATACGGTCATTACTTAGCTTATACTTGGCGAAATACACTTCACACAAAATTTATTTCCAACATGCATGGAATCACCACATGTCTAGACCGTCTCCTTCACCGGGACGACCACCCCCAAACTTGTCTTACAATAGGATCAAGAGATTTAGAGTTTTGAAAAACATTTGATAGGTTGATAAAAATTAAAAATATAAGCTCACAATCTAGTTCTTCTACTCCCTTAACCTCTTCACCCTTCAACAATTTCCAAACTTCACCAACAATCAATCATGACTATTGTGCTCAAGATAAATATGATCTTGCATGGATAAGCATTTTGTAAAAGTAGACACAAGTAGCATATTGGTTATAAATCATGAATCAATAACAATTTTAAACATCTAAGTAATCCTGCCCGGCAAGGCTATCTAACATGTCAATACACAATAAGAAATCACCCCCAAACTTGAAATGCACATTGTCCTCAATGTGTAAAATAAAATCAAAGTAAGAGGAAAGAAGTTACTAGACATCCCAAGAAGTGGTATGGACACTCTTAAGTAGTCTTGGGCATGTGAAAATCTCATTACAAGCACCACCAATCCACCCCCAAACTTGTGTTGAAACCTCCAATCAATTTAACACAAATTTCTCCAATGAGGCATTTCATCGAACACCTTGTGAGCATCCTATGAAAACACAAGAAAAGAGTAGATATTAAGTAGTGAATGACCCAAAAGTTTAAATCACATTCAACATCTCAATTATAACTCATACATCCAATACAATTTGCCCATCCACATCAATATTAAATCACACTTGAAGATAAAAGACAATATGAACCAAGTGATTTAAAAATGAGTTTTAAGCAAATATTTGACTTTGAAAATTTGATATGAGTGCATGCTAGAATTAAATGAGAATATATTGGAGCTATTTCACACTACCCAACTTGAGGAAAATAAATGTAGAAGATAGAGAATTGGGTCTAACCAACTTATTTGCAAGAAAGTAAATAAAATGTAAGAAAGTAAATAATATGCAACAAATAAAAATAAAGCAAGTAAATGATAGAGAATGGGTTGTCTCCCATTAAGCGCTTATTTTAAAGTCATTAGCTCGACTCTCAACATAAGCACTTCATGGCACTCTAAACATAACTTTTGATGCCTTCTCCATTTTGCTTCTTTTGGCTTTGCCTCACTCTTCATTGATTCGAAATACTTGCCCCTTCCAAAGTCATGGGACTTGCCTATTCCATCCAATTCAAACTCAACTAAATAGACTTACACCTCCTCAAGTGGCTTAATCACAAAATCAATTATTGGACAATCATTGAAGTTGAGAGAATTTGATTTGATCTCTTCCTCATTAATTGCCACTTCCTCATGTGATTCTTGTGTGATTAAATTGTCATTCTCTTCAAGCTCATCTTCTTCAGTTGATGTCTCCTCGGATTGAATGAATGATCCATAATTTGAATCCATGGGTAACGACAAGTTTTTCCTATTAATTTCTAAGAGTGGATTATATCCCCACATTCGAAATCCTTCCCAATACATGACATCTCCCATAGGCATATCATCTTAATCCAATTTGGCAAGCTCATTGTAATACTTTTCAAGTACCTTCTCATTCAATAGTGGAGGATCATCTCCCACAAGAGTGATGTCCTCATCCCAATCATCCGGTACACAATCTCCCAAGAGCATGTAACTCACATCCAATGTATCAATTGCTTGTTTTCGGCATTTCAAATATTGTCTAAACCCAATAAGCTTCGACGTAATCAAACTATTGCTCGAAAACAAACATTGTCTATTACAATGCATCTTTTAACAAATTTCACAACTTGAATATTCTTCAAGTATGTATTCATCACCCATGTTGAGATTGTTCAATGCAATTGCTTTCCTATTTTGCCAGTGTTAGAATCAAATATGCATAGAAAGAAAACCAAACACAAGAAAGATTAGAATAGTGGTGGTTAACCAAAGGTAACAAAATAAAATATAAAACAAAAATAATTACAAATTGTTAAAACTAAAATTAATTAAAGTAATAATCAAAGTAAAAACATTCCCCGGCAACGGCGCCAAAAACTTGTTCCCTCAAAATAGTGTACCGCAAGCGCACGGGTTTCATACAAGTAATAAAGTGGACTTTTTGAGTCCGGATTGTCGATCCCACGAGGAATGTATACTCTATTATACTTTAATTAATTTAATCTTAACAAATGAAATACACAATTAAAAGATGGATTGTTGACAATTATGAATTAACGAAACTAATGTTAAACCAAATTAAAATGAGGAAAATGGAAGATAAAATAGTTGGGATTCATGACTTTACTTAACTCTTGCTTAAGTAATTTCTCAACACATGCAAATTAATAAATTACTCATTTACAATGTTAGACCCGATTTTACAAGCTTAGCTAATTACCTCTCTCGAGTAAAATTAACCCTAATCAACTGGTTTAACTTACTATATCTCTATGTCGATTAAGGCTCAATCAATTGCATTAACTCTTTGTGAAAATAGCTCAATGGATCATCTAGAGTTTAAGGTATATCTCTATCCTTAACAAGAACCTAGAGCATTTATTATTTGGTCTAAAATGCACAATATCTCTCGATTATCATACACTTCACAAAACATATATTTGGTGATCAATCAAACACATGGAATAATCTCAATAACAAACACACATGAAATAAGCTCAAAATTAATAAACAAACATTAAAATTACTTAAACTAAGTTAAGCTACATCAATCATCCCAACATAAAACAACTAGCCCATTATATAAATATTCCACAAAAGATAAGGTTTATGAAAATACATTACAAAATATAGAAATTAAGGATAAAAATACAAGAAAAATGAAATACAACACTTCCCTTGATTTTTGCTCCAAGAATCTTTCAACAATGCTTTGTATTTCCACTTACTTCTTGTTTCTTTGATCCAATGGGTGCTAGTAACTTAGAAACAAAACTAAACTACAAACTAAATTACAAACTAAATCAAAAACAAAGAAAAGAAAAGAAGAGAAGAGAAAAGAAGAAGAGAGAAAAGAGGGAAAGGGGCTAGGGTTTTGGTGAATGAATTGTGATGGAAAGAATCTTGAAACCCTAGTCAAAACACCCAAAAATACCAAAAATTCGCGTAGATCCGCGCCCTTCAGCTTTTGGGCCGAACCGGGTTGCACCAGGTCGGCCCAGATTATCACTCAATTTTTTGACCACGCGATCGCGTGGTTGACTTAAAAACTCTCGGATTGGATTTTTGGCTTGATTCGCGAACGCGACCTGTGTTTAACCACGCGTTCGCATGGTTCACCTGATTGATGTCTTGCAGCCTGATTTGCAATTGGGTCCTCCAACTTCTGGTCTTCTTCAATTTAGTCCTCGAATTTTGACTTTTATTACAACTTGCCCCTGAAATATTTGCATCTTTAGTCCTCCAACTTTCTGAGATGTCACAATTGAGTCCTCGAACTTTTGATTTCTTTCAATTAGGTCATGGAACATCAAAATTGCTCCTTTTTTCGCTCAATTGCTCTCCAATCTTGTCCATTTTCTTTTCAATTGAGGTTATACCGAATTGTACAAGATAAACACAATTTATAAGTAGAAATTCACTCAATTTGTCAATTAAATTGTCGATTTAAAAGCAAAATAAGTGTGTAAAACACACTTATCAGCGTCTAAGTAAATTTATTTCATCCTTATGCCGTATCCCTAAAATGGACTATAGAGCAACTCCAATGGTGATGTAAAATAGCTCCATTTAGTGATTTACATCCCCAAATTCGCCGAAATGGTCTCCAATGGCGAGTGTAAACAGGATGTAAATTACATTTCCGACTAAAAATCTAAAAAAAAATCCACAATTGCATATTATTTTACACCTCCACATAGAACAAAATTCTCCTAAATTTAGCTATCAATCAATAAAATAAATTTTTGATGTGAGATATATAATTTAAATTTATTATATTAATTTACATTACAATGTGAATTTTTATATTAATTTGCACATTTTTAATTTTTTAATATTTTTATTTTCTTGACAAAATCTCGAATTTTTTAGGTCAATATGTTCGTAATATTTATATATATGCACAAATAAAAAAAATAGATTAACATAAAATTTACTAACTAAAAAAATTGTGCAAAAACTAAGTTTAAATCTTATGATTTGCATCTCATCATTGAAGCAAAATTTTAATATAGATCCATCGGGATGTATTTTTGAAATGTAAAAGTGATTTTTGAGGGTGTAAATTACATCACAATTGGAGTTGCTATTACTTTTTAGAATAGCGTCTGTTCTACTTTTTGTTAAAGAACTTTCATCTTAGGCAGCACTTTCTAGAAATTATCTAAACAAACTCAAAATGAGTCTAGGGTATGTTTGATTGTAGGGTGAAGAAGGAAAATTAAAATTATTTTCCATGGAAAACATCTTTCCACCTCCACCCAAAGAAAATAAGGGTGTGTTTGATAGGCGAGAATTTCCAATGGAAAATGAAAATTTGTTCCAACTTTTCTACTTTACTCTGTTTGATTGTGAAAATTTTTCGCGAAAAATATTTTTCGCGGACCCCACTCACTAGCTTATTTTCCTTGTTTTTGTGGAAAAAGTTTTCTTTGGGTTTTGGTGGATTTTTATTTTCCATGGTGGATGAAAAATTATTTTCGACACGTTTAATCAATTTTTTATTGTTAATTAACTTATTTTCTTTCAAAAAAATAACATTATCATCATCAAGTACAAATATATTTAAAAAGTAAAAAAAAAAAAAATTTGATTAAAATAGCAAAAATTTACTTTATTTTCCATGAAAAATAATGTCAATCAAACAATGAAACTTGGAAAATTCTCTACTTTTTCCACCTAGAAAATTAAATAAATCAAATACTTTCAATTGATTTTCCACGAAAATATTTTCCAAGCAAAATCAATTTCTTAGAAAATATTTTCTTTCCACCCATTTTCCACCTCGCAATCAAACACACCCTAAAAGGAACTTAAACTGCTAGTTTGCGTTAGTCCAAATGCAAGTAAGGTATAAGTTTAAAGGGGTATTATGACTCTGATTTTGTGAGAGATTTAGATAAAAAAGAGTACGTCTTCATATGTGTTTACTTTATGTAATTCATACATTATGGCGTGTTCGGCTAAGCCATTTAAATTGAAATAGACACAAAATTTAATTTACACAATTTTTCATACCACTTTTTAATCACACGTTTTCTCTCTCTAATTTTTAACCACACATCTTACCTAGAAAACACAAATAAATCAACCATATAATTTAAATTCCTTCCTTTTAGCTGCCGAACAAGGCCTTAGTTGGAAATCTCAATTGCAAAAGGTAATTGTACTATCATCCATTGAGGTTAAATATATTGTTGCATGTGAATGAAGGATTAAAAGAGTCTCTGGGTACGGAGTTTATTGCATGAATTGAACTTCATTGCTTATAATGTACTTCTATTTTCTAATGATCAGATTGTCATTCATCTTAGTAGGAATCTCATGCTGAACATTGATTCTCATTAATTCTTTAAGAAGAATCAATATTCAGTCCTTGTTTATTTTTTAAAAATACTAATACTTTTCCTTTTCTTTTAAGGGAATTTATGAGCAAAGTGATGGTTGCTCAAATCCACTACTGGTGCACTCAAGTTGTGACGACCCGAATTCTCTACCATTCGAGTGCCACTAAAAGTGACTCATATCATATTATCGAGACTTAAATAGTAATGTAAAATTATTCAAAAGAATAATTAGAATCCCATAATTTTATCTGTGAATAAAAATAGAACATAATTTTCTTACATAAAGTTCAACATAATTATCTCATCAATCTTAACCACTTTTGCCACTTCCATGTTGACCGCCTCGAACCTTCAATTATCTGAAAATGGTAAATATCGTGGAGTGAGATTTATAAAATCCCAGTAAGTATACCAAGCATAAATTTTCTTTTGAAAGCATATGGATCATTTTCATCATAACATAGGATAGGATCGAAATACTCATAAACATAGGGAGACACAAGAATTTTACCGAACTTAAATGGCAAGAATTCTTATGTGTAGCGCTACTAAACTCCGGTCCCCTTAGCATAATCATAAACATATCATATGGAACCCATAACAATCTTGTGAGATTGATTTCATAGCAATGATCCAAACATTTTCATAAAAACATAAGATATACTTACTTGTCATAAAAACATACTTACTTTTCATAAAAACATAAGGTGTATTTACCTTTCATAAAAACATACTTACTTTTCATAAAAACATAAAATATACTTACTTGTCATAAAAACATACTTACTTTTCATAAAAACATAAGGTGTATTTACCTTTCATAAAAACATACTTACTTTTCATAAAAACATAAGATATACTTACTTGTCATAAAAACATACTTACTTTTCATAAAAACATAAGGTGTATTTACCTTTCATAAAAACATACTTACTTTTCATAAAAACATAAGATATACTTACTTGTCATAAAAACATACTTACTTTTCATAAAAACATAAGGTGTATTTACCTTTCATAAAAACATACTTACTTTTCATAAAAACATAAGATATACTTACTTGTCATAAAAACATACTTACTTTTCATAAAAACATACTTACTTTTCATAAAAACATAAGGTGTATTTACCTTTCATAAAAACATACTTACTTTTCATAAAAACATAAGATATACTTACCTTTTAAAAGATTAAAATGAAGTGTAGTAGTAAATGGACCAAAACTTTCTTGACCACCTTGAATTTCTCTTACTTGTGGATTTTGTCAAGAGATTGGAAATAAGTGTATATGTGTAGAGTTGTGTGTAAAAGAGATGGGTTTAAATAGATGTATAAAGTTGGCATATTGTAAACATAATCATTCAATTCTATTAATTTTAACACATCATTTTCTTAAAGTAAAGCACCATTCATATACTTTTCCATATTTATACAAATAATATGCTCTTCATGATTATATATAATGGAGTCTATCAATCATTCATATACTTTTCCATATTTATACAATTATTATGCTCTTCATGATTATATATAATGGAGTATATAAATCATTCATATACTTTTCCATATTTATACAAATATTATGCTCTTAATGATTACATATAATGGAGTCTTATCAATCATTCATATACTTTTCCATATTTATACAAATATTATGCTCTTCATGTTTATATATAATGGAGTATATAATTCATTCATATACTTTTCCATATTTATACAAATATTATGCTCTTCATGATTACATATAATGGAGTCTATCAACCATTCATATACTTTTCCATATTTATTAAATTAAGATTCTCATAATTATTATATATAATGGAACCTCTCATGCTTGCATATATTTTCTTAATTTCAATAATAAAAATAATTTTTGTATAAATAAATATTGGGATAACATTGAATTAAGTACTTGGACTTAATATACTTTAAATCAAGAGAATGGAAATATTTTTAGAAATTCGGAATTTAATTTAAAATCGAACGATCTCGATTATTTCTTGATTTGGCTATACGAATACGTCGTGGCGTTAACTTAATAAAAATGGGTGAAATAGTAGTGACACGATTTTCTATTAAAATAATTATTAATCGCGTAAAAATTCTTGGTCGCTACAAACTTACCCGCTTAAAATAATTTCGTCCTCGAAATTAATCTTACTTGATCTTATGATTTCTGAACACTTAATCAGAATCTCTTCTTCTTCTTCTTATGTAGCATCATCGCTACCATATTTAACCCAACCATATTTAACCCACTGGACTTTGACTAAATGCATCAATTTGTTTTCTTAAGACATGGACTTTTCTATCAATAATAGACATATGTCTACTCATAAATTCTTCTGAATCAAAATGAAAATTCCCAATCGTATGTGATATTTCATCATATCTTGTAGTATTCATGTAACTTGTCATTTATCATCGTATCATGTGACCTCAAATATTCGTATTAATATCTCTAAAATTTCAATAAATCTTTACTAACATATCATACCATAATAATTTGTCATTTCTTCTTATCACCAAATATCCCAAAATAATTAAAACGATTACCTGAATATTCTCTATGTAATATACCCAAACATGTTATTCACATATCAACATAATCATCAGTTTATCTTTCCAATATTTGTAACCCAAAATTTCTGCAAAATTCAATAAACAAATATCTCCCAAATAATTAAAATTCTTAACTCAAATATCATAACATTTCCCGTAAGGTATTCCTTTCACTTGCACAAACTTATTAATCCTGATTCAATACAGTCCTTATTTCACTTTCACGTATCCCCGTATTATTTCTATACCTTGATTATTATATCAAAATATCAGTACCCAAAATCCAAGAAAATATTCCATATCTCAAATCCCGTCATCATCAAATCTTCCTTTTATCAAGAAAGTAAACGGCGCATAAACTCTTGTTCCCTCTTTTCCATTATTCTATTCCGCGCTTTCTTGCTGGAATCAATATCACGCGGATTCCCTCCGATCCTTAATGCTTTTAAATAGTTCATGCTGGGAAGAGGTTAGATCCATCAAAAACATGGATATCATTCTTACAAACATTCGCAAGTATTATTCCAGTCTTCCAATGAATGATCTGAGGAAAATTTATCGAATAAGACTCGAAAGATTGAGGTTGCTGATGGCTCATGGTGTTTCAGAAGATGTTCGCTGGTTGATCGAAGCAAAGGTTCGACTATCTGGTGAATTACCTATGACATTTCCAAAGCACATGCCTGGTTTAGGCAAAAGCACCTTCGCAAAGAAACGAAGAGCAAAAAGGCTGAATGGTTGCTACAAATGTGCTCGTTGGAACTGTGATACTCGTTGCAAAACAGTAGGATATTCTTCTACTAATCGGGATGATAAAATCAAATTCATAAAGGGTGGACTGAGTAAGGAGTCTTTGGATGATATTCGACTGACTCTTGAGACGCACCCAAGTGGTTATGTGCAACGTGAACTTCTCTCCTTATACGCTCAGTTTAACGAGGACAAAAATCGTTATAGTCTCCAAAATATAATAGCAAAAGATCCTGTTTGCCAGTCTGTTTTAAAAAATGAGGCTTCTGGCAGTTCAACAATGATATAAGGTAAATCTCTTGATACACATTTAAAATATTTTGCTGTTTTCTTTCACGCGTTTTGGAAATAAAATATATTTTCCTTTCTCGAGTTTTGATAAAGCTGGAAATAAATCACCGAAAGGTGATATCTTTGGTAAAACAGTCAAAAGTTGGCCGATTTTGTCAAAAGTAAATCTTTACTTTTTCATAATCAATCAAAAACAGTAAATTTTTTCGGCTTTAAATAGCCAAACATATTTCATAGTTCAGGCATCCCAAAATCACATCTTCTTCGTAAGTTTTCTCTTCTATACTATCAAAGATGGAAGCACCAAAACTTCGACAGATCAAAACTATTTGTGTATTTTGTGGATCAAAAGTGGGGAAAGGCTTCAGTTATCTAGAAGCGGCCGTAGATCTTGGAAAGAAACTGGGGGAAAAAGGTATCACTCTTGTGTATGGGGGTGGTAGCAGTGGTCTAATGGGTTGTGTTTCCCAATCTGCTCTTGCAGAGAAATCAAAAGTAATCGGTGTCATACCTGTCCCTTTGGTAGATGTTGCAGGCAAAACACGAGGGCATGAAGTTCAAACCTTATCCATCCATGAACGCATAACTTGTATGCTATATGGTTCTGATGCCTTTATAGCCCTGCCCGGAGGTTTTGGTACCTTAGAAGAAATCTTTAACATTACCTCGTGGGCTCAACTAGATCTCCATACTAAGCCTATTGGGCTTCTGAATGTTAACAATTTCTTTGATGGTTTGTTAACCTTTCTTGATTATGCTGTGGAACAGGGATTCATCTCTCCATTTTCCAGAAGGCTTCTTATTTCTGCTCCTACTATTGATGAACTACTGGATAAGCTGCAGTCATATATCTCAATACAAGATCCAGCAGGGGTTAAGATAGATTGGTCGCAAGGAAGGGGAATCAAGCGAAAATGGAGTCCGGTTAATGTAAACTTAACTTTATGAATCTTAGAATAGGTGGGGGTAGAGTACGGAGTATTCTTACTCTCGAGACACCCCTCTAATTTCCTAGGATTTCCTTAATGTTTAAATCTTGTGTGTACCTCAAAGGTTCCAGGTGGTAGATTACGGAGTATTCTTACTCTCGAAACACACCTCTTTGAAGGTTTCTTTATTTCCTCAAAAGGTCAGAGGTGGTAGGATACGGCTACTCCGGAAACACATCTCTCAATTTGAGGAATTTCCCATGTTGCTTTCTTTTGCTTTTGCGTGTTTCATGTATTTCTTTTCCAGTGTGACTCTTTGTATGTTCTCCTTATGAGAAAATAATAAAATCTCTGCTATCATCTACTAAATCTCGTTTGTGATGTAAATGAACTTGCATGTCTAACCTTAATTCCTTTAGTGGATGCTTATCATATCATGCTCTTAATTCCAAATGATAAAATTCTGGACAAAGTCTCCCTTGTAATTTGGACTTATCCCAAACCATAAGCATACTTCATAACTCACAATAATAAATAACTCCACATTTGATCACAACGATCTAAAAATATTGAAAACGATTCCAACACTTCAATATCATCAAAAAAATATCCCATAATTCAATTCATAATTCCTCAACATAACAATTTCAAATCATATTTTTCAATATCACAATATCACTTCCTTCCATACCTTAATTGGCTCAAAAGATTACTCATACTTATATTTATAAGTCATAAATCATATTCCCAAAATTTAATCACAAGGCCAAAGTTCATAATAAATTTCTCTTCAATATAGAGGCATAATTCACTTACTCAACATAATATCCATTACTTAATTCCCAATAACCAAATCTTTAAATCTCTAACTTCATAATGCTTCTCATAAAAGTCTCATTAAAACCACTTATAATCTTAACATCTCATAAAACTTCATAAAATTGGCTCGCTATTTCTCATTAAATCTAAATGATAGATAATCTGAACATATTTCTAATCATTTCTGTTGACTTCTCATACTTAGTGTCATGTCTAAAATCAATTATGCAAAGTCCATTTAAGGTTCATCATTTCTAAACTCAAGGACAACAATTATTTTGAAAATCATTCTTAAGTCATATTATTCCCATTATGCTCAACACCCGTTCTCTTTCTTTCTTTTCTTTCCGAATTTTTTTTTTTCAGAATTGAAACTTGAAGAGTGGTACCAATAATCATCCACAGTTTTTCCTTGCTTTTAAGCAAAGGTAGTGATAAAGGGATAAATTATTGAACCGAAAATTGAAACTTGAAGAGGAAGTACAATAACCATCCACAGTTTTTCCCTTGTTTTTACACAAAGGTAGTGATAAAGGGATAAATTATTGTACGAATTCATTATTAATTTTGTTTGTTTAATATATTATTCCATATATTTTGGGCAAAAGTTACAACCCAACTTAATTTCTAATTGAGTCAATCTTACTAAGCTTAATATGCACCAAAATTCATATAAATATCCTCTCTGTCTCATGATTCTACATTGAAAAGAATAAAAAAATTGAGTCTTCTATCAATTTATATCATACTTGACATGTATATTATGTGTAACACATAAAGATTCATAACATATGAAGATTTCATACTTAACATGTCTTAATAAAATCGTAAATGACTTGCAAAGCATATAACATACCTGGTTCGAGGAGTCAATACGTGGAGAGTGACATAGTAGAGTGATGAGTTAAAATATTTCATATAATCTTATTTTCCTTTAATCAACAATAATTTAATGTGGTTGTATCCAAATCAACATTTTCTTGAATCATAATTCCTAATTAATCACAGTCTTCAAAACAAATCCAATATCGATATAGTAATTATCTCCCCATCAATAATTAATAACTTAACCCAAA
Organism: Ligustrum vulgare; assembly: GCA_963555705.1. Lineage (NCBI taxonomy): Eukaryota > Viridiplantae > Streptophyta > Magnoliopsida > Lamiales > Oleaceae > Ligustrum > Ligustrum vulgare. The sequence goes on from OY743168.1 coordinate 98,086,077, forward strand.
TAAAATTTATCGTCAAATCTTATTTTTCCTTTAGTCCCCGAACTTCTAGAAATTTATCAAAGACATCAATATAAACATCATATCACTAACTAATTATATTCCATAAAATTTTCAGGACATTACAAACTCCCTTGCTTAAAATGAATTTTGTCCTTGAAATTCGCACATCAAATTTCATCATGCTTTTCAAAATCATAACCATACTTGACATGTGAAAATTCAATTTTTTTTTTTTATAATGAATAGTGATTTCGTTCACTGTTCATCATGAATAGCACGTCGTTTTACTGTTCACGTGAATAGTTTTTTTTTTTTTTTTTTTTTTTTTTTTTTTTTTTTTTTTTTTTTTTTTTTAAGAAATAAAATTTCAAAAATCTACAGAATCGTTTTTAAAACTCTTGTCTCTGATACCAACTGTGACGACCCGAATTCTCTACCATTCGAGTGCCACTAAAAGTGACTCATATCATATTATCGAGACTTAAATAGTAATGTAAAATTATTCAAAAGAATAATTAGAATCCCATAATTTTATCTGTGAATAAAAATAGAACATAATTTTCTTACATAAAGTTCAACATAATTATCTCATCAATCTTAACCACTTTTGCCACTTCCATGTTGACCGCCTCGAACCTTCAATTATCTGAAAATGGTAAATATCGTGGAGTGAGATTTATAAAATCCCAGTAAGTATACCAAGCATAAATTTTCTTTTGAAAGCATATGGATCATTTTCATCATAACATAGGATAGGATCGAAATACTCATAAACATAGGGAGACACAAGAATTTTACCGAACTTAAATGGCAAGAATTCTTATGTGTAGCGCTACTAAACTCCGGTCCCCTTAGCATAATCATAAACATATCATATGGAACCCATAACAATCTTGTGAGATTGATTTCATAGCAATGATCCAAACATTTTCATAAAAACATAAGATATACTTACTTGTCATAAAAACATACTTACTTTTCATAAAAACATAAGGTGTATTTACCTTTCATAAAAACATACTTACTTTTCATAAAAACATAAAATATACTTACTTGTCATAAAAACATACTTACTTTTCATAAAAACATAAGGTGTATTTACCTTTCATAAAAACATACTTACTTTTCATAAAAACATAAGATATACTTACTTGTCATAAAAACATACTTACTTTTCATAAAAACATAAGGTGTATTTACCTTTCATAAAAACATACTTACTTTTCATAAAAACATAAGATATACTTACTTGTCATAAAAACATACTTACTTTTCATAAAAACATAAGGTGTATTTACCTTTCATAAAAACATACTTACTTTTCATAAAAACATAAGATATACTTACTTGTCATAAAAACATACTTACTTTTCATAAAAACATACTTACTTTTCATAAAAACATAAGGTGTATTTACCTTTCATAAAAACATACTTACTTTTCATAAAAACATAAGATATACTTACCTTTTAAAAGATTAAAATGAAGTGTAGTAGTAAATGGACCAAAACTTTCTTGACCACCTTGAATTTCTCTTACTTGTGGATTTTGTCAAGAGATTGGAAATAAGTGTATATGTGTAGAGTTGTGTGTAAAAGAGATGGGTTTAAATAGATGTATAAAGTTGGCATATTGTAAACATAATCATTCAATTCTATTAATTTTAACACATCATTTTCTTAAAGTAAAGCACCATTCATATACTTTTCCATATTTATACAAATAATATGCTCTTCATGATTATATATAATGGAGTCTATCAATCATTCATATACTTTTCCATATTTATACAATTATTATGCTCTTCATGATTATATATAATGGAGTATATAAATCATTCATATACTTTTCCATATTTATACAAATATTATGCTCTTAATGATTACATATAATGGAGTCTTATCAATCATTCATATACTTTTCCATATTTATACAAATATTATGCTCTTCATGTTTATATATAATGGAGTATATAATTCATTCATATACTTTTCCATATTTATACAAATATTATGCTCTTCATGATTACATATAATGGAGTCTATCAACCATTCATATACTTTTCCATATTTATTAAATTAAGATTCTCATAATTATTATATATAATGGAACCTCTCATGCTTGCATATATTTTCTTAATTTCAATAATAAAAATAATTTTTGTATAAATAAATATTGGGATAACATTGAATTAAGTACTTGGACTTAATATACTTTAAATCAAGAGAATGGAAATATTTTTAGAAATTCGGAATTTAATTTAAAATCGAACGATCTCGATTATTTCTTGATTTGGCTATACGAATACGTCGTGGCGTTAACTTAATAAAAATGGGTGAAATAGTAGCGACACGATTTTCTATTAAAATAATTATTAATCGCGTAAAAATTCTTGATCGCTACACAAGTTCTCAGCAATGTGGAGAATGTAGAAAAGTTATTCTCACTTTTAAAGGAAAAAACACGTTTTTGAAGTTATTTAAGTTTAATCTTATATTTGAAATTGAATCCTACAAAAAGCCTAGATGTAATTTCCAGTAAAAGCAACTCTAGCCTTTTGGTTTTTTAACATGGCGAACAGGCATAATTTCTCTCTCTCAAGACTCCTAAAATAAGAGGCTATCTTTAGGGCTCATATACGGTTCGAAGTGTTCTCTCGACTCTCGGTGAGATCATATATTGTACTTTCTCTTCCATTAATTCGATTCTTGGTGAATAGATATGCTTGTAATAGGTGTGATCCTTTGTGAAGAGGAGTTATTCTCGATGAATGTGGTAATATATAAATAGTGTATGGTCCAAGATTTGTGGTTTCTTTTTGGGCGTTAATCCAATTTAATGGATTGCTCAACGGGAGATTAATACTCTGTTTGGCAAATAAGTTTTTTTCTACACAATTTCCTAAATCACTTTTTAACCATATATATTTTCTCTCTCCATTTTTAAGTTACACATTTTACTTAGAAAACATAAAAAAAATGTTTTTAAACAAAAAAAACTTTTAACAAACAGAAGCTAAATGGTTCTTTGAATCACCGAACCTCCGGGACCTTCGGGCCTAAAAATCTCGTGTTCTTGTGCATTTTTTACTTTCAGTTTATTCGTTATATTGTTCAACACGAATCTATCAATTTGATTGAATTTACTTTTTGCTTGCAAAAGGGCCTATTGAGGGCAATCTTAGACCATCTTTCTCCAAAATATTTCCTTACTAGTTTATATTTTAAAAAAAGATAATTGGAGCAAATTGTCTCTATTTTTTACACTCCTTATTAAAAACGCCCCAACATTCAAGAAAATAATAATGTTCATTCATTTATCAACTATTGCGGAAAACGTCATTTCTATATAATTTAACACCTCATCTCCTTCAAGTCAATTTTCAACAGTTTGTTTTACAAAAATGAAAGGACATTTTTGTCCCAAACATTTTTAACCAATTTCTATGTAAATACTAAACAGTCTCAATATTCTTCAATTATCCCAATTCTCCCTTCAATGGAAATCCCATTTCCTTTAACATCACGGCATTTTCCTTCATGTTCTTGCTAATCAACTGTAAAAGATTCAAAAGTCATTAACCCATCATCCTCTCAGCAACTTATAACATCTCCAATGCACTTTATGAATTGAAAAAAAAAAATTGACACGTTAGTAAATAGAAAAAATGTGTTAAAAATATATCTTCAATGCACAACGTAAATTACAATGTTAAGTTAATGTGACTTAAAAAAAGAGACATTGTGAGATACTCCGTCTACATCTAAACGTTCCATGGAACACGATGAGTCAACGTATTTTTTTATTTTATAATTATTTAATTATTATAAATAAGGATGTTTGCTAATCATGTTGTATGATACAAGTTATTTCTATTTCGACACTTTATACATTGAAAAATTCCGTGGATAAGGCCCAATTTATACATAGTAATTAGTTTTAAATTTAAAAAAATGTCAAATAATTAATATTATTTAAATGTAGAATGAACCATTGAAGAGTAAATTTTAAACTTCTCCGTCTATTTATCCACGTTCTCTAGAAGTTCGTTTATTTCATTATCACATCAACTCCAATCTACGTAATGCATTGGAGATACTCTTAGCACAAAAATATGGTCCTATAATGTACCTACAAATTGGTAAACTTTCAACTGTAGAAATTTTATCTCGGCTAAATATATTCATACCACATTTTCTTATATATGCTTCACATTTTAATTACATGAAATGTTCATAGCCTTTGGTCAATATCACAACTTTGTCCTCAACTTTTTTTTTCCCATTGTATTCTTATTTTGTATCTTTCATTAATTAATACATATTTTCTCTCCTATCGATTCTATCAAAAAATTTGCTAAGAGAAAATAAAAAGATTGATTTATCCCTCATATATTTAATAAGTAAAAATAATCAATATTATAATTAAATACTTGTCCGCTGTTTTAAAGCGCGATAAAATAATATAAGAATTTCAAGTGAAGGAAGTGTCTCACATTTAAATAATAATAATAATAATAAATAAATAAATTACAAAAAATAAAAAATAAAAAAATCTTAACATGGATCTATATATATTGACAAAATAATATAAGAATTTCAAGTGAACGAAGTGTCTCATATTTAAAAAAAAAATCCAAAACGTCCGTTTTAGTCGTTTTGGACTTTTTAACACAAAATATCCAAAACGTAATAAAATCGTTTTGAGTTTCCTTTATATTTTTTTTGGTGTTTTGGAAAACGCGTTTCTGAAAATGGACAAAGTGAACGTGTTTTCGATATTTCCAAAAATCGAAAACTCAAAACGGGCTCAAAATAGCAAAGAAAACGGGGCCTTTAACCTCTTCTAGTAAATTGTTTAAAAGCATATTTTTAAATAATACAATTAATCAAATTATTTTTTAATTACATATATTTTTTCTCTACTTAATCACATATTTTACCTTAAAAACAAAAAACAAAAAAAAAAGTGTTTTAAATACAAATATTTTAACAAACAGAATCTTATATCCTTTAATATTTTAAAAAATAGAATCTTATATCCTTTAAAAAATAATCGAAATATGCTCAAAATAACTGCGACGTCAACGGGCCCATAGATAGAGATGGCAATGGGTAGGCCCGTAGGGTATGTATCGGATTTGCCAAACCCGTATCCTACCCATTAAAGATTTACAACCTCCATACCCTACCCATATATCCATTTAAGAATTGCGAATCGGGGGCGGGTTTGCTTCTATATCTATTTAAAATTCATGACTAATTATTTTTTTTTTATTTTTTATTTTTTAGGTTATAAATAAGTTAGAAGTGTTCCGGATTAACTTGAATTAGTTAAATGTTGGCTTCACTTGAATTTGACTTGAAAAAAAACATGTTATATGTTAAAACTAAATAAGCGAATTTGAACAATTTTTTTAGACGTTAACAAAGTCAATAATTTAAATATATTAAGATTTAGATGCTAACAATGTCAATAGATATTTGAGTTCTATTTTTTATTTATTTATTATTTTTTTAAAACAATCACTTTTGTTTTAAATTCTATAATTTTTTAAGAAAATTAATGGATATATGAATTGAGTATGGATATTGTAGTCAAATCCACTCTTGAACCATACTCATATCGAATTTTAAAATTTAATATTCGGGTCAGTGAGTATTATTGATATACCTTCCCATAGATGAGTCGGTTCCAGTTTCTGCCACCACCTCTCAAATTGTGGTCCAGACTCCAGGCCACCTCTTATACCATCTACTGTACGACCATGGAAATACAATAGAATGCTACTACTGGGTCAAACCAAGCATGCCTGTTAGTTATCAAATCCAATTCCTCCTTCCCAGGGCAAATCAAACCCATATTGGCCATTCAATATTCTCGCGTGCACACTTCTCTGTGTAGCAAGTTCACAGTAATTTTCAATCCGATTTCTCCTCATTTCATTTCTGTAAGCAGCGGTACCTTTTTTCTTTGTTACTTTGATCTGTTTAATGTTTCTATAATGTGTATTTGCTTTCAATTGAGTGCGTGTCAAATGCTTGTCATTATGTGTGCTTGGGTAATATGAATGTATAGAGGCTGATTAGGGCTTAACTTGATAGTGCAGTTGATTTACGTATGTTACATTTATCTTGAACGACGGAAATTTGTGTAGAATTGAGGGTAGATCTTTGCTTTGGTTTAAAAATCTGTGGATACGGAAGCGAGAATGTGTTAGTATGCACGAGCGACGAGCTTATGTTCAATTCTTTTCAATCAGATTGGAATAGATCTATTGGAGCTTTTATGCTTAGGTTGTTGCTCGTTCATCCATCACTTCTATATATATATGCACTGTGCAGTGCAATTGTTATATTTGTTTAGTTGCTGCTCGTTCATCCATCACTTCTATATATGTATGTATGCACTTTGCTGTGCGTTTGTGATACTCCTACATGCAAAGACCACACGAGAATAATTTTTTGTTTTACTCAAATGTTGATTTTCCACTCAGAAAGAAAGAATATACGTGTTATTTTCTGTCATCTCTTGGAAAATATAGGTGGAAGCCTTCTGGTTATTTCTGCAACTTGATCAAGAGGCATATAAGTAAAAAGTAATTATTGTAAAGCATGTTTGGATAACTAGCTAGCATTTTGGGAATCAAATAACTGCATCATTGTGAAGGTAACTTAAAGTGTATCTAAGATGTAACAGAATGCGGCTGATGGTGAGTGAAGATACTACTGCCCCAAGCTATTGGTTGAATTGGAGATTCTTGCTATGTGCAATATGGGTGTTGGCATCAATGCTCGTTGCTTCATATCTGATATGGAAATATGAACGCTCTGACAATTCTGAATCTGAAAGAGGAGAGACGCCGCAGGAGAGACCGCAGATTTTGCATTATGATGAATCTTGGAAGCCGTGTTTAAAAGAAATTCACCCAGTTTATTTGGCGGTTTATCGGGTGATAGCGTTCTGTCTGCTTTTAGTTGCTCTCATTTTTGACGTTGCCGCTCATGGTGGTGAATTATATTTCTACTATACGCAGTAAGTCATCTTCACCTTCTGGAGTACTGATGAATGTGAGGTTGCTAACAAATTGACACTTATTGTTGACGAAGATGCATAGTTTCTTAATTTATGAAGTATCGGTTCCCCGTAATCTTTGATATTGAGTACCTTATATTGAACTCATGGAAATTGTTTTGACTTCCTCTAATTACATGTTCTTTTGGCTCCGTGCAGGTGGACTTTCACTTTAGTCACCATCTATTTTGGGGTATGGTTCATTCATTACATTGTTCCTAGCATATATATGGAATGTGTCCATGAAGTTACTGTGTTGAACCTTGTGATGTGGGTGCAGTCTCTCTTCAAGGCAGAGTGCTATCCAATTCTATAAATATATCTCTTCCTATCTTAGGTTTTTTAGTTTCTTGTGTAGTTTGGTTCGCTGCTTTCTATCAATGGATGTTTACAGCATCATAAAGCAAATAGCTGCAGTGACTACCTTGTACCAGAGAATGTGGAGCAAGGGTTATATGTGCCTCTTTCCCGTGGAGTAAATGAAACTGGAGTCAAATTCCAAAATGGATTGGAATGTCCAGGAGAACAACATTGTTCACGAATTGCTAGCTTGTGCGGATACCTGTTTCAAATTTTATTCCAGGTATCATATTGCAATACTAGTACATCTATAAAGCCAGATAATGTTATATTTGATTGCACCTATAATTCTTTGGAAAGTTCATCACATCTTCTAATGCATATTTCTAATGAGCAGATGACTGCAGGGGCGGTAACTATTACCGATACTCTTTATTGGACTCTAATATTCCCCTTCCTTGACCTCAGAGATTATGAGCTGAATTTTGTAAGTAATTTGTATAATTTCTTCAGTTTACATCCTTAAAGAACCGAGTTATCTAGGACCATACATGCATCCTTGCAAACTCAATATATGCATGTAGCTACATATAATGTGTCTATAACATACTAGGGAGAATCCTTGATTTGCATGGCACCATTTAGAAAAGCATTTTTATGTGACCTACTATGTACCACGAATTTATGCAATATCCTTGCAGAAGGATACCTTCATGACATGTTCATACCTGAACGGGTGAACTATGCATACTTGTTAGATGCAACTTCGAAACATGGCTCTTCCTACTTATGTGCTGTCATTGTTCCCTCTCTGTTTCAACTTTCAATTAAAACAATGGACTCTGGTAGCTTTTTTCTGCCTGCAAATTTAGATCAGTTTTGTCCCCAGTTAAGTTGAAATCTCCTGCCACGTAATTGGCTCCAGATTTATGAGAGCAAGAAAATCATTTTTCTTTTTCCTTGTTGGTAATTTGTAGACCACTGGGCCCACAAGATAGTTTCCAAAATGCCATAACAACACCTTATCGTTGACAACTTAATGAAACGAGCAGTTTCTGAAAATACATAACAAGATTCTTTATCAATGTCTCAAGAACTGAATCCACTTTTCCAAGTTATGGTCGTGTTCACGTAAATGCATTCACTTCCTTATTTTGCTTATTTTTCTTTATCTGCTCATGCCTTAGGAGTGAGAGGGTAGGGTATCCTTTCATTTTATAAATGTTTATGTTTTGTCTCGGCAACTTGCAAGTTGGGCTAGGTAGTGCTTATATTTTTGGATGGGAATTGCACAACACCATTCTGTTGCAACCTCCCTAGGATCTAATATAGCATCAAAACATTAAAGATTTCATGTTTCACCTTTCATTGTTTGTTTTATGATTATAGGTTCATCATTCATGCTTGATATTTAATGAATATATGGTATTATATCATTGTTAGTGTTTAAACTCTTTCTTTTGGGTAAATCATTATATGGGAGGACCAGCTTTTGAATGATAACTTTTCATTAATAACTAATGTAATTTTAACTCACTACAAGCATATATGAAATAAAATATAGCATTTTACATTCCCATCCGTTTCCAATCATCAATTCTTGCATTGTCTAGTCATGGGTGCTAAGGATGCTCGCTTCTTTCAGCCAGGACGCTCTTTATTCGAAAAATTGATATAATCATTTCATGTATTTCATTCCTGTTTGTGTTGATGGTTTTCTGGTGTCCAATTTAAGAACCGTCTCCCTTTCTGGCCAGTTAACGGTTGTAACACATTCACTCAATGCGGTTTTACTCCTTGGGGATACAGCTTTAAACAGCTTGGTAACTATTGCTCCATTTTTTGTACATATTTTACATATTATTTACGTTTCCTATTCATTTCCATTAATGGGGAGTTTTGAAATATTTAGGGGTTCCCTTGGTACCGTGTCTCTTTCTTCATTTGGTTGACATCTATTTATGTGATCTTCCAATGGATTGTTCACGCATTTGAATCAATTTGGTAAGTTGGTTTCTCTTTTATTACAATGGAAGCATTTAACTTCATGTTTCATTGGGTATTTTCCTGGTTTCAGGTGGCCGTACCCAATCCTTGACTTGTCATTTGAATATGCTCCTTTATGGTAAGTTTATAAGCATCTAGGCATCTATGGATACAGATCACTTCCAAATATTCCTCTTTGTGCACGTCTACCCATATTTCCTACAAATTTTTTTCCTCAGCCTTGAATCGTTATTAATAATTCAACAGCTTTCTTTCATCAAGTTTCAAATAGTATAGAGCCTAATAGCCCCCGTTAAAATCTAGATTTTAATTTACGTCAATCTCAATCACATATGTTATGGGATTCACAACTTTTCAACCACACATTTCATCAACTGTTATCAAAATTCTCTAAAAATCGGATTTTAATATCTACCAATTGTGTTGAGGGGTTCGGCCCGCATCCTGTGAGTCACTATATTTTCTTTGTAGTCATAGAAAACAATGGATCAAATTTGATCTCTTGTAGAATTTTGGTCAACACGATTGGATGGCCCTAAACGGTGCTAAGAAAGAAAATAAGTTAAAATTTTGTTTGATATGCCGTCTAGTCATATTTAATATTGAGCACTATATATTCACTTGATACACTTCGATGGGCAGGTATTTGGTGGTGGCACTAATGCATATCCCATGTTATGCTATATTTGTATTACTGGTGAAGATAAAACATTTGGTACTGTCCAAATTGTTCCCTCAGTCATATAAGTTTTGCCCCTAAGAGTCTAAGACTCCATCCAATGTTAAGAGATCTTATGATCTACCACTGTCAACTGAAAGAGGTATTCAAAACGTTGCTGTATCATTGGAAAGGTTCCCTTGAACTTTTGCCAATTCTTGTTATAATTGGAAAATATGGTTGATTTGTTTGCCAAAATGGCAAGAGCAGATCTTTTCGGACATTGACTAAATATATTTCCTTTTTTTTTTTTTTTGATCGAAGACTAAATATATTTCCTCGTCATACATTTAATTGATCATATTTCATACACTTGGGCCCTTGATGTTCAATGAAAATAAGTTTTGTAATAGTGATTTTCGGAGAATGTGTTTATATTTGGGTTTAAAGCCCCCGTGTGCTCTGAAAGTCGCGATTGTACTCTCCAAGCAAGACACTTAACGCGTTAGATATTCAACTGCACTAAATTCGATTTGGAACTCTTTGTTCAAGGTTAAATATGGAAATAAATTTAAACCATCACTAGAAGTAGGAAATAAAACTGAATTTACTTAAATAATATTTTATTGTAATAATGTGTGGTTAAATATGAATTTTTAATATCAATTGTCACATAAAAATCATCCCTAAAGAAAATAATTATTTTTTATTAGTTAGGATTGTAGGAGTCAAGTGAAAACCTCTCATCCAATTTGTGTATTGTTCGATGTCAATGTCTAGCACATCACCTGTCACATAAACATCATTTCTAAAGAAAATAATTATTTTTTTATTAGTTGGGATCGTAGGAGTCAATTGAGAACCTCTCATCCAATTTGTGTATTGTTCGGCCTTGTTTAGGTTGCATGATTATTGGTTATTAATTTATAAACTCAAAATTTGTGAGGGATGGCCCCCGCGAATTTCGAGATGGCGTGAGATAAAAAATCTCAATTTTTCCTCTTACATCATTTACACATTTGAATTTTAGTATTGTATTTTAAGATTTTTAATTCTGTTGAAAATTTAATAATAATAATAATAAATAAGACTTGGAATGGGCTGTGTTCTGTCACCAATCTCATTTCCTGTCCACAATATTAGAGGTGGATATAATTAGATTTGATTCTGATTTCAAAAGAATCAAATCGAATCATGAATCGATGATTTTTTTTTACTAATAAAATCAATTGATTTTTATAAAGATATGGAACCAAACCGTTAGATTCTAGTTTGATCATTTGATTTGATTCTAGAATCATTACTTAAATTTTTAAATAGTAAATGCAAATTAAAATATGTTTACATGACTGTTTCTCCATTCGAATATATCTACAACATAATCAAATAAAAAATGAAATTTTTGATTAACAAAATAAAAGCTTGGAAAAAGTAGCATGTTATTCCAAATCGAAGAAGAAGACGCCCACAAATCGAAAAAAAGAAGCCCACAATCTAAGCCTGAAGGAAGCTAACCGAAACGTAGAGAATCGAAGATGAAGACCATTTAGACTTATAGTTAAAAGCTACGATGAAGGCCTCACTTTGGCCACTTTGCCTAGACGACGTGCGCGTTAGGGATGAAATTTGTAATTTGAATTTGGGGAACTTTTGGGGATTGTCGAATTTGGCTGGGCTTACTTTTTGGACTTTGGGTATTTACTTAAGGGAAAATACATTTGGACAATTAGGCTCACAAATAACACAGGAGCTGATAGAGATATCGACTATTTTATATGGACTAATTATTATAAAAAAGGGCTAAAAATTGGGATAATTCTTCGGTTCTTGGTTTTAGAACTAGAGCCAGAACCAAAACCAAAATCAAATGATTCTTTACGCTAAGAATCAAACTATTATTTTTTTGTAGAACCGAACCGAACTACTCGATTTGGTTTGATCCTGGTTTAGTCTGGTTTGGTTTAATTATTTTGTCCACCTTTAAACAAGAAGATTTTTTCATCAAAAAACAACTCATACCCAGTGTTTAGAAAATCGATTCGAATAGAAAAAGGCAACGGATCAATGGTCAAAAGGTCCGACTGGTTCGAATCGGGGTTGAACCGATTTCAATTAAAACATAAAAAATTATTCGAAAAATCACAAAATTTTCTAAAAAAACATGTTATTTTACAATATTTACTTATTTAGAAGATAAAATTATTTATACACAAAAGTAGCTTAAAACAATTAGAGAAGCAAAAAAAAATTGAATACCGCGTTTAAAAATCCGGCGGGTTCCCGATTGAACCGACTGATTTTGCGACCGATTTTTGAGGTCAACCAGACCGGTTTTCGATTTTTCCAGTTAAATCGATCGGCTCGGTCCGATTTTCTAATCATTGCTCATACCTGGAGGTAGATCTTCAATCACAAGTGAACTTGCTCGCAACAATTTTGCATGAATTAATACTAATTCTTTGTCAATTGACCTATGATTTTTTTTTTCAAGAAACTGAAACTTGAGAATGACTTGGAAGCTATAAGGAGTCTTTCATGACTAGTTGGAACTTGGAAGCCACCATTATTGAAGATAGGAAAGCTATAATTAAGATGAAAGATGCCATTGTCCATCGTCGGTTGTAGACTTGCAATCGCACAGTTTGGGAAGAAGAAGATACGGGGAAGAAGAAGGTCCCATCCCTCATCCACACAGCCATCAACGCAACCACATCACCACCACCACAACGACCAAGCTGTCATCAGGACTCACCACCACAAACTGCAACTACACAACCACATCAACACCACCACCCTAACCATAACCAAAACACAAAGATGAAGAAGAAGAAGAAGAAGGAGGAGAATAAAGTTCCAACACCGCCGTCACCGTCACCGTCATCACCACCAAAATCATCAACTCCGGTGCACCACAACCACAAAAAAACCACCACCACCACCATCAACATCACCATCACCATCACCATCAACATATCACCGCTACTGCCAGTGCCAACCACCACTTCCAACGTACCACTGTAACGACCCGGGTCCCACTTAACGGGGCCAAACACGTTTAACTGTGGAGTTTCTAACGATTGACTTCCGAAAAAGAATGTGCACCTTGTTGGTATGAGTAGTACCTATCAAATCTTTTAAACTTTCTTGGTTTGGGTGTTACAACCACACTAACCAAAATATTCAAAATCTCACCAGACAGCTATCTCGCAGATCGCATTGGTTCTGGTTCTTGCAGATTGCGGCCAAACATTCACTATCACAGCACCACACTCCACCACCACCAGCTGCCGCTTGAGCCACCACCACCACGCAACCACACCACAACTGCAATCGCCAGGTCCAAACCACCACCACCACCACCACTATTACCACACACATTCACACACCACAAGAAGTAGGTTGAACAACATTGATTCCTTGCAAGCTTTTGCCCCTGGAGAAGAAACGATTATACAACAAGAGAGAAAGTTAAGGCAAGGTAGGAGTAGAGAGAGATTGGATGGATAATATATTTTTGTTTTCTTCAGCTAATTTTTTATGTTAATAATAAAGTAGTAGAAAATATAATGTTGACCTGATTGTTGAATTAATTAGTTGCAAACTTGAGTTTTGAGTTTAGAAGTTAAAAAATCATGTTTCTGTGTAATTTCCTCTTGTTTTTTTAAGGATTGATTTGGACCTTATAGCTTATGATTTTATTTGGGTCTTATGATATTATTTCTTTTTTGCTTTCTAGTTTGTTGTATTATTTATTTCGTCTAATTAAAAAAATTTCTTGCTTTTTGAATAGTATGATTATAGTGTGTAATACATGATTATGAGAGTAAATAAAAAATACTCCAAATCAAGATTATGTTTTTGGTATATAATTTGTGAAATGTGATTATTGAGATTTCATGAATATTGGATTTTTGAAGTGATTTATTGAATAATTGTTTTAGCATATTTCTATATTGGTTGATTAATTTTAATATTATTTAATTAAGTAATAATAAACATTCTCATTATTTTGGTCGTTGATGGTCGTCGATCAACGGTCAACATTTCATAGTCAACTGCCGTTGCTCTAGCTGAACTTTTGTGCTGAACCTGTCCCTGATTAGAGCAAAAGAAGAACTCCGTAGAGATAGAGAAGGATTTTGCCTCAAATTTAAATAATTTCTCATCTCCTCTTTAATATATTCTAGTTAGGAAAGGTAAACAAACTCCATTCTCGAGTCTCAAATCTAACTATAGCCCGTGAAATATAATTCGAAACCCAAACATGCCATCCATATCTAGTCTAGGAAAAATATTGCTCACTCCCAAGCCGTCCTATCCATTTTTCTTGTTTAAGTCCATAGGCCATAGCCTTCAATTTAGGGAGCAATTTTTGAGGCATTATTTAAAACATATTTTAATCTCATAACTGAAAAAGGGGAAAAATGAGGAAAAGAATTTACCTTCCCCAACACACCACGACCCTCTCCCTTGCACATGCTCCAGCCTCCCCTGGAACTTCACATCACATTTCATTCTGGAAAGGTGGCATATGATTGGAGGTGTTCATAGTTAAAAGGCTATGGCTATGATTTCTCCCTTTGCTTCATAATTTTTGGGTAAAGAAATGGAGAAAAAGGAATATGTTCATTGTTTCAGTAAATTTGAAGTCATACATTGGCATTTTTACCCCATAAAAAAAGGTTTATACCTAGTTTTCCGTCCGAGGACTTCCCAGACTATTAATCTGAAAAGAAATAAGTAACAAAGTTTCTAATGACAATGTAAATTTATCTTAGAATTGACATACACATTAAACAATAAACACTGTATCAATTCACAACTTCTAACACTTGAGAAAAATGAGTTCAACGGAATTTCAACAACATTGACAAAACCAAAAGAACAATAAAATAAAATAAATAGAGAGCATTTTACCAAGAAACACTAAAACAAGGACAACGCATAACTAAGCACGTGTTTTGCAATTTTTTTAAACAATTTATAAACTGTCACAAAAGGGTCAAACCAATTTTTATCCACATTTTGTGAGACCCCAATAAACAAAATTATTTATAATCACTTCCCAAACAAGCACGAAGCAATTCCAGATATTCAGCATCCATGAACTGACCCACTATATAAAATATTTAACACGTGTAATAATGGTGATGGGTGCCCTCTTTTGCTATTCAATCACCTAAAAGCTTAAAGGGGTACTTTGATTACAGAAGAGTAACGATATTTATCTCCACTGGTGATAATCACATCATATGTGACATTTCATAGCACATAACGTGCCACATAGACTGGTGATCATTGCTAATGGAAATAAATGAAGGAAAAACATGTGCCTTCGAAGAACCAGGGTGGTCAAAGATTGTACTAAGTTAAAGGCAATAGAAAAACTTAATAAGAAATTATAAATAACCAATCTGATGTTAACATATCCTCCTCTACGCTTCCCACTTAGCAAACAACTGATACAATTTTCCAACAAGTATAATAAATCAACATCAGACAGAAACTGACAAGACCACAAAATCATTTTTATATGCACTTAAATTATTGAAAAAATGACCCATGAGTCATCATCATATCAAATGATTTTTAAGGCTGTGTTGGTGTATAGATCAGATCTATACAAAAGACCATTCTATCTAAATGGATGTATCATGCCACCAACGACTAATAGTAATTTGTATTATACTGAACATTAAATAATTATAAGACTGTGAAAATGTCTCCGGAGAAATCAGTACCAATATATTTTTTAGCATGCATAAAAACTTCCAGTTTCTATGTAAAAACTGTAGTAAATACTAAATCAATCCACGAGAACAGGAAGAAAGAGAAAGAGCAAGAGATATAGACAGATCATACTCTCAGTGTCCAATTCAACAGCCTTGAAGGAAGCACCGATCTCCGTCAACAATTTCTTCACGCTCACGCAGAATGGACAGTACGACTTGGTGCCATAATAAACAACAGATACATCCATTTTATCAATCAAAACCTACTTCACACAGTGACACCACAATCCCACCCCCTAAACTAGTTGTGCGTATGTGTATATAGATAAAGAGAAAATTAATACCTGAAGACGACGACGGGGTTGGTAGCTATAATTTCCTTAACCTTGGGTAGCTCCATTACTCACTCTTCACCGATAAATTCTCAAACCCTAAAGCAGAATGAAAATCAAAATGAAGAAGAGTAGGGAATGTGGAAGAATTGGGGAAATATACACGTTAATGAGAATTTTGAACACGGTCTAAATGAAGCCTGGTCCACAGTCCGGATTTTAGAAGTCGGCCGGCTCTCAAACTCTTCGCACTTGCATGGACCAAGCCTCATTTTTAAAATCAAAAAATTATAAACTACTTCGTGAAATCAAGTGACCCAAACCCAACCCTAATTAACCAACTTCTATCTCTATGTAAACAATCTACCGAGCCCTCTCTCTCTCTCTCTCTCTCTACCCCCCCCCCCCCCCAATAAACCACCACCATCGCCTCTGATCAATCGCCACCATCGACGACACCAACACCCATCATTTCTCTTCCCCATTATTTGACCGCAACATATCTCATTTCTCTCTCTCCCCAGTTTGTTCTCTCATTACTTGGTGTAGTAGGGGGTGGCACCACTGCATCGATCTGGCAGCGGGCGACGTCGCTACTTATGGTTTTGCAAAGCTGTTGCTTCGATCTAGCAGCAGGTGGCATCGTTGCTTAAGGAGTTTTTCATATATTGTGGCGACAACTGTTGCTTTGATCTACAGTGAATGGCGCCGCTACTCATGGCGTTGTTCATGTATTGTAGAGGCAACCGTGACAGTAATGAGAGAATAAGTGGAATTTTAGTATTGAAAGTTGGAGATGGGGTTGAGTTTTTGCTAGTGGTGGAGGCTACGAGGAAGTGTGTGGTGACGTGGGGGTGCATGTTTTGAGTCTGTTAATGGCGGTCGGTCGTGGTGGAGCAGGTGTTTGTTGGCGGTGGTGGCTCAATGGTGGCAATGATCGATGGTAGAGATGGAGGGGTTGTGTTGTTGAGACGGTGGTGGTGGTGGTGGTGGTGATAGTCGAGGTGGTGGTGAGTGAGCGACGACGACAACGATGGGCGGCAGTGGTGGGTGGAGTTGATTAAAATTACAGTTGTAACTAATACAATTATACTAATGTAATTAATTATTACAAATTACGAATTACACTAATATTTTACTAATTCATAAGTTACAATTGTAATTAATTACAAAATTGAAATAAAGTTACAATCAATGTTTTCAAATCCGGTCCGGGTATCGACCCAACCAAGAGACTGAGTCAAGGGTCAACCCGGAGTCGACCCGGACATTAATTAATATTTAAAAAGTATTAAAAAAATCAAAAATAAATTTAAAAAATAAAAAAAAATATAAACTCGGGTTAAACCCGGGTCTGAGTCGACCGTGTTTGACCCAACTGGATTTTTAACATGATCCGACCCGATTTTTGGGTCGGGTCGCGGGTTTTCGAGTCGACCCGGTCGGGCTGAGTTTGACAACATTGGTTACAATTGTATTTTCGAAGGTGGTTGTGACGATGACAAATTACATATTAGGTGTTGATCTGTGGTGGTGGTAACTAATTGTAATTGCAGTTAAAATTACAATTGTAACTAATTACAAATTGAAATAAAGCTATAATTGTAATTAATTACAGAATCTGATTTGAAAATTATTTTGATAATTGTGTAATTAGTTACAAATAACTTCATTACAAAAATTTTCAAACCAAAATGTGTTTAGCTGTTTACTTAACCAAATAAATTACATAACTATTGACACAATAAGTCTAATTAATATCATCTTTGACGTAATAGATGCTAAACTTACCATAAATTAATAATTAAATGGTTAATCGTAGAGATTGCAAATGGCTCGAGTTGCTCGTCGGCTCATCAAACATGAGCCATAAGCGGCTTGGCTTGACCGATCCACGAGCTTGGACACGAGTCAAGCAAGCGAACCGAACAACGAGCCTAGCATGACTCGGTTTGTGGCTCACAATTTCTTTCAAAATAAAATGCCATTTTTTGAAGAAAATGTAAAATTAAAAAAAAAAAAGGTTAGCGGCTTGGCCCACGAGTCGCGAGGATGAGCCAAGCAGTTGGCTCGAAGGACCAAGCTGCTCAGTTCAGCCCATTGCCAATTCTAGTCGATCCTCTTTGGAGTTAAGGTTAGTCGCTATTTGATAATCATTATCTTCGAAAAATGAATTTTTGAGCAGTAGTTTTTTTTGGATAATATGTGATTATAAAGTAGAGAAATTTTTTTTGATTTACATACAAAAATATATTATTGTGTGAATGTGATTGAAAATGAGTACGAAAAGGCTAAACAGTTTACAATATTTTTGTTAAACACAAAGTATTTTTTTATTTAGAATCACTTTTCATTTTGAAGATTTACTCACGAGATTGACGTAATTACCGTCGGTTTATGTCAAGGTCCTAATACTAGGGCTTTCAATGGATCGAATTTTAATCTGAACCCGATTCGAATTCGATGAAATTAATAAGAGATTGATTTAAAGTCTTAATCCGATAACCCGACAATCCGTTAACTAAATAGAGCAAATATCAATATAAGTCAATCCGATCCGAATTTTTTATAATAATATAATATATTTTATATATGACTATACAATTTTTTTTTTCATTTTAAAACTTGTAATGTATTATATAAAGTAAAATTATAATATAATATAATATTATTAAATATTATAATATTCATTTTAAAACTTGTAATAAATTAATACTATTATAATTTTTGTTAAGATATTATGGTTTTTTTTTTTTTTTTGAATGATATGAAATTATAATTAATTATATGAATAAATTTTTATTCATTAATATGTAAAGATCAATATTGTCAAACCCAACTCGGCCCAGTCCGGAACCCAGCGACACGGGCCAAAAATCGGGTCGGGTTACATTCAAAACCCTGTCGGTCGACCGGGTTTGACCCCAGTTTTTTAGTTTTTAAATTTTTTTATTTTTTGAATATTAATTAATGCCTGAGTCGATTCCAAGTTGACCCTCTGACCCTTAACCTAATCTCTCGGCCAGGCCGGGTCGGTTCTGAAAACATTAGTAAAAATTAAAAAAAAAACTATGGTAAAAATAATTTTGGATTAGAGATCTGATAAGATAGCAAATCGGATATAAATTTAACTATAAAAAATCTGTTGGATTATCAGATCGGATCTACGAATTATTCTTATCAGATCGGATCAGATAAAGGTAGCTCCGATCCATATCTGATACGTTTACACTCCTACCTAATACTATTAAAAAAGTGATCAATTATATAACATTATTTAATTTTAATGGTTAAATAGCTCAAAGAAAAAATAAATAAATAAAAGTTTCACATAAAATTATTGCATCAGTTGTGATTAAGGCTTCGTTCGGTAACCATTATCTAAATTATAATACGCATGATTTTTCGAACCACATTTTAATCACACACATTTTATGTCTTTAATTTTTAATTACACATCTTACTTAAAAAACCCAAATAAAACACATTATAAATTAAATTTC
The DNA here is from genome assembly GCA_963555705.1 of Ligustrum vulgare. NCBI lineage: Eukaryota > Viridiplantae > Streptophyta > Magnoliopsida > Lamiales > Oleaceae > Ligustrum > Ligustrum vulgare. The sequence goes on from OY743168.1 coordinate 98,105,683, forward strand.
ATTTATTTCAGCCGTCAAATGAGACCTAACTGATGAAATAAAACATGAATTATTGATTGACAATAATTAGCAAGGTTCAGAGTTTCATGTCTCATACCCGACTCCTCCTATAGGATACCCATGCTACTAACTTCAACAAAAAATGTATATCTTCACCTTAAAAAAGTGTTATGTTCGTGAAGCTTTGACTCAAGATTATGTGCAACATCATCGATGAACTAGAGATCACAATGGGGCGGGAAATTCTCGAACTCGATGAGAACTCGCCCTAAACGGGATCGGGAATTCCTGACAATGACGGGATGGGACAGACACGCCCCGAAATCATTCCCGATGAATTAGTTCAATTAAAAAAATTCAAAAAAATTAAAAATATCTTAAATCACCCGATGCCAAATACATAATTTCAATACAAAATCCAATAGTTCAACTCTATACTACTCTTCATCTCTCATTCTCAAGTCTTATCCCATTCTCTCTAAACATACTTCTTAACACAATTAAACTTGTACTATTCTATAAAAGTTATTATTATGAGTTTTTTTTTAATTATTCTTTAGAGCTGTTAAATTAGAATTTTGTAAAATAATTATTCTTTAAGAAAATAACTTGCATAACTAAGTACTGCTAGAAAACATCAATGTTCACAGAAAATGAAATAGTCACTTTTATATTATTTTCTTTACAATAATTCTAAAGTGGCATTCATTTTGAACATTTTAAAGTGACATTGTAATGTGTCAATTCCTCATTAGATCATGAAGATGTGTATTAAATAATGAAGTCATCACCAAACGAATCATCACCCAATAAAAAAATGACACATCACAATGTCACTTTAAAATGTCCAATATTAATGTTCCTATAGAATTACTCTTTTCTTTAAGTTGTGAACAATTCAAATTGAAAAATTAGTTGTTCCCTTATGCATGGTCATCATTTGATAATCATAAATATATCTTTACTAATTTGTTTGATCATACTTTTATAGTGCACTTGCAAATTTTTTGATCTAATCGAAGAGTAATGTGCAGTTTTTATGATATGAGGAATTTCATTAGATAATCATTATAAAAAAACATTAATGTAAACTGAGATTATGTGCATTCCCGTCCCGTCCTTACCCTGTTCCATCCCCGCCTAGGTGGGGATGGACGCCAGATTCAAATTCGTCATGTTGTCATCCCTACAATGAACTCTTACGTGTTCAAGTAAAACTCTCTCGAATATAGGGATGACAAAAAAACTCGAAGGACCCGAAACGACCCGTCCCGTCGGGTCCGTGGGGCGGGTTTCAGGGCGGACCCGCCAGCGACCCGGTAATTTTTTTTAATGAGAAACTAAAATAAATTTGATGAAGTCCAGAAGAATTGAACCTTGGTGGAATTTAGGAATATGAGAATATACAACCACTGTACCATTATATTGTTTATTGATTTTTTTCCTTCAAATATATACATATTATCTTTAAAGTTCAAATTTAAAAACTCTAACTAATTCGACGCCTAAGTTTTTCACGTAAAATTTCATTACCAATTTTTTTTAAAATAATTAATATTTTCAAGTCATTAGTGGGGCTAAAGGTCGCCCCGCCCCGACCTGCGAACATTCGCTGGTCGGGTTGGGGCTATGAGTTTTTTGGGTTCGGGGCGGGGCTATTCCGATTCATCCATTGTCATCCCTAATATATTTTTAGAGAAGTCAATGTGATCCCCGCCTATGAGAAGATCCTCAAATTCATACTCGCGTGCACCTGCTCCCAACATCACACCTAAAACCCCGACTATTTTTCATCCCTCCAAAACTCCAATGTACAAAACCCCTCCTTAAACCCTAACCCTCCCAACGTCTCTCTATTATTCACACTGCCACATGGCACCAGTGGCGAGCCAAGCCAACGCACTCCTCTCAGCCCTATCACGGCAGCGATTCAACCTCCGCACTATACGCGTCCGCCGCACCGGATTCTCGTCATACACGTCATCCTCACCTGCCGCCGACATGGGCGGATTTAGCCTTGGCCCATACTAGGCTGAAGCCCAGTGCTGGTATGGGTCAGATTCTGTTAAAAAAAAAAAAATTAGTTAATAGCTCGGCCCAAATAATTACCCAGCTCGGCCCAATTCTTTCCCTTTCTTCCTTTCCTCTGAACCACTGAGGTGAAAGTGAAACTCCCTGCGGCTCCGCCCTAACTCCTAAGCAAGCACTAAGCAGTAAGCTCCCTTGAGTCCCTTCAGGCTTCAGCGGTCGCCGGTCAGCCTTCACCAATCACAATTCACAATCACAATTCACAATCACAAGATTCAGTTCTGAAGCAGCGCAGCCCGCAGGTTTCCAGGCGCCAGCTCCAGCGCAGCTGCGCAAGCAGCAGCCAGACTGAGTCGCTGAGGAGTGAGGACCTGAGGTAAAGGTTCTTCTTCTTCTTCACTTCTTCAGTTCTTCTGTGCTTCTGTGCTTCAGCATTCAGTTCTTCTGTGCTTCTCCCGAATCTCCCCAGCTGTGCTTCAGTTCTGTGCTTCTGTAGTTCTGTGCTTCAGTTCTTCTGTGCTTCTCCAGTTCTCCCCAGCTCGCCGTCTGCCTGCTTTGCTTCTGTGCACTGTGCTTCAGTTCTTCTGCCAATGGCCCAATATTACAAATAAATGAAATAATTATAATTTGTTATTTGTAATTGCTACTTGCTAGTTTAATGTTATATTGTTAATTTGTTATTAACTTATTTATGGTAAATTGGTAATACTTAATATCAATTTGAAAATTGAAATTGCTGCAGGCAGAATGAGTTAGAAATCAGAAATTAGAAATTTCAAATTTGGCAAAGTTGCTGTCTTAGTCTTGCTGAGCAGCCTGAGCCTGATAAATATCATAAAAAGGTTAGTGCCTTATCAGATTTTTAATTTGACTATTTGAGAATGTGATATTGATTTTTAATTTTTGAATTGAGAATGTGATTTTTAGTTTTAATATTGATTAACTTCGTTGCAACTTAGCTACAAAATGGAACGACACCAAATGGGTAAGAAATCGGAACTATTGATATCCTCATTTTTCAAAAAAAAGGATCATCAACCTAGTGAAGCAACTAATGAAGCAACTCCGATTCCTTCTATGCTAAATCCTTCAACATCCTGTGTTTTGTGAAAAATGATATTAATATTATGTAAATGTGTTTTAGAATGTGATTTGTGAAAAATGATATTAATATTATGTAAATGTGATTTGTGAAAAATGATATTAATATTATGTAAATATGTTTTTAGGATTAGAATGTGTTTTTAGGCTTAGAATGTAATTAACTTTGTTTGAAGATTCAAGTGTAATAGTGATTCAAGTCATATTTTGATTATATATATTGGATTTTTGATGTATTATTATTTATGATTTTCCTTATATTAGATTAGGTACTCAATATTCTTGATTTCAATCCTCTTAGTCAAAAAAAAAATTTCCGGGGCTCCGCCCCCGAACCCCCGGGAGGGGGACTTTTAGAGTCCAGCTCGGTACAACGTGAAATCCTGGATCCGCCACTGGCCGCCGACTTAGACACACCCTTAGCCGGAACCAAAATTCTGGAAACATTCAGTGAAGATTTCGAAATTGGATCACGAAAAATTACACTGGAAACAGGAAAAATGGCGCGATTTGCAAATGGTGCGGTTGTTTTGGCAATGGAAGAGACTAGAGTACTCTCCACTGTTGCCTCTGCTAAAGGCGATAACGTCCGTGATTTTTTGCCCCTCACCGTATGTATAACAAATAATCGCCATTTTAAAATTTTGATATGAATATTTCCTACGAAAGTTTCAGTGGCCTAATTTTGAGTTTTGTATTTGAAATGTGGGCAAATTTTCCAGTGGAAACAAATGGTATTTTTAATTCATTTGAATTATATTTCGTAGATTTTTGGGAACTCTGCGTTTTTTCTACCAGGGACAAAAAATTGTGAAATAAGCACTGGGATTAAAGTGAGATTATCGTTTTTGCTTGCTACGAAGTGATCATAAGCTTTTCTCTTTGTAAGGTTGAGTATCAAGAGAAACAGTTTGCCCAAGGCTTAATCCCAGGCACGTTCATGAGGAGGGAGGGAGCTCCAAAAGAACGGGAACTCCTATGTGGTCGTCTCATTGATCGGCCTATCAGACCACTTTTTCCTGCAGGATTCTACCATGAGGTCCAGGTAATGTGAGACAGTGATGCCAAGCTATTTTCCGTTGAACCTGCTTTCCTATTGTTTTTTCAGCTTGGTCTTTCCTGCAGGTCATGGCAAGTGTTCTTTCTTCTGATGGGAAACAAGATCCAGATGTACTGGCTGCTAATGCAACATCTGCTGCCCTAATGTTATCAGATATTCCATGGGGTGGTCCTATTGGGATAATACGTATAGGGAGAATTTCTGGTCAATTTATTGTTAATCCTAGCATGGACGAGGTAATTCAAACATCTGTATGCTATTGCAAGAATTGTTCCTTTTTGTTTTCACCAACCTGAGGAGATAAAATAACTAACATTTGCCATGTCAAGTATTCAAAAGCCTAAGGTGGCGTTTTGTTGGTATTTTATTTTGTATTTTCATTTTTGAAAATGTTTTGTGTTTTCATTTTTATTTTCAAATTTGCTGAAAACGTGTTTTTTTTGTCATTTCTGAAAACTGTTTTTAAAACTAAAAAGCTGAAAAACACGTTATGTTTGAAATTTTGCAGAATACTACTTAAACTATTTTTAATTGATTTGCTTGCAGAATACTACTGACTCAAACTCAAATTTCCTTTCACAATATACTGAAAACATGATTACATGCAACACACTAATGTGAGCATTAAGAGTCTATATTAACACAGCTTGGTCAGGCTCGAGATTTGAGAAAGCTCTAGTTCTATTAAAATCCATAAAATGCAAGTTCTTTCAAAACCACCAGAGTCCATTTATCAGTGCATTTTTTGAAATATAACAAGAATTCTCACTTAATTTTTTTTGTAATGTTGATATTGAATTTAATAAAACTTTATTTAAGCTTAGTTCCTGTTGGAATATGTAATTAGTATTGTAGGACCAAAATTAATAGTCTAGAGTAGTTGAGGACTAGTAAGCATAATTATGTATTTTTTTTCCATTCTTTATACCTTATTTTGTAACCTAATTGAATTAATTAAGAAATAAGTTTCTCTCTCTCTCTTCGAACATGGTATCAGAGCTGTTACCTTCTTCCTCCCTCTGCCGAGCTCACGTTGGTCACCCGTGAGAGTGGCCAACCCGCCAACTGGAGGAAGAGCTGCCAACGTTGAGGTCTGAACCCTAGCCAAGCCCTAGCCGAAAAATGATAAGCCAAGTTGTGGATTGTAGTCAGTTTTCTTCCAATCGGTATTGAACCAGTCCACCTCGACGCCGATGCTACTGTTCCGACCTCGACCAGGCCACTCCGACGCTCCGTTTCCGGCTTCGACCAGTTCTCTGCGGTTACATCTCGCGTTTTGGAGCTGCGATTTCAGCTCCCTCAGCTCCGCTTCTCCACTTCTGGCGTCGACGGGTCATTCCGCTGCCAACCCGGGCTACTTCCGGCGCTTCACTGATGGCACACCTATATTTTTTGTTTTGGAGCTTAGCTGCAGTTTCAGCTCAGTTTCTGGACTTTCTGTGCCTGAGTCTCAAGGTTAAGTGTTTCCAGGTTCCTTTGTGTCTTCTTCCCTGCTGCATTAGTTGATAGTGTTATGGGTGAGAATAAAAATGTATGCGTGACTGATGTGTTTCCCGTGATGTCAAAAATCACAGAACATAAACTGAATGGATCTAATTATATTGCTTGGAGTAAGACTATTAGGGTGTATTTACGAAGTATAGAAAAAGATAATCACCTTACTGAGGACCCACCACCTACTGATAATACAAAACAAACTTGGTTGCGAGATGATGCTCGAATATTTCTACAACTTCGAAATTCTATTGATAGTGAGATAATTCATTTGGTTGATCACTGTGAATTTGTCAAAGAATTACTGGACTATCTAGATCTTTTGTATTCTGGGAAATGGAATATTTCTAGTATGTATGATGTGTGTAAAGACTTTTATCGTGCTACAAAACAAGATCAGACTCTTAGGCCTATCTTATGAACTTCAAAAGAACTTATGAAGAACTCAATGTCTTATTGCCATATAGTTCAGATGTAAAAGTTCAACAAACTCAACGGGAGAAAATGGCTGTAATGAGTTTTTTGGCTAGCCTTCATCCAGCGTTTGATACTGTTAAGTCCTAGATTCTATCCAGTCATGAGATTTCATTTCTGCAAGAAACCTTCACTAGGATACTTCGCACTGAGAATAGTGTATCTATTACTCCATTTTAGCCTAACAGTGCCCTTGTCAGCCGTGGTAATGTGAATGAATCTGGGCGTCTCTCTAATAGAGGAGGAGGGGTTACAAATAGTCGTGATAATCGAGTTCAGGACTTGGGGGGAGTTGTGTGCTATTATTGTCATGGGCCTGACCATACCAAGCGTGCCTGCAGAAAATTACAGATTCGCAATCAAAGAAGCCAATCAGCTCATATTGCCTCTGTTGAGGTTACACCTATCACCTCTTCTGGAAAGACAATTACAGTATTGGCAGATGAATTTGCTAAATTCTCTCAATATCAGGAAGCATTGAGGTCTTCATCTCATCCTATCACTGCAACTGCTGAGTCAGGTAAACCAACTACGTGTCTTATTTCCTCGTCTTCCAAATGGGTCATTGATTCTGGTGCCACAAACCATATGACAGGTAATCCTAGTCTCTTCTCCACTTATCAGCCACACACATCTCCCACAAATGTAACTTTAGCAGACGGCTCTATGTCATGTGTACTTGGTTCTGACACTATTAATCTACCTCCTTTTCTTTCCCTCTCATCTGTTTTAAATCTTCCACGATTCTCTTTTATTTAATTTCTGTGAGCAAACTCACTCGAGCGGCGAGCCCTAAACTGTTGTATCTCATTTTTTCCTGATCATTGTCTATTTCAGGATCTTGTGACGAAGGAGATTATTGGTAAGGGACATGAATCAGGCGGTCTGTATGTTTTGGATACCCTAGTACCGCAGTCTGTTGCTTGTTCCAGTGTCCTAACGCCCTTTCAAGCACATTGTAAATTGGGACATCCCTCTCTATCATTTTTGAAGAAATTATGCCCTCAGTTCCATAACGTATCTTCCTTGGATTGTGAGTCATGTCAGTTTGCCAAGCATCATCGTTCATCTTCAGGTCCTCGAGTCAACAAAAGGGCTAGTTTTCCTTTTGAGTTAGTTCATTCAGATATTTGGGGTCCATGCCCTGTTGTGTCTAAAACTGGATTTCAATATTTTGTTACTTTTGTAGATGACTAATCTCGTGTAACCTGGCTTTATTTAATGAAAAATCGTTCGAAGTTATTTTCTCATTTTATTGCTTTTTGTGTTGAAATTAAAACATAATTTAATGTCTCTGCGCTTACATTGAGAAGTGACAATGCCACAGAATACTTTTCTCACCCTTTTCAGACTTACATGATTCAAAATGACATTCTTCACCAATCCTCTTGTGTTGATACGCCCTCTCAAAATGGAGTGGCTGAAAGAAAGAATAGACATCTCCTTGAGACAGCTAGAGCACTAATGTTCCAAACACATGTTCCCAAGCAATTCTGGGCCGATGCAGTATCCACGGCTTGTTTTCTGATTAATCGCATGCCTTTGTCTGTGCTTCATGGTGAGATTCCTTATAGTGTCCTCTTTCCTAACAAACATTTGTTTCCTATTGAACCCTGGATATTTGGTAGTACCTGTTTTGCTCGTGAAGTCCGTCCTCACATTACCAAATTAGACCCTAAATCTCTCAAGTGTGTCTTTTTAGGATACTCTCGTCTCCAAAAGGGATACCGGTGTTACTGTCCTAGTCTTCACAAGTATATTGTGTCTGTTGTGTCCCTTTTTTAGAAAATTGCCCATTCTTCTCTCCATCCTCTACTTCTTTCCCTCAGAGGGAGGATGATGATCTGTTAGTCTATACTATCACGTATTCATCACCTGTTGTACCCACTCATGTTGATACACCACCACCTCCTATTCAACATGTCTATTCTAGGCGTCGTGACCCTCCTGCTACATGTCTTGACCCTCCTGTTACATGTCCTGCACCAGTCTCTTCTTCGCCACCGGATCTGGTCTCAAGTGATCTTGATTGTCCTATTGCCTTCGAAAAGGTAAACGACAATGTACTTATCCTATTTCGTCTTTTGTTTCTTATGATCACTTGCCCAATACTTCTTGTTCTTTTATTGTATCCCTTGACTCGATAACCTTTCCGAAAATTGTCCATGATGCCTTGTCTCATTCTGGGTGGCGTGCTGCTATGATAGTTGAGATGAATGGCTTGAATGCTAATGCTACTTGGGACTTAGTGCATTTGCCTGTCGGTGGAAAGGCTATCGGGTGTAAATGGGTGTTTGCTGTTAAGGTCAATCCTGATGGCTCTGTGGCTAGACTTAAAGCCCGTCTTGTTGCTAAAGGCTATGCTCAAACCTATGGAGTAGATTATTCTGACACGTTTTCCCCTGTGGCTAAATTGACATCTGTTCGTTTACTCTTATCCTTAGCAGCTACCCATGATTGGCCTCTACATCAGTTAGATATCAAAAATGCATTTCTCCATGGAGATCTTCAGGAGGAGGTCTACATGGAGCAACCACCTGGTTTTGTTGCTCAGGGGGAGTCTGATAAGGTATGTCATCTTCGCAAGTCACTTTATGGATTGAAACAGAGTCCCCATGCTTGGTTTGGAAAATTCAGCCAGGCATTTGAAAAGTTTGGACTGAAAAAGAGCAAGTCTGATCACTCAGTGTTCTATAGACAGTCTGAATCTGGCATTATTCTCCTTGTTGTGTATGTTAACGATATTGTCATTACAGGAAGTGATACTATAGGGGTTTCATCTCTTAAATCCTTCCTTCATACTCAATTTCACACAAAGGACCTAGGGTTACTGAAATATTTCTTGGGAATGAAAGTGACAAGGAACAAGAAAGACATCTTCTTGTCTCAGAGAAAATATGTGCTTGACTTATTAACCGAGACAGAAAAATTAGGAGATAAGCCTTGTAGTGCACCAATGCTTCTTTTTACTCAGCTTACAAAAGATGGTGACTTATTTGAAGATCCTGAAAAATATCGAAGATTGGTTGGGAAGTTAATCTATCTCACTGTGACTCGTCCTGACATTGCATACTCAGTTAGTATTGTAAGTCAATTCATGTCTTCTCCAACTATTCATCACCGGGCAGCTCTAGAGCAAATTCTGTGTTACTTAAAAGGGGCTCCTGGACGGGGTATATTGTATGAAAATCATGGACATAGTCACATCGAATGCTTCGCAGATTCAGATTGGCCAGGTTCCAAGATTGACAGAAGATCCACCACAGGTTATTGTGTATTTGTTGGACGAAATTTGGTTTCATGGAAAAGTAAGAAGCAAAAGATCCACCACAGGTTATTGTGTATTTGTTGGAGGAAATTTGGTTTCATGGAAAAGTAAGAAGCAAAATGTTGTGTCCCGCTCAAGTGCGAAATCTGAATACGGAGCTATGACACAATCAGTATGTGAAATAATGTAGATACATCAGCTCTTGATTGAAGTTGGTTTAAAGGTACCAGTACCAGCAAAATTATGGTGTGATAACCAAGCTGCGCTTCACATTGCATCTAATCCCGTATTTCATGAATGAACCAAGCATATTGAGATCGACTGTCATTTTGTTCGTGAGAAAGTGCAAGAAAATTTGATATCTACAGGATATGTAAAGACTGGAGAACAATTAGGAGATATGTTTACAAAAGCTGTAAATGGGATTCAGATCAACTATATTTGTAACAAGTTGGGCATGATTAATATTAATGCTCCAACTTGAGGGGGAGTGTTGGAATATGTAATTAGTATTGTAGGACCAAAATTAATAGTCTAGAGTAGTTGAGGACTAGTAAGCATAATTATATATTTTGTTCCATTCTTTATACCTTATTTTGTAACCTAATTGAATTAATTAAGAAATAAGTTTCTCTCTCTCTCTCTCTTCGAACAGTTCCAAGTTAGGATAATTCTCCAAAAAAAAAAAAAAAATCTTAATTTAGGCTTAGTTCCAAGTTAGGATAATTCTAAAAAAAATAATAAATTAATAAAAAAATAAAAATTTTATATTAAGCTTAGTTCCAAATTAAGATAATTCTTAAAAAAAAAAAAAAAAAAAAAAAATTTCAAAACGCGTTTTTCGCGTTTTGGACATTTTTTTGTCGAAATACACACAAAACGGCCAAAACGAGGTTTTGGGCGTTTTGTGTACAATTTTTTTTTTTTTGTTTTCCAAAATGCGTTTTCGAAAATGGTAAAGAGAACGCGTTTTTAGCGTTTTCGAAAATAAAAACAGAAAACGATCTCAAAATAGCAAAGAGAACATGACCTAAATTTCCTTAAATGCCAAACTACTTCGCAGAAGTTTTGTAGACAAATTCTTATTTTAGTGGATCGGTAATTCTCGACAAAAATTGCAAAAAGGTGTTTGGCCATGCGGATCCAAAACCTCTTATTGGTGGGTGCAACTATCATATAACCATGCCTTATGGAAAAGGGAAAAAGTTTATCAATTCAAAATCAGTTAAATTACTTCACCTTGACCATGTGAGAAAAAAATTGCTTCTCAGCTAGGAAGACTAGAAAACTAAAGAAGTAAAAAAGTAGGCATGGAAGAGTTTGTAATGAAGAATTCAATATTTACTATATTATATCTTTAGAAGAATAAATGTTCGACGTGTACAAGTTCTCCATAGATATGGAATTGGTAACGGAGATCACAGAGAGATGCAAACTCTTCCGTTGGAGAGAATTTTCATCTAGTTTCTTGAAATCCATCGCTAATTAAGTTATTTAAACCAATTGCATCTAAAAAAGCAACTCTTGACCGACATAAAAGAATAGGAAAATTGTAGCATCAGTTCCCAACCTATTCACTTTTGGCATTTACATCCTTGACCTATTTATTGGTAATAAGGCGTATAGGCAATAGGTTGGGACTAATGCTGCCCTAAAAGTTAACATGACAATGTATATGGAAAAATATATATCAAATAGAAAAATTTAGAGGTCAATTTATTCACGTCCATTTGTCCCCGGGTTTCATGTTGAGAAAATAAAGGCCCAATTTAGGATGAAACTAAACCCAAATTTGATTAAATGTAGGAGGTGCAACTATCACCCCTCAGTTAAATGTGGATCTGCTCAGGGCTTTGGCTGTTGGATAGCGCCTGAACCACATTTGAGATCTTGAGGAAACCCATTGGTTTTCTCATTATTATGGAATTTTAAATGAACTAGTTTTGTGGAAAAAACTGTTCTCAAAAATTTTAAATTAATATTACTAGTTGTATTGATTACATAAGTAGAAAAAGGAAAGAAAAATTAAAGAAGGAACCTATAAGGAACAACTAATTAAGCTAGGTGCTCTCATATGAGTGAAAAACTGAAAAATGAAGCAGGCAGGGAATAAATTAACTACTAAGCTCGATTCTCCAATTCGATTGATCTTGGCCTGTTCGTTCAATCTTGTAAATTCTATCTTTAAATGCTTTCAAAAATGCTGGGGTCTCCTAACTATGGAATATGACACGTCCTATACAATAAGTTGTGATCTTGTTCACTCTGATTTATGTGCATTCATTATGGATGATGTGCAGCTTAGCCTAAGTGATCTTAACTTGGTGTATGCATGCACAAGGGAGAAAACATTAATGATAGATGTGCAAGCATGTGAGATTTCAGAAAAAGACTTGGATGCTGCACTAAGACTTGCTCATCCTGAGGTGAGTTTGCTCTGTGTTCATTGAGACTGAACTCCATGCAGTTATTTTCCAATGCTTATCTTTGATTCTTCAGGCTGTAAAATATCTCAAGCCTCAAATAAGGCTGGCAGCAAAAGCTGGTAAGCAGAAAAGGGAATATAAATTGTCTATGGTGTCAGAGAAAACATATGACAGAATCAGGAGTTTGGCTGAAGCTCCCATTGAAGCTGTCTTCACAGACCCCTCATATGGCAAGGTGTCCTCCATACTTGCAATAACGTCTACAGAGGGATTTGTGCCGTTCTCCACTCATATCTCCTAATACTTTTGTCCTGTATTCAGTTTGAACGAGGAGAAGCATTGGATAGAATTACACAGGATGTGAAAAAAGAACTTGAGCAAGAATGTGATGAAGAAGGCCTGAAATTTTTATCGAAGACAGTTGATACAGTGCGGAAACAGGTTAGATCTTTGAAATCAGGTCCAGCCCCCTAGAAAAAACTCTCCATGCAGACTCATGCGACTCTCTCTCTCTCTCTCTCTCCTTTTTTTTTTTCCTCTAATAAATGATTAATAATAACAATAACAGTTGTTCTATAGGTACCGCGGTTTTTGTGTACCTTTGAAGTGAGGGTGTGGTACCACAATACCCAAAAACCACGATACTTGTAGCATTTTCCTAATAATAATAATAATAATAATAATAATCATATCTTTAGCCTCTATTTTTAACGTAATTATTATAATTTATAAATCAATTTATAAACAATACAATTTTCCATATCACTTTTTAGCCAACACATTTTTAATTGCTACCGTGTTACCGAACAGAGCCTTAGAGCCTGTTTGGTGTAGGAGAAATTGTAGAAAATTTTGAATGTATGGTTGGAAAATTGTTGAAAAGTGTGTAAAGTAGTGGGTCTCATAGAAACGTGTGGTTGAAAATGAATTTGAGAAAAAAGTTGTTCTCCTGGATAAAACTGGGCCTTAGTATCTACCAATTTAAAACTTACCATTAGGAAGCTATTGATAGAACCTCAATGCGGGGAATGTTGTTGCTGAGTTGTTGAATGACTGTTGCTGATATCTAATGAATCTGCTAGTAATTTATAGAAGAAATAGCAAGAAAAGCTGGATTAATGGATATTGTTGCTAATAGAATTGATGTAATATTGTAATTGGAGTATTGTTGTACTGAGACTATTATTTTGAATAGAAATGAAAATAACAATTCAAGGCATTCCAGAGGCCTTGTTCTCTTCCAAGGGTTTCCCCATTTCCACACAATATTCTGCATATCTAACTAATTCCCCAATCCCCCATTTATAGGTAATCACTTATACATTTTATTCCTATACTGCCCCTACCCTAACTAATTGGTATCTATCATTGCTCTGCTCCTAAAACTCACATTGTCCTCAAGGTGAAGGTTTGATCTAATTATAAAGTAAAAAATACAATAAAGTCGAACCACTTCTTTTGCAAAAATCATGATTATGGTCGAACCACGAAAAGTAAGATTCCATTCGAAGAAATGAATTAGCTTATTCAAATGAATCATTAATATATGATGCAAGAAAACCCCATAATCAGTAGTCTTCAACAATTCAAAAATTTGAACCGTGCAAGTTCACGTATAATTTCGTTGTACGGTTACCCCCTTTCAACCCCATTTCGTTGTATCCAATCATGAAATCAATGACTAACTCACCGGCCCTACATCGCTTCACGTTACAAGTCCTAATCTCCGTCTTGAGTTGGATTTCTAAATCATGAAATTTGTTGAAAGTGGACTGATTTTGCAGAGTTGCGACTCGCGACTTTTGGGACCACTGGTGCAAATTTTAGGGCTGAATTTTACATGTCTAAATGTTTGGGGACCATTTCGGATAATATAAGGACTGACTCGAGCACATCTAGAACTTCAAGGACCTTAGGTGCAAATTTTGGGTCTGAAACATTGGGGACCCTTGGTGCAATTTTTGAATTTTTTTAGGGTCTCCTTCGCTGTAGTCTGCAACAATTCTTCATCCACGTTTCGCAGCAGCTCCTGCTTAGTCGACGATGGGGTGAGTTACTCCTCAACAGCTTCTTCTCGTCCGGTAATGGATAGGCAACCAATCATTCCAAATTCCTTTCCTCATTGCCACCACTCTCACCGTACGACTTACTTGGTTCGACGCTGGAAGTTCTCTAGCCGAGACTCGTTTCGGGCCGAATTGAGCCACAATCAGATTCTTCAATTTTCCCCAAGTTTAAAGCGGCCGACGATGTTCTACCAATTGGAACCACTCCCATGCTTCTTCGACAAAGCAAGCGACGGAGGCTTCTACTTTCTCCCTTTTCGATAACCCTGAATTCACAGCAAAAAACTTCTCTGCCTGAAACAACCACAAATCTGGATTTTCACCATAGAATAGTGATGTTTTGAGTCGACCAACAGAATCCAATCCAAAATCATCTCCGTTGAATTTTTGCGGTAATCGTTCAATTTGTTCCATCACCGATCTCATCGACTCTCCCTTAAGCTTAGCTGTAGATATTGATAAGCCCAAGCTTGTCTAGCAAAAAACAAAACACTTGTTCTGACAGACCTTTTGTAAGTATATCAGCCAGTTGATGATTAGTGTGCACATAATCAATGTCGATAATACCTCCATCAAGCTTTTCTTTAATAAAGTGTCGATCCACTTTCACACGTTTTGTTCTATCATGATGCACTGGATTGTGAGCTATACTGATGGTTGATTTATTGTCACAATAGAGCTGTATAGGTCCTTCATATTTTATTTTTAGTTCTTTCATCAATCTTTTTATCTAAATGACTTCACAAACTCCATGAGCCATAGATCTGTATTCTACTTCGGCACTACTCCTAGTGACCACAGATTGTTTCTTTGACCTTTCGATCATCTATTTTTCTAAAGAACATACCTTTCCCCGGTGTTTGCTTCAAATATCTCAATATTCTATACACTGCATCGAGGTGACCTTGACGAGGTTCATGCATATATTGGCTTACGAGACTTACAGCGAAAGCAATATCCGGCCTAGTATGTGAGAGAGAAATAAGCTTTCCAACAAGTTGCTGATATCTCCCTTTGTCAACTGGGTTTCCTTTAGACATTCTCACTTTATTACCAAGTTCAATTGCGGTTTTACTCGGTTTGCTCCCCAGCATACCAGTTTCTTTTAATAGATTGAGAGTGTATTTCCTTTGTGACACAAAAATACCTCTTACTTCTTGCAAATTCCATTCCTAGAAAATATTTGAGTGCTCCAAGGTCCTTGACTTCAAATTCCCTTGCCATCATCTGTTTGATTGTATTCATCTCTTCAGTATTGTCTCCGGAGATGATAATATCATCAACATAAACTATCAAAATAGTTATTTTCCCACTTTTTGTGTGTTTGACAAACAATGTGGGATCTGCTTGCCCTTATATATATCCGAGGTTCTTGATCACCTTAGAAAATCGATCAAACCAAGCACGAGGAGATTGTTTCAATCCATAGAGAGATTTGTTTAGTTTACAAACAGTTTTTCTACCCAATCTTTCTTCAAAACCTGGGGGTTGACTTATGTAGACTTCTTCCAGATCACCACTTAGAAAAGCATTCTTAACATCAAGTTGATGCAATTGCCAGTCTAAGTTTGCTGCAAGTGAGAGTAGAACTCGAATGGTGTTAAGTTTGGTAACAGGAGCAAATGTTTCTGTATAGTCGATCCGATAGGTTTGTGTGAATCCCTTAGCCACCAACCGTGTCTTGTACCTTTCAATAGAACCATCAGCTTTATATTTGACAGTTAATACCCACTTGCACCCTACTATACTTTTATCATGTGGTAACTCTACCAAACTCCGAGTAATGTTTTGTTTAAGAGCTCACATTTTCTCCAAAGCAGCAACTTTCCATTCAGGAACATTTAAAGCCTCTTCAATAGTCTTGGGAATAATACTGGACAAATTCAAGGTGAAAGCATGAAAAGAAGATTAAAGATTAGAAAAAGAAATAAATTTGGAGATAGGCTGTTGAGTACAAGACCTAGTACCCTTTCTAATTGCAATAGGAACATCTAAATCAGAATCAGAACATGGATTTTGATTACCTAACATAAGGATGACTGAGGTTCTATCACTAATTCAATCTCTTGATTGTGAATAGGATTTATGATTTCTTTATTTCCTGGAGAGACCTTTTTCCTTGAGTAGGCACGTAACTCTTGCTGAATTGGCTTAGTAACTTCTCCATGTTTCTAGTTCTGGCAAAATATCTTGTGTTTTGACTTGAGGCATTTTCCGGATTTGAAACAGGAATAGATAGTAAAGGTTCAGGTGGAGTTAAGGGAATTGTGGGGAAATGAGTGTTAAGTTGAACCAATGGTAGTGGTATATCTAGAGTATCCCAAGTACATTGAGCTTCTTAATGAACATTAGCATTCTCCCCCTGAAGCGAAGTGGGAGAGTAATAAGGAGTATCCTAAAAAAATGTGACATCACATGAGACTTATAATTTCTTAGTCAGGGGACAATAACACCGATATCCTTTTTGAGTTGGGGAGTAGCCAACGAAAATTGTTTTGAGGGCTCGTGGATCAAGTTTATTGCGGTTTTGATCTTGAATATGGACATAGGCTACACACCCGAAGGTTTTCAAAGGAAGAGTATTTGTGGAAAGATGGGGATAAGAGGCGCAAGGACAGATAAAGGAGGTTGAAATTGAAGAGTGTGACTGGGAAGACGATTGATGAAATAGGTGGCTGTCAGAATAGCATCTCCCCATAAGTATTTGGGAACATTCATGGTAAACATAATGGCACGAACTACCTCCAACATATGTCTATTTTTTCGTTGAAAGACTCCATTTTGTTGTGGAGTGTCAACACACGAACTTTGATGAATAATCCCATTTTGTAATAGGTAATCACCTAGAATGGAATTAAAATATTTTTTACCGTTGTCAGTACTTAGGATACGAATTTTGGTCTGGAATTGAGTTTCAATCATATTTTAAAATGTTTTGAACACATGACGTGTTTCAGATTTTTCTCATAGAAGATAAACCCAAGTAATACGTGTGTGATCATCAATAAATGTAATGAATCATCGTTTGCCATGGGGAGTCGTGATTTTTGACGGTCCCCATATATCACTATGGATCAAGGTGAAAGGTGCGGTTGGGGTATATGGTCTTGGGGAAAATGAAGATCGAGTGTGTTTAGCAAGTTGACATATATCACTTTGAAAAGAAACTGAACTTTTATTATCAAATAACGATGGGAGTAAATGTTTTAAATAAGAGAAATTTGGGTGAACAAGTCGATGGTGCCACAACATTATTTTACTAGAAGTCGAAGTAGAGACGGAAGCAACGCCAGACACGAGTTCGTTTACTTTTGTTGCTTTAATCTTCAAAAAAAGAGTCCATCATGAATCCTAGCACTGCCAATCATCCTCCCCGATGATAGTTCCTGAAATTGACGAGGAAGACCCAAAATTAGCAACACACTAATTATCATGAGTAAGTTTGTTAACAGAAATCAAGTTACACGTCCATGAGGGAATATAAAGAACAGATTTAAGGACAAGGTCAGGAGATAATTTTACAGCTCCTATTCCTGCAACAGATAACAATTTGCCATTTGCAATTTTAACAATAGCTTTATTTAGACAAGGAGTGTATGAATTAGACAGTTTATAAACACCCGTCATATGGTTAGAGGTGCCTGAATCAATTATCCAAGGTACCATCTGATCATTAGAAGTAGTTAAAGTTGAGTTATAGTTACCAGAGTGAGCTGCAGAGCATAAACCTATTTTAGAAACAGAGGATGAAACAGAGGTCATAACCTTACGTCGAGCTTCTTCACGACGAACTTCAGAAAAGGCTTCTTCAGTGTCGGGAAATGTAGAGCGACTGATCAACCTTCCTCAAACCTCATCAAGGTTCCTGTTTAACCCAAGAAGTCAAATACATGCTCTCGTTCAAGCTATCGTTTTTGCATTAGTCCAGACAGAGAGAGTCGATTTCCAGATAGAGGCCTAGTTCTTGCCACAAATCCTGCAAATCAGAGAAATACTGGGTAATCGTCTGATTTCCTTGCTTAATTTCTTTCAGTTTTGTTCTGAGTTTGAAGATCTGGGAGGTATTGCGAGATCAGAATACATTCGTCAAGCTGCATCCTAGACTTCTTTAGCTGTTTTGAAGAGATAACGGCGACTAATCTTAGGTCCCATTGAATTGATGAGCCAAGTGAGGACAATCGAGTTTTTAGCCAGTTAAACTTTGTATGTTGGGTTCGTCGATTTCGGAGCAGGTAAGTCACCGGTGAAGTAGTCGAGCTTTCCACGGCCACAAATAACAATTTTTACGGATTGGGCCCACTGCAGATAGTTCCGGCCATCAAGTTTGTGTGTTGTGATGTGAATTGAACCATTATCTCCTATGTGAAGTGATCCAACAGACCGTTGTGGGAGTGTGTCTGATTTGAATTTGCAGAAGTAGCTTCACCAGGGAAGGAAGCTACTGGAGTTTCATCATCGACCATGGAGGAAAAATAGCCATAAGGCTCTGATACCATAAAGATATAACTGGAGCAAATAATTTCTCATATTATTGACAAAGGAAGGATATACAAATATATACGAGTTAAAAGAGTACAATTAAAGTAAATCCTAAAATTATGGCTAATTAACATAAATTGATTCTAAATCTAAAAATAATAATACAGCTAATATTCTTTGACATCTCTTGATTTGATTTTCCTTAATTTATGCCAACAACCCCAATGCTGTGAAGGTTGCCGTTGAGTTGCTGAATGGCTGTTGTTGATATCTAATGAATTTGCTGGCAATTTATAGAAGAAATAGCAAGAAAACTGAATTAAGTGATAATGCTGCCAATAGAATTGATGTAATATTGTAATTGGAATATTATTGTACTGAGACTATTATTTTGAATAAAAATGAAAAGAACAATTCAAGGTATTCGAGAGGCCCTGTTCTCTTCCAAAGGTTTTCCCATTTCCACAATATTCTTCATATCTAATTGCTTTCCCAATCCTCCCATTTATAGGTCATCACTTATACATTTTATTCCTACTATACTACCCCTACTACCCTAACTAAACGGTATCTATCAGCCATTTGTAATAAACCCATAGTTTGAAAAAACGTAAACGGGAACCGAGGCTTTTATTCCTGCTAACTCTCCTAAGTCAATACTCAGAAATCTCTTATTTTGGCTTCCAAAGTGGCGAGGAGCATCATTCAACCTGTGATTTTCTTTCATGAGGCGAGGCGTAAGCCTCACCACAAAAGAAAAAATTAAAGTTGAAAAATTAGAAAATAAAATAAAATAAACCTATAATAGTTCTAATTAACCATAAACAATATTAAAAATTTTTTAACATAAATAAAGGTAATTTTTTTTTTATTTTATTTTTTATTTTTATTTTTTTTGGGGAAGATGATAAACCTAGACAACAATATGGGAAAAAAAATTAAATACTTGCTGGTGGAGTTACTGTAGCAGTCAACGGAAATTTTCTGTTGAACAAACATTACTGCAGGAAATTATACATGATGAACAGTACAGCTGCAGAAGATGAACAGTGCTTGTCTGAGATATGCCTATGGATATGTAGATTTTTGCTAAGGCTTCTCCTTTTTCATTGACCCTAGAAATTGGTTGGGAGTATTTTTTGTTTAATTTTGAATGAACAACTGTATGCTTCTGAAGGGAAAAGTTTATGCTGCTTCTGAAGGGAAAAGTTTATGTCCCTATCTTTAGATTTTCTTGTAGATTAGTCCCCAAATTTTACTTTTCTTTCAATTTAGTCATTCTGTATTTGACTTAAAGGTCATTATCTTCAAACGTGTATAACTTTTGATCTACATCTCCGAATTGCACTCTGTTTTTTGCGTTGAACTCCAAATTCAACCATTTTTCTTATGATGTATCATGTGCTCATTTATTAAACATTTTGTTTTGACTTTTGTATTGTAGATACTTATTTTGTTAGGGCATCATTGATTAACGTAAATTAATTTTTGTAAATTTTATTGAAATAGTGAAATTTTAATTTTAGTGTGTTCGACGGCCAGCGGAATTTATAAATTGGATTTATTTGACTTTTTTTATTTTTTTAAGGTAAAATATTTGGTTAAAAATTGGTATGTTAAGCCCCTGTTTGAGCCATATTATAATCTCAAATCACTTTTCAAATAAATCCAATTTATAAATTCCGCTGGCCGTCGAACACACTAAAATTAAAATTTCACTATTTCAATAAAATTTACAAAAATCAATTTACGTTAATCAATGATATTCTAACAAAATAAGTATCTACAATACAAAAGTCAAAACGAAATGTTTAATAAATGAGCACATGATACATCATAAGAAAAATGGTTGAATTTGGAGTTCAACGCAAAAAACGGAGTTCAATTCGGAGATGTAGATCAAAAGTTATACACGTTTGAAGACAATGAGCTTTAAATCAAATACGGAATGACTAGATTGAAAGAAAAGTAAAATTTGGGGACTAATCTGCAAGAAAATCTAAAGGTAGGGACATTATTCACCAAAAAAATAAACGTAGGGACGCTTTTCCATAATGAATGTCAAACGTATGGACGTTTTGTGCTAATTACCCTTAAAAAACAAAAATGCCCCTCATTTAACATTGAAATAGAGTTAAATATAACGAAAATGACGTCTCCAACAAGAAAATGTAAAGGTTGGGACATTCAGCGTAAAAAATCACAACGTTGGGATGTTTTGCACAATACATGTCAAAGGTAGGGATGTTTTGTGCTATTAACTCAATTGGTAAAGACGTAAAGTGTAAGTAAACTCAACTATACATATTTCATTTGGGTAAATTGATAGTCTATTTTAAGTGGACCCAAAATCAAATCCAAATTGATTAAAAAAGGCCCAATATTATGGCCTAAGCCACCGCCCATCTTTTCATTTTCTACAGCAACAAGATCGGAGAGGCGGAGACAGAAGAAGCAAGGTATCTGAAGATTGAAATATAATTCTTCCATTTTCGACTTGGTGAATCTGGCGAGTCCCGCTTGGTAAACTTGGCGAATTCAGCAAATCTAGCTTGGTACTGGATCCGCCATCTGTGAGAAACAGAGATTCAAGAAAAAAAAGAAGGTTGTCGGAATCTGGCTAGAGCGGCTGCTCTACCTCGCCACCCTCTAGATCCGCCACTGATTGTTCGACAAGATACCTTTATGCCTGCATGCATGTAGACAAATGCATTTTTATAGTTAATAATTAACATAATTCCTGACAGTATTTTTAGGACCAAAAACTGGTTATTGTAAAACTCCTTGTGCATTTTGTTGAATGCACACCCCTCCATTTTAGGTAGCAAATTTATGAGTCTAGCCTGTACTATACCAAATTTGATCGGGGCTAACTGTTGAGAAATGGATGTGCTCATTTCTGTTTCTTTTCTTGATAAGAAAGAAACTGGACCTTATCAGAAACATACATAAACAGTTGTTAAGCTTTTATCTAGGGCTGCTTGTTGCTTTTTTCTCCATGTACTAGACACAATTTACCTTTTCAATCGCAGTCCTATGTTCTATATCGTTAATGTTACCTCCATTGAGTTCTATTGATTTTGTACTAAGAGCCATTTTGCTTGTGAGAGAGCAGAATGATGCATGCTTTTTCTATTTTTCATCCATGGAGATGGTCAGATTAGATATGATGCGATGGATGATTGGATTGGATGTAATGTAGATTTCAGAAATTGACTTCCAATCTCTTCTTCGTCCTCAGATTGATTTAATAGTGGGCCGTGAGATTGAAAAGGGCGGGATTTACAAAGGCGTTGTTACTTCAATAAAGGAATATGGTGCCTTTGTTGAGTTCAATGGAGGCCAACAGGGCCTCCTGCACATCTCTGAGTTGTCCCATGAACCGGTTTGTGCCTTCGTCACATTATTTTTGTATGTATGCAGTCATCTTATGGGGGACCCTCTCATATAGCTTCTCAAAGTTTCAAGTGTGTTTATTTCTTATCTGGTGTCCCGAGTTACTGATGTGATATCTGTAGGCCAAGCACTTATTTTATGTGCATTGGGCTAGATGTTCGCGGTAATGTTAATTTCTCTCCCAAAGCCACTCTACCTAGGCCAGGATCAAAGACAAATACTTCAATTGCTACACCACAAGCACCAAGAGTCCGGGAACCTATCGAGAATGAGCACGAGAAAACATATCAAGACAGTAAGCCTTTGGACAGTGGGACATCCTCGATATCAGGATCATCTGAAGTGTTGATCGGAAGTGCTGTTGAATGTGATGAGGATGAAAAATCTGCTAGTCCGAATAAAAAGTCTAAACGAAGTTTGAGATCTTACAGTGAGTCAAAATCTAATGCAAAGTCTCCAGTTGAGAATAATGCTAACTCTGTAAGTGATGATGAAGATGAGATCAATACCGACTCTCGAGGTGTTTTGAACAGTAATAAATCAACATCCAAGGCTCCCTTGAGTGTAAAGAAACTAAAACTTGGAACAAAAATGACAGCCAAGGTTTATCAAGTTCGTGCACGTGGATTATTCCTTGATTTGGGTGGTGGTATTCGTGGAATGTATCAATTTGAGGTAATTGCTGCCTAATTATTATTTTAGCAAGTATCAGCTTCAAGTTTTTTATGTTTATTATAAAATTTTCTGCACGTGTTTTAAAGCCGGTATGCTTGATTCATCCCTTCCTACATATTTATCTACAATTAAGTTCTTGGATCCTCTCTCTCTCTCTCTCTATATATATATATATATATATATATTCAAAATCGAACATCTTCAATTAATTCCTAGACTAGACTACAGAATATCTGTCCACTTTTCCAAATAGAAGTTTTCGAAATCTTGTTCGTCAATTACAAGGAAGAGAGTAGCTGTATGTAGTCACACTACGTTGGACGAGTCCAAACCAAGGAATATAAAGACTGAACGATGATTGTCATTAAACACCAATTTAATTTATTCTCTCTTCCTTACAGGCTGGTTTTCGGAGAGACTTCGAAGTTGGCGAGGAGGTGAAAGTAAAATGCTCCAGTTTCTCAACCAAGGGGATCCCTGTAATGTCATTGGTGGAAGAGCACAAGTCTTAAACCTTCTATCCAGTTGCAAGAATTAACCTTGGCAAGGTGAATTTTATCTGTAAAACTACCCCGGCATGGCCTTGTGTCTCAAATTTGTGAAGAATCTTTGTGGAATAGAGAGCGTAGAAGATTGCACCAGGTCGCTACTTCACTTAATATCGACTAAGCTTTATATACATGGCTCGATTTCAGTGTATGTTGCACTTGTGCCGATAATCTTATGCGCAACAATGTAAAATTTTGAGTAGGAAGGCAATTTTTTTTTTTTTTTAACTGCAGACGGTAATGTAAATTTTGGTGCCCTTTTTCTGTGTTAAGTTTAGTTTCCTATATTCATGATGGCAGATGAAGCTCATAAAATAGCTAGTTATTGATTCTGAAAGAAATATTTTTGGAATAAGAATGTTTTCTTACTTACTTGCACACATTCTATTTGTTCTGTTCAAAAGACTACAAAAATGCCTCTGCTGGCCAAAATGTCACGTATTGGATTTGGTTGTTTAAAAACAAAGTTTTGTTGTTTTCGAGGTTAAATATGTGGTTAAAAAGTGGTTTGGAAAATGTGTGTAGTAAAAAAGTTGTTTAAAGAAATGTATTTTTGGTCACTATGCCATGTACATTAATAATGTACCATCAATACCAAAATATTGTCAGGAAAAAATTTATTTATAGAATTATTACGTTTGAACTACAATTTTTGTTTGGTGAATCATATTTTAAATGTGATGAGGTTTTATCTTTTGTTCATTGTCGCAATTGTTTCTTTCATTTATTTCATCACATTGTTATTTTGAATCTTTCATTAATTGACACATTTTGATGTATTAATTAACTGAAGATTAATAATAAGAATGTAACGAAAAAAGTTGATTGTGCAAGGAAAACAACGAACAATTTGAATATTTAAGTGAACGGTTAATTTCACAAACGGTCAATAAGTTAAATTTCAAAACGGTCATAAAGTTCCATTCTTATTCGGCTGGTCACTGAAGATACAAATAGTTTCAACAATGGTCACTCGAAATTAACTTCCACCCAAAATTAAAGATATGAACTTGATATATAATTGTGACCCTATTTTGTAAAATTTCGAACAAATTCCCACCTCATCCGCTAACATCACACCCTACCACCCCGTCTTCGACCACTATCAGTATCAACCAAATCTTTACCACCACAGTTGCCGCAAAATGCACCGAGAAAAATGGGAGAAACCTTCCCCACCCCCAACTAGTGCAATTCGCACCAGATTGGGGGAGGTTTCTCAAATGCACCGGAAAGGGGGGAGACCTCCAAACCCCACCCCCCCCAAACCCCATTTTGGTGCAAAATTTAAGGTATCCAACAACATTTTTTTGTAATAATTTGTTTAAATTACGATACCTTGGATTTCAAGTTAGTGGCACCTCGATATTAGACGTGGTACAAGATAGAAACAAAGAATTTGCACGACATGGAGTTATCATGATTTGAGTGGCTCAAGTTCGATATGTTGTGACTTAAATGAACTCTTATCGCATGGGTATATAGAATTGTTCTACAACTTCTCTCCTACCACTCCGACCTCTTCTTGGCTTCTCATTGCCCCCAAGGCACATCTTTCAGCGGTGAAATGAATAGTGATTTAAAGACCAGTCTCGCTTGGTCAGGGGTTCGAATCTGGTCCTTGTCAAGTGCAAAGGTAAGCCCTCACCTGCACTCTGGGAGGCATAACCTGCGATTTACATCCTCTACTAAGGCCCAGGGCATGACAGGTGGGGGCCCTTAGGGTTGGGGTTCAACCTTTTTTTTTTTTTTTTTTTTTTGTGTGTGTCTTGGCTTCTCCTTTCGCCATCACAAATAAAAAATCCAAAAAAAAAAAAAAAAATTAAAAAAAAAAGAGATAATAGGGATTGGCTAAAGATATTGCGTGATAAAATTATTATTGTTGAAAATAGCACAATATTAATGATTTCAAGGTTAAATTCTTGAAGTCAGCCATCTCATCTAACTTTTCAATTGAAAACAAAAACTTAAAAAAGTTGGTTTACCTCAACTTTATGACTTATTATTAAAGTCTACTTTCCACGCAAATAAATTGAAATAGAAAAGATTGAAAATATTGTAAATCCTTTTTCATCCAATACAATTTGAGTGTGGTGCCAATAAAATTTCTATACAAATTGATACGTGTTCTAGAAAAATCAAGATTTGTATAAAAGTTCATATAAACTCTTCCATCATTATGCTTTATTGTGTCAAATTTTCTCGTCTTCGGCTTGCGTGAATTTTAATCTACCCTTTTGTGTTTGGATTTATAGAAGAATTTAATAATTAATTCTCACTATTCTGCAGCCGATTCTTTTGAATTTTCAATTTCTATTTACATAAAATAGAAGATTAATTCTGCATTTTATGGTTAAATGATTCACAAATCTTATTTTAATACATGACAATTTAATGGAAATTGAAGTACTACCGTTCTAGAATATCACTTATGTAACTATAATTAAAGTCGACTATCGATTTTTTTTTTCCTTTTTATATATGTTGAAAATCGGTTTCTATCTGTGCAATAGGCGAAAAACTGACAAATTTATACTCAAAATGAGCCTTGTGACGAGATGTAGACATTCTCCATGCTGCGATTCCCTCCGATTTGTTCATGGGTTGTGTTTGGGGTACATCCAAGCCATTTCTAATATCGATATATAATAAATCAAAGACTTGAGTTCTAGGTGTCAATTCGGGTGGTCCGGGCCAGGTCGACCCGTCAACATAAAAGTCCGGCAACGACCCGTTTGAAAAAAGCCCGCCCGCTGCGGGTTAGGGCCGGTTTCGGGCCAGCCCACAAATTTCGAATTACAACCCAAACCCGCCCATTGCCCCATGCGGGTCGCGGTTCGTTCTAATTTGGCCCGTATGAATAAAAGTATAGATTTTTTCATATTTATAGCAATTTTTTTGTCAAGTTTCTAAATACAAAATGATTAAAATGATAAATTCATATTTATACCATAAAATATTTACATAGAATTTAAAGTTATATTTTATGTTATATGAATTATTTCTAAATTTACAAATTTAAATAAAATATAAACAAATAATAATTAAATGCTAAATATAGTTTAATTATTATTATCAAAGAACATTACGTTTTTTAGCTATTAGGGAGAAAACAAATAAGATTTTGCTTTAAAAGTAAGAAGAAGAAAGGAGATTTTCAATGTTATTATATTTAATGAATTTATTATTATTATTTTTTACGAGGCAGCGAGTTAATCGAAGGTTTGACCCGTGAAACTTGCGGTTCACAACTCCTTGACCCGTGAACCGCTAGCACGAATTACGGGTCGGTCTGCGATTCCGGGTCGATCCAGGCAGATTTTCACGGGTCTGATCGATCTATCCGTCTTGATACCTCTAAAATCAAACAATGAATAATATTATTCTTTTCTAGAATTATATTATTCTTCTCCGGGCGTCTATCACTTTAAGACTGAGTCAAATTTCAGCTTAGAGACCTGCAAGTGGGGAGGAAAAAGATATTGAAGTTTCTTTATTTGTACAAGAAAGGGACGAAACTATATAACACCAAATATTCTTTGGTTTTACCATAGTTTTGTCTCTGGACAAATTTATTTATTTTTCAATTTGGAAAACAGTTGGAATTGCGGAATCTGTATTAAATAAATGAACTTAAAATAATTGTTTCTATGATAGAATTTCATGTTTTTATTTTTGTTTTAGTCCATTTAGTCAAATGATTTAATTTTAAACAAACAAACAATTATTATATTTTCTAATGGGTTTAGGTTTAACCACTATAATTTAGGGTTGGCAGTGACCGTGCTGAATTGACTTTGGCCCTCATACTCTGAGCTCAGCTCATTTTGACAAGCTAGAAGCGATTCCATCCTTTCACTCATTGATCGATCTGAGTCGTTTACAGACCCATAACCTAACTCATTTTTTTCAAAATAAAATAAAACAAAATAAATAAATAAGTCAAAACACAAAAAATTCTGCTTATATTTTAAGGACCAACAATATTCAATTTAAATTTTTACGAAACACATTCCTGTGTCATTCGATCGTAGAACACGATAAGTGTGAAGAAGAAAGTTGATACATAACACAAAACATACATGATATTTCTCTTAATGGCTTAAACTCTACTGTTCTTCTATATGAACATTTTTTTGGAGCATGAAAATGGGATACGTCGAGATGACGCCTCGACATTGAATGATGAAAAAAGTGTGTTGTTGGGAATGTAAACAATCACACGTCGATTGTGAGGAATGAAATAAATCACCATATAACTTAAATGTGCTACTCCACCCATTACCAATTGATTTTGGGTTAGAACATCATTTGTGTTTGGGGGTTTTGAGCTTGAGACTAGACAAATTATTATTCATGGTCCCAACAAGTGGTATCAGAGTCGGAAGATTTTTTGGTGGATGCACAACCTAGTGGATGAACGGGACTTTCCGAACAATGGCATGATGAATGAGTAATCTAGTGAGCTTTGATGACGATGAAAGGAGAGATACATCGATTTTTGGGAAATGGTGATTGTGGTTATGTCTTTTCTTGGAAGGTCATTTTGCATCTTTTGCATGTGTTGACTTTTTGATCAACTTGGTGTTAATTTGAAGTTCTTTATTCGAACTTGTTGAAAAGATATATTGTTTGCCCTATGGTGTGAAACGCATTACATGTGTCATGTACTTCAACACATGGCATTTCTTCACCATTTAATTAAGATGTGTCATTTGGATAATGTCTTATTTTTATGTCACAAAAGAATACCTACATAAAATTATTGTAAACCTTACTCTGAAATTGTAAAAAATTTAAACAATTTTACCGTTTTGTCCAACAATATTGTAAATTTTTACTTATGGTCGGTGATGTGATCACTACAGGCATATGTACCTTTTGGAATTAACCCACTGCCCTTATTAATAAATATTTCACAGTGTAGACCATATAATTTGTAAAGCTACCAAATCTCGAAAGAGAAGAGAAGGAGAAGACCATGGTTTTCGTTTCATTTTACATGCATTTATCAAGCTCAAATTATTCATATTTCATATGGATCATAATCTTCATGTTCTTCTACATGTGTGCATTATCTCAATCCGATCCAAGAATTTCCGAAGCTGGGCTTTTCTGTGGCAAATCCAGGCCGCCTCCGAATACCAGTTACATCCCACTGTTTGTTAGAGAAATGGAGTTTCTTTCTCAGCTCGTGACATCCCAGAATTGGGGTACTTATGAAGTGAGTAATGGTACGATTTCGATATACAGTTTAGCCCATTGCTATAGGGATTTATCGCACGATGATTGTCTACAGTGCTACGCCGCGAGTCGAACCCGCCTCCCCCGCTGCCTTCCCGCCGTGAGCGGCCGTGTATTTCTCGATGGGTGCTTTTTGCGGTACGATAATTACAGTTTTTTTAAAGAAACAGTAGACCCAAATCGGGATACACGCAACTGTAACAGTTCAATTGATGATAATAAAAATGAGATCCAGTTCACCCCATCGGAATTTAATGAAACTGTTGAGGATTTGATTGGTAATGTTACCGCAAGTGCAGTGTTGAAAGATGGTTACGCGGTGGCGGGATTGAGGGGCGTTTATGGTTTGGCGGATTGTTGGAAAACTTTGAGCAGAAATGGTTGCAGAGAGTGTTTGACGGCGGCGCGTAGGGAGGTGTTAGGGTGTTTGCCCAGCTGGGAAGGCAGAGCAATGAATACTGGTTGTTATTTGAGATATTCTACTAAGAAATTCTACTCTAATAATTCTGATACGACAAATCATAATTCTGGTAAGTTTGATAAAAATTCTTGTTCGATCGACAACTGTTTTTCATTTTTAATTCTTTCCTGGTTAATTATATTTCTATCATTCTTTTTGAGTATGATGTGAGCTTGGAAGAGCCAAGTCCGTGAGAATTTCCTGAATTTAAGGCCATTTTGCAGAAATATTGAAGAAAGGGACAGTATTGGCAATTGTTTTGTCGGTATCGGCCTTCTCTATGCTCTGTGTATTTTGTGGTTATGCAGCCTATCGAAGATTGAGTAAACGAAAACAAGGTAAAATATCCAAAAATACTAATATAGTTTTCATAATTTTTTGATACAATTTGAAAGAGTTTAGATCAGCTGTCCCGAAATGATTTCTCCTGTCCACCCAATTAAAATTGTACATTTATACACTTAATGTAACTGTTTGTATACGTTTAAAATCTGCTGACATGTATACATGTATAATTTTAATTGAGTGGATAGATAAGGAGACATTATTTTGGCAGAGGAGATGTGAACTCATTTTGAGATGGGAACGTTTCTAATTAAGTTGATTGTGGTTTGTGTGCAGCAAAAAAAAATCTTGGCCGAATTTCGTATTCTTACAACAAGTCGAACTTGAATTTCAAATACGAAACTCTCGAGAAAGCAACAAACTATTTTGATCCTTCAAGAAAAGTAGGACAAGGAGGGGCCGGGGCTGTGTATCGAGGAACCCTACCAAATGGAAAAGACGTGGCCGTGAAAAGGTTGTTTTTCAGCACTAGACAATGGGTCGATGAGTTCTTCAATGAGGTTAACCTCATAAGTGGAATTCAACACAAGAATCTCGTGAAGCTTTTGGGTTGTAGCATTGAAGGCCCCGAGAGCTTGCTCGTTTATGAATTCGTACCTAACAAGAGCCTTGAACAATACCACTTTGGTAACTATTTGTTTCTTTGTTAACTTCAGTTAAGGTTGTTCTGGATTTGTTTTTCAAATCTTTTTGATATTTTCCATCTTTGTTTTGGACAGACAACAACAAGGTTAAGATTCTAAGTTGGAAGGAACGCTACAATATTATAGTCGGAACAGCAGAAGGTATTGCTTTTCTCCATGGAGGCTCGGAATATAGAATAATTCACCGGGACATAAAGACCAGCAATGTTCTTCTTGATGAGAATCTCAATCCCAAAATTGCGGATTTTGGACTAGCTCGAAGTTTTGCTCTTGATAGATCTCATCTTAGCACTGGAATTGCAGGCACATTGTAAGAAAAATAACTATCGCTTTCCTTTAGATAATCATCTATCTTTTTACATGTTTGATAAGATGGATTAGACAATACTGGATAGTATTAAGAAAGAAAAAGAATCTTCATTATATGAATATTCTCGAGTACGGTCCAACGTGACATACCAAACATGCACTATGTTCATAAAGATTTGCCAGTTTCAAAATTTAATGTATGATTTCTCGCGGTGCAGAGGCTATATGGCTCCCGAATACCTAGTAAAAGGACAACTCACTGAGAAGGCCGATGTTTATAGTTTTGGCGTGTTGGTTCTTGAAATCTTGTCCAATAGAAAAAGTAATGCCTTCGCCGAAGACTCGGGTTCTCTCCTTCAATTGGTATTTTCCAAATTCCATCCTTGCTATTTACTGAATTTTTTTAGTATAATACTGTGATTTTGTTTTTTCGTTGGTCCATATTTGTCAATGAGGTCTTTTCGTTTATAGGTTTGGAAACTGCACAAGACAAATAGATTGACGGAATCGGTGGATCCTTCTTTAGAAGGCGAATTTCCAGAATACGAAGCATCGAAAGTGCTAAAAATCGGGCTTTTATGCACACAGGCTTCAGTTTCTTTAAGACCATCCATGTCCGAGGTTGTTCAAATGCTTACTGATTTCGACTGTCAAATTCCCGATCCGAATCAACCACCATTTTTGAACGCTAGCGTGCTTTCCGGAACCACGACTCTGTCGTCCTGCAGCATAAACAGTTTGGCATCAAATGCACCCACAAAAATTGAAGCATTTTACACCTCCACAGAAGCCTCTACTCAGAGTTCAGATGGACATCCCAGAAGTAAAGAACTGAGTCTGAAAATCTCTACCTGAGTTTTTACATCGAGTGGAACACACCGGGACAGACTCGACACACTTCATTTGACGAATGCTACCTAGACGGCATTGAATAGGGACACACAAGGGCAAGTTTTTGTTCAGTTTGTTAGTATAGTACGCTAGCTCGACTCCGTAAAAGCCACGCGAATGTGTTAAACATGTGCACATAATCTGCATTATTATACTATAAGGAAAATGTTAAATGTGGGCAGGAGAACAGCCTGTATAGTACAAGGGGTAAGTTTTGAATGGTCACATAAAGTCTTATAGGCTATAGGATAGGATACAGAAATTGCTTGTCAAATTGAAAATCTTACACCTATCTCGGGTTTTTTTTCCCCTTCCCAAGAAGCGTTTTCTCTACCAATAATGTCGGGTCGGTTTGATTTTTATAATATAAAATATTGTGACATGCTCATTATGACACGAATATATCGAAATTTCTCATCATTTTGTGACTTTTATTGCTGTAAAGTCGAATTTTGCCTTGATTGAAGTTTGATACAATCCACAGGTCTTGTAAATGAGTTACACGTCATCACTTTTTAATGTAATTGTTTGAGTTTAAAATTTATTTGCTAGCTCTTTCAAATAAATGAATAAATAAAATTGATTTGCTAACTGCTTGTGATAATATCGAATCGCAAGTGTACAATATTGTTAATTAAGTAATAGAGTAGGCTTTTCAATTCAGGTTGTCGAACCCACATAGATTCATTTATTTGTAATCGATTTAATTTGACCAAGAATTCTTAAACTAAGACAAAAATTAACTAAAAAAATAAAATTGCTAAAGATTTCAAAAATGACAATAAATTGAGAGTTTAACAAAATATATAATGCAAATAACTAAGAAATAGAAAATTAAACTAATAGCAACTAAATTAAAAATATTAAAGCAAGAAATTGAACAATGAGTTTCCTTATCAATAAATAATTACCGGGGTTAATGATTTCGAAGTAATATTCTAATTTAATTTCGCATCTCAAAATTGTATTTAATCGAATTCACACATTTATTTAATTTATCTCTTGAGTTCAAATTAAACATATTTAACTAAGTCAATCGTGTATCTCTACATATGGTCAAAATTCTTCCTTAGCCAAATGCATTAAATCACTTAGGAATTCATATTTGATCACATATAACCACCAATTCATATCTCTATCCTCTTGTTGAAATTGACAGATTTTACTACGTAGTCTAATTGTTAACTCACCACTTGAATCATAAAAACAACCACAAATTACATGAACTGTAACTAATTAATTCATGAATTAAATCAATAGCAAAATCAATACATAAAAACAATAAAAATCCCAACTTGAGAATTGAAATAAAATTAGAAAAATTAAATCTACATCATTAATCCCGAAATTTAATTTAGCTCCTCATGTTCTTAAAAATAAAAACAACATAAAACAATGAAAATAAAATCCGAAATTTAGAAAAATTATATCCAAACAAGAAGCCAAAAATTTGTCCAATCCTTATATGATTCCTCCAAATTCCTTGCTTTTTCTCCACTTGAATCCCCCAAAGCCGACTGTTCAAATCTGTTATTTTTCAACAGCCTCCACTCAATAATCTGCCTACCTCTCCTTTTCTTTGAACACCCGACTGCTTTCACTTTGGAGCCAAAAAGGAGTTCTTTTTGGGTTTTAAGTCACTTTGGTAGATTTTACTTTAAGAATTTTCTTAAATAATTTATGTTGGTACTTTAGTCTTTAAATGTGCGGTTCATTTAGTTATTTATGCTAATTCAAGTCCTACAATTTTTTTATGTTTGCACTTTAGTCCCACTTTGTCTTTTTTGTACGGTTTCAGTCCATTTTGTTCATTTTTCCATTCAATTATTGTATAATTGTTTCAATTCCTCATTTTTCTTGATTTTGGGATACGACATGAAATAATGATAAATAACAACAATTAAGTAAAATTTATTCACAAAAAACAACATATTATCCTATTTTTTATAGATAAATAAATATATAAAACACACTTATCATTGAATGTATATGTGTACAGTTTTAATTGAGAACGGCTAAAGAGTCAAAATTTTTGAACATCATATCTATAAATTTAATGGGAGGAACATTTCAATCTTTAGAGTCGCACATTGAGTTAGCATGATGCTCTGTCCGACTGCTTGTATGAATTTATGAAGTGTAATTCTAGGGAGACATTCTTTGAGAACATTTTTATATGACATCGTAACATGTCACAATGTCCTAAAAAATGTTTCCCTAAAATTATTGATTTATAAATGATTTTTTTGTTGTTTTTGAGAAAAATTGTGTGATGATTTCAAAAAATATTTGTAGTTTAAAAATTATTTTTATATTATTTATAAATAAATTAGTTTATAAATGAGTAATAATTATGTTATGAAACGGGGATTAAATATCCTTATAAACTTAACACACACTATTGCTTTTGTAGGCCTCAATTTTTTATCTGAAAAATCGAAATCGAATCTCAGATGTTACTAAACTAGTGAATCACCCGTGCGATGCACGGAAAGAAACGTCTGAATAAATATAATTCAATGTGAAATTAGATGAATTCTTTAGATAAAATATATAAATTTCACAAGTAAAAGATAAGATAATCATTTATTAATTTTATATGACTACAAATAAAAGAATACTTCCTTGTACACAACATTGTTTGTTGATTTTGTTGGTCTTCCATTCTTATCACAAATCAACATCTTTAATCAAAAACGATTTGTCACCTTAGAAATCGCAACATAAAGTTGTCCATTTGTAAACATCAGCCGTTTAAAAAGAAGTCCCACATGCGAAAATGATTGTCCCCGATTCTTATTGATAGTCATGATATAGGGCACCATCGATGAAAATTGTCTTCTTTGAAATCTAATAGGTATCCAGAATCAAAAGGGCTCAATAATATCATTGGAATAAAGAACATGTGTCTTGTATTTATGCCATAAAGAGTTTGACCTTCTAGAACATGGTCGCTAAATTTTGTAACTATCAATATTGTTCCATTGCACAATCCCTGTGTATGATTAATATTTCTCAGGAAGAACTTGTGTCCTTCACTTATCCGCTGCAACAGTCCACCATGTGATGCAATAATGATATCCATTTAATAAGTGTATTTTATACACTTATTTCTATCTTAAAAGTAGGATTTTATTCGTTTGTTTAAGAATATTTGCTATTTATTTTGTTATTATTTGTTTTCTTTCAGAAAGTACCCCAAAGTCGAGAAAACAATGAAATTGAAGCTAAAATCAAGAAATTGGATGTAAAAAGTGTCAAGGTGAGTAAATCAAGAATTGATGCAGTTAATTAAAGAGCCAATTGGAAGAAGAAATCAAATTTGGAAGAAATCAGAAGTTCATGGGCTAAATTGCAACAATCAGAAGTTGGAGGACTTGTTGTGCAATTAAAAGATAGGGGACCAACTTGTAACATTTAAAAGTCAGAAAATTGCCTTTAACCATAATACCGTGCGATCGCACGGCAAAAAAAATCAGCGAATGAAACTTACCTGCAGCGTCGTGCGATCCCACACTTTTGAACCGTGCGGTCGCACGGTTATTCGACTGGGCCGCAGCTGGACTTTTTGTGCAGAATTCAGCAGTTTTTCTCCTCAATTAACCTAGATTTCGTGGAAATCTATAAATACATGGCATAAGGCACGAGATGAGGGGTTCCCAACTTGTCAAAGGTGATCCCGAAGGGCTGTCGAACTTTCAAGGAACCAACTGACACATGATTGAAGATTCTTCTACAACATGGTGAAAAATGTGATGACCTCCAATTATCATAATTGTAATTTATCTTTTATCATGTTTTTAAGCTAGAAATTTCGTGTTAGAATTGTGATGAAATTTTAACTATTTGATTCCATGTTTTTACCAATAATTTAATATATGCAGTTTATGGGTTTGATGCAATTAAATAAGTGTCTTTATTATTATGCAATTATTTGGCCAACTTTTGTGTGATTGTCTTCATGATTTTCTATGTTCGAAAGAGTAGGATTTCATTAAAAGCTATTTAATTGCCACAAAGTCTGATAGGGGATAAAAATATACCCCTATGCTTTGTGTTATCCTATATAGTGTTCATTGACCTTTAATGCTTTTCTAATTGGTTAATTGTCATAAAAATATAGTCAATTGACATTTAAAAATAGGTTTTTATGCATCGCTCGAAAGAGGACTTAAAACATTTTAGGAACATGGATATTCAAAACCCCATAAGTTGTATTTAAATGATTTGGTAAAATACATGGATGATTTGGTTAAAATGGATTCACAATTCTAATGCGTTTGCTTTTATAAGTTTTTAAAAAATCAAATTTTTTTATTTTTAGTTTAATCTTTATTTTAATTTTCAAATTCTAAATTTTCAAACCCAAACAAATTCCTTGTTCCGGTTAAAGTAGTAGTCTAAAATATAATTTAAAACAATCTCTGTGGGATCGATACTTGGACTCACGTCCACTTTATTACTTGCGGAGCGTACCACATGTGTCTAGGTCGTGTATCAAAATCCACCAACAATCAATTCGGCAATTTCATCGATAATAGGAAAATCATATTGGCTATCATCGATCGCCCACCAACCAATAAGTATAAGTCTTACATTTGAAGTGTTTCCCCCAATCATCATTTTTCAAACCTACCTAAACTCCCTTAACAATTTGTTGTATTTGTCTAGCATATCCTTCAAATTAGAAACTACACAATCATGCAACATTAAATCACATAATTCACTCCTACTGGGGGACATTAAAAAATATAAATTAAATTTTAGACTATTACAACAAAATTATTCGTAAACAATATAAATATAAAAGCAATGAATACATAATATGTACTCCACAACCCTTTTCTGCTTTCAACCCCATTCACATTGTCCACAATGTAAAGAGAGCAAATTGCAGAACTGAACTGTCATCGGCAACGAACTCCCAATCTTAGGACAATTTTGACCTTGTAATATGAAGATGGGAGGCCCTCTACCATCATTTAGGTCATTATCTATTCCCCCATAGAAATGAACGAAAATATCATATTATATGTTTGAATGTTCTCAACGAAATTCTTAATCATGTCGTCCCTGCCATATAACAGATCTTTCAAAATAAGATGATGATCTTACATAAAATGAATTTTCACTTTCTCTTGCATACAACAAAATAGGGGTGAATAAATAAACCGCGAGATCGAATTAAACCGCAACAAATGGCTTGGTTTGGTTCGGTTTAGAAAAATTTCAAACCGCCTTAAATGATTTGGTTAAGGTTTCAATTGTTAAAACCATGGTTTCAAACAGCCAACACTCCAAATTTTAAAAAATTTAAAAAAAAACTAAAATAAAAATAAATGCAAACGTTCAATTTAAAAAAAATTTAACACATTTTTTATTGTTAACAAATCAAAATTAAAGAATCAAATATTCATTTGTTTGGTTTGGCTTTGTTTAGAAAAAATGTGTGTTGCACGGAACAAAAAAAATATTACTACAAATCGCCCAAACCAAACCGTGTTCACCCCACAACAAAGTGAAAACTTCGGATTACGACATGTTTTATAACGCTTATCTGCTATCTCCTCGCACCAAAAATTTGCCTTGAAAAATAAACACTTAAAAGAATCTCCAATGTCCATGCACTATGAACAATCAAACAATAGATGAAACAATTAATAATATAGATCATGCGTATAAAAAATAAGATTTACTATTTTGACCATTGACAATGAAAAATAACACGTATAAAAAAAAGAATTCGATAATCATAAAATAAAAAAATAAAAACTAAAATTGTGAGATTGACATAGATGCATCAAATTCATGGTATTATAGGTTTTTGCAATATTTATACAACGTAATTGTTTTCTGATGAAAATTATAATATAGCATTGATTATCTCAATTTTCAGTTAAGTCAATTGTGAGACAATTTACTTATTGTTGTAGAAATTTAAGAATCATAAATATTGAATTAAAATATAACAATTAATATCATGTCATAGTTAATTATGTTTTAAAATTTAGACTTAACAGTTAGCTAGGATAAAAACCATTAACTATATAATTTCAAAGCAATATAAATAACTTGTTAACCGTTAATGTTAAAAAATGTGATATGAGACTTTCTGGAATAAAAAATTAAATAATAATTAAATGTAATTGTAAATAAAATTATTTTGATAAATAATCTGATATAGAAAAGAAGGTTATTATGTATATTTAACAAAGAACTTAGAAGTATGATTATTTATAACAAAATTTAATACAACTTGATTAAATATTCAATATAAATGTAAATGAAAATTAGACATTAGATTTGTATGATCGAACGAAATTATTCATCCATAAGATTTAGGCAAATAAAATATCACAATTATTGTAAAAGTTTATTTACGTATTAAGTGTAACTTTCTTTAAAAATACAAATTAATTTAATAGAACGTAATACAAATGAACTCGAATTTTTAGATGTACTAACTAAAGAAAAAATAAGATTATTTATAAAAAAAATTATACGATAAAGTTTATTTAGTATTAGATGCATAATACAACTTCAACATAATTTTGAAGAAAATTTTACATTGAATTTGTATGACTAAATACAAATACTTATTTTTAAGATTCAAAACATTAAAAGATCAGAATAATTTTCTAAAAAGAGAGGTTTAAATACAAATAACCAAATATAAATAAGCAAAAAAAATTCTCCATAAAAATACTTAAGTGGAAGTAACAGTGTGAACACAATAAAAGCTGATTTTGGAGTGTAAATACAATAAAAGCTGAGCTTTCCCGTCAAAATCTAACTGCTTTTATATATTATATAGATATAGATATAGATTAAAAACAAATTTTTATAAGTAATTTTTCATAGTATAAGACTTGCTTAGGTATTAAAAAAAAAAAAAAGACATTTAAAAATATTCAGTTTTTGCAAATTAATTAACATCGAAAATTACAAAGACTTACAAAACGTGAATTGAAGTTATTAGAAATAGAATTAAAAAAAAAATTGTTTAAATTTATTTGATATTTGAATAAATTTGCAAAATCAAACATCCAATTATTTAAACTTTTGATGGTCCATTTAAACTCTGTATGGTTTATTTCAATTGAAATTGTAATATTTGTTACGAAGTACATTTAGTGAACATACTAAAAAAGCATTTAAAAAATCAGTTTTTGCAAGATTAATTAACATTGAAATTTACTAAGAATTTTAATTGTATTATAATAAATGAAAAACGTCTTTTAATTTTTATTTTTTCATAATACAAAAAGTGATTTGAAGTTATTAGAATTAGAATTAAAAATATTTTTTTGTTAGTAATTTTTCATAGTATAAATAATCAAAGTATAATTTTTTATTTATAAAAATAAACTTAGGTTGAAGATTCCGATCAAAAAAACAAAAATTATTCTGATAAAAAAAAAAAAAAAAAACTTAGGCTGAAGTCAATAAGTATAATAATTAACAGTTGTAGTGTACACCAAGAATTGGGTCCCACATAGAATTGCATTCGTTGTTATCTAGGAATTGCATTCATTATTATTTATTATTACAAAATATATATAGCTTTAGTGTAGGCACAATTAGATATGAGTTTAGGCGGGAAAACATGAATTGGGACCCACACAAGCTCAACAAGTTTAATATATAATAATAGAAGTTTGCTAAATAGGTAACCAAACATGTTATTTCCGGACCAGGGTTTTCGTTGTAGAGTGTAGACGCATTTATTATTTGTTTGGTCATTTAGTCCCTGTTTGGTAAAAAAAAAACTTAATTCAAAATTTAACTTAAATCACAGGCCAGAGTTTTTGTTGTAAAGTGTAGACGCATTTATTATTTGTTTGGTTATTTAGTCCCTGTTTGGTAAAAAAAACTTAATTCAAAATTTAACTTAAATCAAAGTTAACAATTAATTTGAATCACATATTTTATGTGGTCGGTAACTTTTTAACTACACATTTTAATGACCTTTTATTCTCCTAAATTCTGATTTTTATAACTTAATCCCCGTTTGATTTTCATTAAGGCTGTGTTTGATAGAAAAGATGGAAAATAGATTGTGGGAAAATATTTTCTAGGAATTGATTTGGCTGGAAATTATTTTCCTGGAAAATGTTAATTGGAAGTGTTTGATTAGATTAATTTTCCAGGTGAAAAAGTGGGAGATTTTCCAAATTTTGTTGTTTGATTGATATTATTTTTCATGACAAATAATCAAAATTTAACAAATTTAATAATTTTTTTTTCAATCATTTGTACTTGATAATAATAATGTTAATTTCTGGAAAAAAAAGTCAATTAACAATAATAAAAATGATCAAACGTGACGCAAAAGAATTTTCCACCTTAGCTGGAAAATATTTGCTCAACAAATAGGTAAGAAAATATTTTCAAGGTAAATGAGATAGTTGTGCTTTGAATGGTTGTACCTATAAAAATATTTTTCAAGGCAAATTTTTTCAACCAAACACCCAACAAATGCAAAAGGTGGAAAATATTTTCCATGATTTGACATTTTCCTGGAAAATAAGGCTGTATCAAACACAGTCTAAATTTTTCTCATTTTTCTAGAGTATTTAATCTCAATCATTCATCAAAAGTCAAGCTCACAATTTTTTACTTTTCAACCAAATTTTAATCATCATTTCTCTTAAAAATCACTATTCATTTTTTAAAAATTCATTTTAAATAATACCAAACACACTCTTAATATGAAGAGCTAATATTTTATAATAATTTTTTCAACCTTCAACAAAAAACTTTTTGAATCAAATGGCTGCAGATTAATTATTGAGTTCTCATCCACTCATCTCACATTTCTAGTGAGTGTGCTGTTTTTCCTTTTAAGTACATCTCCAATGCCGCAATATTCACTGTGAATTTTGTGAGAGAGATACGGATAAATTTTTTGTGAAAGACATATAAGTTGGTTTGACTTTTCACACAATTTAAGAAAATATATTTAATGTTATTAAAAAATTAATTTTTGTTAAGAAAATTCTCAACCTACCATTATTTCAGTATCAAAAGTTCAAAACTATTATTATTTGAAGTAATGAATAAGGTTACATTAGCATGGATACATTAGTAAGTAAACAAACAAATTAAATTCTTCTCAATAAAAAACAATTCTATATAATTGAGACATGAAAAAAAAGAAATAGAGCCTATATAATTGAGAGGAGGGAGAATCTTTTTTCTTCTCCTTCATCCACTTTTTCTCTTTTTTTCTCTTCATTTTTTTCTCACATTCCCACTTTACACTCTCCACAATCTCATATCATACTTCACATCTTCAACTATTTTTTTTATTAATTTATTTGAATTATCTTTTTTTTTTTTTCTTCACTTTTTACTCTCGTTTTTTGTACTTTCAATGCACCCTCTGTACAATTTAAAGCTTAAAATAATATAACGCTCTCTTTCTTTCTCTCTCGTCCAATTCACAACTCCAATTTACATTCTCATTGGAGATGCGCCAAGATCTCCTTTTCATGGTTTGACAATTTGATGAAGAAATTTGTGTGGACCGACAGGAACAAGGAAAAATGCAAAAGAAATAATTAATAAAAGATCCCTTTGTACCATCGACATTAATTAAGGCACATTTTGGTTGAAAGTAGATGACCGACAATAGTCAATATTTCACATTGTCTCACTACTTTATCTCAAACAATCACGGAATCAAAAATTTAACATAAAATTTTACATCCACACACATGTCAGCAATTTATTTATTTACCCATTATATTAACTTCAAAATTAATAACTCACAAAAATTCGATCATTCAAGATTGCAAAAAAAAATGTCTATCTAGCATTATTCTATCTCAAAACTTCCGTATGATAAACATTTATTTAAAAATTTTGTTTATAAACAAATAAATGTCATCATGTCATTGGATTTCTGAAAATTCAATAATTTTAACTAGTAAAAAATTTCAGTATATCATATTTTACTTTTCAACAAAATGAATCAATTAGATACTGACGCGTTACCATTTATAAACAAAATTAATAAATAATTTTTTTACCTACTTATTGAATGCACATTGAGTAAACACTCTAACTAATGCAATAATTTGCAAACCAAGTCAATTATACAGTACTACGCAAGCCAGATGAGACAAGATCGATTGAAAAATGCCGATAGGAGGAATCAACTAGACTATATTTTAATTGGGGTTAATAGTACAAAACGTCCATATCTTTGACATGTATTGTGCAAAACATCCCAATGTTTTGATTTTTGACGCTGAACGTCCCAACCTTTACATTTTCTTGCTGGAGACGTCATTTTCGTTATATTTAACTATATTTCAACGTTAAATGAGGGACATTTTTGTCCAATTCCATTTTTAATTCATTTCTTAATGGTAATTGGCACAAAACGTCCCTACGTTTGACACTCATTGTGGAAAAAGTCTCTACGTTTATTTTTTTGGCGAATAACGTCCATACCTTTAGATTTTCTTGCAGATTAGTCCCCAAATTTTACTTTTCTTTCAATTTAGTCATTCTGTATTTGATTTAAAGGTCATTGTCTTCAAACGTGTATAACTTTTGATCTACAACTCCGAATTGCACTCCGTTTTTTGCGTTGAACTCCAAATTCAACCATCTTTCTTATGATGTATCATGTGCTCATTTATTAAACATTTCATTTTGACTTTTGTATTGTAGATACTTATTTTGTTAGGCATCATTGATTAACGTAAATTGATTTCTGTAAATTTTATTGAAACAGTGAAATTTTAATTTTAGTGTGTGTTCGA
The DNA here is from genome assembly GCA_963555705.1 of Ligustrum vulgare. Taxonomy (NCBI): domain Eukaryota; kingdom Viridiplantae; phylum Streptophyta; class Magnoliopsida; order Lamiales; family Oleaceae; genus Ligustrum; species Ligustrum vulgare. Next base: position 98,147,366 of record OY743168.1, read on the forward strand.
CGGCCAGCGGAATTTATAAATTGTATTTATTTGAATTTTTTATATTTTTTAAGGTAAAATGTTTGGTTAAAAACTAGTATGTTTAGCCCCTATTTGAGTCATATTAGAAAGAAACTGTGTGTTGTTCAAAAGTGATTTGAGACTATAATATGGCTCAAATAGGGGCTAAACATACCAATTTTTAACCAGACATTTTATCTTAAAAAAAAAAAGTCAAATAAATCAAATTTATAAATTCCGCTGGCCGTCGAACACACACTAAAATTAAAATTTCATCGTTTCAATAAAATTTACAGAAATCAATTTACGTTAATCAATGATGTCCTAACAAAATAAGTATCTACAATACAAAAGTCAAAATGAAATGTTTAATAAATGAGCACATGATACATCATAAGAAACATGGTTAAATTTGGAGTTCAACGCAAAAAACGGAGTGCAATTCGGAGTTGTAGATCAAAAGTTATACACATTTGAAGACAATGACATTTAAATCATATACGGAATGACTAAATTGAAAGAAAAGTAAAATTTGGGGACTAATCTGCAAGAAAATCTAAAGGCAGGGATGTTATTCGTCAAAAAATAAACGTATGGACTTTTTCCACAATGAGTGTCAAACGTAGGGACGTTTTGTGCCAATTACCATTAAGAAATGAATTAAAATGGAATTGGACAAAAATGCCCCTCATTTAACGTTGAAATAGAGTTAAATATAACGAAAAGGACGTCTCCAACAAGAAAATGTAAAGGTTGGGACGTTCAGCGTCAAAAATCAAAACTTTGAAATGTTTTGCACTATACATGTCAAAGGTAGTGACGTTTTGTACTATTAACCCTTTTAATTGCATGAAAGGTTGATAACATTCACCCATTACCTCTTTATGTCTCAAACTTTTTTCATCGAATTCTTTTTCTCAAATTAACTTTAAATGTTCTTGATTGTGTTTCTCTTCAAGAATTTCGATAAGGATAATTTTTTTTTGATTAACGACCTTTAATGTAACCAAACCTCCATTTGGTATTTTTTTTTTAATAAGTTAATAAATCATATATTTTCAAACCACTTTTTGAATACATACATTTCCTTAAATCATTTTTCAATTACATATTTTTTCTCGAAAATATCATATTCTTCTTTTATAAAAAAAAGATTATTTATCAAATAGATCTTGATGAATTTTTATAAAAAATGTGTGAATATAACCGATCATTATCTTTCTCAACGTCAAAAAGTCATACATCATCCTAAAAAAAACATCAAAATCAACAAGTCTGTGCAATTTAAAAGATAGCAATCCAAAAGGCAACAATGATTCCATATCTGCCTAAACTAGCCTGCGATTACACCATTTTTGGTAGGTAATACAATTTGATTTATAAATTAATTTATTTATGATTTTAAGGAAAAAATTAAAAAGATAAAATATGTATGTTAAAAAGTAGTTTTGAATGTAGTTTATTATTTACCAAATGGAAGCTTATTGTTCACGTTACCGTAAAAAAATTTCATCAAAATAAAAGCACGTGGGGGCAGGGATGGTCATACATAAGGACCAGTTGAGTCAGTTGACCCTGCTGGATTATGGGGAAAAAATAAAATAAAATAAAATTGTGAGCAACGTTCAAATGAAGAATATTTGTTGTGTTATTATTTTTGTTGGAAATTATATATTTTTACTTAAATCTCGCCTTCAATGAAAAAAAATTATAGGTCCTCCTGCGTGGGAAAAGAATTCATTCTGCAATGAGTTGAAATATCTGCATGTACAGTGGTGCTATGTTAAAGAAATTATGGAACAACTTCTAGATTTCTTCCGCCCCCTTTAATGCACGTGAACTCAAAATAGGTATCCATTAATGATCAAATTTTCATGAACGAATAAGTAACCGAAGTGCCGTCAGTGATCAGATATCACAGTGAAATTACGGTTGACCCTAAGCATAGAGAACAAGTTCATAATTCAGGGCATCCGACCAAAAAAAAAAACCTCTAAATCGAAAAATCAAACAAACTATTTTATATATATGTTCTGAAGGTAGAATAATGAACAACAATTTGAGTTTAACACAGTTGATACAATAGATAGACACAGAGCCGTACTTGTGACTTTGTAGATCTGAAACAAACAGTAGTTCTTCGAGATATAGGCCCTGAGCTAGATGGGGGTTTGGGGGCAGCGCCCCCGACAAAAATTTTTTTTAAGGAAAAAACTGAAAATAAAGATTAAATTCATATTCACATAAAACAAACTATACAAATTCACCATAAAATTGCAAAAAAATAAAAAGTTCAAAAGTATTAACTAATATAAAACGACCAACAAAATATTATATTCCATATACCTTAAAGTTTTATATTCAAACAAATCCCAATTTTATGGACCTAGGCTGAAATATTAAAAAAAAAAAAAAAAAAAGGGCCCAAAAATAATATGAGCCTTGAAACCATGGCCTCACCTGCCTCTAGACAAGTCCGGCCATGAATAGACATAATTTGTGCTCAAGGACGGAGCAAGTCCAAAATTGGGGTCGACCTCCATTAATAGTTTTTTTTTTTTTTTTTTTTTTAAATGTTAACGGAATTTTCCAAAATGGGGGCGCTGGCCAGACTATGACTAGTGGATAGCTGCCTATCAAATAAGAACGAGTATCACATCATAGATCAACAACATTCTGCATGAGAACTGCAGGATTCATATTTGACTACAATGAATGCCTTGAAGATTCTTCATAGAGGAGCTGCCAATAGTTTCTTTTACAGCTATTCTGAAATGGAAAATGCTATTTGAACAATAAAATAGAATAACATCGTGGATAACACACTCACATGGAGTGAGATTCACAAGTGATTATCACATGGAGTGCCCTTCCCACATGATGCATTTGAACCTCGCAAATGTTAAGTGGTAGCTTGTATGAGGGAAAAATACATAATTAAGGTTTTTAAAATACACATTTCTAAAATTAAGAAACTTAAAGTTTTATTTCAAAAATCAGGTACAATTAATTATATATTTTATTATTTGTGATCACAAGTCACAATTTTTTAGGTCACAAGTTACAAATCAGGTCATAAGTTTATGATCACAGTCACAAATTTTTAGATCACAATTTATTTTTCAGTCACCGATTTCAAATTTCGTAGGTCACAATTTTTTTCGATCGCAAATTTCGAGTCAATTTGTCACAACTTAACAAATTATGGGTTACAATTTCTTTATTGATCACAAATCACAAATTTTATTGGTCACAATTTTTTCTCGAATTAGGCCACACTCACAATTTTCATAAATCACTGGTTTTCTAGGTCATAGATCGCAAATTTTGTAAGTCACAATTTATAAAATTATTTGGTCCTGACTCATTTTTTATCACAAATTATCGATTTAAGAGTGTGTTTTTTTTTTTAAATGGAAATTTATAGTTGGCCATAATCTATTTCTTGGTCACAAACAACAAATTTTATGGGTTACAAATTAAAGTCACAATAATTAATTGGTCACAACTTATTTTTGAATCACAATTATCAAATTATTAGGTTATAATAATTCAACTCAAAGTCACAAATTATCAAAATTTTTATGTCACATACTATTTTCTAGTCACAAGTTACGTAATATTGGTTACACATCATCATTATCAACACCACCACCGATCGCCAAATCCGCCATATTGATCATCGCAACCACCTACCGTCGCCACCACCGACCACTAGAGCAAACACCACCACCACACCTAATCTCACCACCAACCAACACCTACACCACCGCCACCACAACCACCACCACCACCACAAACACATGAACCACCCTACCCTTCCCCCACTTCTCCACCATCACCACCAATCCATCTCACCTCATTGTCACCACCAACTGCCACCATTACCGTCACATAACCACTTATTGTTGCCGTCGCCACCACCACCGTGAGCTCATCACCACCATCGCCTAATCACTCTCTACGACAACCACAACCACTGCCCAAAGAGTCAACATTTTCATTTCTCCAACCACCACCACCATCTCCGACCGCCACCAAAACAACCTCCATCGAACCACCATTTAAACCAAAAAAACTGCCTGAACCACATCACCATCACACCAACCAACAAAAAAAAATCCCAAAATTTGGATGGAAACATAGAGGCGGCTGAGAGGCGCTAAAGAGAGGAGCTATGACACTGTGAAATGCGGCGCTTACAGCCACAAAAGAGTGGCTCTCACTGCAACGAGAGGATGTGGCGGTTAAGAGTGGTGGTCCTCACATCCACTGAAAAGAGATCGAGTGCATCATCGGTGGTCTGAAATAATATTGGGGAGAAAGTAGAGAGAAAACGTAGCTGACTTCCAAGACGGTGGTCGGCCGGTGATCGACTGTAGATCTTGAGGTTGGGGGAGAAATCGAGATCGGTAGAGAGAAAAGGAGAAATCAGAACGAGGGTTTTGATTAATATTGGAGGAAAATATTATTATTTTAATATTTAGATTAGAAGATGACCTGATTTTTGAACAAATAAGGCCGAAACTTGATTTTTGAAAAGATAAATTGAAAACAATGGGTGGGTGTAATTTCCTCCTATATGAATTTCAAATTCACTGAGGTGCTTAGCCATCATGGCTAAAGAACCGGCATTTTCGAGCCCATTTGTAGAGTGTTGTCTCTTCTTGCCCGGAACTATCTCCAAGTACATGAAAACAAAACTAATATCAACAATATATAAAATTTGGATTATGTGGCTGAGAAATAGAGTCCATAGCTCAACAGTTGGGGCCAACAAGTAAGCAAAATACACCCTTACCACCAACAAGTAAGCTTAAAGTATGTTAAAGTATGGAAAGAGTTGGGGGAACGGGTTCACAGGAAATGTTAGCGATGGCGGTTCCCGTCAGAGGTTTCTGCCCCATCTCTTTATCGGTTTTTAGTTCCCGCTTCTTTAGGGAGCAGATTAAGAGGAGGAATAGGAAAACTAGCGGTATAATTTATTTGAGTGATTCTGACAGCGAAGAAGAGAGAGACCAGAACTACATGGCCCATCTGTCTTCCGAAGAGGAATCCGTGCTAAGAGAACTCCGAAGCAAACGTGATAGAGACATGGGGAGAGAGGGAGCAACAGGTTCTTCTTCTGGCCCACAGGATCTTGATTTGGGCACCAGGGCCCCTTTCCGGGCGCACAGAGAGGAGTTGGGGCTCTCAGTGGAGGAGATAACCCAGGTCGAAGGTTGGGTGGACCTGGTGAACAAAATATCAGGGTATCACGTGGACCCTGACCCAAACCCAGGTTTGTGGGAGAGCAGCGAGGTCGCTACTGAAATCCGAGGAGTTGACTTGGCTGGGGCCTCGGCGAAGTTCAGGATGTCAGAAGGAGTCCGTTTAGTGCATCCTACGCCCTCTTGCCGACCATGCAGCCCTCCTTCAGGCCAAGCGGCCATATGTTACGATGCCTTGTCCTGCGGTATGAGGTTACCTCTGCATCCTTTCTTCAGGGCCCTGCTTAGGAGTTATAACTTGTGCCCCTACCAGTTAGCACCTAATTTCTGGACACAGGCCGTGGGCACTTGGCTAGCGTGGCATGAGGTCAATCTCGACTATCCCATCTCTCTGTACATTATTCATACTTTGTACACTCTGAAGAAGTCAGTGAGAAGGGAGAGGGACGTTAGGGCTGATGTGAAGGACTGATATTATCTGTCTCCTCGAGGCTCATATCCTCCTGTTATTACTGGCCAACCTACCTCCATAAAGAACTGGAGGAATCAATGGTTCTGGGTGGCCGGGGAGTGGCAGATTTCTCCTGTGGACCCTTGTCCGGAAATTTCTGTTCCCCGAACTCTTTCCCTTCCTAGTGAGTCTTGCGTTTGCTTTAGTGTCCTTAAGTGTCATGTGTCACTTGTTTTTATTTTCCATTCATCTTCCTTTGCTGGTTTTTAACACGTTTCTGATTTGTGACAGGGGACATTTTTGCCCGCCTACTCCCTGACGCGGATTTAGCGGCCGTTAGGCGTTTGTTCGCTTATAAGGGCACCTTTCAAGGGGTTATTCAGCAGAACAAACTATTCGTCAAACACGGTCTTATGCGAGCCATGGGTGAGTTTGCTTTGTTACTGCTTTTATATCTTATGCTTTTTCTGTTCGTAGCCTCATTTCCCTCTCTTTCTTGCTAGGTTCTAAGGATTTTCCAAAGATTTCTTTGAAGGGTCTCATGGCTACAAAGATTCCCCCTGCACTTCGCCATGGCAGTGAAGTTGAAAGGAAACAGAAGGCGGTATTGGCCAACCTGCAAGTTGGGGTGGCAAAGGAGGTCTCCGAGGCGTCTACGGCCCAACTTCAGGGCCCTCTTCCAGCCCTAATGCCCCTAATGCCACTGCCTACTCTGCTGCCTGTGGGCCCTCAGAGGCCTAACACAGAAAGGAGGCCGACCCTAAGGGAGCCCTTCCAAAGGGGAAAGGGAAAAGGTCTGACAGGGGCGGATCCAAGAGAGACAGGGAGGCTAAGGATGCCTCAATGCCGCCTCCTTTGTCCGAGGACATATTTGAACATGCCCCTGAGGAGGAGCCCGCCCCCCTGAAGAGACTCAGAAGAGGTAAGGGCAAGGAATCCACCTCTGCACCTCCGCCTCCCATGATTGAAGACCTGGAGGATGAGCCTTCTGTGCCCATTCCAGGCTTGGCCTATGAAGTGACACCGGAGGGGGCAAAGGAGCTCAAGCACATCAAAACCAGCATTCTCCCCAGGGATGTCACTTTCAGCCCTTTGCTGTTTGACTCTCCCAGTTCTCCTCCAGCCCGGGCTGCCTTTATAACCGAGCAATTTTGGACGGAAGGCTGGCCCGCCTTCTCTTCTAGTGCCAGTCCGTCCAGGAAGCTGCTCGCCGCCAAGGCCATGAATGCCAGGGCGCTGGCCCTTATTGACGAGGTGGAATCGTCCGTGGATGAGGCGCAGCGGGACAAGAAGAATGCTGAAACTGCTCTCGGGCATGCGGACAACATGCTAAAGGAGATAAATGATTTGAAGACCCAGCTGGCCATAGCCCGGAAGTCTTCCTCCGAGGAGAGGACCAATGCCAAGCGGCTCCAGGAGGATAATGATAAGTTGAAACACGACCTCCTGGCCTCTGAGTCCGACGTGGCAACATTGTGCAAGAATCTGGATGATTCTAACCGTGCCCAATCCATCGCCTCTGAGGCTCTGACTACCGCTAACGTAGCTAAGTCCAGGCTGGAAGCCGAGGCGGCAGCAGCGAATGAAGAATTGGGGAGGGAGCGGGAGGCCAAGGCAAAGGCGGAGGAGGACCTTGCCTCTTTGGAAAAACACATGCAAACGAGGATTACTGAGGTTCTAGAGCAGACCGTCATGACACGGGTGGAGAATGCTTTAAGTACCCGAGTGTCTGAGGCTGTCCAGAACTTCAAGGACACTTTTGAAGAGACCCCAGAGTACGAGGCGATGCAAAGGGCCTTTGGGAACTTAGGGGCCAGGATGGCTTTGGGGGACGTGAAGGAAGCTTATCCGGCTTTGGACCTGTCCTCCATTGAAGCCTTGTACCCTGAGCCTCAAGATGCTCCTGCGGATCCTCTTGGTGTGTCTGATAAAGGCCCTTTGGAAGATGTCACTCCTCCACAATAATCTTCTTCTGCATTTGTTAGCTTTAGCTTTTTGTTTTCTTCTTTTCTTTCTTTTTGTAAGTCCCCCGGCACTTCATATTGTACACGTCTCATTTTTATGAATGGAGCAGTTTATTCATATTTTGGTGCAGCAACGTTTTTCCTTTACCGCTTAAACATGAGTATTTCCAAGTGCGAGTTTCATAATTGTAAGATGATATGTGGGACATCGTAAATGTCTATCTGTAAATGTCTTGATTTGTAAAATGCACATATTGTAAATATCTGTCTGTAAATGTCTTGATTTGTAAAATGCACATGATTTAGAGCACCTCGGACAAGCATAACTTAGTTCGGCTGGAGGGGCTCCTGTGCCTTTCCTCCTCGACCATTAGTCCAAGGCGATAACTAAACCTTTGGTCATGGATGGCCATATTTAGGGTGTGCTAGTCCCTCAAATCCGATGTGGTCATTCATGAGCGGATCGAATTTGTCATCACTTTGCAGCAATAATTCTATTCAAGTTTAATCATTTGCTATACCCCCAGATCCGGCACAGTTGATATACCTATTTTCGCTAATTAGATCTGATCTTGACCAACCTTTGAGCGATTTTACCTTAAAACTCTGTGACACCTACATTTACATCTTTGTATGAACCTCTATTAATGTCGCAGTGTAAATTCACCGGAGTCCCTTGTTTTTAACAAAGATCCTGCCTGGCGGAGGCGTGTTGTATTTGCGGCCAAAATAACATAAGAATTTTTTTACGTTTGTCTTTTACGCTTATGCACCCAGCACTTAGTATATCTTGCAAACGCTTTGTTCGGATGTATGAACTAACTTAACGCACCAAGGATTTTGGTCTATGTGACAACATTTGGTTATATTTGAATGATTCCAAACATATCGCGCGGTGAATGAGTGCAGCACCTTAGATTTGAGTGGTTCGAAGCATTTATTGTATTAAAACTCCCAATTCTTACGTGGTGATCGTAGTTTAGCCTTATGAGAGTCCCTTGTCCTTAACAATTTTTATGCATAGTGTGGACGTACGGCATCATGACCAAAATAATTTTAGAATGTGCGTTTATTCATGATGGTTGTCTAATTGAGATTGGCGTAACTTTTAACGCAGCTCGCCCACGATTTTTTGAAATAATATGATAATGTTGCAATCATAGAGGAATTTAGTTTTATTGAAAATAACGGCGAAGGTGGTCCGTGTTCCAAGGATTACATAGAGGAACTCCAGACAAGTCCTCAATCATGTATGTTCCGGGTACCACCTCGGCAACGACCTTGTAAGGGCCTTCCCAGTTACGACCCAGAGTCCCTACTCCTGGCTCCTGTGTTGAAGGAAGAACCTTTTTGAGGACCAAGTCCCCAATATTAAAGCGTCGGCTCTTCACCCTTTTTTTGTAGTATCGAGCCATCCTTTTCTGGTATTTGGCCATTACCTCTTGGGAATCATTCCGCTTTTCCATTAGGAAGTCTAAACCGGCCCTTTGCGCTTCCTCGTTCCTAACTTCGTCATAATGAATTTGACGAAGCGAAGGGATCCCGATTTCGACGGGGCATACCGCCTCGGCTCCGTAAGCCAGCGAGAAGGGTGTTTCACCAATAGCGGTGTGCGAGGTGGTTCGAAGCGCCCATAACACTTGTGGTAGCTCGTCTACCCACGCGCCCTTTCTGAATTCCAACTTCCTTTTCAGGGTATTCTTTATGGTCTTGTTCACCGCTTCGACCTGCCCGTTGGCCTGTGGGTGATGTGGAGATGAGAACAGCTTCCTGATTCCCAAATCGTCACACAACTCATCCACGCTTCTGTTTTTGAACTGTTTTGCATTGTCACTAACCAGCGAATGTGGTATCCCGAACCGGCATATGATATTTTTCCAAATGAACTTGGTGGTGTTGGCTTCGGTGATCTTCATCAAAGGTTCCGCTTCGACCCACTTGGTGAAGTAGTCAATTGCTACTATCGCAAAGCAATTGTTACCAGCTCCTCTGGGCATAGGACCAATAATGTCAACCCCCCACTTTGCAAAGGGCCAAGGGCTAGTCACCACAGTTAGCTCGTGATGCAGCTGATGTGGTATGGTCGCGTGTCTTTGGCATTTATCACATTTCCGCACAAAGTCATGGGAATCCTTTCGCATAGTAGGCCAAAAATATCTCTGTTTGAGGGCTTTCCTAGCTAGCGATAAAGCCCCGGCATGGTTGCCGCAGATGCCCTCATGGATTTCTCTCATCACATACTGCCCTTCCTCTAGCCCCACACATCTCAGCAAAGGAGAGGTGTAACTCCGCTTATAAAGTAAGTCGTCCAAGAGCACGAAGTTCGCAGAGTATTTCTGCAATTTCCGAGCTGCTTCGGGCTCGTTCGGAACTGTCTGATGTTTTAAATAGGCGATTAGGGGGTTCGGCCAGGATCTCTCTTCTTCAATCGCCAGGATCTCCGGTCCTGGCTCAATAGAAGAGGTCATCATGTACTCTACAGGGATCAGATTGCGGAGCTCCGAATCACTGCTGCTTGCTAGTTTGGCCAAAGCATCAGCATTGGAATTTTCTGTTCTGGGGATGTGCTGTAACTCCATTTTTCCGAAGTGCATAGCTAAATCTTTTACTTTCTTTAAGTAGGCGACCATAGAAGGTTCTTTGGTAGAAAATTGCCCATTGAATTGGCTTACAACAAGCTGCGAATCGCTGTTCGCCACCATGGACTTAATCTTCAACGATTTTGCAAGTCTTAGCCTGGCTAATAGTGCCTCGTATTCAGCAACATTTTTGGAGGCTTTGAATCCAAAGCGGATTGTACTGTGTAATTTAAACCCTTCCGGGCTCACTAACAATATTCCTGCGCCGGATCGTCCATCAGCCGAGGACCCGTCAACGAACAATTTCCACTTCTGTCCATCATGTTGACTATCCTCGATGTTGTCTACCATTTCGACCTCAGGTGGATGGGTGAATTCAACTACGAAGTCTGCCAACGCCTGACCCTTTACGGAGGTCCGAGGCGCATAATGTAGGTCGAACTGGCTGATTTCTATTGCCCATTTCAGTAACCTCCCAGAAACGTCTGGTTTTTGCAACACTTGTCTCATGGGAAATTTGGTGAGCACTTGTATGGAGTGTGACTGAAAGTAAGGACGAAGCTTGCGAGATGCTGTGATCAACGAGAGAGCAAGTTTTTCCATATCTGGGTAGCGCGTCTCGGCGTCCAGCATGGCTTTGCTTACATAATATACTGGCAACTGGTTCCCATCCTCCTCTCGGATTAGCACTGAGCTAACAGCCTCTTTGGATACAGCCAAATATTGGTAGAGAGGCTCGCCAGATTTTGGTTTTGATAGCAATGGGGGGCGGCCTAAAGAAGCTTTCAGGTCGGAAAACGCCTGCTCGCATTCTGGTGTCCATTGGAATCGCCTTCCCCCCTTCAGGACCTTGAAAAATGGCAAGCATTTGTCAGTGGATTTTGAGACGAACCGGTTCAAGGCCGCGATTCTCCCCGTTAAGCTTTGCACTTCTTTTGGGTTTCGAGGCGACTGCATGTTTAACAAAGCATTGATTTTGTCCGGATTGGCTTCGATTCCTCTCTTATTCACCATGAATCCGAGGAATTTTCCAGATGTTACCCCGAAAGCACACTTCGCCGGATTGAGTTTCATCCAATATTTTCTCAAAACATCAAATGCTTCTGACAAATGGAGGATATGATCAGCGGCGACCATACTTTTCACTAACATGTCGTCAATGTACACCTCCATAGTCTTCCCCAATTGTTTCGAGAACATGCGGTTTACCAGCCTCTGATAGGTAGCTCCCGCATTCTTCAAGCCAAAGGGCATAGCTCTGTAGCAATAGAGTCCTCTATCTGTGATAAATGAAGTATGCTCTTCATCCGATTCGAACATAGGAATCTGATTGTACATGGAATATGCATCCATGAAGCTTAGCAACTCGTGTCCCGCTGTGGAGTCGACCAGTTGATCAATCCGGGGCAATGGAAAGCTGTCTTTGGGGCATGCCTGGTTCAAGTTAGAGAAATCAATGCACACCCACAATTTCCCATTGTGTTTTGGTACTAAAACAGGGTTTGATACCCACTTCGGATATCGGGACTCTCTTATGAAGCCATTTTTCAATAGCTTTGCGACCTCGTCTTTCAAGGCCTCATACTTGTCCGAACTCATGGGCCTTCTCTTTTTCCTGTGCCCAGGGCTTTGGGGATCCAGCTGGAGCCTGTGACAGGCCTCCTTAGGATCAATCCCAATCATGTCACCATGCTTCCATGCGAATACATCGAGGTTTTGAAGTAGGAAGTCCTTTAATTGACTCTTGTATTCGGTTGGCGAGTCCAGTCCGATCTGCAATTCTTTGATTGGATCAAGTGGGTCTACGCCGAAGCATTCCAAATTTTCGGCCGGGGTGGGGCAATTGTCACCTGCCATCCTAGGGTCTAGATCTGCTAAATCCTCTTCTAAGGTCATCGTGACATCCTTATCTTCAGATGGCCCTTCACCCAATCTTTCAGGGTCTGGGGCAGCCTCGGCCATAGCTACATCACTGATCATGTTCAGGCTCCGATCCTGAAACTTCCGGATCGCATTTGTGTAGCAAGCCCGGGATTCTGTTTGGCTTCCCCTTACAGTTGCAACGCCATGCTCCGTGGGGAACTTCATGCAAATGTATTTGGTATGCGTTACAGCCCCCAAGTCAATAAGGCCAGGCCTTCCAATTGAACCATGGTAGGAGGAGATTTTGTCAACTACCAAAAATTCCATAGGAATTCTGGAGAGGGTCGGTGATTGCCCTACTTCAGTCATAAGTGTTATGGATCCTCTGGGGGTTATGCTGTCCCCCGTGAAACCGTATATTGGATCAGGGACTGGAATGAGTGGGGTGCTGATCCCCATCTTATCAAAAGTTGCCCCGTATATCACATTTACCGAGGCACCATCATCCACCATCATTCGTGCTAGCCCATTCCGAGACACCACCACTCTGATAACCAATGCATCGTTGTGTGGGAAGTGCACTCCAACGGCATCGTCTTGTGTGAATGTGATAGGTTCCGTCCGAGGAATCCCAACAGGATGGGAATGGATATGATAGTTCACGTTGGCGGGCTGCTTGGCCTCTCTTATATACCTCTTTTGGGAGTTGTTTGTGCTCCCACCTGGGTGGGGGCCTCCCAGTATTGTGTCGATTTCACGAATGGGGAGGTCGGCCACAGGCATAGGTGGTTCCCTTGTATCTTTAGCTTGTGCCGAGGCGGTATCTTGACCCTTATTCCTGTCTCTTTGACGATTGTCAATCCTTTCTTTGATTGAATTCTTCCACGGGGCTCTCCTATTAGCCCGGTTGAACTTCTGGCCACCCGATTTTTGAGTTCTCCCTGTGTCGGGGGGGAAGTCACCTCCCCTTCTCCCCTGCGGCTTTTGTTCAGCTAACATTTGGATTTCCCTACAATCCTCTGTTGCGTGACCGTAATATCTGTGGTAGGCGCAGTAAGCCCCAATCATGGGCTGTTTTCCACTTCGGCTGCTTTCCACTCTCCCTTGTGCCGTGGGAGGATTTTGAGAAGGGGTGTTAGAGTGCAAGTGAGGGATAGCTTCCGTGATTTCTGCTGCAAAGCTAGATCCTGTCCCCGGGAATGGACGAGGCGCAACACCTCGGTTACCGCCGACCCTATCCTTGCTTCCTCCCTTTTTGAGGTCCGCTTCATTGGAATATCCGAGGTTGTATCTCCCTTGGGGGTGATTATCTCTGGCCCTAGCCATTTCCTCCGATACAATCTCTTCCTTCATCAGGTCTACCAGGGTGTTGTAATCCCTTGGTTTCCTGCTCCAGACATCCCTCCAAAACATGCTGGTCATATCTAGTCCTCCTTTTAAGGCGGAAAACATCTCCACTTCTGTGATATTTTCGCAGATGTGCATTTCTTCAGTAAATCTAGCTAGGTAACTTTTCAGAGATTCGTCTCTTCCTTGTCTCAGATCCTGAAGGCGTTGGAGGGGGAGTTGGCCAGGCCTCGAAGAAACAAAACCATTCTTAAAAGCAGTTTTCATATCCCTCCAACTGTGGATGCTGCCCGGAGGGAGTTTTTTATACCATCGTATGGCACTCCCATCAAGGGTTAAAACGAAAGCTTTACATTTCAGTGCCGGGGTCGCCCCGGCTATTTCCATGCTAGCGCGGTAATTTAACAGGTGATCATCAGGGTCACCTCGGTCAGAGTATTTTGCTATTTCTGGCATCTCAAAGTCATGGGGGACGGGGCACCTACGGAGGCCCTCTGTGAAGGGACTTACTTCCTCTTCGTCATCCAACTCGTATGACGGCAGCTCGCTGTTCTTGTCGTGACCGGAATACTCCGGGTCACGGTATTGGCCATAGGGCGGCGGAGCGTGCTCCTGCCTTTGTGGTGGTGGAACGCGGCCGTAGTTTGGCCTTTCATGGCTCTATAATTCATTAGAGGATTAGTCCGAACTGCTTCGGCTCTTCTTTCTTGCCTGTTCCTAGGCTCATGTACTGATGCCGTCCTTTCTCCCCCCATACCTTGTTGGTCCCTGTACATTTGATCCTGCGACAAGGCTTCTTCAGCGCGTCGCTCGCGCCTATTTCTAGGCTTTGCGGCATTATGCCGACCTGGGTCCATTTGTCCCCGTCATTGTCCCCTGAATAACCCTCCTATTCAGCTGAAAACACTGCCAGATTTGGCGGGAGAAGACTCCCTGCGTCTAGCTGGGAGTGGGTTTTGTTCCCCGTACGTTTCATGTTCTGGGTCTCTCTCGTAGAAGGGCTCGGATTCCACTTCGGTGTATGCCTGCGGGTCCTGATAATAATAAGATACAGTGGCCGCCTCGGATGGTGAATAATGTGGCTGTGAGTATTGCTGAGGCATCACGGGTTCGTTCACAGCATACCCTCTGGCCATAAAGGCATTCATTGCAGCAGTTTGTTCTATTTGCTGCCTCTGCATCTCCAGCATTTGGGCCGCCATAAGTGTCATGTCTCGCATCATGCGGCGATTTCGGTGCCGGCGAGGTGGATTAGGTTGTGCCACTTCCTCGTTGGCGTTTTCATGGATTTCTTGAGGAACTTCGTCCTCGCTGTGTTGGCCACTTCTTCCCCTACGGGGGTTAACATCACCGTCACTTTCATTCATGTTTCAGAAGAGTTTCTGGTCTTAGATTGCTTTTCAAGGATAGATAGACATTTGTCTCGCTGTTTCAAGCCTTTTTCAAGGTTGTTAAACTTATGTTTCAAAGTTCTTTACCTTTTTCAAGGGTGTTTAAACTTATGTTTCAAAGTTCCTTACCTTTTTCAAGGTTATCCAGCTTATCTCTCAAAGCTCCTACCTTTTTCAAGGCCAACCAGCTTATCTTTCAAAGCCCCTACATTTTTCAAGGTCAATCAGCTTATCTTTCAAAGCTCCTACCTTTTTCAAGGTCAATCAGCTTATCTTTCAAAGCTCCTACCTTTTTCAAGGTCAACCAGCTTATCTTTCAAAGCTCTTACCTTTTTCAAGGCCAACCAGCTTATCTTTCAAAACTCTTTGCAGTTATCCGCTCTATTGTAAGAGGTTATTCGTCCTTTTTCAGGACTACCTTTCTATGTGTGGCTTTTTACCAGGTGTTTTCGTGGTTAGCAGTATGGTTTCCCACGACGGCGCCAAAATGTTGACCACACAATCCGGATGGACCTTGGACCAACACGTCTCAGCTCCTCCCTCTTGAACACGTGGATCTCCTGCGCACTGTGACAAACAATCAGTTTGCAAAGGGGGCCGAGGTGGCTCCCGTTTGCACTCCGATGCCTAAGTCAGTACTCATTTTGGGCAAATATATATTTGGTGCGGGAAATATAAATGTGTAGAAGATAGAAAAGGGAGTGAGAGAAGTATATAGTTTAGAGTGAGAAATTGCTAAACCCTTACTTGGAGACAATTGTGCTTCATTTATAGTGAAACTTCTTGTCTTGGATTGCGACACGTGGCATACTTTACACTTGTCATCACCCTAGCTTATGGATGTGACAATCTTGCTTTTCAACCGTAATCATTGCTACATTTCGTAGGGGATGGGCGCCTGTCACGTCTGGGTAAAGGCAGTGTCCCATCACTGACTCCATCTCTCTCTTCTGGTCAAAGCCATAAAGCACCCCGGCTGAGTATAAAGCACATCGGCCGGGCGTTAACCAGGTCGGCTAGAGAGGTTTGCTTGACATACCACCTCGGCATTCATCCCAAGGTGATATTCTAGGCCTTAGTTGTGGGTCAAGGTCCATTGGGCCACTATTGGGCCTTCGTTGGTGGATCACTGTACCTTTCTTTGGGCCCGGATCCAACAGCAACAATTCAGCGAAACATCGCCATTTTAAATAGGAAAAAACAGGGAATCAATGTTGGCCCTGATAACTAAATGCAGAGATCGAGAAGACGATGAAGATGAGGTCACACTTGCGAAATTGAACATCATAAGATAAAGTGTTGTTTGACAGTAATCCAGGATTAAATTAGCGTGTGAAGTCAGCATAAGGTAAGCTGTAATTTTATGCAATGACGTTGGTTTTTTGAGGTCACTTACGAAAATGAACAGATATTTATTGTAATGTTCACAATCATCAGCATGCATCTAATGTGAGTAAATGAGTCCGTGAAGTGCAACTACGGTAAGCTGTCATTTCATTCAATCACGGAGTTTTATTAGGTCACTATCGAAATTGAGCAGAAGTTTACAGTCATGTTGAAAATTATCGATAGGATCTAACGCGAGGTGAAATATAGTAAAAATGGTGATCTACGTAATCGGTTAAACAAGTTAGCATAATTTGTTGTAACAACAGGTAACAGACTGGCAAAGTTTTTCATTTTACGCTTGAGAATGAGGGTGCATTTATTTAGTTTGGTCACATTATTAAATTGATGAAAGTTTGATCACATATTGAATAGATGTACTTGTGGTCACTATAATGAATTGATTTTCATGTGGTCACATTATTGCATTAAATGTAACGTGGCAATTCTTTTTGTTATACTATAGTGTTATTAAAAATTTTTACAAATGTTGTTGTGATGTGTTTATAACTGAGATATGCATCGACTGACGTCCTTGTCATGAATGTACAAGTATGGGCTATGTACATATTTTTGTGATTTTGGGATCTCAGTCTGCTTTGTTAATGATTGACGAAGGAAGCGGCTATTCGGAACTTGTGGACTCATTAGTTAGAGACTTTGGCTTTGACATTAACAAGGTTGCAGTCTCCATGAGTTATGAACTGAGCAGTGACATACAACCCATCAGACTAAAAAATGACAACAGCGTCCTGTCGTATCTCACACTGAAGATAGATTATAAGGATCCTTCAAAATATCCCATTATGGTCGAGGTCACAGCAGTGGATAAAGTTCCTAGTCACGGAGGCTTCAACTTCATGGAGCCAGTTGAATTTAGTCAAGACGGCAATGAGGGAACTTATTCTATGTGTGGAATTGCTTCAAACATATGCACTGTAACAGATGAGCAATTGGCAATATCGGATGATAGTGTGGAGAGTACTATAACAAATCCAGACGCCAGGGATAGAGAGTTGAACAGGGTTTTCAGGAATAAAGAGGTACTGAAATTGAGCATGGCATTTTATGCAATTCAGGAGATGTTCGAATTTATGGTTCTAAGGTCGGACAAAAAGGAATATGTTGTGAGGTGCTCAAATAATACCTGTAATTGGGTTTGCAGGTCATCAAGATTGGGGAAAACAGATATATTCAAAATTAGATATATTCACGAAGGGCATACATGTGGTTTAAATATAGTGTTGGGGTCACATAGGGAAGTAACCACTGCAGTTGTCTCCTCGTGTATAAAATACAAATTCAACTCAAACCACACAACATATACCCCAAATGACATATGCAATGACATGTTGCACACATATGATGTTTCGTTGAACTACGTGAAAGCCTGGAGATCGAGGGAGAAGACATTGAGATTGATAAATGGAGATCCATCTAAGTCATTTCAAGAGGTACCGGATTTTTTGCATATGCTTCGAAAATGTAACCCAGGCTCGGTCACAGGGATAGAAATTGACAATGAAAATAGGTTCAAATATTGTTTCATGGCACTTGGTCCATCAATTCGAGGATGGAAGCATTGTAGGCCAGTTATCGTAGTTGATGGAACTTATTTGAATGGACAATACGGTGGTACTCTGTTCACCGCGTGTACCGAGGATGCAAGTAATAGTTTTTTTGTATTTACATTTGGTATTGGGGATAGTGAGAATTACAGGTCGTGAAAATGGTTTTTTGAGAACTTGAAGAAGGCGTATTGCATCAGAGAAGGACTATGTTTTGTATCGGATCGTCACGAAAGTATCCGAAAGGCTATAGAATGTGTCTACCCTGGAACTTGTCAAGGTATATGTTCATACCACTTACTGCAAAACGTGAAGAAGCATTATGGAAATTCAGGTCACAATATCACATAACTTTTAATAATGTTGTCCGTGCATACACATTGTCGGAGTTCGAGTACCAGATGTTACAGTTGGACGCTATTGACAAAGATATAAGGGGTTATTTGGTAAGAACACTGGACTTGTCCAATTAGTAATTTGTTTCCATGTGCAACCTCATCTCAAAGTAATGTATATTTTTCCTGCTCATTACATGCAGAGCGAAGTCGGTTACGAGAAGTGGTCAAGATTCCACATGCCCGAAAACAGGTATTCAACAATGACGTCTAACATTGTAGAATCGGTGAATGTTGTAACAAAATCAGCAAAGAACTTTCCTATAGTGTCTTTGCTAGAGACTTTAAGACAACTAGTACAAGATTTGTTCTGCAAAAATAGGGACTGCGCACAAGGAACATTTTCCAAGCTTTCAAGTAAGTATGAGAAGGTGTTGCGAGAAAGTAGCATACAACTGAGGGCTCTAAGGGTATGCGTATACTTTATTGAGTTAATTTTATTTAGCATGTGTTAATGTGCCATTAAAAATATGATTGGCTGGAAATGCTTACAAGTGTCTCCATCAAATCAAACAATGTTTTCAGTTAAAGACGAAAGCACCTCATTTCTGGTAGATATAGAGCAGCGTAAGTGTACATGTAGAATGATTCAAGTTGACCAGATGTCGTGTCCACATGCTCTAGCTATGATAGCCTTTACGAAGAGGGATCCATACAAATATTGTTCATACTATTACGTATGCAATGCTTATAAGGATGCCTATCAGGAAAGTGTTTTTCCGCTGGGCAGTCCGAGCGAGTGGAAATTGCCTAACGAAGTAAATGAATTGGTTGTATTACCTCCGAACCAAAAAAGGAGTTCGGGCAGACCATCAGAGAAGAGGAAAAGATCGGCTTGTGAAGGAAAACCAAAGATGAAATGCAGACGGTGTGGGGGAAGGGGGCACAACCAACGGAGTTGTACAAGTTTGTTTCCCATTATTCAGAAAAGTGGTAGTCAAAGAAGCAAATAAAATGTTATCTCTATTTGATAATTCTTTAAAAGTTTTTAATTGTGATGTCGTTAACGGTTGAATTGATATTTGATTGGAGTTCATTATTTCGAAAAAAGGAAACGATGAAAGATTATGTAATGAATATTTTATTTCTATTGGAAAGACGTGTCATGTTATGTTAGTTGTACTGTATCATGGATTGATGTTTGTGGCAAATAATAACTGATGAATGTATTAAAAACTGAACATGATGTTGTCAAATGTGGCCTGAATGATTTTATGTTTGTGGCAAATAATAACTGATGAATGTATTAAAATCTGAACATGATGTTGTCAAATGTGGCATAGGTGAAACTGACGTCACATGGAAATCTATTATTTGTCATATGTGAGCTGAGTGTAACACCAGTGAGATGTACATGATTTTATGTTCATGTCATATGTGGAGGGGGAATAAAGTGGCAATGAATGTGGTGTGAATGGTTGAATGTGTGACCTTGTTGTATTAGTGTATCGTACATAAATTATAGGACTTAGTGTTCTCGCAAGAATGAAAGGGAAGTTATAGCAACAAGGATACTGATGAATGTGACATCGTTGGATATTAATGTAACTTGATATAGCAGCTATATGAGATGTGAACAGTTAACTGAGCATACATAATTCATTTATGGTTAGTCACAAGATCCCACTATCACAGTATCACTGTTTATAAATTACATATCAGAACATGCATACATCATTCAACTATCTTAGGTCACAATAGATATCTCTTAGGCTAACCCTTTGGAGAACCAAGTCATAGTACACACTAAACCAAGTGAAAGGATAGCATCTACTAGGTTGCAACTAAGTCACAAATTGCACATGGTCCAAAAATTACTCCATTATCTGTTCTTATTGCGGGTTGAATTAGAAAAGGTCACATTTGTTTATCTATTAGGTCACAATGACACACATTCACAACTATTCATATCACAATATGAAAACTAGTCATTCGGTGTTCCTAATGCAGGTTGAATTTGATAGGGTCACATTCGTTACAATATGAGGTCACATTCGTTAACATATGAGGTCACACAATCGGGGTATTAATGTGACTTGACTTGAGTTTTACATGATTTAGTATGCATGTCATCTGTGGAGGGGACATGCAGTGGCTAAGAATGTGGTGCGAATGGTTGAATGCGTTTTCTTGTTTTATTGGTGCATCATAATGAATTTATATGGCATAACGGTGACCTAATCTGATATTAATGTGACTTGACTCGATTTCTACATGATGAACTGTGCATTTCATCTGTGGAGGGGGGATGCAGTGTCTTAGAATCTGGTGCGATAGCTGGAATGTGTGACCTTGTTGTATAAGTGCATAATACATAAATTATAGGTCATAGTGGTGTAAATGTGACTTGGTGGGATATTAATGGGACAGGAAATATACAGCAGCAGGGATTGGGGTAAATGTGACCTAGTGGGATATTAATGTGACTTGAGCATGAAACTGTACATCACTTGACTCTGTGATCAAATGTGACCTGATAAATAAATCATTCAGCTGGAGTGCTCCACAATTACATTTTGTCAAAAATTTAAAAAAAAATTTAAAACATTGGAGAACTATGAATATTAAAAAAAAAGGTCATTTCATTTCATTGACAGGATGAGTTTATATACAAGCAAATTATAACGTGGTTTCCTACACAAGACAGATATCCACTAAAACCAGTTAGCTTTCTAATGTAACAAAAGATGATTTTTTCTTGCTATCCGTTCTAGAATTAAGAAAACAAGAAATCAAGCATCGTCTATTACAATGCTTTCAACATTCGGTGGTATTGGCTCTGTACTTTTTCTAATTTGACGGTGCTTGAACAGATCAGCAGTTATTTCCATACGTGCAGCTTTGGCATCAAAGTACATAGGCATCTTCTTCAAGTTCGCATGTAGTAGGTACAATGGTACTGAATCACAAATATACCATAATCGTGACTGTAATAAAAATATATATACATGTTAGGGGGATGTATTACTTAAATAAATTTGACCCTGTGAGTAAATAAAAATTACGTACCCATTTTGCTGCTGGGGAATGCTATCTGCCATGTCCAAAGTGAGACCGGTCTGATCTGTCTTCTGGGAGTGTGATGCGCGGCTCCAAATCCCAATTTCTTTCATCAATGCAGGGATAAGTATGTAGAATGGTTGAACCCCCTCGTAAACCATGTTTGCTCAATATGTCCTGTAGCAAAAGTTGAAGATTACCATCCTGTGACTTTTTACATTGAGCATAGCAAGCATCTAATGCGCCTTATTCGTTGGCAAGATTGGCATTAGGACATAATCAACGTCAGCCCATGGGGAGTTGAGCTCCAAACGTCCCCCTCTCATGATTTCTTTGAAGTAAGAGGCAGAAGGCAGAACGGTCGGGTCTTTCAAGTACTCTATGTACAATGGTTTCAGTAGACCTAGGAATGTGCGGTCCGTTGTGGTAAACCTTCTCTTAACATTAGGCCCATATTTTGCTAAATGCCGTATGTAATGGAAGCACGTGTCCATATGCTGCAAAATATAGGAAACTAAAAATATTATTACCTATGATTAAAGTGTGACCTCATTAGCAGTATGGCATTACATGTGCATTATGTGTAATCATAATTTAATTGTAAATTGTGAGGGTGGATGGACTCATCTGACCGTGCTAGATAGGGAAGAGTTGGAGTTAATAAGATCGTGCCACCAGATTTTTGAACCAACTGGGACCGGTCCAAACATAAAAGGGGGTTTTATCTTGTCATCTTCCTCACTGATTTTTTTCCTACAGAGATAAAATGGGGTTTTTTGATCATATGAGATATGATAGACCATTGGAAGCATTGAAAATTTTAACGATTTCTTACTTGTTGTTTGGTTTGTAGCCTCGATTCAATCAGTTCTTGAAATTATTGATGTCCACATCATCAGCATGACGGTCATAGTTTTGGAAGACTAAAATCTTATCCGGTTGCTTCAGTTGTTTGCCTTCGCCAGCCACGAAAGGTGAACACAATGATCTAGGAAGTCTGGTTGCCCTCTTCACGGGAAGTCCTGGTGTCGACTGCAATTGGAACATATGTCAAGTAGAGTACATGCAACAAAATTAATAGATAAATATTGTAAAGAATGGTTGCCTATAAATGAGGCTAGAAAAAAAGCTTTATATATGAATGCAATGCTTATATAAGTGAATTGTTCCTGAGGTTTGTGACTGTGTCCTGGAGAATATGTAATTGACACATATATAATGATGTATATGAATGTGTCCTGACAGATTAGTATATGATATCTCCAGTTGTATTGAATGTGACCTGATATATTGTGAATGTGTCCTGTATTTTTTCCTGAAGGAGACATATAATATTGAATGTGAACATGTCCTGAACTATTATTGTATGTGATTTGAATGTTGTGAGTGTCAATTAGTGAAACGCATAATACCAGAAACAAATACATGTTCGTGTTGCACACTTACAAACATTTACCTGCCGGTTGACGTATTGGGAGATGCCTGCGTCTGGGTGAAGCCCATTCCTAGATCAAAAGATGAAGTCTGACTAGAAGGCTCGACCACATCATCAGAAGCATGAGACCTACCCTTGTCACTGGAGACAGACTTCTCCTGTGACTTCAGAGCCTAAGTTGAATAAAGTGGAAACAAGTTAAAAATGGGGGTATAATTTGATATGCATACTGTATATTTGTAAAAAAAAATCATTAGTACCTTAGCCAACTCGGGACCCAGATCATCATGGCTCTTACTCTTGTCCATAAAATTCTTCTGGAAAGATTCAAATGAACTTGATATCATTTCATATATTGTTTCAGACATGAAAGATATTCCAGACTTCAATTCAATAATATCCTTTTTTATATCCAGCTGTGACCTCATTATGGTTTTCATTCATGTGTCCTGTCAGATTTCATAAGCTGGACCTGTGATCTCATTGTATGAACCTCCTCAGTTAGTTCCTTGTTTTGGGTTTGGAGTTGGGAGATTTGTTGCTGATTCTCATTCTTCCAGCTCATATTTTCCTGGTAAAAATAACATATTGTATATATTTTTTTTAAAAATGTATAATTACCTAATGAAGTAGGTAATTAATGGCCACTTACATTGGATTCTAGAGCCTCTTCAGACTGTGTGTCATCGGGATGCATTGTAGGAATATAATCAGGTTCAGTTGAATGCATGAAGTCTAACTCATCTAGTGCCAACCTCTCCTGGTATGACATACTGTCAAACTCATTACCAGGCTTATGTGTTGTTGGCGGGGGATCCAAAAAATCATCATCATCGTCATCTTTTATATCACTTACGTGCCCAATACTTCCGTCAGTAATCATCAACAAAGTTGGCACGGATTTCGATGCTGACTTGGATGCAGCTGCATCATGCCCTGGTTGTCTTGGGGTCACGTATTGGACACCATCCATGTATGACTGTGAGATCTCCAAATTATTTGGATCAAGGTCCCGAACTTCAATCTACAAAGATTAACATTGAAATAATGTTATTTATGACCTAATCTGCATAGGGTTGACCTGACAGTATTCATAGTTTTAAGTCAAATTGATTGTGACTCGAGTTGAAAATTAGACAATGGGGTATACATGCTATAACACTTACGTTTGTTTCAGAAAGGATCTTCTCTTCCAAGGTAGAATACACATGTATCTTCTCTGCACGCCAGTTGAGTATTCGAGGATATGTAGTCCTAGTTCTTGTTGCAAATCTTCCGTTTAAAATTGGTAGAGTCTCGTAAATCCAAACTTGAAAACCAACTAGAAATCCACCCAGTCTATAATGAGGATTACGCTTCTTTAGTGCATCTTTGAGAGATGTAACTGATATGTCGAATAGGTCCTTACCCCAAGGGTGCCTTGCCATTGCATCGTAATCCTCAACTAGTGGAAACAGATATTCTTCAGCAGCTTTCTTGTACGACGTGGAGAATAGGTATGATGTAATCAAGTAAAGGATGCCAAGCCGAACTATATCATTGTCAGGTGTGTCGGAGATCCCCAAGAACACATCTCTGATAACATCATTTGTTACTGTGTGCAAGTGACTGAAGTATGTCGCTTTTATCCGTGATGGTAAATTCTCAAGGTTTCTCCGATCATCCACTCCATCGTACCCCAAGCCTGTGACTAACGTGAACTCCGGCAGTGCATATCGGACATATAGACCAGCAATGAGAAACCACAATTCTTGAGGATTTGGTTGTTCAACCATTCTAAGAAGGAAATAATGAATTAACTGCAGCTGGATAATTATCTCATTACACTCAACATAGTGTGAAAAACATGTCTGCGCGAGTATCTCCTTCTGAGCATCATTGAATTTGGATTTGAAATGAGTTAGAGCATTCTTCACAGCATTTGTAGTGATTTTCCCCAGGAACCATTACTCTTTTGGGATAACATATGACCACACCTGAAAAGAAAGATGGACTCAAATTACTATCATTACACACAAAGGCATGTGGTGTGAATTTGCTAGGTCACACCATTTGGAGAACCAGGTCAAAGTATTCACTGAACCAGGTCACAGTATGAACCAGGTCATAGGATCTCATGTGTTAGGTTGCAACTAAGTCACAAACTGAACTGCATACATCAAACATGCTTATAATCTGGAACTAAACATATGCAACTATGAAATTAACTCTATGACAATGAGATTAGAATTTAATTTAACATGTGTATGCAAATGTGACCTTAGAATTAGGCATTTTCTACATATGCACATTATTTTTGGATATCCATACAGGTTTTAGTGGCAGACATCATCCATGTTCTCTTCCAACTGATCACACAAATCCCTTTCATCACCACTTTGATGATATTTTTTTACAAAATGAGGTCACAAGTTCATTCTGAACAATGTCATGTAGGTCACATAGGAATAACTTCTAAGTTCACATATAAATCAGGTCATACTCTAGAACTAAACATGTGCAACTATGAAGGTAACTCTATGACAATGAAATTAGAATTTAATTTAACATGTGTATGCAAATTTGACCTTATAATTGGGCATTGGCTACATATGCACATTCTTTTTTGGATTTCCATACAGGTTTTAGTAGCAGACATCATCCATGTTCTCTTCCAACTGATCAGACAAATCCCTTTCATCAGAACTTTGATGATAATTTTTGATGTAATGAGGAATCAAAGTCATTCTGAACAATATCATGTAGGTCACATAGGAAAAACTTTTAAGTTCACATCTAATTCAGTAACTACTTGTTCACAAAATTGCACATTGCATTGAAGTTTTCTAGGTCAAGTGAGTTTTTAGATTCTTATCAAACGTCTTCTTCCTTGAATTGACACAATGTTCGCCCAGTAACAACGAGATACATGGAATCAAAAATTTCACAGGGAACATTCTGATTGCACGATTAGGTTTAGGTCACAAAGTTGATGGATTAAGGTCACAACTATAAAACACGTCGGAAATCAGTATTCTCAATTTTTCCAAATCACATTGACGAGATCCCCAATTCAGATACATTAAAGTTTACGTCACATATTTAAAAATTTATGATGACTACATCCAATATGAGTTTACCCATGCTATTTTATGCATTATAAGGTCACAATCAATTAATTTGATTACATACCCATCGTTTTTGTGTTCTTCGACTACTTCCAAAAGCCTGAATTTCTTTTCCTCCAGTGTACGGTTTGTCTTCTCTCTTCCTTTTCCTTTCCGTGTTCTTCTTATCTGACATTTTCAATATTTCACCTCTACCAGCTTCAAGTCTTTGTACGAGATCAATGGAGACTGGACGCCAGTTAATGTTGCGGTTTATGCAGTGAAGAATATGGGTTTACGGCAGTTTCGTGAGACTGGAAGGAATCAGATATATATCGACGCCGTATATGTAGGGAAATGATTTTAAGATAATTTATTTCTAAAAATCTTTTTCTATATTTATAAACTATAATTGCGTTACTCTTGTTTTAGATAATCTTTACTTTAAATATTATATTTGTATAATATATTAAATAACTTATGTCAAACCTGATTTCTGAATAAATTTTAGTTTGGTCTTATTTTTGAATACGGAAATTAAAAAGTAGGGTTCCCTATAATTTTCACTTTTTGTAATACTAGTGTATGCACGTGCGGTGTTCCTATTTTTGTATAAATTAGCATGAACAATTGTATAAGTATTTTAAACTTTAAGCAATAACAAATGTAATTGACAATTGAAAGAGAACAGAAAATAGAAAGAAAAGCACCAAGAAATTTATGAAATTGAATAATTGAATTAATACACTTCCATTACAAGGATTTGTTCCGCCTAGCCCGAACTTTATCTTCCTATTTCAACTTCGAGAAAGTACCTAGTAATAGACTAATTGATACGACTATTAGACAATAATTAAACTGTCTTTGACTCCTTATACTCATGAGTCTTGCTAATGAGAAATTAATTTGAGTAATGGCAGGAAGATATCCAATTAAATGAAAATGAAGAATAGATTCTTCAGAATCCAATATCAAGTCTCTAGTTTCCGTTAAGATATCGAAACTCGTACATGATGCATTGCGATCATGGCCAGAGAACACATGGAACTGTGTAAAGTTGTCAAGTTATCTTTTCAACCAGGTATTTAGAGCATGTTTGGCTAAGCCTAAAATATAAGTTAAGTATCTTTTTGACCCCCAAAATGTATATAAAAAAGTTTCTTTTTTAAAAAGCAATTCTAATATAAGTAACTTACTTCTAACCTAAATATTGTGCCATATATGTATATCCTATAATTTGAATTTTAATGATTACATCATATCCACATCTGCACCTGATACCACATTCAAATCCACAACATGAAGTTCAATTATATATGGCAGTGAAACTGAAGATCTTTTACATTTCTTGTTTAACCTCTCCCACTTCTTAAATTGAATTAATTTAGATGCTTATTGCAATTTATTTTTCAATTAACTTCTATAATTTCAGTGGTTAATTCAATGGCAAAACATAAATGATAATTGGTAGCATACCATGAAATTATACATCAAGTTAATATCAGGGATAAGTACATGAGTAACGACATTAATACTGCTACTTTAAGAAATTTGATCTGAGAGTCTTCTGCGACCACCTCACCTACCCCATTCGACAATATATTTACTCGACCCCTTTCAACTATAATTTTGAATAGAAAAATATAAAAAATTCAATGACTTGATTCATTCAAAGTGTCTATACAGATAAAACAATTCAAATTTCATTGATAAAATAGAAATATAACCGCTCCAGTGTGTAATTCATCCTCTTATTTTTCCTAGCTTCAGTTCATTCAAAATCAGTGAATCAACAACAAATATAATTTTTCCCTCTCCACATAGTAATGAAATCATCTCTATCGAACCTGAATCACAACAACATGAAAAGGTTCAAATGTTTTCAAATATTTAATTATCATACAAAAACAAAAAATTTCACCACCGTCGTGCCACTTCACTTGTTAATAATGTTATCAAATTTTCAATGTCTTACGCTGTGTTCGGTAACACAATTTTTTTTTTGGATCTTGCTACATGAACAATCAACATTGAACAATATGTGTGGGCCCCATCACCCATGTGAGGGGGTGTTCAAGTTGTTGTTCAATGTAGTTGTTTTTTTAGTTTTTTCCTTTTTTTTTGTTTTTTGCACCCAAACCGTAAAGCATTTTGCAAGCTTTTGCAGCAAATTTTATGGAAATGATGCTGACTTCTTGAAACTTTAAAAAAAAAAAAAAAAAAAAAGCAAGTTCAGCCTTTGTAAATGGACACGTGGATTAAATTTATATTTTCGCATGAGTTGTCAACATCAAATGTCAGTTTGCAGAATTCCTGTCATCAATTCCATCAAATCTGGTAATTGGTCATATCAATTCGATTATTGTGCGGATGGTTTAAAAACTGAAGAAATTTTCATCCGAACAAAGGCTTAATCACGAAATGATCTCCATCAAAGCCCAAAAATTAAAAATTAAAAAAGAAAAATCCATTAAAATAATGAAAATTGTCCATAATAGTTTTTGACCAGAACATATATACCTACAGGTAGATTAAATTACAAATACAGTATATAAAAAATGCATCATAAATAAAGTTCTATATAAGTATAATTGGGGAAAAACAAAAAACAACCTTCAATGTGAATGGGCGCCAAAGACACGATTAATGAAAATTAACTCGAAGTTTTAGAATTCTAAATAAGCAACTTACAGTTCTGAGAGATGATCCTGCACTCCTACATATGTTGCATACATGAGATAAGAAATCAGTATAAATTTAGCACAAAAATATGAGCAAATTTCACACGGGTTTTTATCTCTTCATGCAGTTTATCGGGCATTCTAAGATGCCAACCTAGGCAAAGCAGTGATTAGAGGAGCTTCAAGAATTGAATGAGGGCTCTGGGAGAACTAATTTTTGCAGGCACATAGCATTGTCAACGGTACACATAGGTCATTGCTATCTAATTGATGGCGTCTTAGAAAATTAAAATGGGTGATCGCTCCCTAGTTCGGAGCTAATCCAAATTTTAATAACAATACACATAGCATTGTCAACGGTACACATAGGTTATTGCTATCTAATTGATGGCGTCTTAGAAAATTAAAATGGGTGATCGCTCTCTAGTTCTTGAGCTAATCCAAATATTAATAACAATGCACATAGCATTGTCAACGGTGCAAAACCATCAATATAAAGGAACTACAACCAAAAATAAAAATTGCATTTTCCCCAAAATTCATGATCGGGTCAAGAGATTAAATACTACATATAATCACACCATCTTAAACAAATCAAGATATACAATTTCCCTTCACCTGTAAATGTAAATCTAACTGCTAATATCTCAAATTAATCCGAAAATATGTTTTCAATTATTGTTGATCAACAATGAACACTTTAAAAAAAAAAATAATAATCAGAAAATGAATGGCCCAAACCATTAAAAATAAAGGCAAGAAATGAACACAGGAAAGTTGCATCGATACCCTCTAATGAAACCTGATTTTCCATATTGACACATCGAATATTTATATTGTGGAAATGGCATCTTGAAACAGATAAATTGTTAAAAAAAAAAAAAAAAACAAGATTTAAGCAATCTTTAATTATTATTATTATTATTATTATTATTATTATTATTATGAAAAAGAAGATAATAAAGATTTGTCATCCTATTTGGATTACCTTTGAAACTCAAGATAACGCAATTCCGTTACAAAGTAAAAAAATGAAGGCAATTAATCAAAGCCAACCAAATTTCAAACAGGGTTATGCACAAATGATTGATTCCTTGATATCCATTCCGACGTATTCTTCGATCATGTCAATTACATAATTTGTGAATTCATCAAAACATGGTTGTTTTCATCATTTATTCATCTCCATTCAAGCAACGCAACGTGTTCAACAAAACGGAAGGGGGGAATCAATCCATTATAGCGAAACTTACATTATTGGATAAATTCTTTACAACATTGTGTTGGACAATGCTATTGACAGGAATAGTCAGTTGATGCTCTGATCTCCAGAGATATTCATCAGTCAGAGAACAATCGGAAATGACCTCAAATCATTGGATAAATTCTTAACAAATTATGTTTTCTGATACTACTAGACCGAGTAATTACCGATCAGCTCGTTCATTGTATGTACTCATGTCGCTCCTCACCGTATAAGATAATTTGAACCTGCCAAACGTATTTGCGTGGGAGCAACCTTTCTGATTTCTCATTACAAAATATTACTATTAGTAGCCAGGTAACTCGTGTTTGTTGTTCCAATTTCCGTTTGGCATGTATAGCTTGTGCACACATATGATTACATTTTCATCCTACTAGTACTGACTTTTATCGGATATCATATGACTCTGATATACGCATTTTCAATAATAAATAGTGTAAATCTTTCAACCATAGGGACGTTGACCAAAGCCATTCCACTTTAAGATTAACTTGATCCATAAAGCGGACAGTGTAATAAAAGAAACTAACTGTAGAAAAAAGAAGAATAACAATCACTTAAGGGATTAGAGATAAAGCAAATTAAGCAAGAACCAAGTGAAAGAACACCCAATGGAGTACTTATCTATCATTGTTTGGTTCAAACAATTTTGCAAGTCAACCTTAGACCCAATTTTTTTTAGTGAATTACGTATATTTTAGAATAAAAAATAACCATTAACTATTTTTTCCTGTTGCAGGTAGATTATCTCTGTGATGTTGAGACTCTGGACAATGAATAACACACATCAGAATGAAATGACCCGACGATGTGCATCGAAGAAAATAATAATGTTAAAATGGCCTTTTTCCATGGGCAGCACGTTCAAATATATATATATATATATATTATTTAATATGTTGCTTATAATTAACTATTGAATTCATGATATAATATGTAACGAGTCATGTCCCTGAATGATTATTTGAATAAAAGCAAATAACAATGATTCTTATTCTTAAAAAGGTGCAGCCCACACCTTAGGGGGTCCCACCTGCCCTATACTTTGGTGAAGGAGGTAAATCGCAGAATATGCCTCCAAGGGTGCATGGTGGGAAACTTTCCTTTTAACATTGCTTACCAAGAGCCTCATCCATTTATTCGAACCCTCACCACAGCAGCTGCAAGCTAGGTTGGAGACTTTCCACCTCCCATTTTTGCTACTTGGAGATGTGCCCTGGGGGCACAATGGTTCTTGTTCTTATGGTACCGACGGATTGATTCTTTGTCTGATTGCGATTTTTTTTTTTTGGGTAATGTTTATGTTGATCAGAATGGTGTGTCAAGTAGATGAAAGATTGTGAATAGTGAGAGGATTCCAAACATCAAAAGTGGCCGGAATTGCGTCTAGCTGATTGCGAATGTATGAAGTTGGAGTATCACTGGGATCAGTTTGTTGTTTGCCGCTGACCTGACCACCACATAATGTAGTTTATACAACATTACTAAATCTTCAACCATATTCTACAATTGCACACCATAGTTAAAAGAAGGTTTTCTTAGATTCATATGCTTATTTCTGTCTAGTTTTAGATGAATTCCCCAACATAAACATACGGAACATTATTTTGAGGTTTACTGCATTTGGAAAGTAAAATTGGTAGTAAAGGATCTGGTTTTGACAATATATATTGGAACAGCAATAGTAGGACATGCACGAAGAAAGGAGATATGAAAATGAAATTGGTATTAGAGGTAATATGGTTGACAAGATAATTTGGATTTGCACGATGAACTAACTGCTAGTCTAAACAGTCTTGATTTGTGGGATTTACATTTTTAGAAACTCAAAGTGTCCTAGTTTTTTTGCTGTTGAATTGTCACAATAGCCACCGAAATTGGATAACTTTAACATCGATAATATAAATAGAGCACGAAGTGGATATTTTTCAACCTTTTTTTCCAGATCATTTCTTGCCTTGTCCAGTCATTACGTGCTACACAACCTGGAAGATCTTGATCCACGCTAAATCACATTGCCACACGATGTGGGAGATATTGCTCTATCAAACCTACTTCTAGGCAAACAAGCTCGTTCGTTCTCAAGCATCGAACAAGCTGCCCCTCAAATTCATCACCCAAACAAGAGTCAACCAATACCCAATATTTGTCTTCCTTGTAAATCATGTGAAGTAAGGAGCTATTTTCAGCCCTCGTGTATGGGTGCCAAGTAAAATATTTTGCAGCACAATCTATAGCCAAAACACATTCATGGTTCCCACTTTTTAAGTCATGCCATCGACCCAATCTTGGCTCACCGATGTAGTGTTACAAATCTCTCAAAAACTCAAGATTTGTAGCCATTGTAATGGGGCTGTAAGCTTAATTTCAACAACATTATTTCCTTTTCTAGTTCCTAATTTTCTTGAAGCAACAAGTGCCCCTTTAGTGAACTCAGATTTTAGTAAATAGTAGCAAGAACTGCAGGTGCAACTGTATTTTTAATACCTTTAGCTAAATGGACTCCGATGGAGAGAACATTTCTTCCTATGGTGTCACAGTCATATACAGGAAAGACAAACCTTGACAGTCAGTGAGCAAGAAATGCTTCGTCCTCCATTTTGCTACGACAGTACGTGAATTTATCAATCTAGGCAGACTGGTTTGCATTCTTTGCCTTACCCTGGGAAATATCTGAACGTGTCTTAAGTAATTTATCTCTAGTCATTTCCAACTCTAAGTCTCTAGTGGGGCTCAATATCGAGTCACCCAAAACTGAATAACATCCAAGAACCATCATATCTTCCAAGGTGATTGTAGTTTATCCCCATGGATACACGAATGCGTTAGTCTTCGAACATCGCTTTTCCGCAACCCCTAATGTCAGATCAGTATTTCGATGAATCTCAAACATGGAGTTTATTACAGCATCATGAATCTCAGCTTGCCTCCAGGTAGAATGGTGCAACGATTGCATGCTATTTACCCAAGTTTTCCAATCTTTCTGTGGGGGTCTCTACCCAACAAAGTTTAACTTCAAATGCACCGAGCTTTCAGTTATGATAGGATTTACAGAATCCAATCAAATGGACGACACACAAAGAACCCATTGTCAACAAATTTCATCTTCACATATATTCATCCACGCACCTTCTCGTAGCCTGAGTGGAACTATTTTCGAATCGCTGTGTTGCCGTCTAATTAATGATGAATGATAATAGTTGTTGTAGCGATCAAGAAATTTTCACGTATTAAATAATTATTTTAAACTATGGAAAACGTGTCATGCGATCTCACCCATTTTTAATTTAAAGTTATGAATTGTTCGTCTAGTCGAGTCAAGAAATATTGAGTCCAATTTGATTTTAAATAAATTTCGAGTTTCTAAAATTATATTATATTATTTTATTTATTTATTTATTTCATTCTTTTCAAAATCGTTTTAAATTCCAAATTGTGTCAAACTTATTTTATCAGATTCATTTTCGGACTCTGTTGAATTCGTACGCATTATTATCTCGAATTTCGTTCCTTACTTGTCAAGATTTCCATAATATCCTAAATCAACCCATACTTCCACCAACTACATCAATGTTATATCCTATCAAATTCTCATACCCTACATCACCAACCCCTCCAACTCACTCCTCATCATCATCATCATCATCATCATCATCATCACCAACCTCTCTCCCTCTGTACAAACCATCAACGGTAAGAATTTGGCCAACATTTTTCACAGCATACTCGCACTTCTCCAATCAGTCCTTCACCTCAATCCTCCAAAATGCCATAGCTACACCTCCACTATCACCAACCGCCACCTCCATCTCCATCGCCTAAGACCAAGTAGCCACCACTCTGCCTCCTCCGAATCCACACACACATTCCACCATTTTTCCAGAATACACCACCCCGGCCAAACCGAATCACCACCACCCACCAAACAACAGCCACCATCAACCGTGTGCCACCACTACAAAACCAATATTCACAACAACTCACCTCCAAACCAGCTTCATCACCACCTCAATTGCACGCCACTACCCATTTCCAAAATCAAACCCAAAACACCAATTGAATCATCATCATCATCATCATCATCATCACCACCACCACCACCACCCACCACCACCACCACCACTTTGACCCCACAACCGCCTCAGCCCAGCTCCAATCTACACCCAAATCAAACTCAAACCACGAATAAGGCTTAACCCAAGCACTTACCTCTACCGTCGACCCATTTTCTAGTCGGACTTTCACCGGTGAAGCTCCAAAATCGCATCCCAAGTTCGAACACAAGTCTCGGTTTTAGCCCCCAAATCAGCACCAAACCTTGTCTCTTTTGCGACCCACCTCTTCCTCCTTGTCACCGCCACACGATGGCGGTGATACCGTCGTGGAATCGCTGGCGGATTGGCGTCGGCAGTGCACATACCGGTTTACCCCTTTCGCTCGCATCTCTCTCTCGTCTCCTATGCTTCATGAACAATGAAGAAAGAGAAATGCTTTGTTTTTATGTGTTGATTTTGAAATTTACATTTTAGTCCCCCAAGTTTTAAAGTTATTTAATTAAGCCCTTTTGGTTTTAAAACTAATCATTTCAGTCCCTTTAGTTTTTAAATAATCTTAAACAGTCCCTTCATTTTAAAAAATCAATTATTTCAATCCCTACAGTTTTAATAGTTGTTTTGAGTTTCAACCCAAGTTTTTGAAATTTACATTTTGGTCCCCAAAGTTCCAAATTGTTCATTTCGTCCCATGAGTTCAAATATTTTAAAACTCTATCCTTTAATTTAAAAATCTGATTATTTCAGCCTGAATATTTTAATAGCGTTTTACTCGAGTCTTGAAAGTTTTGAAAAATTACATTTTAGTCCCCCAAGTTTAAAAGTATTCATTTTAGTCCCTCAACTTTCAAATCATCAATTTCAGTCCCTAAATTTTAATATATCATTTTTTAAACTATAAAATCCGAAAGACTAATTTAAATTATTTTCTATTTGGCTAGACGAGGCGTACGGGGATTTAAAAGATTGAAGTAATTCCCGCTCAACCACACTCGTTAAGTTTATGGTAGACTCGCCCCTATTAATTGATATAAATTATGATTGCATGTGAATGTATATATTATGTGATTTATGTGAAAGTCATTTTTATGAAAAGAGACGATAATATATTTCTTTGGAAATATTTATGATGTTATGTTTGTCATAACTTATGTGCTTTTATGCATGAGAGAGAAAGAAAGAGAATATCTTGCAAGATAAATGATGATGTTATGCATAACTTATGTGCCTTAAGTGCACGAGAAGAAAGACTACCCACACCCTATGATTTTAAAAAGCATATGATTTTCAAAGAGAAGTCACGTGTTTTAATGCACGAGAAGAGACTACCTACACCCTATGATTTCAAAGAGCCTATAATTTTTCAAAGAGAAGCCATGTGCTTTAATGCACGAGAAGAGACTACCCATACCCTATGATTTTTAAAGAGCCTGCGTTTATGTGTTCAATTACAATGTAGATTTATTAACTGGCGATGGGTCTATTGAGTATTTCTATGAAATGCTCAATTCTATTTTAATAATATTTGCAGATTTCGGAGATGGTGGCAAGTGATGGATGATTGTGAAAATAGTCGTTAAATAATTGAAAATCTTATTTTGATGATCCGTATTTCCAAACGTTGGATATTTTGATATTTTCAATTGTTTGAGAATTTATGACATTGTCAAATGTTTTGTAATATTAATGGTTAGACTTATTATTTTGAATTATTTCATAAATGTTTTCAAATTTTATCGACCATTAGAGCTTATTTAATGTTGTCAAAAATGAATTTCAACTCTCTTTCGCTAAAATATTATTTTAAAGGTTAGATCATACGATGACGCGGTGAACCGGGTATTTAGAACTCGAGGCGCTACAGTTGTAGCTTTAGAGGATGAATCAAATTGATGATACTCATATTAAAAGCACCTCAAAAAATGTTGTTTAGACAGGATACCTGATGCATCAAGTATGACGTTCGAAATTGAAATTTTTTGGATCTTTAAAGGAAAATTCAACTTGACTTGGTTCGTCCAACGGAAAATAAGATTTTGGGTATGTAGATCGGGGGGTGATCCTTCCCCAATTAGCACCCGATATTATGTTGTTTTCGTGAATTACAACCATGGTGATAAATTTCGTCATTAACTTATTAATTGAGGAAAATCTGGGGGTTACAGTGGACGTGGGATTTTCTGTATCCGTTACATTCAATCCTTTTTTTATATATAAAATTTGTGACATTTCTCTGAATAAGTTTATTTTAGGTGTCACAAATCATACAACATATTCTTGGATGTTACATGCCAAAAAGCGTTGAATTAAGGTGGGTGTAGGGCTAATTTTCACAAAAATCCCAAACATCTAAAAGAGACCCGCATAAAAATTAACAAATGAAAGTCAGAGCCCAAATCCAAATATTGCTGCTTCTTCTCCTCTGAGTCCCCTCCATTGCCTGCCGACGATTGAATAGTTGAGTCACTGTCCATTGTCGACTGACATTTGAATTACTGAAAGAGTCACGGGGTTTCAGAGAAGACAGACAGAAAACAAACCTATGGGTTATAGTTAAAAAAAAATCAAAATTTGGAGTTGCCGATGAATTTAGGTAGCACGGTGCGCTATCTCGTCGGCGGCTGGATTCGTCATTGCATAAAGGGGTAGTAAAAATCGCAACTCAGTTAAATTCAAACTCGAGATATTTATCTACTATTGTCATTGTTCAAAAATTATTATAAATAAAAAATTCTAGTGGTGACTGGTGATAAATTAGCACTTATTCTCTTCATTTATTAGTTGGGTCAACTTTTTTTTTTTTTTTGGATAAATAAATTGAAATGTACTAACATTTTACATAGGACTGTTCGACGGTTATTTAAACAAATTTAAATTGATTATTTGAATTTTCTAAGTAAAAAAATACGTATGATTAAAAGGTAATTTGAAAAATTATGTAATTTTTAATTTTTGTTTAAAAAACAATTGCCGAATAAGGGGTTAACGCAATTCTAGGTTACTCATCCTACTCCTAATTCCTAATTCAAGCCCCCAAGGCACATCTCCCAGTAGCAAAGGGGAGGGCTGGTAAAGCTCAGCACAGCGGTGTGCAGGGTTCGAATCCTGGAATATTGGATTTGTGTCTTATCGTCAGCGGGAATTACCCAAACTTTGAGTTTACCATCAAGTCCTTCACCCTGGCTCTAGGAGGTATAACCTGCGACTAACCTCCTCAACCAATGACTCAGGACGGGATCGGTTGGGGCCATCAAGGTGTAGGTTACACCTTTTTTCCTAATTCAATGTTAGAATTGTGGAAGGTGCTCATTGGTACGTGTGGACCGTAGGTGGCAGTTAGAACCAATCGTAAACGATCATTTCTAGCGGTTGTAATTAGTTCGTACGACGTTTGAGTATGTTAGCTCTCCAAATTTTGACTGCCAAATTTGAATTTTTTGAGATTAATGGGTTTTTAAAAAATGATTTCAAAAATTGTGCACGTTTGAAAAGTGACTTTCAAAATTATGAGTGGTTAAAAAGTGATTTCGAAAATTATGTGTAATGTTTGAAAATTGGATAGCGAAAATGCTTGAGGTTAAAACGTAGTTTGAAAAATTATGTAATTTATTTATAGTTTGACGAACACATGCTTAGAAAAATGTGATGTTTATAAATAACTTCACGTGTCGTTTATACCACCATCCACGTATCACCTAATTCCTTTCTTATGGGAGAAGTATGGACTTCCCCGTGGTCAGTGGTTGATGGGCCCTGGCCGCCCAAAATCGCCGGGGGATATTGTGGTTATGTGTTTCAAGAATCACTTGCAGTAATTCATAAAGCTTTGAGAAAGAATATAGAGGAAATTAATTGGTCCCACTGCAAAATATTTTTACTTATCTCATCTTGTATGTTTAATTACTACAAAACAAAACAAAAAAGTTTGCAGCAGTGTTCTATTAAAAAATATGATAGCTGTGGGGGGATTCAAATCGTGTTTTTAGTAGATTTTGATTAAAGTAGGTAAAATCGTAGATTTTTAGTAGATTTTGATTAAAAATGACAAAATTGGGGATGGTTGAAAAGTTGTGAGTTCTATGAAATTTGTAATTATGTGTCTATTTCAACTTGAGGTACGAGATGGTATTTTGATTCTTAAAAAAAAAAAAAAAAAATTAAAAAGAAAAAATTACTTCTTAGAGCTTTATAGTTAAATATTTGAAATTTTGGAACATATGATAAAGTTTTATTTTGATATATATTTCGATTAAAATAATCTCAAAGTACTTTTTAATCACACATTTTCAACCAATACTTTTTACTTCAATAAAAAATATATCAGTTTATAAATTACACAGTATTACCAAATATAAAAAGAAGGTTAATTCTTAATTATATTCTAATTAAGAATATAAATCTGACATCTCAAACAATTGTCTTATATATATATATATTTCAAGAAATTCAATGAAAAAATTTAATAAAATATTATTTTATTAAAGACTGCAATTAATTTACAATTTTAGTTTTTTTTTCTAATAATATCAATTATCTCAACCAGTTTTAAAATCTATATTGATATTTCAAAAAATCAAGCATACCATTCATCTTATACTTAAAACGTGCAAAGCACGTGTTTAATACTAGTGAACACAAAAGTGCAAACAAAATAAATTTATGATTATATTAATATATGCATACATATATATACATATATATATATACATATATATATATATATATATATGAAAAGGCAAATTTTGAGGTATATTATTATAATCGGATTCATAAAGTTCACCTTCTTTTAATCATTCTCCCTGAATGAAAAAAGTAAGATAACTTTATTCCTATTTTTTTCAGTTTCCTTCATGGAATGATAACTTCATATGAAAGTCCTTTTTCCCTTACAAGTTTTGTCCGACTAATCCTTGAAAGAGTGCTTTTTTCCTCTGGTTCATCCTCCATATAAATCTGAATGAGGATACAATGATTCACACTTAGAGTAAACATTCAGACAACGATTCTTATTTTCATGAACCCTCAATTACGTTTTGCAGAAGGGTGACACACTACTAGAATTTTATATTCGGCATACAAAATAAATTTGTAAGGAAAACTTCTTATTCGTGTGTAAAAGCCTTCCCAGAAGAAAATAATTTGTAGAGAGGTTTGTTTGGCAAACATCGAGGGGAAAGATTCGAACATTCGATCTTTTAATTTCAACTTCTCCTACTTTACTATTGCATTTTTTTTTTTTTTTTTGTCAAATGAAAATTAATTATTGACTTTGACTTGAAATTAAAATCAAATTTTAATCTGAACAAAACACACATACACACACACACACACACACGTAAGAGCAGATAAAAAGTTCAAACATATAATCAGATTCATCTAAAGTTTTTATTCAAAAAAATTGAATTATAATATCATTATGTTGTATTCGAATGAGTCACCATCTTATGAGACCGTGTTTAAAGTATATTAAGATGTCGCGTAATTATAATCAAAATATATAAGAGCGTTTTGACTACTTAATCACGAAGATTAACGATTTCTTTAGCCTAAACAATTTATCAATATTATGCACAATGATTAATTTTTTTTTTTACTAACTTAAAACAGAAAGGCAATATTCATTAAATCCAACTATTTATTAGAAAATATTAACTAATATAATAAATATGTAATCATGATGAGATGATAGAATATTCTATGATCGGAAAAGTATGATCGATCCGATCGGATAAAAAGGGAATGGTATTATGGTAACCACTTGTAGACTGGCGCAAGCGAGTAAGGACCAAACCCCTCAAGAATTTGGGGACAATTTGATTGATACCAAATATTCAAGGCACATTTCATGTTTGGGGTACATATATTCAATATACATAAGATTATTTTAATTTAATGAATGCAAAATTTTAATGTAAATTTTATTGATCAACTTCTATTCAATTTTTCGTATCAAACGGGAATTAATAGAGGAACAAGAGTTACTAAATCATTTTATAAATTATAATGTTATTTATTGTTACTAACAGGGACGGAGCCCTATAAGGCCCAGTGGGGGCCATGGCCCCCACTGAAAAAAAAAGATTTTGAGTCCAAAAAAAAAAAATTTTTTGAGGGCAAAAAAAAAATGAAAGAATTTGCATCTTGAATTTATTTCATTTGATTTTAATTCTCTCTGCAATCATTATGTTTATGCAAGAAGTAAATACAATATTTATTACTAGTATCTCTCACATTGAAAGTTTACATTTACTTTTCAGTTTTAGGTATTTTCTTTTGTAAATTACTAGTTTACACTAGTTAGTTGTTACTTGTTAGTTAACTTAGTTTAGCTTTTGGTTTGTTGTTTCATAATGTCAATCATTTTGGTTCAAAAAAATTTCGGGGGCCTCCGCCTCCCACTATTTGAAAATTTTGGCCCCCACTCAACTAAAATCCTAGCTCCGTCCCTGGTTACTAACCCTCTATTTAAAGAAAATCACTTCAATCCTCATATTGGATTCGGAACTTAGCAAGGAGTCGCTTTCCTCTTTCAACTAAATGATGTCAGTAATCAAGTGAAATAAATTAATGAAAAGTCAATAAAACATCATAAGTAATACCAAAGGAAGAAATGATGAAATATTCTTAAAACACTTTTAAATAGACAAAATCTAAAAAAAAGTACATCATTATTTACATGCATCATAAACATATTTGGTACGCTAAAGTTAATGTAAATAAGAAAATAAAACGTGTCATTGAATTTGTAACTATTTGATAACTAATTATTTTTCATGGAAAATATGAATTCTATCATATTTTCTTACTTTTTACCTGTTTAATTGCCTTAATTTTCCATGAAACTCATTATCTAGCTTTTCTTGATTTTCAAAATTTTCCTTGTTTTGGTGGAATTCATTTTCCAACTACATTGGTGCGAATTAGTTTTCTACTTTAGGTGAAAAATCATTTTCGACTCGTTTGTTTTTTTTGTTATTGTTAATTAACTCACTTTTTTTCCCTAAAAATTAACATTATTATTATCAAGTACAAATTTATGAAAAATTAAAAAATAAAATAATTTTGATCAAAATAAAAAAATTATGCTTTGTTTTTCATGAAAAATGATG
Source organism: Ligustrum vulgare (assembly GCA_963555705.1). Classification (NCBI taxonomy): domain Eukaryota; kingdom Viridiplantae; phylum Streptophyta; class Magnoliopsida; order Lamiales; family Oleaceae; genus Ligustrum; species Ligustrum vulgare. Next base: position 98,188,147 of record OY743168.1, read on the forward strand.
TCAATCAAATAAAAAAACTTGACAAATTTTCCACTTTTTCCACCTAGAAAATTAAATCAATCAAACACGTTAAATTTCCAATTTTCAGAAAATAAATTTTCAGGAATTCAATTCCCTAAAATTCATATTATTTCCACCCAAATTTCACTCTCACAATCAACGGACCCTGAGTGTTTAAATAGATTATACTAATTTATTGTCTTGGTTAACAATGTACCACACGATATGGTAAAAAGTTCATATTCTTTGGAAATTACTTCTATGTAACCTGTAGCCATCTTTTGAAAAGAATATAAGAAAAATCAATTAAGAACAAAATTAGGAATAGAAAAAAAAAAAAAAAAACCCAAAAATTAAATTTTGCAGTGGAAATATTTCTTTTGTGCCTATTGCTTGCAGCAGACTTATAAAAGAGATTCTAAGACAAAAAAAGGAAGAATAATTTCTAAAGTTTGCTTTATAATAAAGAACTTTTTCACTAGTTGGAATTCAAGAGTACCCTTTTGATGACACAAATGATTCTTAATTAGGACCATAGTACCCTCTATTCATGTCATTGCAATGTTCAATTGTTACATTTTCCCTGTGAGAAATGGAAAATACCCTTAATTTTGTTATCAAAATGAAGATAGGAAATACAGAAATAACAACAATATTTTGAATAAGAAACTTAAGACTATTTGAAGACAAAAAAGTTGTCCTCAAACTACATTTGCTCTTACAGGGATGAAGTTGCTTGAAGGATGATAGCAAATATGTTTGTATGATCAAACAAACCTTAAACCAGGTTCCATATCAAGCAAAGCAAGAACTTGAAAAATAAAGAACACTTCTGATAATTGAGTTTTAGAGCTTGATTGGTGCTATACAAAACTTTTAAATTTTCCTCAAATTAATTTTGACTTAGATATTTTTATGGAACTCATCAATTTTCATATTTTTCAATCACTTTCTCCCAAAACTCCAAGATTTCTCAAAATTTTGAAAATTTTACACTAGACCAAACGGTCTTTGTAGAATTTTGGATCACATATGGTATAATATGATTTTGATGTGTTTAATTCATCATAAAATCTCCTATTTCTAAGCATCACTTACAAAATGATGCAATAAAGGAGTGAAAAGATACCAAAGACCTCAAAAAATTCGTTGGAATGAGAATCCCAAAAATTCTAGGCCATCTGTGAGGACTGTCCGAGCAGAAATATGCATATTTCACTTGTTTTGACATGATCTTGAACTTACTTTCACTTATTCCAATAATATTGATTCATACACTTCTCAATTCATGCTTAAACAATAATTTCCAACAATTTTCCATAACAATGTAGGCAAGTGCTCATGAAACAAAATTTTATACACTTCACTCGATATTAAATCTACCCTCAAAGTATAAAGGGGTCAAGTTATAGCCTAGCAATAATCTATGGTCATTCTTCCTAGGAATTTTATTGATATCATAATATTTGCTAAATTCAAGTTTTAAACTATGATTTCGAAATTACTTAAATAATAACAAGAGAATATAATTAAATTGTAATGAAAGAGAAATTTGAGTGGAGTTATTCTTTCGCTATCAATTGGGCTTTTCAAATAAGATTAGTGTGAATTTCTTGATATCGATAAGATTTAAACACATTAGCAGAAAATTAGTCAATTTATTTTATGACATTTAGTCGAGCATGTTGTTGCATATTTAATACATACCACATCAACGACATTCATCCATGTAAAATAATTTGAAAACTTAAAACAATTTATAAACTCTTATCCATAACAACAATTCACCCATAAGAAATTAAAACACGCCCATTGAAGCTAAGAATAACTCCCCTAAAAAATAACTTAGCCGAACATAATTAAATTAACCGAAATCAAAATCAAGTAAACACTTAACCATTACTTAGAGGTGTCAAGACGGACGGACTGACCAAACCTGTGAAAACCGGTCCGGATTGACCCGGGACCGCGGGCCGACCCATGACCGGTGCGGGCGGTTCACGGGTCAAGAAGTTGTGAACCGCGGATTTTGCGGGTGAAACATTCGCGGGCCGTGGTTAACCCGCTGGCCCGTAAAAAAAAAAATAACTATTTTTATTAAATATGGTAACATTGAAAATCTCTCTTCTTCTAGAAACTCTAATACAACTTTTAAAGTAAAATCTTTTTTTTTTTCTCCCTAATAACTAAAAAAATAATGTTTTTTGACAATAGTAATTAGAAATACATTTATCATTTAATTGTTATTTGTTTATATTTTATTTAAATTTGCAAATTTAGAAGTAATTCATATAACATAAACTATAATTTTAAATTCTATGTAAATATTTTATGGTATAAATATGAATTTATCATTTTAATCATTTTGTATTTAGAAACTTGACAAAAAAATTTGCTATAAATATGAAAAAATCTATGTTTTTATTCATACGGGCCAAATCAGAACAAACCGCGACCTGCATGGGCTCGACCCGGATGGGCCAGCGAGCGGGCCTGGGTTGTAGTTCAAAATTTGCGGGCTGACCCGTAACCAGCCCGTAACCCATAGCGGGCAGACTTTTTTTTCAAGCGGGACGTTACCGGGCTTTTTATTGGCGGGTTGACTCGGCCCGGACCACCCGGATTGACACCTCTACCATTATTCGAACGGAATTCAAATTCGGGAATAAAATTTCAATAACTAAAATATATCTAAAATCAAACTAACATCCATAATCTGAATCTATATGAACTAGCAATCAAAACAATTGAAAATCTAGACAAAATGCAATAATTTAAACTAGAACAAGTAACCAAAACAGAGGTTGCTGCGTGAAGTTGAAGACCCGAGGCTGCTGATCCAGTGTGGTTGCTGGACTGTGCGAGAGCTGGTTTCTGGCCAAGATTGGAGTTGTGGGGCTGGAGAGTTGTCGAGGCTTTTGTATGTTATGTGCCTTGCGACTGGTTGTGTGAGGATGCTAGAGGCTGCTGAGTGGTGAGAGAGGGATGGACGGTGCGGCTGGTGATGTGTTGCGGCTCTTTAAGGTTTCTGTAAGTCGGCTGTTGGCTGGGAACGGTGGTTTAGTGGTTGAGGTACTAAGTTGGGTTGAGAGTAGAGAGTTGGCGTGATGTGTGGGAATGAAAGAGAGAGAGAGAGACGGTTGTGTGAAGTGAAAGTGGAGGAGCAGGCTGTTGGGAATTAAGGTTGGTGCGGCTGAAGAAGATGAGCTGCTGGGGAGTAGGGTCTGGTGGAAGAGGGAGTGCTGGTCGTGCGAGAGAAGTGAGAGACGAGGCAGAGAGTGAGAGAACAGGTTGCGGCTGGTAAGAGGATGGCTGAGGGCTTAATGGTGGATTGGAGAAGAAGACATCAAGAGAGAGAGAGAGAGAGAGATGGTGGGAGAAGTGTGGCTGGAAGAAGGAAGATATGGGGAGGGAGACTGGGATGGCGGCTAAAGGTTACGGTGTGAGAGAGTAGGTTGGGGAATTGGTTCTATTATGGGCTTTTTCGGTCCATTAAATTAGGGATTTTTGGGTTGAATTTGTCCAAAATATACTTGTAATCAAATAAATGAAATTTTTAGCAGTTAAAGTTAATTTAGAGTTAAACAAATAAAATTGAATCTTTAATAAATTTTACTCTAATTGACAAAATTTATATCCCAAAATTGTATTTTTTTCATTTATTTACCTATTTAAAATACGTAAAATTGGATAATAATCACACTCTCCAACTAGCTTTTTGCTAGTCTCTAGCAATTAAAGCGAATTAAAAACATGACTAGCTCGATGAAAAACTTCAATTGTAAAGTCAAGAATGAGTTTAGATAGTCGAGCACATCAACTTCGCAAAATCAAGAGATTAAGCATTATATCCAAATTCATCCATAAAAACATTCCCAAAATTTTGCGTGTGTGTGTTTTAAGCCGATCCATCAAACCACTAACCCCAACACATACAGTGTCGAGTATTCACTCAAGCCAGGTACAAACTCCATATACTCACGGGTATGTGTATTTTGTTTCTGAACTGGTTAGGGGTCACTCATGGAGTTTGAAAATTGATCACTCAAGCATTCAATAAAGACCATATATATGTGGATGATAGTAATGCAAATATTGACCTCATGAAAAACTCACAACCATTGTGATTCAACCATTCTTACCACAAGCCAACTTAAGATCAAAATGTCAATGTCAACGTAAATGTAATGATGGTGTTATCAAGGGAACTGATAAGGAGTGGTGGAAAAAAAAAAGGTTTACATGTTCCAATGATAATAGTAGAATAATAAATTTCAATGAAAGTATAAGACGCAATGGTATCATTTTTTTTTTTTTGAATAAGATAAGGAAGTAAAAGAAGTGAATAAAAATTGAGGACTTCCAAAATATAAGCAATGATAATAATTTTCACTTTTAATCACACTTCAAGCTTACTTTCTTCTTCACATCATTTACTTTCTCTTCAATACGTCTCCCTTTTCTTTATATTTTTTTCTTCTTTTCTTCTTTTTTTTTTTTTTTTTTTTTGAAATTGAAATCTTCTCAAATAATTCTTCAACATTCTCCTCTGGTCTCAATGACTGTCAAATACTTTCTAACTCCACTTTTCTTTCTTTTTCATGCACTGAACATTTTTTTCTTCAAATATGGAGCAAAAATAATCATCCTCACTTATACTTGAAAGTAGAAACAAGGTTATGTATTTATGAAAGCAATGTCTGGATGCAATGTCATCTTTAATGTGAAATAGATGAAAGAGATTTGCAGCTATGAAGGAATTTTGTGGATATGAAGGGATTTGTGATGAGAAGAGAAGATGATAAGGTTAGCTTCAAAGGATCGAATTTTTATTTGACATTGACCTTCATCGTTTCTTAAGTATAAACCACCAACAATCCACAATCCGTGTAATGATGCCCAATGGAAATCGCAATATCAAACAAGGGCAATATAAGAAAACTACCAATCACTCAACTCTCATGATGAACAAATAAAATTACTTAAACTTGAGAGAGCTCTAGTTGTATGTGTTGACCATCCATCTTACCACAAGGCTTAAATTTGTGCATAAATTTTTTTTAGGAGGGGAGGTCTTTACAGAATAACAAAGATATAATTCAAGACTCAAGATGTAATCAATTTTCATGCTCAATTATCACAAAAATTAATGCAAAACAAGTACATTTGAGTTACTCTCCCCCCAACTAAAATCAGGCATTGTCCTAAATGACTCAAAGAGAAGAAAAATGAAAATTGATTAATAGACACGACTCAAAATTAAATCAAGCTAAAGGAGAAGAGTGTACCTGAGAGGAGGCCTATGCACATGAGCAATTATTCAAGAATGAAAAACTAAAAAAAATGAAGAAAAGAATAAAATCTGCAAAAAGAAAAAAAAATATATACATAATAATAAAAGTTAGTTCCAAGAAAATCAGTCACTGGAATCAGGGTCCAGCAAAGGTAGTTCATTCACATCAGTAAAAAAATTATCCAAAAATGGTTTCAGACGTTGTCCATTAACTTTAAAAATAATACCAGTTTTTGGATCCAGGATTTCAACTACTCCATAAGGGTAAACAGTTTGCACAATTTAAGGACCAATCCATTTAGTTCTCAACTTACCAGGAAACAGATGAAGCTTAGAGTCATATAGCAATACTTTTTGAGAAGGAAAAAATGATTTTCTAAAAATTTTCTTATCGTGAAAAACTTTCATTTTTTCTTTTGAAATTTTTGCATTCTCATACGCTTCCAAACGCAATTCATCTAACTCATTCAATTTCAGTTTCCTAAATTCACCAGTTTGATCTAAATCAAAGTTGAGTGTTTTGATTGCCCAATAAGCTTTATGTTCGATTTTAACCGGAAAATGGCAAGGTTTTCCAAATACAATTCTATAAGGAGACATTCCAAGAACAGTTTTAAAAGCAGTCCTACAGGCCCATAAAGCATCATCCAATTTTATAGCCCAATCTTTTCTATTTGGATTAACTTTTTTTGTCAAAATGCCTTTAATTTCCCGGTTGGCTAGTTCAGTTTGACCATTAGTTTGAGGGTGATAGGGAGTGGAAATTTTATGCCTAATGCCGTATTTTTTTAACAGGGTTTCAAAAGGTTTATTACAAAAATGTGTTCCTCCATCGCTAATTATGGCCTTAGGCATACCAAACCTAGAAAAAATATGTTCTTTCAAAAATTTGATAACAACTTTATGGTCATTTGTTCTACATGGAATAGCCTCTACCCATTTTGATACATAATCAACAGTAACCAATATATATAAATATCTAAAAGAAGAGGGAAAATGACCCATAAAATCCAATCCCCAACAATCAAAAATTTCAAGAACAAGGATTGGGGCTAATGGCATCATATTCCTATGGCTGAGACTACCAAGTTCCTGACATACTTCAAAATTTTTACAAAATGTATGAGTATCCTTAAATAAACTAGGCCAATAAAAACCACATTGAAATACCTTAGCAGCTGTTTTCTGGGAAGAGGAATGGCCTCCGCAAGCATGAGAATGACAAAAGGTAAGAATTTGTTGTATCTTATCATCAGGAACACATCTTCGGATAATCTGATCAGCACAATATTTAAATAAATACAAATCATCATACAAGAAGTTCCTTGCAATAGCTTTCATTCTCATTTTGTCTTGGACACTCCAATTTGAAGGCATATGACCTGTAACCAAATAATTAACCAAGTCAGCAAATCATGGAACAATATTCAAGCTAAATAATTGTTCATCTGGAAATGAATCATTTAAAGGGTGAGAAACTTTTGAATTTTCGAAATTTAATCTGGATAAATGATCTGCAACAACATTTTCCACCCCTTTCTTATCCTTAATTGTAATGTCAAATTCCTGCAATAAAAAAATCCATCGAATGAGTCTAGGTTTAGCATCTTTCTTTGTGAACAAATATTTAAGAGCAGAATGATCAGTAAAGATGGTAACAGGGGTCCCAATCAGATAAGTTCGAAATTTTTCCAGTGCAAAAAAATAGCTAGCAGCTCTTTTTCAGTAGTTTTGTAATTCAATTGAGCTTGATTCAAAGTTCTGCTAGCATAGTAGATTACATAAGGTTCCTTACCTTTCCTCTGGCCAAGCACTGCTCCTACAGCTATATCACTTGCATCACACATTAATTCAAAATGTAGAGACCAATCAGGTGATCTAACTATGGGTGCAGTGGTGAGTGTCTTTTTTAAATGTTCAAAAGCTGCAGTGCATTCATTAGTCCAAACAAATTTTGTATCATGCATCAAAAGTGTAGTCAAAGGTTTTTCTATGACACTAAAATCTTTTATGAACCTCCTATAAAAACCTGCATGGCCTAAAAATGATCGAACATCTTTTACAGTTAAAGGAATAGGTAACCTAGAAATTGAATCTACTTTTGCCTTATCTACTTCCATGCCTTTAGCAGAAATTATATGATCTAAAACAATTCCTCTTGTAACCATGAAATGACATTTCTCCCAATTAAGGAGAAGTTGCTTATCTTCACACCTACATAAAACAGCTTTCAAATTTGTTAAGCAATCATCAAATGAATCACCATACACAGAGAAATCATCCATAAATACTTCCAAAAAAATTTCTATCATGTCATTGAATATGCTAAGCATGCATCTTTGAAAGGTTGCTGGAGCATTATAAAGACCAAAATGCATTCTTTTAAAAGCAAACGTCCCAAAAGGGCAAGTAAAAGTAGTTTTTTCTTGGTCTTCTAATGTTATTTCAATTTGATGATAGCCTGAAAAACCATCCAAGAAACAATAGAATGAATGTCCAACAACTCTTTCTAACACTTGGTCTAAAAATGGTAAAGGGAAGTGGTCTTTTCTGGTCATGGAATTTAATTTCCTATAATCTATGCACATTCTCCAACTAGTGGGTACCCTTTTAGTTATCATTTCTCCCTGTTCATTTTCAACAATAGTAACCCCAGTTTTCTTAGGAACTACTTGAGTAGGACTTACCCACTTGCTGTCTGCAATAGGATAAATGATACCTGCATCAAGTAATTTTAAAACTTCATTTTTAACAACCTCTTTCATGTTAGGGTTTAGCCTTCTTTGAGATTCTCTTGAGGGATTCTCATTTTCTTCTAGGAAAATTCTATGAGTGCACACTAAGGGACTAATTCCCTTAATATCTGCTATAGTCCAACCTATTGCAGATCTATGATCATTCAACACTTTCAACAACAAATTTTCCTGATCACAAGTAAGAGTAGAAGAGATTACCACAGTGTATGATTCATTAGGTCCCAAGAATGCATACTTTAGTTCCGATGGAAGAGGTTTAAGCTCCATAGTTGGCATCTTTTCAGATGATGTTTGCATGGGTGTCTGGCTGAAATTTAGAGGCTCAATGTTTGGCTGCCAAGCTCTTACAGCTGCTGTCTTTACACTTTTTGAAGAGTCTTGAGTGCTGTATAATTCGAGATTCTGCTCAAGTTGCTCATCAGGATCTTCTAACTCAATTAGCAGCTTTTCCAACATATTAACTTCCTGCACTTCATCAAAAGCTTTTGGTTGCCTACAAGCATTGAAAATGTTAAGTTCCAAAGACATATTGCCAAAAGTCAACTTTAAAATATCACTCCTACAATTTATTAAAGCATTTGAAGTTGCAAGAAATGGTCTACCAAGAATAACAAGGATTTGAGGAGAAGTTTTAGGTGTACTTTGAACATCAATAACAACAAAGTCAACTGGATAATAGAATTTATCGACTTGAACCAAAACATCCTCAATTATCCCTCTAGGAATCTTAACAGATCTATCTGCTAATTGTAAAATCATGGGGGTAGGTTTAAGTTCACCAAGACCAAGTTGTGTATACACACTAAAGGGCAAAAGATTTACACTTGAACCTAAATTTAGCAAGGCATGACCAATACGAGTGGTTCCTATCATACAAGCAATAGTTGGAGAACCAGGATCTTTAAGTTTTTGAGGAGTTTGGCATTGTATGATAGGACTCACTTGTTCAGTTAAAAATGCTTTGTTCTTAACAGCTAGCTTCATTTTCACTGTACACAAATCCTTAAGAAATTGAGCATAGGCAGGGACTTGTTGAATTGCATCTAACAGAGGAATATTTACCCTAACTTGCTTAAAGATCTCATGAATTTCTGTTTGATTTTCGGTCTTATTACCATGTTGTAATCTTTGAGGAAAAGGGGCAGGGGGTGCACCTACTATTGACCTAGGTGGTTCCTAAACATCAGATAGAGATTTTAACACAGTATCATAAACATGAGGTTCAGCTTGCTTACCCACCAAGTTCTCTTGCTTACCCACCAAGTTCTCTTTGAGTTCAGGAACTTGGATTTGCTTACCACTTCTCAAGGTAGTTACTGCTTTCACATGTCTTAGATTGGACTCATCGACCCCATTGTATTGAGTTTTAGGATTAGGCATTGGTTGAGCTGGAAACTTACCTTTTTCTTGTGCACTTGCTTGGGTAGTCAATTTTGTAAGCTGAGATCGGATGTCATTAATGGCCTGAGAGTTTTGATTATTGATGGCAGCTTGACTTTGCATGAATTGTTGGATTTGGTCTTCCAGACTTCTCTTCTGCGGTGGCATATAAGGTGTTGGTTGTGAAGGTCCAGCATTGTTTCCAACATTATTGCTTCCTCCTTGATCATTCCTCCAACTGAAATTTGGATGATTTCTCCAACCTGGATTAAAAGTACTCGAATATGGATTAGAATAAAGTTTGGAAATCATATTAACAGCAACAGATTAATCAAAATACATCTCTTTTAGTTGGGGAAGTGCAGGGCAATCAGAGGTTAAATGTTGTGCATCTTCAAAAATCGAACATTTTTCTAAAATAGTGGAAGATGAATTGACTTCATTCACTTTTTGAGTTTTCAAATTTTCAAGTTTTCGAGTAATGACAGCCAATCGGGCATTTATGTCATCATCTGCTCTAAGTGAATGAATTCCATTTCCAGATGCAATCTTTGGAAATTCAGTTTTTATTGTAACAACCCTATCAAACTCATCAATGTTATCCCAAGATTGGGCATTTTCAGCTAAATCATCAAAAAATGTAAAAACTTCATTTGGGTCTTTTGTAAAGAAATCACCATTACTCATGGTTTGCACAAATTGTCTCATTTCTGGTCTGAGCCCTTCATAAAAAAAATTTAAATAACATCCATTACTCATAACCATGATGGGGACAAGATAACAACAAATCTTTGAATCTTTCCCAACTAGTGTAAAAATTTTCATTATTCTTTTGGGAAAAATTCATAATTTGTCTTTGAATAGCGGTGGTTCTTTGTGGTGGAAAAAACTTTTTAATGAACTCTTTCCGCATATTTGCCCAATTTGTAATTGAACCAGGCCTTAAAGAGTTAAGCCATGACTTAGCTTTATCCTTTAGTGAAAAAGGGAAAAGTTTGAGTCGAATGACTTCCTCAATGCAATTTCTTTCAAGAAAAGTAAAACAAACCCCTTCAAATTCCTGAATGTGGTGATAAGAACTCTCTGATGGCATCCCATGGAAGCGTGGTAGATGATCAATCATTCCCGGTATAAAGTTGAAAACCGCTGCATTTGCAGGAATTATTATGCATGACGAAGTGCTTGCCACCGTTGGAAAAATGTAGTCTCTAAGACTTTGAACGACTGGCGCCTCATTTGGATCTGCATTATTTGCCATTACTACCTGCTGATTTTCAAGAATTAAAAATTGGTTAGTAGGTTCTAATCTTACTAATTGCTTAGAATAATCTCGAAACCAAACAGACATAAACAAAGAACAATATCAAGAATAGTAGTCGAACAAAATAATAATAAAAAAATAACAGAATTCAGCAAAAATCAGTTAACACCAAATTAATCCCCGGCAACGGCGCCAAAAACTTGACTCGATATTAAACCTACCCTCCAAGTATAAAGGGGTCAAGTTATAGCCTAGCAATAATTCAGGGTCATTCTTCCTAGGGATTTTATTGGTATCATAATATTTGATAAATTCAAGTTTTAAACTATGATTTCGAAATTACTTAAATGATAAAAAGAGAATATAATTAAATTGCAATGAAAGAGAAATTTGAGTGAAGTTATTCTTTCACTATCAATTGGGCTTTTCAAATAAGATTAGTGTGAATTTCTTGATATCGATAAGATTTAAACACATTAGCAGAAAATTAGTCAATTTATTTTATGGCATTTAGTCGAGCATGTTGTGTGCATATTTAATACATAGCACATCAACGACATTCATCCATGTAAAATAATTTGAAAACTTAAAACAATTTATAAACTCTTATCCATAACAACAATTCACCCATAAGAAATTAAAACACGCCCATTGAAGCTAAGAATAACTCCCCTAAAAAATAACTCAGCCGAACATAATTAAATTAACAGAAATCAAAATCAAGTAAACACTTAACCATTACTCGAACGAAATTCAAATTCGGGAATAAAATCTCAATAACTAAAATATATCTAAAATCAAACTAACATCCATAATCTGAATCTATATGAACTAGCAATCAAAACAATTGAAAATCTAGACAAAATACAATAATTTAAACTAGAACAAGTAACCAAAACAGAGGCTGCTGCGTGAAGTTGAAGACCGGAGGCTGCTGATCCAGTGTGGTTGTTGGACTGTACGAGAGCTGGTTTCTGGACAAGATTGGAGTTGCGGGGCTGGAGAGTTGTCGAGGCTTCTGTGTGTTATGTGCCTTGCGATTGGTTGTGTGAGGATGCTAGAGGCTGCCGAGTGGTGAGAGAGGGATGGACGGTGTGGCTGGTGATGTGTTGCGGCTCTTTAAGGTTTCTGTAAGTCTGCTGTTGGCTGGGAACGGTGGTTTAGTGGTTGAGGTACTAAGTTGGGTTGAGAGTAGAGAGTTGGCGTGATGTGTGGGAATGAAAGAGAGAGAGACGGTTGTGTGAAGTGAAAGTGGAGGAGCAGGCTGTTGGGAGTTAAGGTTGGTGCGGCTGAAGAAGATGAGCTGTTGGGGAGTGGGGTCTGGTGGAAGAGGGAGTGCTGGCCGTGAGAGAGAAGTGAGAGACGAGGCAGAGAGTGGGAGAACAGGTTGCGGCTGGTAAGAGGATGGCTGAGGGCTTAATGGTGGATTGGAGAAGAAGACAGCGAGAGAGAGAGAGAGAGAGAGAGAGAGAGAGAGAGAGAGAGAGAGAGAGAGAGAGAGAGAGAGAGAGAAGTGTGGCTGGAAGAAGGAAGATATGGAGAGGGAGAGTGGGATGGCGGCTGAAGGTTACGGTGTGAGAGAGTAGGTTGAGGAATTGGTTCTATTATGGGCTTTTTCGGTCCATTAAATGAAGGATTTTTGGGTTGAACTTGTCCAAAATATACCTGTAATCAAATAAATGAATTTTTTAGCAATTAAAGTTAATTTAGAGTAAAACAAATAAATTTTACTCTAAATGACAAAATTTATATCCCAAAATTGTATTTTTTTCATTTATTTACCTATCTAAAATACGTAAAATTGGACAATAATCACCTCTTTCCCTTAATAGTGTGAAACTATGTTTCATTCAGTCTATCAAATTGTTCACTTATATCTCGCGATGCCAGATATCCCCGCAAGTGTACGGGTCGTGAGAAGTAATAAAGTGGACCTAGGAGTCCGGATTATCGTCCAACGAGGACTGCTATTAATTACCGAAATATTTTAGTTCTACACTTTATTTGAACGAACAAATGAATTTGAGGTTTTTAACTAAAACTACAGAATTAAACTAAAGAATTTAAAATTAAAGAATTGTTTTGTTTTCAAATACGATTGTAAAGTAGTTGGGATTTACGATTTCACCTAACCAATTAAATTAACTCCAATTCCAGTTTTATTTCCTAAATATGCATTCGGTCGAATTCACTAATTTAAATTGAAATTCCTCTCTCGAGTTTAAATCAACTCTACCTAAATAAGTCAACCATGTATCTCTACAGCGGGTCTGAATATTCCTTATCTAGATGCATTACATTCTAGAATTCAGACATGACCACAATAATTACAAGAGTATATCTCCATCTCTCGTTCAATTACCGGATTTATTACCTAGATCTATGTTATTAACTCACCTCTCGGATTATGGAAATAACACATAAAATCATGAATAAGTGGTCAGTTCATTCACGCATTAAACGCAATAATAAATCAACACATGCATTAAAGCGTTAAAACAAGGAATATGAAATTAAAATAATTAATTAGACTACATCGTTCATCCCAACATCAAATTTAGATACACATCATATTTAAATAGCAAAAACAAAATATAATGACGTTCATTGAAAATAACAACGAAGAATGGAAAGATTGCACCAATTATCAATTCTTCAAGTATCTTCAATTTATGCCCCTCTGCGATGCTTGAATCTCCAAGAATTTTAATTCAAATCTCTGTTGTGGCTCGTTCTATGGAGAGGCAAAGGTTTTGATCTCGTGCCTCTTATGTTGTATATATAAGTTTTGGAGAAACCTAGGTCAAGAAAGAGAAACTTCTGTTGAAAATCTCGAGAAAAAGCCCACAGTCGACCCAGTCGGATAACTGCGCGATCGCTTGGCTTCAACCCTAGCGATCGCGTGCTTGACCCTAAGACTCTCGGGATATATTTTCGCACCATCTCGCGATCGCGTGGCACGTATCCAGCGATCGTAACTTCCATCTTTTCTCGACTGTGTAAGTTGGTCCCTGACTTTTAATTGCACCTTCATTCCTCAACTTCCAATTGTTTCAATTTAGTCCCCAAACTTTATATTCTTCTCGATTTGCCCATTTAAGCTCTTAATTCATTCAATTAGGTCCTCCAACCTCTGATTCGTTCATTTTGGCACATTGCCTCTTTCCGATTGACGTCACAAACTCCTCACTTGTCCAATTTAGGTCCAATTAGCAATCCAATTATGCGTTTTCCCATTGATTTCATCATTCTTCATATGTTGGGATATTTTCTGAAAAGTAAACGATAAACAAAAATTAAATAGTAAATATTCCTAAACAAAAATAATTACACCTAATTTAGACATACAAATAAGTGTATAAAATACACTTATCAAAATAATTCATTCGAGTGTGTGAAATAGAAACAAAATTTTTCGGGGAGTTGTTATATTGCGCTATTAACTAGAAATTTATTTTATCATAATATTGATAATGAAAACAACTAGTAACGGATCCACCATTATGAGAGGTAGCGCAGCTGCGCTACCTGGCCACCGGTGGATCGCCACTAGCGTCGGCAGTGGCACTGCGCAAGGAGATCCCATTTTTTTTTTTGCCCAAATAACTGTCAACGCACAAGCCCAGAAGAGACCAATCCAGATACAATCCTTCTCAGGCGTGAAATTGGTCCAATTTGCAAGAGTTCAACCCAAGCCAAATCCCTAAATCCCTTCCCAATTCTAACTCTCAAGCTCAACCTTTCCACGATCGCCGCTCTAGCCTCCAAGCCAGCAGCAGCCTTTCCGTCGTCACCAGTTGCTTCACGTGCACCGGTGCATGTCATCGTCGCTGCTCCACAGTCTCCAGACTCTCCACCCCAGTGCCTGTTGGTTTATTTAGACGGTAATGCAATTATCTCTGTTGTTTTTGTTGTTGTTATATGTATATATATTGGTTTTGTAATGTGATGTGATTTGTGAATGTCTAAGTTTTAACCATTTTAATCAGTAATATTGATGTTTGATTTCTCGATTTTTTTGTTATATTACTCGACTGTCCATTGCTCATTGTCATTCTCCAATTTTTTATCCATTTGTGATTTCTCATTTCAATTATCAGGCAATGCTGCCAAACTTTGATTCGTTATAATTGATTTGGGAATTACGCATAAATGTTACATTTAAGTTTTTGCAATGTGGTTAGATTTGTGATTATTGGGATGAAAATATGATTTGATTTGTTAATTGTGATTATTGATTTATAGGTTGTGATTTGTAAATTGAGATTTGATGAAAATATGTCGTAAATGTGATTATTAATCAATAGGTTGTGAATTGAAATTTGGTGAATATTTGATTTGAGATAATTGATTTAAAGATTATCGAATGTTTTTTCCAACCTAAACGAAAATCTCAACCTAATGGTTCTAGTTCTAACAGTCCTACAACTGCTTCTAATAGTAGTAGACCACACGAGTTAGTAGATTTTGATAACACAAAGAAATTTTGCACTAAATTCAATATGATTGAACTTGTGTCGAATCCAGGGAAACGGCCCCCAATCGAGTCATATAATTTCATATATTTCATTACAACTTTTTATTTTATTTCTATACATATTTATTCATTTTTAAATATTATTTCATTAAATAATATTCACAATCTCGCTACTGCAATTCTTGACATTCGTCGGTCAATAGTCAACGGAACCAACACTCTAGCTGGAGTTCCCAACTGGATCCGCTACTGAAAACAACCCTTGAGAAGAGGGTTGAAGAACAAATTATATGCATGATTTTACATGAAAATAAATTAAAAAGTAGGTAAAAAACTTCATCAGTTAGTCAAGATTTAGTTGTAGGGTCTACGCTATTACATGATAACAACTTTGTCTCAGATCAATCTCAATCATCTATTTTTATTTTAGTTCATAATTTTTGACATTTCAAATATTTTTAAATTACACATTCATAAAAGAAGGCAAAAAAAAAAAAATCACAAAAGCTTCTAAAAATCACATTACCAAACATGCTCTCAAATTATATTTTTAGTAAATTTTGATAAAAAATGATGAAATGTGAGGTTGAAATATTGTGGATTCCAAAAATAAATAGTTAAAATTAATTATTGATTTTGGTTTTAAAATTAAAATAATATTTTAATCAGGTAATGCTTTTCAAATATCATAAATTCATACATGCCTCTAGCTAGGAAAATAACATATTGGATAATCTTTTTTTTTTTTTTTGATTACCCATATTGGATAATCTTAATTAATAGATATTTCACAAAGTTAACTATAAATTAATTATTCCAATTTTATATTCGTGAACTCATTTTCTTGAAAGTAAAAATAAAAAGTGAGTTTTCTCATATAGATTAGTTTTTTTTTTTGTCAAATTCCATATTCCAAATTCTATAGCGCCTATATAAGCCTGAATTTGGGCTTCATTTCTCTTCATCAAAACCTCTTAGTTTTCTTGAATTTCTCTTTGCATTCTTGTTACTGTTCTTTTAGTTTCTTTGTTATTCGTTTTAGATGGCTCCCAGTTTGGGCAAAGATGGTTCAAATGCCACTGTTCTTGCTGATGGATTCAACAATTCATTAATCACATTAGATGAAGATAATTTCATGGTCAACGATCATGTTTTCCTCTCTGAAGTTCCGGCGAATATCACCGCCACACCATCACCTTACACCGCCGGTCAAAAGTCCGTAGCAACCTCTCCGGGTTGCTTTGTGGGCTTCGACGTGGAGGTGCCCGAAAGCCACCATGTTATCCCAATTGGGAAGCTCAAAGATATCAAATTCATGTCCATTTTCAGGTTCAAGGTTTGGTGGACTACCCACTGGATTGGCACCGATGGAAGGGACCTTGAAAGGGAAACACAGATAGTCATTCTTGACCAATCCTCCACTGGCAGGCCCTATGTTTTGCTTCTTCCACTCCTGGAAGGGCCTTTTCGGGCTTCACTTCAGCCCGGAAAAGACGACTACATCGACATCTGCGTCGAAAGCGGCTCGAGCAAAGTCACCGGAGCTTCATTCCGGAGTGTTCTCTACATGCACGTCGGTGATGATCCGTTCAGTTTGGTGAAAGAAGCCATGAAAGTAGTTCGAGCTCACCTTGGAACTTTCAGGCTCTTGGAAGAGAAAACTCCACCAGGTATTGTAGACAAATTCGGGTGGTGCACTTGGGATGCTTTTTACTTGACTGTTCAGCCTCAGGGCGTCTTGGAGGGCGTAAAGGGGCTGGTTGACGGCGGCTGTCCACCGGGGCTGGTGTTGATCGACGACGGGTGGCAGTCCATTTGCCACGACGAGGACCCGATCACCTCTGAGGGCATTAATCGGACATCCGCCGGCGAGCAAATGCCTTGCAGGCTGATAAAATTCGAAGAAAATTACAAATTCAGAGACTACGTGAGCCCGAAAAAGGATAAGGGCATGGCAGCATTTATAAGGGATCTCAAGGACACCTTCAGCAGTGTGGACTATGTTTACGTGTGGCATGCCCTGTGTGGGTACTGGGGGGGGCTTCGACCCGGCGTTTCGGGCATGCCGGAGGCGAAGGTGATTAAACCCAAGTTGACACCTGGATTAGAGACTACCATGGAAGATTTGGCTGTCGATAAGATTGTGAACAATGGCGTTGGGTTGGTCCCACCGGAGATTGCCGATCGTATGTACGAAGGACTACATGCTCGTCTTGAATCCGTCGGTATCGATGGAGTTAAAGTGGATGTTATTCACGTAAGTTCTTTGCAATATTTATCCAATTATCTAATACAATATTTATTAATAATAATTTGGACGTAAATTTTCTTTTGTAAATGTGTTTATATTTGTAGTTATTGGAGATGCTATGCGAGGACTATGGTGGAAGAGTCGACTTGGCCAAGGCTTATTACAAAGCCTTGTCATCTTCGGTTAGGAACCACTTCAAAGGGAATGGTGTGATTGCTAGCATGGAACACTGCAACGACTTTATGTTTCTTGGAACCGAGGCCATATCTCTTGGTCGAGTTGGTAAGTTATTCAAATTTATCCAGCCTTCTACGTTAAGCCCCTGCTGACGGAGATTAAAATTAGAATTTTAATAAATTTTGATAAAAATTTATTATTAAAAAGTTGTGAGTTTTTATGATTGATTTTTTATTTTGACTTATATTAGAGTGTAGCATGGGCTAAATAATTATATTGAACAACTGATGTTGAAATTTATATCGATGTTTCTTCCACGTATAAAATTGAATTAAAATTTGAGACAAAGTCAAAATTTAATTTTAATATATCTCACAACAGCTTTTTAAGAATAATCTATTTTTACAAAAATTTAAGAATAATTTAGTTTTTTTCTATCTAAACAAAAAGAGGGCATTAATTATATATTGTTTCGTAAAAGTAATTTGTTTATAAATAAAGAATTTGATATTTTCGAGTTAAAATATGTGGGTGAAAAATGATTTTTAAAAAATCGTTTGATTACAAAACAAAGGCTTTAATTCTCTCTATACTTGGAGGAGCTTAACAATGAAATTGTGCTTCTTAATTCTCAACAGGCGATGACTTTTGGTGCACCGATCCATCTGGGGATCCCAATGGCACATTCTGGCTTCAAGGGTGCCACATGGTTCACTGTGCCTACAACAGTTTGTGGATGGGCAATTTCATCCACCCCGATTGGGACATGTTCCAATCTACCCATCCCTGTGCGGAGTTTCACGCCGCCTCCCGTGCAATTTCCGGTGGACCAATATATGTTAGCGATTCAGTTGGCAAGCACAATTTTGAGGTTCTCAAGAGTATGGTTATGCCTGATGGCTCCATCTTGCGCTGCGACTACTATGCCCTTCCTACTCGTGACTGCCTCTTTGAAGACCCCCTCCATGATGGGAAAACCATGCTCAAAATTTGGAACCTGAACAAGGTAATATTACTGTGAATTCTTTTGTTTATTGCAAGTGTTCGACAAAAGTCCTAAACGAGAGTGTTTTGTTTTTCGTATTTGAATCAGTACACTGGAGTCGTGGGCGCCTTCAACTGTCAAGGAGGAGGATGGTGCAGGGAAACAAGGCGCAACCAGTGCGCCTCCCAGTATTCTCATGTCGTCTCCTCCACGGCCAGCCCCAGTGACATCGAGTGGAAACATGGCACAAACCCAATTCCAGTTGAAGGAGTTGAAGTATTTGCTGCCTACATGTACAGCGAAAAGAGGCTGATACTAGCAAAATCATCGAGCGCCATTGAAATTTCACTCGAGCCCTTCAATTTTGAGCTTATAACAGTCTCTCCAGTGACAGTTTTGGCGAACACATCCATCCAATTTGCTCCGATTGGTCTAGTGAACATGCTCAATACTGGTGGCGCAATTCAATCACTCGAGTTCGATGATTATGATGATTCAGTTCAAGTTGGTATCAAAGGGACAGGTGAAATGAGGGTATATGCATCACAGAAGCCAGTAGCTTGCAGAGTCAATGGGGAAAATGTGGCGTTTGGCTACGAGCAGTACATGGTTATTATTCAAGTCCCATGGCCAAATTCTTCTGGGATTTCTGCTATTGACTACTTGTTTTGATATAAGGGGGTTCGCCTAAGATATTAGCGGCTTCTTCTCCATATTTTAATTTGATGATTTCCATTATGTCTCCTTCAAGCAAGAAATGTATTTCAAATTAAAATTCAAGTATTGAAATACAAATAAGCACTTCACTCAATCTTTATCTTTGTCTCTCGTTCAAGCGTGCATTAATTTTCCGTATTACTCACGATATATAAAGATTTAAACTCTAAACAGCAACATTTAACATGGTCGACATTTTAAGACACGTTATTATAATATTAGAATCTAAAACAAAATAAGGGAGATATGCCTAAAGACACCATCTAACGACCCATGTTAAACTCTTCTTAACAAAGTTCAGATGGAATTTCAAGAAACCAACAAAATATAAAGTGGAAAGTCTCTCTAAGTCGTGGTAAGTACACAGACCAAATATCGACGTCAATTTATTCCATTTTGATGATATAAAGAGCAGAGCGTGACAAAAATTATTTATTCGTTTCCATCCATATATTCTATAATAAAGACAATGTAGTGAGCTGGGTCTTCATTCTACTTGAATCTCCATTGCATATATTCCATTCTTTATGTAGCCTTCAAGTAAATTCAAGGAGTATAAACTATACTAGTTATATACACGTACGATGCACGGATGACATTATCATTATGTCTATTTGCAATTGAAAAATGTCATGAACAAAGTGACATAATAAAATAATTAACACAAAAAAATATAATTGAATGTTGACAATTAAAAATGACAAATTATTTCAAGTTCTAAAGTAAGCAATAAATAAAGACAATATCATAATAATATATCTTCTAATCAAGTTGTGAAAAAATTTGTTCCTATTTTATTTATTTTAAAGCAGGAAAAAATCACATTATGAGCAATATTGAACTACCCACTTGCCTTAAAATTTGCCAACCACCAAAACTAAATAGGAACATATCTCCTCTGTAATGAGTCACCGACCTACCAAAGCAAGTCGAGCTACTTTCAATCTATTTTTTTTTATCAAGGTTCAAAAAACAACTAAATGGATTAGATTAACAAATCATGTTGTTCATACCAAACAAAATTATTGAAACATTCATGTCTTAAATGCAAAATATAATTTAAAAAAAAATAAAAATAGGATACTCAACAAATGGTGCATGTAGCTTATTAATCAGAATAATGACTCAACTTTAAGTAAGTTTTCACTACTTTTTCTTGAGAAAAATTAGTATGGTATCCCTTTCCAACTTCTAGACCCTCTTCCTTAGCAAGCTACTCAATTTGAACTTGAACTTGACTGCCACCAACTCTACTTGGTTCCATCAAATTGCAGGATACCTCAATTGTACCTTCACCATGAGCAAGTGCCTTAGATTGCACTAACCAATACATTGCAAGAGTCCAAAATCAGATTTGTCTGATACCAGTAGAAAGGAAGGATTAAAGACTTCAATATCATGTAATATTGCTGGAAGAGAAAGCACAGAAGTACATTACATTAGAAAGTAGAAAGTGAGAACCATAATAAATAATACATACCTGACCATACTTATTCCATCCCTAGCTGTATATTTTACCATCATCTGCGTAAACATTCAGAGAGGAGAACACAATTATTATTGTATCAAAAGGAATACCAGGTTGGATTAGCATACATAAACAGTTTTGATATATATATATATATTATATTCTAGTAACATTTAAAAGTAAGAACCTAAAATGAAATGTATCAAGCAGAGAATTTAAATGCAAACATATAAACTAAATCAAATTGCATGATAAGCAACTAATTGAAAATAATTTATATAGTCAAACTGGGCCTTCTAATGATATAAAAAAAAAAATAAATAAATAAAAAAATTGAACTTTATTATTTACCTTCTTCTATCAGCATCATCAAAGACAAATCAGCCAAACTTTATTATACACCAACAGTATGATGCCTGAAGTTAGTGGCAACTGGTATAGTAAATGAAAATTTATTTCCATAAACTTATGTCAAAAGAAAAAGAACATGCTGTGTGTAACAATGAATAAACGTTATTCTACAATGTAGCAACCTCAACAATGATAGAGAACTCCACTTTATTTAAAAGTTAAAAGGCCTATATCCTAAGAGATCGTGTATTATAATCTCTCAGGCAACATGATCTCAATTGACAAAAGAATGTGGTGCAGTAGTTTCAAATCTCCGTCCAATTAACGATCTAGGAATTACCAGTAGACGACAAAGCATGTGATAAGACTATCTAAGTATGTGATAAGACTGTCTAAATTGATGATCTTACTGTTCTTACAAATGCACATGCCCTTACTTTCAGGAGTCCTAACAATCGTAACTCGTAAGACCACATCCAATAACCAATTTATTGTAAATAATCATTTTAATTTATGTAACATAGAAAGTACCTTGCCAATAGAGTAAGAAATTGGACAACAAATTATCATTAGAATGTGGACCAACCAGGAAAAATTTGCACCTACAGCGATTCCGTATCTAGTACATATTGCTTGAGGAATAACTTGACAAAATAAAGTCATATGAGAATCCAATCATTAAATGAAACTAAACATTAATGTAATAAAATATTAACCTAAACAAAGTTCCATGATTTAATGTACCTCTCCAAATGCTAGAAAAAAGTCACAGATAGTATAATGGCATCATATTGATTGAAAAGATTGTCAAGGTATATTGGGAGGGCCTGCAAGACACAACTTGATATATAAGTAGAATAGGATATATTAGGAGGCCTGTAAGACCCCATAGAAATGCCAATCACATCACGCTGCTGCAGGCCAAGAGGAATGGCAGCCATCTCAAGTACCTGATATACAAACACAAACAAAGGCCAAGAACACTAAATAATGTATTTTTCGACCTTGCCACGTCCAGTAATTATATCCTTTGGGTTTAAAGGGTAACTTTTCCAAATCTAAACGTGTCACCATAATCCAGAAACAACCATACTGAATAAATCATATGCCATATACATAAACACTCTTTAAAAGAGGAAGTATTAAAAAAATTTAAAAAAAAAAAAACTTGACCTTTCGGTTCAGCAACTACAGTAGAGGCCATTACTGAAGCTCCAGCAGCAATTCACAACTAATTCCTTGAAATTTGGACAAAAATATTCTTTAATTAGCTAACTTCATAAACTACGAAAATTTAGAAAACTTGCAAGAAATAAAAAAACGTATTGTAGGAAGAAGTGGCAAGAAATTTATAAAACTTGCAAGAAATCAATAACCACAAAAGGTACAATTCTGAAGCTCAGTGGTTTAATATCCTTAAACTAAGAACCTAACAAATAACCACAAAAGGTACAATCCTGAAGATTAGTGGCAGGTCATTGTGTAGTGCGTAACAAAATCAACATTCTCAACCTTCAAACCGTTCAAAATAGATGCCAGCATATTAGAAACATACAACCTAGTATACCAAAAATTAATCACTCAAAAGACGCATGATCCATGTAAAAAATTAGCCAACAAAAGGAAAACTCACTCAAAAATTATAAGAACGATGAATGGATTCAAGAATCGATATATGGGTTATGGTACTTGTAGAAAACACAATAACATATATATCCTTATATATGTTCAACAGATATATTAAGAGAAAGAAGAAAGAATGGAAGAGAAGAAGAGAAAGAGAGAAGAGGCAACTCTAAACCATACATTCATTATAATACTCAATCATATATATACATACAAAACTAAAGCATATTCTAAAGCATATAAAGCATATTCTAAGCATATTCAAAAGCATATTCTAGAATGTGCTAATTATTCTAACATCCCCCCGCAAACTCACGATGCTATAGCATGAAGCAACAAGAGTTTGTCAAGTAAGAATCGGAAGCGAGAAGTCGGATGGGACTTGGTGAAGAAGTCTGCAAGCTGCAATGATGAAGAGACAAAAGGTAAGGCAATAGTCCCATGCTGAAGATGATGACGAACAAGGTGACAGTCAATTTCAATGTGCTTCGTGCGCTCATGGAACACTGAATTATGTGAGATCTGGATGGCACTCTTGTTATCACAATACATAGAGGTGGGAGATGAAATAGAAACACCCATATCTGCAAGTAGCCAACGTAACCACACAATCTCAGTAGTAGTGGAGGCCATAGCGCGATATTCTGCTTCAGTTGATGAGCGAGAAACTACTGTCTGCTTCTTACTTTTCCATGAGATAAGAGAGTCACCCAAAAATACACAGTAGCCAGTAGTGGACTTACGATCAGTTGGGTTCCCAGCCCAATCTGCATCAGAGTAAGCTTGAAGCTCTAAGGAGGAGGTCGATGGGAATAAAATACTCTGAAAGCAAGAGCCACGAAGATAGCGCAAGATTCTAACAACCGCTGCCCAGTGAACCATGGTAGGTGCTGAAACAAACTGACTGACAACATGCACAGCATAAGCAATGTCTGGCCTAGTAATGGTAAGATAAACAAGGGAACCAACAATAGTACGATACAAAGTAGGATCAGACAGTGGTTCACCATCAGAAGATGAGTAACGAACATTAGCCTCAATAGGAGTATCAGCTGTTTTAGTATCAGTAAGACGAGCACGCTCAACGACATCTGCAGCATATTTAGACTGGGAGAGCATATAACCTCGAGGAGAAGAAGCAACCTCAATCCCCAGAAAGTAAGTTAAGGGACCCAAATCCTTCATTTCAAAAAGACGAGCCAATTCTGATTTTAAATTGGTTATCCCTACAACATCATCACCAGTAATGATCATGTCATCAACGTACAACAGAAGGAGAATACGACCAGTGGAAGTACATCTACAGAACAAAGCGGAATCATGATGGCTAGATGTAAAACCAAGAGAGAGCACAACTGTAGAAAACTTCTCAAACCAGGCACGAGGTGCTTGTTTGAGACCATATAGAGCTTTCTTAAGTTTGCAAACAAATCCAGGAGTATGAGTAACACCAGGTGGAGGAACCATATAAACATCTTCTTGAAGATTTCCATTCAAGAAGGCATTTTTAACATCCATTTGAGAGAGACTCCACTGACGAATAGAAGCAACCGCAATAAGTGTACGTACAGTAGTCATTTTTGCAACAGGGGCAAATGTCTCCTCATAATCCAAGCCATACTGTTGAGAAAATCCCTTAGCAACCAATCGAGCCTTGTAACGCTCAACTGAACCATCAGATTTGGTCTTGATCTTGTAGACCCAACGAGATCCAATAACATGTTTTCCTGGTGGTAAAGAAACTAATTCCCAAGTGTCTGTCTTATGTAGAGCATTAAGTTCATCAGTCATAGCCTGTTGCCAAAGAGGATCTAAAACTGCTTCTTTGTAAGAGGAAGGTTCAGAAAGCTTATGAATGGAAGACAAAAAACAACAAAAGGACTCAGAATAACAAGAATAATCAAACTCGGGTAAGTGAGCAGACTTACGTATACGTTGAGGATATCGAGGAGGAGGAGACTGCGAATCCTCAGCCTCAGACGGTGCTTGGGGATCCATAGGAGAAGGAAGGACATTCTGAGATGGCGCATGTGTACCTGTAGCAGATGACGAAGATGGAGAACAAATAGTAGGGACATATGTAGATGGTCTATCAATATCATCAGTGAAAGGATCAATACAAATGAGATCTGACGTAGTCATGTGAGAGGTATTATCTGTAATAGAAAAGAAGGGAATGTGTTCAAGAAACACAACATTACGAGAGACATATAACTTGTGACTGACAGGATCAAAACATCGATAACCTTTTTGTCCCTCACCATATCCTAAGAAGACACAAATAGCTGAGCGTGGAGTTAATTTGCTACGTTCTGCCGTAGGACGAAGAACAAAACAAGTGCACCCAAAGACTTTTAAGAGAGAGTAATCAGGAGAATAACTAAACAAGGTTTGAAATGGTGACAAACCAGATAAATGAGAAGATGGTATCCTATTTATCAAATAGACAGCAGTGAGAACTGCCTCCCCCTAAAATTCACTAGGTACTTTGGCAGATAGGAGAAGGGAACGAGCAGTTTCAACAATGTGTCTATGCTTACGTTCAGCAACACCATTCTGTTGAGGAGTATCAGTACAAGAAGTTTGATGAATTGTACCATCAAGAGCAAGCAGCTCACGAAAATCATTAGAAACATATTCCCCACCCAAATCACATCGAAAACATTTAATGACAGCAGAATGTTGAGTTTTAATAAGTGCTCTGAACGAACGATAAATAGAAATAAAATCAGAACGTCGCTTCATAAGATATACCCAACAATAACGACTATAATCATCAATAAAGGAAACATAATATCGGGACCCTCCTTTAGTAGAAACAGGAGCAGGGCCCCATACATCTGAGTGCACAAGATCAAATGATGCAATAGAAGAGGAAATACTACGAGGAAAAGGTAAAGCTGAAAATTTAGCAAGTTTGCAACCACTACAATCAGAAATATCATGATGTTTTAAGTCTCCCAAACAACCTTTAGAAGCTAAAAATTTCAAACGACTAGCAGACACATGTCCTAGGCGAGAATGCCATAAATAGAAATTAGAAGAAGAAGAGTTCAAATGAAAAGACGATAAATCAGTACTAGAGGCTGCAACATGCGCTGGTCTCAGATTATCTAGAACATAAAGTCCTCCTCTTTGCCTATGGCCGATCCCAATCAGCTTCCGAGACTGCGGATCCTGTACATAACAAGTAGTAGAAGTAAAGTGAACAGAATTACCAGAATCACATAATTGACCGACAGAAATAAGATTTAAAGTAAGGTCAGGAACACAATAGACATCTGATAAAGACAGATTAGAAGTATGAACAGAACCAACGCCTGCTAAGGACAACGGGGTGCCATCAGCAGTCATAACAGGTGAAGATGACATAGAAGGATATAAATAATTAAAAAGTGATGAGTTAGGAGACATATGCTTAGAAGCACCCGAGTCAAAAATCCACGAGGAGGTTTTACCTGAGGAGTTCTGAGAGGACAAACCTACATGAGTAGAGGCTGACATGGCATGTGGCTGTGAGGCTAAAAACTTCTGAAACTGCTCACTAAGATCAGTCAATTGGGAATCAGATGAGGGCGGTGGACCAAGTATAGAGTAGCCAACAGGTGGAACAATCGCTGCTGTGTGAGCATTGGATCTATAAGACTGCTGGGACTTCAATAACTTAGGACATTGAGCCTTCCAATGTCCCTTTTGTCTACAAAAACTACAAACATCATTTGGGAACCGTGCATGTCCTTTGGTTCGATTCTGTATAGATGGTAAAGCTAAAACTGAAGTCCCAGAATGTGAAAGAGATACATCTTCAGTAAGGGATTTTAACCGTGTCTCCTCAGCAACAAGTTCACTAACAACTGAATCAACAGAAGGAAGAGGAGTACGGTGCAAAATAGAACCTCTGAGTCCCTCAAAATCACTACGAAGTGCCATCAAAAACTGAACCAATCGTTGCTCCTCTCTATAAATAATATAATCCGCACTTGCTTTCAGACCTGCCGGTTCAGTAAGAGTTAACTCATCCCAAATTGATGTCATAGCAGTATAAAAATCCAGAATGCTCATATTCTTTTGTTGCAATGCTCGAATGTCAATCTCTAACTGATATCGTTTTGCAAAATTAGATTTAGTGTACAACTTCTGCAAATGGTCCCAAACCTCCTTTGCCGTTTCATACTTAGCCAACTGTGTACCAATACTATGTTCTACAGAATTATTTATCCATGTATGAATTTTTGAATTATTTGAATCCCAGGTATCTAACATAGTTGCATAATTTGCATCATTATTTTCTGGTTTGTCAATTATTCCACTGACATAACCCCACAACTTTTTACCCTTAAGAAAGTGTTTCATAACATGACTCCAGTAAGCATAGTTTTTACCATTCAAACGCACATTAATAGCCTGAAGAGAATCATCGGATGCCATTATAAGAGAGAAAACGATACTAACCAACAAAGTCAAGAAAAGCAGTGCGTAAAAAGAATGGATAACTGCAAACCAACACCACAAGAAGGTAGAGGATGAATAGTCGATCACAAATCCGTCAACCGTGCCGCCAGACACTGTCGCACGCGCCCCCACGCGCCACCAGAAACTCCGCCTGTCTGACTCACGCGCCTCCTTACGCCGGCGCGTGTAATCTCACGCGCCACTCCAGTCGACGCGCCTCCACATGCAGATTCAGAATATGGTCTTCGATCACCGAATTCCTACTGCAAGTGCCTCGAAATTCGTGAAACAGTACGGTTTAGGGTTTTTCGCGAAGAAGAAAAATGCACGCTGATTTCGTTTTTTTTTTTTCGAAGCCAATGTGAATCAAATAGCTCTGATACCATGTAGAAAACACAATAACATATATATCCTTATATATGTTCAACAGATATATTAAGAGAAAGAAGAAAGAATGGAAGAGAAGAAGAGAAAGAGAGAAGAGGCAACTCTAAACCATACATTCATTATAATACTCAATCCTATATATACATACAAAACTAAAGCATATTCTAAAGCATATTCTAAAGCATATAAAGCATATTCTAAGCATATTCAAAAGCATATTCTAGAATGTGCTAATTATTCTAACAGTACTCACTCAATGAAGCCATTGGTTCAGGTCCCTCTTCCTCTTCTTGGGTCCTCTACAAATTTCACCACTTCCTTATCCTCGCCGGAAGCTTCACCGGAATCTCACCAGAAGCATCCCCCACGGCAGAGGCCTTCACCGCAAACTCTGGCGCTCTAGCTTGTGGATAATAGATGACCTCGAACGGTTGTCCATTGGCAGCAAGATTTGCTGCTTCAATAACAGATTCAGCTCGCACTTAACCACTTCAGCAGCAGCTGCTTTTATGGCTTCTGCTGGAGCATTGGCTTCTCTAGTAATGGAACAATTGATTACGCTAAACATGTAAAAAAAAAATTCATTACCAGGAGATTTCATAACAAAGAACTATAGGTCAGGTATAAACATGTAAAGAAGCAAAACTTGATGGCATGAAAATATATATACACAATGCAAGTTAAATTAAAAATGTAATTAACCTGGAAACTCCACATTTTGAACCATTGATCTTTCTGATTTGTACAGTAGAAACTTCCAGCAGCTCCAAGAACAAGTAAGACCTACAATTTCATACAATGCAACAATAACAGATGCTCACAAAGACAGGTAGCAGTAGTGGCGGATCCATGGATTTTTCAGAGCCAAGCTTTGTACCTCTTGGGCCAGCATGAGTGATTGAAACAATTAGTTCTGAAATGATACTTCCCTTATTAGAATTGGGCACCATCACCAGTCTGCAGTCACGCCCCTCAAAACAACACAGTAGCCCCAACATCCCTTCACTCAGCCATCCCAGCAGCTTAAAACCTCTCCAGCCTCAACGCAGCATTTCTCCAACCAGCAGCATCCACCGCAGCACTCTCTCACTCAACTCTCAGCCCTCACAACCAACACCATCTCTCTCTCAAACCAGCCAGTCGTCACACTTCTCTTAATACACCAGCAACAACCTCACACGAGCAGCTTCCCAAAATAAAATTTGACAAAAGTTGTTCAAGGCCATTAGATTCCATGACCAAATTCTCATAAGATTTTCCAAAAAGTAAACATAAATGCACTGATTTTTCAAAAAAAAATTTATAGTAATCACAAACTAACCCACTACCTTACCTTGACCACCGCTTGTTGTGGATGGAAAATCACAGATCCCAGCCTCGATTTTGCACAAAAATTGAGCCCCAACCTTTCTCGCCTCCCCCACCGCTGTCCTTCGCCCCAGCCACTCAATGGCTGCGTCCTTGCCAGCAAAATACCGGTGAAAGGGGAGGAGAAGAAGAACCAAGTCTCTGGAAGTGGAAGCAGCGGAAGTGGAAGTTACCATAGATGAAATTGGTAGCAAAAGAGAAGCAGAAAATCGCGGAAGTGGGCAGTGGAGGTTACTGTAGATGAAGTTGGTAGAATAGAGGAGAAGATGGCAGCTGAGAGAGAAAAAAACTTAACCTAGTTTTTGAATGAGGGACTTGACGATTGTTGCATCTTGTGCAGATATTACAGATGAAAAGAAGATGAAAATCAGACAAAGATCGTTTGAATTTTGAAAATGAGATACGCTTTCCCAAAATTTTGGTCAAAAGAAAAGTTGCGTGTACAGCTGAAAATGAAAGGAAGAAAAATACAGCTATTGGTTCAGACTGTAAGGACCACGTGTTCAATTAAAGCTTCATTTTGAGCGGGATTATGACTTGTTCTTTGGGCGGGAACTTATGCCAAACACTTCTACTATTATATTATACTAGTGAATCATCCCGTGCGATATCCTTGGAATAAACGTCTAAATAAAAATAATCCTATTCGAAATTAAATGAATCCTTAAACAAAATAAATAATATTCACAAATAAGATATAAGTTCATCATTTATTAGTTTCATGTATAAACATCAACCTTTTAGGGAGAAGTCATACATGCAAAAATGATTGTGCCTGACTCTTATTGATAGTCATGACATATGACACCATCAATGAAAATTATTTTTTATTTTTTAAATCTAATAAGTATCCTAAAATTCGAATGGTTCAACGATATCCTTGGAATAAAGAACTTGTGTCATGCATTACTGTCGATATAATTTGACCTTATAGAATATGATCGTCAAGTTTTGTAACGATTATTCACTATCTCCTCGAACCAAAAATTCACCTTGCAAAATGAACACTTAAATGTAGGATCTACAGTATTCATGTACTCTGAACATTCAAACAATAGATGAAAAAGTTAATAATAGAGATCATACATATAAAAGATAAAATTCAATATTTTGACCATTGATAATGAAAAACAACATGTATAATAATAATAATAATAATAATAAAAATAAAAAAAAATAAAAAAAAATTGCGACGTTGACAAAGATATTGCATCATATTTATGATATTTTAGGTTTTCAATATTTATACAATATAATTATTTTCTGATTGAAATTATAATTTAGTACTGATCATCTCAATTTTTAGTTAAGTAAATTGAGAGACAATTTATATATTATTGTGAAAAAATATCATAAAATTTGAATTAAAATATAGCAAATAATATCTTGATATGATTAATTATTTTTTGAAATTTTAAAATTAACAGTTAGGACAAAAATCATTAATAACTATATCATTTCAAATAATATGGATAAATTTGTTAACAGTTAATGTTAAAAAAAATGTGATATGAGACTTTTTGGAATAAAAAATTAATTAAGAATTAAATGTAATTGTCATTGAAATAATTTTGATAAATAATGCAATATAGGAAAGAACTTTAATATGTATATGTAATAAATAACTTTAAAATATGATTTAATTATAAAAATTTCAATACAACGTTATTTATAAAAATACGAATGTGTTAAATTTTAAATATGATTTTAATTGAGAATTTGACATTGGGTCTGTATGACTGAACCAAATATTTATTTATCCATAAAATTAAGACCAATAAAATATTATAATTATTATAAGAAATTAATTATGTATTAAATGTAATTATCTATAAAAATATTTAATTATTTAATAATACTCTATAAAAAAGAGCTCCAATTTTTAGATGTACTAAATAACTAAAAATAAGATTATTTATAAAAATAAAAAAAAAACTATACGTATGATGTGATTTATAATTTAGTACTCCCTCCGTCTCATAAAGATTGTCCTTTAATCATTTTCACACAGATTAAGGACAAAAAGGAATATAAAATATTAATTTCATTCTTAAAAAATAAAATAAACTATCTTTTTTATACGGACAAAAAAGAAATAGTAGACTATATTTGTAGGATTTAAAGAGTATTATCTAGTAATAAAATTTTGACATAATTTTTAACTAAAAATTTTACTTTGAATTTATATAACTGAACACAAATATTTATTTGTAAGATTGAAAACGTTAGAAGAACACATTTTTTTTATGAAAAGAGAGATTTTGACACAAAAAAGTCAAATATAAATAAGTAAAACCAAACAAATTATCGTTCTTATATCATAAAAAATAAAAAACAACTTCTCGTTCTTAAAAAAAAAAAATCTAGTTTCTTGTTTTTATTATTTTTTATACAATGTGATATACAATTTCATCAAATATATATACTGACTCATGAATAATATGTTTTTCTTCACTCAACGGCCAAAACCATTAACATATCTATCCAACCCAAAGTTATTCTAAATAGCCCAACATTAACTAACACATTGCAACGCCAACAGAGAAATCTAGAACATAATATAAATAGACTATTAACAAATCCTCTTATTGGTCCAAAATAATTTTGCATTCTATATTATTTTCGAAGCTTTCTCTACAATATTATTGTTTTAATATTTTTTCTTTTTTGTCAGAAACCCAAATCTATGTTCAATGACTCAAAATATCACAGGTCTTGAAAAAAATAGTAGTGTCAATCTTTTTTACTTTTTCAAAAAATAATGTACGATTTTTTATTTTCAACTGGTTTGTAATATTAATAACTAATAAGCATTACCACCGCACCAAAAATTTTGAATCATAAAACGTGATAAATAGAATGTGGAGTGGAGGGGTCATGTTAAACAGTACATATTTTTTCAAAGAAATAATCATTTAATTGAATCTTTTATTATTGTATATATCTTCATAATAATTATATATAACAGAAATAAAAGAGGCTGTCTATCGGAAAATGGAAAAAAAAAGATATAGAAAACAAAAATGAATAAACGGATTTTGGAAAACGGGAAAAAAATGAAACAAATTCTGAAAAAGCGAAAAAGGGAAGAAAAAAAAATTGGCTTTCCAGTGTAATTAGGCGGCGGGAAATAGAAGTCATATAAACACAATAAATATTAAGAATGTAAGTAGATGTCAGTGATTTTAAAAATAATAAATAAATATTGAATGTCCAATTATTTTTGAAGTGGGTTTTGAAGTTGATTATTGGATGAGAGATATGAGTAGTGTGAACATGATAAATATTGAAGTCCCCAAAAATTGAAAAAAAAATAAATAAATAAATAAAATATGCACATAGTAAAAGAGTTTTGGAGGGAAACAGTGACGTTGACTGGGATTGATTCAGCTACTTTTATATATTATATAGATAATATAATAATAATAATAAATAGATGTCCCTTTATATTTTATCCTGCAAATCTTCACATTCTTCTAATTAGTATTATACTATACACGAAGAGAGAACATGTTGAAAAATCAGTAAAAGTATTACTACAACATGTTATGATAGCACATGTTCCAATAATTAGTGAAAGTAAAGCAAAAGAAAAGATGCAAACAAGTAAAGCTATTGAGGTGGATTTCGTTAGCCAATTGAGGTGGAACTATGATCCATTAGGGATGGAAATGGGTCGAATTCGGGTTCGGGTCTGGTCGGGGTCGCCCCGCCTTGAAACCGAAATTCCTTTACCCCGCCCCGCCAATGACCCGATTTTTTTTCCCTCTCTCTCTTCTTCTTCAAATTTGGTAATGAAATTTTAGGTGAAAACTTAGGCGTCAAACTAGTTACAGTTTTTAAGTTTGAACTTTAAAGATAATATATATATATATTTGAAGAAAAACATCAATAAACAACATAATGGTATAGTGGTTGTGTATTCACATATCCCTAAATCTCACCAAAGTTTAATCTTCTATACCTCATTAAATTTATTTTTAGTTTCTCATTCTAATAACAAAAAAAAAAAAAAAATCAAATCACAAGCTGGGGCGGGTCCGCCCCAAAATACTCTGCTGGGCGAAAAACTCGCCCCGAACCCACCCCGTGGACCCGATGGGGCGGGTACTTTCGAGTCTTTCGGATTTTTTTGTCATCCCCAAACATATTATACTTCGTGATTGGATGATGGTAGTATATTTGATTTCTCAAAATCATTTTTGGATGAATGAGAAATTGTGGCCTAAATGTGCCAATTGGAGTTCTGTATTTGACCAATTCGGATATCTGAGAATTTTTTTTTTATTTCTTCATTCAAATTCGAAGTTGTGTCTTTCAAAAGAGGTAAGATCTGACGAATCAAAAATAATTAATTAATTTTTTTAAATGGAACATACTATATCTGAAAATGCCCATTGATACCTTCTTAACGCCATTTTGGACACAAATAGTACATTCCAAAATTACAATTACTCACGCATTTTTCCCCATTGGCCATGAACCTCCTTTGGATTTGTGATACATATATTATATACATAAATACATGTAGTAGACTCGTAGTGGCTAGTGGCTGATTCTTAAATAATCAAATGGATTTACCTAGCAAGTCTAGGGTAAAATAAAATGAATTCAAGACCAACCCTAATTTCTTTTATTGAATTGATCCCCATTAAAACAAAATTCACCATGGGAGAGAATTTTGATTGATTAATAAAAATCGATTTCAATTAAAATTCAAACATTAAATAAAACAGTACCTGAAGGTTCACAAGCCAAACTAGTTGTGTTTTTCTTTCTCTTACTTCAAAAATAGTAAATCGAATTTTCTATATTCCTTTTTTATTTCTCATCAAACGAATGACATCGTTTCTGGAAATCCTAGTTATTCCAGGATAACAAGCCTAAAGGTTTTCTTATTGTTGATAGTGACGATATCAATCTTGACATTGATATTGGATGGAATTTCAATGAATTAAATCTATAAGAACTGAAAAGTCCTGCCTTTTGAATAAAAAATGAATCATTTAGAGCTCGAATTTCTAGCCTATTCTATTTTGGTAGTTCTATATTTCATTATCTCTACTACTGTTCCCCTTTTTAAACTCATTTATATCTAATCTACTCGATATAATTTTTTTTTTTTTTTTAAATCAAATTTGAGCTAGTAACTAATCCTAACATGGAAGTACTAAAATTGGGGCATTGGCCATGGTCTAAAAGATATTTTATAAGCTTATAAAGGTCCATTTACAAGTCTGTGCCATAAAGGCCAATCCTTTTACCCATTAACATCTTAGAAGATTTCACAAATCCCTTGTCACTTAGTCGAATAATAGATCCAGGCCCTAAAAATAATAATGCTTCGGAATAAGCATGAGTAATCAAATGAAAAAAAAAATGATTGGTATAAATAACTCACTTCTTGATCTTCGACCTCTTAGTCACTATGAACATCCCCGATCGACGCAATGGGAAGTGTATATTTATCTATCTCTTGACTCAAAATGGGAGCAGGTTAGAAGTATCCTCATCCGATTAATCAATTCTTTAAAAGACCTTGATAAGTGTATTTTATACACTTATTTATATGTCTAAATTAGGATAATATGTTGTCGTTTTAAAATAAATTTTATTTATTTGTTTGTTATTTGTTTACATTTCAAGAATTATCCCAAACTCACACGAATGAGGCAATTGATGGAAAAGATGAGCTTTTGGATGAGTTTTGGAGTTAAATTGGACCCATTGAAAAAGTACGTGGAGCCAATTGAGGAAAGTAAGGAAGAAAAGAGAAGAAATCAGAAGTATGGGGGACCAAAATGTCACAATTGAAAGTTGAAGGACATGAAAGCAAATAAAGAACGAGGACCAACTTAAACAAGAACTAAATTTGAAAACACGCTGAACAAGTTTCTACTGCGTTGCCACAAGCCCTAAAGACACGCGACCGCGCGACAATCCTGAAATTAACAGAACCTGATATAGGTTAACTGCGCGACCACTAGGGTTTTTCCTGCTCGACTGCGCATCTTTCTGGTCAGGCCCATGCGCGAATTTTCTCCTTGTTTTGCCTAGGTTTCCTCTCCACCTATAAAAAAAGAAACTTCTCATGAATGAAAAAGAGAGCCTTGAGGGGGGCCTTTGCACAGTCTACCAATTACACAATTCATTGTTCTATCATTCAATCCTTGAAAACAAAGATCAAGACAAAGGTGTAGGAATTGACAATTATCAACGTTTAGCAATTTCTTGGTGCAAGACTTCCTTTTTTTTGTTAATTTGATAAACTCTACATGCATAGCTTTTTATATTCCTGCGTATTTACTTCTTTATTGATGAATTGTTAATTTCAAATTTGGGATATTCGATGTAGCTAGTTTTACTTTTTTAATTCTATAAATCTAGTTTTGTGCTTTTGATTGCGTGTGTTGATTTTATTTTGTGTTTAATGCATGAGTTAATTCGCGACTAGTTCATGATTTAATGAGTGTTTTCATAATACGATAGGTGAGCTAATACTTAGATCTAGGAATAAAATTCGGTAATTGGACGAACGATAGAGATATACGTTCGTTATTATTGTGATCGCTACATGAATTCTTGTATTCAATGCACTTAGTCATTACGACATGCTGTTCGTTAACACGATCGACTAACTAGGAGATTTGATTTAAACCCGAGAGGAAAATTTTATGTGCATAAGTGAATTCGATCGAGCACTATAATAGGAAGAAAACTAGACAATTGGAATTAAGAGTATTAACTATGTGAAATCAGATGTCCCAACACTTATAAACGTCAACTTAGAATATTATTTAAATATCTTTTCTTTTTTTTTGCCTTTTAATTTAGTTGTATTAAAAAATCTCAAATTCTACCGTTCAAATAAGGCGAGAATTAACACAATTTCGATACTTAATTACAATCTCTATTGGACGATAACTCGGACTCAAAAAATCCACTTTGTTACTTGGACGCGACATCGTACACTTGCGATTAGCACACATCAGACCTATCAGACTAGAAAGGGTAGAATAATGGGACCTATTGTGGGACATACAATGCATTACAGACGTATGATCATTACACTTCAACCGTGACTTACCCATTCAGGGACTTTGGCACTAGACGTTCCCAAAATGGGTACTATCGGGTCTACAATTTAGGAGGAATCAATGAAAGGACATAAATTCAAAAACATGAGCATTTATTGCTTGGATCGTATTCGGAATTTATTTACATATTCGAACCAATACAAAGTGGAAGGGTATATGTTCCTTATTTGTGGCGTCTATTGGCTTTCTTATATAATTTGGATATGCTAATGTGTTCCACTTATTGAACAGGGTTCTATGGTTAGTCTGTGACCCTTGGATGCCAATGACGCCCTTGGGGTGACCTCGTAGTTCATACGGGGTAGAGATGATAAGTCGGTCCATGGATTTTCCTTCCTTTTATTTTACCGCATTTTGTTCAAATGGTTGAAGGGAGATAGTCAATCAAGCAGTTTGCAAATGCCAACTTGATCATGTTCCCCAGGGATCTCAAGTGAGGGACCCCTGGGAGAGTCGCCGACTCCAACTACTGTTCATGTATGATCCATTATAAATCTGACCAACTGTCCATCATATAACCACTACGGAAAAATTCATAAAGAAAGACAAAAGAAGAAATAAAGGAAAATTTTGACAAATAGGGCCTTCTATTGAGGTGTTGAGGAATAAGGAAGGTCTGATAGATATGAAAACCCCTTTCTATTTTTTTCTATTTTGTTAGCACAATTCATATATTCGAAAGAAATTCAGAATTAAATAGATGTATCTTGGGAGAATTTGCTTTCAATCGACTACTCTTCCCTAGATACACATGTTGTGTACTCTATCCGAGAATTTTCAGTATTTATCAAATATGTTCCTATCCAATGGAACGCTATTGGATCAAATGACAAATACATTGTTGAGAAAAAGATGAAATAAGTGTTAATCTCACATAAGAATATTAGAAGGAAATTGACCGCCTTATAATGCTAAGATTTGATATTTGAGTTTGTACCTCAATGGGTAACAATAATATTTGAAGGGGAGATGACCGACATGCTAGTAAGATGATCCAAGGTCCATATGAGCGCACCATTGTCAGATCGACCAACTCGACACGGGTACTGGTGCCGGGTCGTGGGCTTGGGCTTGGACTAGACATGGCACAAGTTGATATTAATATTTTGGAATAATAATATTTAATTATATTATTTTTATTAAATTAAAATAATGTATTTAATTATTTTATACATTTATTTCTCTCGAAAAAATTCTGAGTGTGACACATCGCAAACTTCTAGATTCTATCGATTTATGTTGAAAAACTTGTCTAGACAAGTTGTGTATGTTCAAAACACAACTTTTCGACTATTGTGTCAAACCTTTCAACTATTATAAATAGGCCCTCATTGTTCTGCATTCTTCATTCCAAATTCAAATTTACCAGATTCCTCTACTTCCTTCCTACATACTTCTACATACAATCCTTTTCATTTTTAGAGAGTTCGAAACACTATTCCGCTTTGCTATTTCTTAAGGAGAAACGGTTAAACTCTTACATCCGTCCATCCATTCTATTATTTTGTGTGAAGCTTTCCTTTAATGAAACCAGAATATAATTTGAATAACTTATACTCGTCAGTCCATTTCCAAGGAAATTTACAATAATGGGTCCATCAACCACATGTTAAGAAATATGGATCCAAGTTCCAAATTGAGTTCTATAGGGGTGAACATATAAATCGTCAAATCGCAACAAATTATTTGATCTAGCTTAATTTCAAATGTGAAATTATTTGGTTTGATTTGGAAAAAATCAAATCGTTTTAAACAATTTTGTTTAGATTTCAATTGTTAAAATTGTGGTATCAAACCACCAATCCATCAAGTTTTAAAAAATATTATAGTTATAGAAAAATAAAAAAGGTAGACGTCTTGTTTTGAAAAATGCAGCATACTTCTTTATTCTCGTCGGTTTTCAATTCTAGACTCACCAAATGTTATTATCCAACAAAATCATTTACTAAATTACCCAACTCAAATTCTCAATTATCCAAAGATCCCAAATCATCTTTAAATTTCAAATCATTTTTCTAAGCATCGAGTACTCAATTCAATCTATTGCACTACAATTCATATATTTAATTTTGCAACAATACAAAAGACTCTCAATCGCAAAACACTATCATTATATAAAGTGCAAATTTTAACTCGAAATTATGAGTTAAATGTTTCAATGGTCATTGAACTTTATATCATCTCACGAATTACCTACTGTACTTCACTAAGTGTCCCAATAGCCATTAAACTTCGTTCAATCCAACTCCATCATCAACTCGATGGAATTCATTACTAAACCTGCCTATGTGGATGGTGGAAAAGTGATGTGGCCGGTTAAATCATTCCACCTAATAACTCCCATTCAAGTCATCACCACATCGCCAATTAATATTCCACCTCCATCACCAAATTAAACCACAGTGACCACCACCACCTCCTCCTCCTTCGTAGTCATCGCCACTACCTTCTTCCCCATTCCTTCATCCTTTTTTACCTGTCTTTTCTCACCAAGGGGAAAAATTTAACAAATAATTCCAGATTGGAAACGTAAAATTCAAGATCTACAAACAAAAATTAAAGAAAAAATAATAATCCAATCAGTTTCACCATTTTCACAGTAGTCCCAATCAATTGAATAACTAGTAGAGACCCAAATTGAAGTATACTTGAGCATTAAATGCTCCAATGGCTGTCGCCCCAACCAACGACAAATCTAGAATTGTGGTTGAGTTAGAGGGATTTTGACTCTTTGACCATTGAATTTCAATGGCAAAATATTATTTAATTAAAAAAATATTAAAAATTCTATTAACATATAAATGCTTTAAAACTTAATTTCATTTACTATGAAAATATAGTTCAATACAAACAAAAATAGTAGGAAAATACGTGATATAACCCTACTCCGCAGTTATAAGCTTAGACAATTGTATTCTCCAACGTCTCATACTTTGAAAGCATTTAAAAATTGCATCATTTTCAATGAGTTTAAAATCCTTGCGCTCTGTGTAAATCACTAAACTGCCATTCAACCAATCGTCTCCCAAAGCAGCAAATGGATTGGATTGATGGCATGGGTAATGGTTATAAGGCTGTGTTTGATAGCCTTAAGTTTTCCATGAAAATGTGTTTTTCAAGTGATTTTTCAACTTTTGCGTTGTTTGATTGTCTAAGGCCCTGTTCTCTTTGCTATTTTGAGGTCATTTTTTGTTTTTATTTTCGAAAATACTAAAAACGCATTCTCTTTACTATTTTCAAAAACGCATTTGAAAGAAAAAAAAATTGTACACAAAACGTTCAAACCTCATTTTAGGCGTTTTGAGTGCATTTCAACAAAAAAATGTTCAAAACATGGAAAACGTGTTTTGAGTTTTTTTTAAGAGAATTATCCTACATTGGAACTAAGCTTAAAATAATTTTTTTTTTTGAATTATCCTAACTTGGAATTAATCTTAAAATAAAGTTTTATTGAATTCAATATCAACATTAAAAAAAAAAATTTGAGTAGGAATTCTTGTTGTTATATTTCAAAAAATATCTTGATAAATGGACTACGTGTTTGATTATTTCGACTTAGAACCATTTGCATCCATTTTGTTTATATGGACTCATGTTTAATTGTGACTTGAACATAATTGTGGTAACAATAATTAGATAATCTAATTTCTTATAATATTTTTGAAACTTGATCATTAATGACTTTATATATTTTTATAATATATTTTCTAGTCATTATTAAACTAGTTCAATAAAAATTAGCTAAGCTAATTTCTTATAATAGAAAGTAAATCTTCAAAGGATAATATATATATATATATATATATATATATATATATATATATATATATATATATATATATATATATATAATTTAACCCACAAGCAAATTAATTACAAATAGTCAAGTAATATTTTGCAAGATTTCAAATAGAATATGTTTTCCAATTTTTTATTTTTAAAAATAGTTTTCAGAAATGATAAATATAACGAATTTTCAGTATATTTAAAAACAGAAAATGAAAAAAAAAAAAACAAAAAACGTTTTCAAAAAAAAAAAAATGAAATGAAATGAAATGAAATACGAACAAAACGCCACCTAAGTTTTCCATGGAATTCGTTTTCCAACTTATCTCAAAATTCGATATTGTCCTTGATTTGGATGAATTCGTTTTCCAAGGGGAGATGTTTTATTTTCCATGAAAAATCTTTTACCATTTTCATCATGTTTGATCATTTTTGTTGTAGTTAATTAATTTATTTTTTTTCAAAAATTAACATTATTATTATTATTATTATTATTATTATCAAGTACAAATATGTAAATATATATATATATATATATATTAAAATAACTAAATTTTGCTTTATTTTTCATGGAAAACAATGTCAATGAAATAACAAAAGTTGAAAAATTCCCCACTTTTTTCATCTAAAAAATTAAAACAATCAAACACATTAAGTTTTCAATCAAACAATTACTAGGCTGTTACATTATTTTATAATAATAATAATAATAATAATAATAATTAACAAATCTGAAAATATGGTCGGATCCAGCACGAGTGGCCGAACGAGCTCACCCATGCTGGATCTGCCCCCCCCCCCCCCCCAAACCCACATGTCGTGAATAACACATTATTTAGTTGAGACGGAGCTATAGCCGAGCCTTGAAACGGAAGAAGAAGATATCCCGACAAAAAATCAGTCGTTCTTGTGATGTTTTTTATAATAAAAGGCAGATTGTTTCATCTCCTTCAAGACATTTATCCTGGATTTGAGGAAATATGTGTTTTAGCTCTTCTTCATTCTCTTGTGTGGAGAACTTACATAAATTGCACTTGCAAATAAGGTTGGGCGTTTATCAGTTCGGTTCGATTATTAAAAGAACCGAAACTTTCCTTCAAAGACAAGAATCAAACGATTTCAGTTTGATTTTCTGTTATTTTTCTGTTTTTGTTCGGTTCCAATTAAAAAAATTAAATTTGATGCAAATAAAAAAATATCTAATTGTTTGCAAAAATTAAAGGTAAATACAACCAAATAAAGCTTCTAATTAAAATTAAAGTCCAAAATCCTGTATTACAACGAATGTGAATCTCAGAATCTTGATAGTTAAATTTTTTTTCTACTCTAAAACAATTCTTATTTGAAAAGGAAATCACGTCGAGGAAGTAAGAACATTTGAATCTCATTAAAAGTAAATTTCACAAAATAATAATACTATAATAGTGTATGAAATGACTTAAAAGTAAATTACTAAATTCCATAATAATAGTGTATCAAACAGACAACATTTCATACACTGTCTAAATATATATACATTAAAATGTGGTTCTACTTGGATAATATTGTGAGTCATGAATTTCTAATTAAAATACTACCAATCTAAACAACATTTCACAAATGAAAAAATTGTGAGTAAATTTATACTCCTCTGAGCCACTGTCTACACATTAAAGCGTAAACATAAATATATTTTGTTGTATAATTCAATGAAAAATTCAAAAAAAAAATTTTTATCGATTTTTATTTTAAGAATCGATCGGTTCGGTTTCGATTTTGAATTTTTTTTTCAAGAACCAAAATTTTTCGATTTTTTTGATTCGGTTTACTGGATTCCTATTTTTTGTCCGCCCCCTACTTGCGAAGGAGAGTTGGATTCTTGTTGAGGATGGAAGGAGTGAGGACAATGGCGGTTGTGGTGTGGTGTGGTATGGTGTTGTGTTGTGTAAGGTGGAGAATGAGAAGAGTCTGAAGAGAAGGGGAAGAAGAGCCTTGTTTGGAATCTTAATTGTTGATATGGTGGTGACATGGCATTTACATTATTTGGTGGAATGATTTAACTGGCCATGTCATTTTTCCATAGTCCGTGTAGGTAGGTTTACTAATGTATTCCATCGGGTGGGTGATGAGAGTTGGATTGAGCAAAGTTCGGTGGCTATTGGGACACTTAAGTACGGTGAGTAAGCTGTGACATCATACAAAGTTCATTGGCCATAACTTGAAAATTATATAGATAAATATGTATCTTTGAGTTCGTTGAAAATCTACTGATTTATTTATTGACAAATCGCACCAAATCGCAAAAAAATATAAAAATGATTTGATTTGATTTGGTTTAATTTAAGAATTGAAATGAAATGTTTGATATATATATATATATATATATATATATATATATATATATAAGGAATTTAAAAGATAAGATTTTAAATTTAAGAAATCTTGTTTTAATTAAAAAATCAAGTTTTAATTAAAAAAAAATGTAATTAGATTTATTCTTTTAATTAAATATGTAATAATTAAACTATTAAGGTCACAATTATACAATTTATGGTCACAAGTCAGAAATTTCAAATTTGATAGGTCACAACTTATTTTTCGATCATAATTTATCATATTAATCATCCAGGACTTATTTATCGGCCACAAGTCAAAAATCTTACTAATCGTGACGTCTTTCTTGATCACAAATTATGAAGATTTCAATCATGACTTATTTTTCAATCACAATTTACAAATTTCTTAAGTCAAGATTTATTTATCAGCCACAAATCTCGATTTTTTGTAGGTCACAACTTTTTTCGACCACAAATCTCAATTTTATAAGTCACAACTTATACAATTTATAGTCACAATCAAAATTTAAAAATTCTAATGGTCACAAATTATAGAATAAATTAGTCACGGTTTATTTCTCAGTCACAAATTACAAATTTTATAGGTCACCACTTATTTTTCAACCATAATTTATCAAATTAACCAGTCATGACTCATTTATCGACCACAAGCCACAAATTTTTAGTCATTACGACGTCTTTCTCGGTTACAAATAATGATATTTTCAGTTACAACTTATTTTTCGGTCACAATTTCCAAATATCTTAAGTCACAACTTATCGATCACAAATCTCGAATTTTGTAGGTCACAACATTTTCTCGATCACAGGTTTCAAGTCAATTGGTCACAACTATGCAAATTGTGAGTTACAGTTACAAAATTTTATCTCAATCACAATTGTTTATGTCACAAACAATCACCTATAATTGGTCACAAACAAGTTACCCTCTCCACCCACCCCACTATATCGTATCCCTATCCTATCCTATCCTAACCTGACCAACTCAAACTAGACCAAACCATACCATACCATACCAAACTCAACCTTAATCTCATTCATCCTACCCGCCCGCCTGCACCACTACGTCGTCGTCGTCGTTGTCACCACCATCACCACCACAATCACTGCACACGTACTACACCACCCCCATTGAACCACCACATGTACGCCACAATTTCCACAGCCACCACTCCTTCGACGGGAAACCACCAAATCATCATCTACGAATGCAAAAAAAATCCACCATTGCACAACACCACCACACCACATGCATAATGCACCACCACACAACAAGCTAACACAATTGTACACCACCTAACGCGACGCAGCACGATCGCACATGAAATAGATCAAAGCCACCTCGAACTCCACAAGGCCCTTATCGTCCATAGCCACAATCCACCAAAAA
Organism: Ligustrum vulgare; assembly: GCA_963555705.1. NCBI lineage: Eukaryota > Viridiplantae > Streptophyta > Magnoliopsida > Lamiales > Oleaceae > Ligustrum > Ligustrum vulgare. Next base: position 98,231,705 of record OY743168.1, read on the forward strand.
CCACTAGGAATTATTTCCAACAATTGATTTCAGCCATTGATTTTTGTCATAGATCGATACACCACCACAGAAAACCACCACTTAACACCGATTTGAACCATGGTCGCAAGCGGCAATAATCTGAGGATGAGAAAATGTATTAGGGTTTTGCAAAAATTGTACATAACTTGGGATATATTAATTTGATTAATAATATTGTTTTAATATTAGAAAGTTAACCTGATTTTTGAATAAATAAAGTGCAAACTTAGGCTTTGTTTATTAAACATTTTGTATTTAAAAATATGTTTTTATGTTTTTGAGGTAAAATATATGATTTATGGAGAGAAAAATTGTGTGATTAAAAAGTGATATAGAAAATTGTGTTTTAAAACAATTTTCCAAATAGAGGCTTCATTTTCTAATTGGTAAATTGAAAAATTTGTATATGTGTAATTTCCATTTTCGTGTTCACTCTAATAAGTTAAGTGATTTGGCCCAATATAATTGACGGACCCAAACAAAGCCTCTGCGGTTCCATTCTCTACGAGACCACGGGTTCTTTTTTTTTTTCTTTTTGGAAAAAATACACAAATAAAGTAATTATAAATACAAATTTCAAAATTGAGATGAAACTTGTATAATTTCAAAAATAAGGTTGTAATTAAAATTAATTAATTAAATTAAGTAATTAAAAATATTTTATAAATTATATATATTAAGGTTACAAAATGTATAATTTCAAGTCACAAAATACAAATGTTTTAAGTGGCAAATAATGTTAGAGTCACAAATTATCGAAATAGTGGGTCACAAAATGTGAATTTCGTCAATTTCGACTTATTTTTAAGTCACAACTTATCAAATTATTAGGTCACAAATCTTTTAAGTCAAAATTGTTAAATTATTATGTCACAATTGATTTATCAATTATTTGATCACATATTTTTTAGGTTTCATTCATCAAATTATGAGATCACATCTTACAATTTTTTAACGTCACAAAGAAAAAATTGTAGGTCACATTTTTTTTTATTTCAAAATCACAACCACCATTACCTCCAACCATCAAGATCATGACCATCGTCTCACCACTATAGTCACAACACCACCATTTTTCTGATCATTTTTAACGTCACAAATAAAATTTATTTTGAGGTCACAAGAATAAAAATGGTATATCACATTTTTATTCCAACGAAACAATCACCAATTCCACCACTATCTGCGCCACCAGTCTACCACCATCATCACCCACCTGCACTGCCACCATCGTCACATCCATCACCATAGCCATACCACACCATAGTATCAGCGCTACCACCATAAACACCTGCCTGCACCGCAACCATCGTCACATCCATCACCATACCCACACCACCCAAACCCAGATGCACTGGTGATTCCTCTTTATTTTCTTTCAACGGCGGTAGCGGTGCCATAGTCACCGCTGTGTTTTGCGGTGGAGCTCCAACATCCTGTTGTGCGGCGCGATTGCGTTGTGCATTGATGGAGGCAGCAATCAAGGTTCGCAACTTCCTCTCAGGCAGGCGGGTTCAATGACTGAATGGACGCTTAAGTCAAAGTGGTCACATCCATTCCTGGGATTGGTAGCAATGATGCAAACGCCCTGAATCAAGCCATTATTGGTTCAATCAAAGCAATAGCCAAAGCATCAAAAGAGTACATTTTGGAGAACACTGACCTTTCAGTTGAGAAAGATTTTTCAGTGATCCAAAGTAGTATCTTGGACCAAAAAAACCAAATAACTGTTAGACTTGCAATCTCAAAGGAATCTGTTAGACCGAGGGGGAGGGGGCGTGAAAGAGAATGGAAGGGGAGAGAGAGGAGAGAGTTTTGAAATTAGAATTAGGGTTTATTAGTTTAATGATAATATAATTTAAATTAAGAATTAGTATGTTTATTATTAATATTAAAATTTATAATAATCACCCGATTCTCGAATGGGTGGTTATATTGCCACCACCAAACTTATTTTCTACACCACATGTAACACCCCAAGTTTCAAAATCTAAAACCTAGGCGTGTTAAATTTTATTCACATTATATGCGGAATTAAATCGTTTACACATTAAAATTTTCATTTATGTATTATAAAATTTTTCAGAAATTTCGGCAGAGTCTCATCTATAAATTGGACTTAACCAACATGTAAATAGACAACATAACCGACATAAAAATTTAAACAAGATCAACCCCATCTCAACTACATTCATCATCGCCAAAACCAATTCATTCAATCCTCAAACTCCTCAACATAAATTAAATTAAATTCATGATCTCCATTTACTAAATGGAAAATTGATAAACTACTAACGAGGTAAATAACTTATCAAAATTAAATTCAATAAACAATTAAAAGAATGAACTAATAAAAATAACCAAAGAAAACATTTATGAAATTTCCAATTCAAACTTTATTTAGAATGTGAAATTGTGGTACTATGCGAGTCTGCCACCAAATGCTCCCTCCTCAGATCATCTAACTTTCATCACCTGAAATGTTGGGGAGGGATTGGGGTGAGTTAAAGCTCAGTAAGTAAACTTTATGCATGAAATGCATGCTTATGACATGAATGCTTTAAAGATTTCGTATATGTATCCCCATTTACTTTACTTTCCAGAACTTTCAAACTTTTCAAACTTTCACTTCATTTCCATCGTGAGCTCACTTGATGTAACTTCTAGTCAATCAGATAACAGTTGACAATTTCTTATTTGGAACCAGATTAACATTTACATTTCTACCGCAAAGCGGTTTAACATTCACTTTTCCACCGCAAAGCGGTTTAACAGTCCACCGTAAACGGTTGAACATTCCGTCACAAAGCGACTTAATTCGGGTACGACGGTCCCCCGCGCCCCATTTCCCACTCGCAACTTTCATGAACTAGAAGTATACCCATTCATTCTTAAAAAAAAACTTGGGATGCATAACTTTTGAACAAACTTGCACTTTGACACGTTTCTTTCATTTAAAAACATTTGACTTCCCAATTTCGATGCCAATGCATGCTTGATGATGCAATGACATGATAATGTGCATGCTTGAACATTCTTCTCAATAACATATACTTTCATAAATTAAATTAAATTCATCAAAGCAAGTAAGTTGCAAAATAGTCATTTACACATTTCACATTTACATTCAACTTCTATAAAAATATGTACTGTTTCTCCTAATTAATTTCCATTCATTAACAAAAATATGGCTTTTAGTGAAAACCACATTTAACACTTTTAAATGAGGTTGAGACTTTCATGTGACTCATCATAATATAACAAACACATTCATCATCTTATTCAATATTATAAACAAAACTCATAACTGAGGTTAACATTTCTATTAGACTCACAATTTAACTCAAATGTGTCCTTAAATCATGTCAAACACATTTATTATCACATTCGAAATAAGTGTTTAAATTCAAGGGTAAGAAACATCGAAATCTTACTTATCAAATTATTCAAAAGTCAAAACTAATCAATATTATTACAACTTAATTGTCACATGGACAATTTCAATTAGCGTTCTAATTACTCATAAATCTGAAAATAACAATTATAATAAAAATGTACATTAAAATTCAGTTTAAACAACCTGATTATTTGAAATCCCCAAATTTGAAAATTTTCATTAAAAAATCAACATTGAACCATTAGAAAGTCAATTAAATAATATTATCATTTAAAGTCTAAAATTTACATACATTCGATATCTATATTTATAGATATTAGTATCATCATAAAATTCCCAGATTTGAAATTAATACATAAAAATTACATTTTAAGCTAGCAAATTGAAATCTGGAAATTTCACATATATAATATGAATACATACATACATAATAATATACACATTCCCATACATCAATACTCACACACATAAACATCATTAAATCCTTAATTTATGGTATAATTTGAAATCAAACAAAAAAACCAAAATCTGAAAAATGTGAGAAAATACATATATACTTACATTAAATTCCATTTATACATCAACCTATACATACAATTCAACATATGAATGTGTGTGTGTGTGTGTGTGTGCAAACCCGTGCGCGCGGGTGTGTGAGTGACCGAGGAAAGGGTTGGGCTCGGTTTCGGGGTGTGTTGTGTGCGTGAGAGGGGAAGGGGAAAAAGGAGGCTTACCGCCGATGGGGTGGCGGTCGACAGTCGAAGACGAGAGGGAGAGGTCGCGACAGAGATCCGAGAGAGAGGCGATCGAGAGGGAGAGCGGGTGTGAGAGACCGAGAGAGCGAGATGTGAGCGGTGTGAGAGAGGGAGAGAGGAGTGAGGGTTAGGTTAATATTAAGTTTTTAATCTTTCGAAAATTGCAAGTTGGTCCCTCAATTTTCCTTTTTAATGCAATTAAGTGAAGACTTTTAAATTAAATATCAAGGTGCCACTAACCTTTACACCAATTTCAAACTAAATGTATTTTGGCCACTTGCTACTAAATAAAATATAAATTGGTAAATAACAATTAAAATAAGCAATTGGACCTATTATTGTACGTAACCAAATTATAAACTTTCAAATTGGTACATTGATCGAGACGGCGTTCAAGTCCTTCCACTGCAAAATAATTCCAATTATAGACATTAAAGATCATAAATTTATAATTTATAATAACATCACAACAATATTACGTGAAATTTAAAATTGCACGTAAAAATGAAAAGCGGTCTTACACCACATTTTTTTGTATTTCTTTTGTTTACAAAAATAGACATAAATAATATTACATAAATATCCTTTTAATTTTTCTCACTATTTTTTTATGTACACCACAATCTTTAAAATAATATTCTCTCTTTTTTGTATTTATGTTTCTAAATCATCTTGTTCATCATCTTTTATATATTTTTTGCTTTTCAATACCAAGTTAATTTATAGAACTATTTTTTTTATTGTTTATAGGACTATTTTTTTAGGGTAAATACACATTCGGTAAAATAAATATTGAAAAATTCACTAAATTGCTTTCAATTGCGTAAAGCTTTCAATTGCCCTAAAAATTCGTTCAACTAAACCTAAAGATAGTTCAGGTTACAGAAAATCCAACCTACAAAGCTAGTTCAGGTTTAGTTGAAGAAACAATTTATTGTAAAAACCTAAACTATCTTTCAATAACCTGAATCAAATTCGGAAAAATAAATACAGAAAAATCCACCGAATTCTTGTTTAGTTGAAGAAACAATTTCTTGTAAAAACCCTAAAAAATAGTTCAACTAAATCTAAAAATCTATTTTTCTGTAACTTGAACTTTCTTTCACAAACCTGAACTAACTTTAGGTTAATTGAAGAAACAATTTCCTAGGTTGAATTGCTTTCAATTGCTCAAAGCTTATAAAATCCCACCGATTTTTGTATTTTTTCATTACGAACTTTAAATTTTAGATTATGTTATTAATACTTTATTAAGATAAACTTTATTTTTAATGAGATGATAAAAGAAGAGATTCTAGATTATTGTGTTTTTTAGAATTAGATAAAGGGGTATATTTATATTTGTAGTGTAGTGTAGTGTATTTATAAATAATATATTTTATTAGTGGTGTAAATATAATGTGGTGTATTTAGTATAAATTGTGGTGGTAATATATTTTGCATTCTCGAATATATACAAGTTTCATCTTATATTCGAAATTGACTCTTAAAAAAAGATCTAGATGTAATTTGAAATTGACTCTTAAAAAAAGGTCTAGATGTAATTTCCTCCTCCTTTTTTTTTTTATTAGAAAAAGTGCTAGGAACGACTCCATTTGCTTTGGTGTAATTTAAGGGTAAACAGCATAAATGGTTTCCAACATTTGGGTTTCTTGCAAAAGTAGTCCCCAACGTTTAGATTTTAGCATTTATACCCTCAAAAACACCAAACGTTGCGAAAATGATCCCTATCGTTAGATTCTATTAGTTTTCACCGTTAAAAACGTATAAATAGTAGAAATGGTCTCTAACCTTTGACTTTATTGCGATAATAATCCATAACATATTAAGGTCATGTTTGATATATTTAATTTGTAACCTTCAAACCTTTGGCGTATTTAGTTTCTATACGTTTGGCGTAATAAATCCCTAACATATGAAGCCCCTATTTGAGACCAATTATTTCAAATATTGTGGTTTGTAATTGTTATTTTTTGAAAAATTTGTGATTAAAAAAATTGAATTTATTTGTAGATTATTTTATTGACGGAATGTATGGTTGAAAATGAGTTTTAAAAAAATAAAATTTATTCTGAATTTCTAAAGTGTATAATAAAATATTTAAAAATTCATCGCATTAACATTTCAACATATTGGTAAAAAATAATAATAATAATAAATTCAGGGAACATAAACAAACAAATACATTAAACATCATTTTAGAAATTGAATGACAAATATGTTTTTATCAATTCTACTTTCAATTTCGATTTTTGATTTCGAGAATCGATCGATTTGAAAAGTAAGTTTGAAGAATTTGGGTTAAAAAGTAAGATTTTTTTTTTTTAATTTATGCATAAATTAAAAAAAAAATTATTAATAGAATGTGCGGAAGAAAACGAGTTTTGAAAAAAATGAAATGTTGAAAATCGATATTGATCGGTTTTCAAAATCGAAAATAGAACTAAAAAAACATATTTGTTATTCAATTCCAAAAATGATGTCCAATGTATTTGTTTATTTATAGTCCATGATTTTTTTTTTTAACCAATAGGTTGAACTATTAATGAAGTGAATTTTTGTTAAATATTTTATTGTGTACTTTAGAAATTTAGAATAAATTTTTTTTTTTTAAATTCGTTTTCAACCATACATTCCATCCATAAAATAATAAACAAATAAATTCAAATTTTTTTTAAAAAAATTTTAATCACAAATTCTTCTAAAAAATTACAATTATAAATCACATTATTTGAAATAATTGGTCTCAAATAGGGGATTTTATATGTTAGGAACTAAGTACACAAAATTTATAGAGACTTAATATGTTAAGAACTAAATACGTTAAACGTTTGAAAATTACAAAATAAATATGCAAAACTTGACCTTAATAAGTTATGAATTATTATCGCAAGAAAGTTAGAGGTAATGGACCATTTGTGATATTTACATATTTATATTTTTAATGGTGGAAACTAATTGAGTGTAACGGTTTGGACCATTTTCACAATGTTTGATAATTTCGAGAATATAAATGTCAAAATTTAAATATTGGGATCAATTTTGCAAGAAATCAAAAGGCTGAGGATCATATGTTCTGTTTACCAGTAATTTAATTTCTCATTTCGCATCTCATAAAATTAAGCAAAAACCCCCTTATCAAAACTATCCAAAACCAGGAATTTCAAACCCTAAATTTCAATTTCCCCTCTGCAATTATAAATATAGTTGAGAGAGAGAGAGTACACAGATGAATAAAAATACGACGTCGCAGTTCATGGACAAGCAGATCATGGATCTATCCAACTCTCAGACCAACAATAGCAACAGTAATGAAGATTTCATCGATTTCATGAGCCGCCCATCTGAGGATCATAATAGGAGGAAAGAAGATATTGCTCCGAGTTACGATTTCCTGCCGATTCGACCCACCGAGGGGTCAACGTCGGCCCCGCCGCATCGGACAGTGAATTTTGATTCCGGAAATGACGATGCACCGATTAGGACACGGAATTCTTTGGATTCTAAAGTAAACTCTTCGCCCGTCAGAGTATTGTCTACAGACTCCTCCTTTCTTTGTGTTTCACTTACATATACACACGCACACGGGTGCATATGATAATTATTTATGTATGCTTGTGGGTTGAATTGCTTTGGGTTTGATTGGTGGATGATTAGCCTTAGTGTTTTTGTTCTTACTAGGGAATGTGGTAATAGTGAACTAGTTGCTTGTAATAACCTGTAATGGGCATTTCGGACGTAGTAGGAAAATGAATGGGAAGTTTTACATTGTGTAATTTCATATAGAATTTCATATTTCCTGTGATGATTGCCATTGGGTTTAGTATGGTCTGAACTGGAAATAATATGCTTGTTTGGAGTTTCCTGAGATTATGGACTAATAGTTTCTTAACAGTTTATATTTCTTTTTCACCTGATTATTAACATTTCATTGATGGATGTTGGGAGAGATTTTCAGAAGGGAATTCTTTTGTTACTAATGCTTATTAGATGCCTGATGTTAAGGGAATTTGTTACTTTAAACTTCCAGTGCATTTCATTTATCTTGTGTCTGTTGGAGCTTTAGTGAAGTGAATCTACTTTTTTGATGGGATTGGGAAGTTAAATTGTTAATCTTTAAATTGCTAGTTGAATTTTTTTATGCACTATATTTCTATGTTCTTATTGCAGTTTTCCTGTTCTTTCAGGATTATAATTCTCTTGGCGTCACTGAACCTGCCAAGGACATTTTAGAGAGGGACCACAATGTCATTGATGCTTCTTTGGTTTCTGAGATTGATAGAACAATGAAGAAATATTCTGATAATCTAATGCATGCAATGGATGGTGTCAGTGCCCGAATATCCCAGTTGGAGACAAGGACCCGCAACCTTGAAAGTTCTGTGGATGATCTGAAGGTGTTTGTTGGAAATAACCATGGGAGCACTGATGGAAAATTAAGAATGCTGGAGAATATTCTTAAAGAGGTACTCTTTTCTTTGCCTGTTTATTTATTTAATATTGATAAAGCCCTTGTTTGAGACACATGTTTACCAAAAAATGAGTTTTGTAATAGTGATTTTTGGAAGAATGTGTAGTTCAAAGGTTTGAAAAAGTTTTGGGCTTACGTGTAATAAAATGTATGGTTGAAAATGAGTTTGGGAAAAAAATGGGTTATGAATAATGGGGCTCAAACTACAACAAAGATTTAGAAGATGAATGCTCTGTACTGTCACCTTAATCTGAAATTGGCAATCTTTTCCCTGTTTTATAATCCTTATTGGTAACGTCTCATTTAGTTAGGGTTTAAAGAATGCCAAAACCATATTCAGTAGGGTATGATGACAACTTGGATAAGCTGAACTTGGTTTAGAAAAAATATTTCTTACCGAATACAGGTTCTTTACAAGCAGAACATACTCATGAAAGTTGAAACCATTCAGTAGCAAGAAACTGGTTTAATAAAAGTCAGTTTGGGGTCTCTCTTCAATTTTGTCATTGTTTCAATAATGCCAAAACTAGAAAATAATCTACTTGCATTTCATATGCTAAGATTCTTTACGGAGCAGAACATACTCTTGAAAGTTGAAACCATTCAGAAGTAAGAATCTGATTTAATAAAAGTCAGTTTGAGGTCTCTCTTCTATTTCGTCTTTGTTTCAATAATGCCTAAACTAGAAAATAATCTGCTTGCATTTCATATGCTATCATATTTTGAAACACTAACCATAGAGCAAGAGCAACTACTGATTTTAGTGTTCGAGAACTGAACTGAAAGAAAAATATGGATTCTCAACAGACCCTAAGAATTGTTAAATATTTTTTACTAATTATAGTACTGATTTTTTTTTTCTTCTTCTTCTTCCATCTGTCACCTACTTAACAGGTCTTTCCATATAAAATCTTTCAACATTTATGGAGAGAATTAAAAGTTATCAATTTCTTGAACTTTTTTTGTAACTTAAGAAAAGCGTGTGTGCGTGTGTGTTTTTTTTTTGGGGGGGGGGGGGGGGGGGGGGGGTTGTGAATAGTGTAATTTTGACTTTGAATTGCTGTAGGATTGCAGCATCAAGATTTGAAGAATGATTCTATAGTATTCCCTTGATATTGTCAATAAATTGTGGGCTCTGCTCTTTATTTGAGAGACTGAATTGTGATTAAACCATCAAATATTGAATTATCACAATGACCATTTATGTCTATGCAGAAGGAAGACCAGAAAATTACTGAATTTAATTGTATACCTCATGTTAACTTCTATGCTTATAGTAACATGTTTAAACTTTTATTTTAATCATTCTTTTGCCTGGTTATCATAAATTTTCCTGCAGGTGCAAACTGGTGTCCAGTTTATAAATGATATAAACAGGAAATAGTAGAAGCTCAACTGCAGATTGATAAGCCTCAGTTTTCAAAGGTTGAACAGCATGTCGAAAACCCTAACTCTTCAGATGCTGATTCTACCCAGCCTGGAGCATCTGCTCATTATCAGGCCCACCAGCAGCTTTCTGCATTTCCTCTTACGCAGTCACCTCCCACCCTCTCTTTAGCAAATGCTCCTCCTCCATTGCCTTCCCCAGCAGAATCTACCGCCTCAAGTTCAGCTTCCCAACCAGTACCCTCAGAACCAAGTTCCTTCTGTCCCTCAGCAGAGAGCTTACTTCCCTACACCTGGCCAAACTCCAGAAAACCCAAGCCAGCAGTACCAAAAACCTCCAGTGCAGTCACAGCAAATCACCCCTCCATCGCCGCCACTACAGAAACAATACCAGTCACCTCCTCAGCAACTTTACTCTCAGCAACCTCCACATCCGCAGCAACACTATTCTCAGCAGCCCCCACCTCCTCAACAACAGTATTCTCAGCAATCTCCACCTCCTCAATCACACTCCACAATTCCCACTGTGAACCCTTCTCAACCTCAACTGTCATTGGGTCGTCATCCTGAAGAAACGCCTTATATGCACCCACCTACTTATCCACTGAGCACGCGCCCACACTGGCTCCCCCTCCCTCTCATCCGTCCAGTGGGGCTCTTTCTTCACAACAGTTTTATGGACCTCCACCCAACACGTACGAGCCTCCATCTAGCAGACCAAATTCTGTGTATTCTGGTTCTTATGATCCGTCATCTGGTCCAGGGAATCCTTATTATAGTGGCTCACCTACAGAGTATGGCAGTGGCTCCCCTGTGAAACCGCAGCATCACTCTTCTTCTATGTTGGGCCAGAGTGGTGGAAGTGGTTATCCCCAACTACCTACTGCTCGAATATTACCTCAGGCACTGCCTACGGCCTCTGGAGTTGGTGGTGGGTCCAGTTCTACTGGTACTGGAAATAGGGTTCCTGTTGATGACGTGGTTGATAGAGTGACAAGTATGGGATTTCCAAGAGATCAAGTGAGGGCAACAGTTCGAAAGTTGACAGAGAGTGGACAATCTGTTGACTTGAATGTAGTGCTGGACAAGTTGATGAACGATGGAGATGGCCAGGGTCCGCGAGGTTGGTTTGGTCGGTGACAGGTTTCTTCTGAACTATTTGTTTGTGAATCAACTTTCCTGCAAGGAGGCAATTGCTCATTATTTGAGATTTTCTTGTTACTGTATGTTTCATATTCCCATTTTTTTGTTGCTATCCGTTTGCTTGTAATCTTGTATCCATTGTTGGTTTCTTCTGTTGCCAAACCTTGCAATGTTTTGTGAGTGTATATACTTAATTGCCCTTTTCTGCTGTCAAACCTGAAGATTACCTTATATGCAGACACCAACCGGTAATTTATTTTATTTTTATTTTTTCTCATGCTTCTATGTGGCCTGGGATCCCACTTGATTCACCTTCCTCCACCGCAGACTAGTGGTTAAAACTAGTTACGTGGCATTCAAAGCTTTGTTCATTTTTATAGAAGTTGAAATCAAAGTCAGTTCTCTTTCATTAAATCCTTGTTTGATTAAAATTTGATGTTAATTTTAAGTCAAAATTAACAATTAATCTTAATCAAACATTTTATGGAATTCACAGTTCTTTCAACTATATATCTTACAACTTTTTCAAAGTCTACTTAAAATTTGGTTGTAATTTATTCCTAATAGGTATAGCATTTTTTATTTATTTTAACATAAGTCGAAGTTAAAGTCAACAATTTGTGGGACACAATTTTTATCAACCTTTAATCGAATTTGCTAAAATCTATTGAATTGTTATCAAAACTTTATCGAGAAACGGAACGCAAAATCAGGGTAGAAGTCTTGAGGGAAAAATTCATATCCATCCTACGAAGTTAAAATATTTCATAAAATAATATTGTGTTAATTTAATATATAAAATATTGTATAATAGACTCAAGAAAATAAAATAGGGCAATCAAATACAACATAAATTTCCCAACAGAAATCACACGTCAGATAAATTTGAACTGTGTGTTCTGACTCTTTCGATCTTTCACTTGAATTTTGATGACTGTTTTGGTGTTCACCCCTGATTTACTATATAATAATTCTTCAAACAATCAATTTTTCATGTAGCATCATTAGGTACAATAGGGCAATCAACTAAAATATGATTTCCACAACAGAAATCACACATCAGATAAGTTTGAAGTACTATTCGATCAGAGTGCCATTGATAACTGTTTGTAGCCATTTTGCTGTGTTGCGTCAAACCATTTAAAAATTCGTTCAATCCCTGAATAAATAAGAAACAATTCACAGCTTCTTAAAAAGAAAAAAAAATCCAAAACAAAAACTAAGAAATAAAAATAAAGCAAATAAAGATTCAAAGTAAGGTAAGAACTTATTTGGTATCGATATTAATATTAAAAAATTCCCGACAACGGCGCCAAAAACTTATTCACTTTATTTCGTAATGCAAAATATTCCCGCAAGCGTATGGGTCGTGAGGAGTAATAAAGTATACTTTAGAGTCCGGATTATCGTCCCACAAGAATTGCTATTAATTACTGAAATTTGTTAGTTCTAAACCCTATTTGAACAGACGAAATAATTTGATATTTTCAACTAAAACTAAAAAAAATTTAAATTAAGAATTAAAATTACGAGTTTGCTTTTGTTTTTAAAAACGACTGTAAAGTAGTTGGAAATCCCAATTTCACATAGTCAATTAAATTAACTACAATCCAAGTTTTATTTCCTAATAATATACTCAGTCGAATTCAATTATGCATATGAAATTCCTCTCTTGAGTTTAAATCAATTCTACCTAATTAAGTAGAGCATCTCCAATGCATTTCGTGGATTGAGAAAATGCATTTGACACGTAAGCAAATATATGACATATGGTAAAAATCCCTATCCAATGCACAACGTGGATTAGGATGTTAGGTTGACGTGGTACTAAAAAAATAGACATTGTGGAATGTTCCGTCTATATCTAGACACTCCGTGAGACATGCTGACTCAGCATTAATTTTTATTTTATAATTATTTAATTACCGTAGATAAGGACGTGACCCAATTAAGTTGTATGATATAAATTAGTTTCCTTATGGATTCTGCAGTAAATTAGAGATAATGTAGTAATTAGTTTTAATTTTATTATAAAAAATGTCACATAATCAATATTATTGAAATGTAGAAAGTACCATTGGAGAGAAAATTTTGAATTGCTCCGTCTATTTATTCACGTTCTCTAGAAGTCCGTCTATTTTATCGCCACACCAGCCCCAATCCACGTTATCCATTGGAGATGCTCTTATAATGACTGTAATAATAACAAGAGTATATCTATATCTCTTGTTTAATTATCGAATTTATCACCTTAATCTAAGTTATTAACTCACCTCTCGGATTATGAAAATAACTTATTATATCATGAATAGGTGATCAAGCAACTCAAGTATTAAACACAATAATAAATCAATACATGCAACGAAATCGTTAAAACAATGTAATTTGTAATTAAAATAATAAAGTTAAGTTACATCGTTCATCTCAACATTGAATTTAGTTATACATCAATTTAAATAACGAAAACAATAAAAGAAAACGTTCATGGAAAATAACAAAGAAGAATGGAAAGTTTGCACCAAGAATCAATTCTTCGTGTTCTTCCAATCTCGCCTCTTGTTTTGCTCCAATCTCTCAAGAATTTGACATTGAAATTCCAAAATTATGATGTTCTTAGGTAAGACAAATGTCTCATTTTCATGCCACGATGTTGTATTTATAGTTGGAGAAGAGACCTAGTCGAGAAAGGAAAGCAACTTGCCAAATCCGCATGAGTCTTTTTTGGTATCTGAAATAGGATTTTTCCAACTCGAACGTTTACTACCCCAAAATCAGGTCTCAAAGTCCGACTAGAAATTTATCCAGAATCTTGTACGATTAGAATTAATTTATAATTATATTCTTATCATATTTCATTCATTTTTTACTTCTACTTGCATCCAATTGACTCCTAAAAATCCTCAAAGTATCTTCTTGTGATTCAAATCAATCATTGAATATTTGCAATTTGGTCCCCCGTGTTAAATTTGATCTTCAATCCTTCAACTTTCAATTGCAACAATTTAGTCCTCATACTTTGAAATCTTCTCAATTTGCTCGTTTCAACTCTCAATTCATTCTATTGAGTTCTCCAGCTTCTAATTTATTCATTTTGGCACCATGCATGATTCCCGATTGTTTTCATAAACTCCTCAATTTCTCAATTAAGCTCCAATTAACATCCAAGTGTGCATTTTTCCATCTATTCCTTCATTCTTCATCAATTTGTGATATTTTCTGAAAAGTAAACAAATAAACACAAATTAAATAACAGTTATTCTAAAACGACAATAATTTATTCTAATTTAGACATACAAATAAGTGTATAAAATATACTTATCAATCATTACAATTCGTGTAATGCAACATGTTTGAGAGCTATAAGATAAGCTAGGAAAGCGCAGTTTTAATGAATAAAGATACGTAGCGTAGTGAGCGCTTCCCATGTGTAGAGCATGAAGGTCTCTCTTTCCCTTCTTTTGAGCTCGTTGTCTTTTCTTATTGTGCTGTGTTGGCTGTAGATATATAGATGATAGGTTTAAGCCTTTATCTGCTTGGACAGATGAATTTCCAATTTCTAAGGCTTCTTTTCCCGAGCGATAGGGCTTGGAGTTCAGACTAATACCGTAGTTCACTCTGAGATATAAAGATACCAATAATGGAAAAAGATGAATAATTTAACACCCCACTAGAAACCATGATTTATGCCAACTAGAATTTTCAAATGCCCTAAGTCACATGATGTGTAATGTGCACGGTACTTGATGAATTACTAATTATTACCACATCAGTAAAGTTCAGTAATTATTCTAAATTTATGAATTAAATTGTTATTACGAGCATTGTAATATTACATCATTACTATACATGTTGTATGTGCAATAAAACACCACAATATTACAAGCACTATAATATTACGACATTTCCGAAAAAATGGAGACTATAACATATAATGATATTACCAATGATATTACAGACATTGTAATATCAAGTCCTATCTCGAAGATATCTTTCCATATTATTAAATTAATTTAATAATTGTAACTTCCATAGTTATTAGTTTATTTTAAAGGTAACAACATCCTTAAAATTAAGGTTATCATAACTAATTAAATTAATTATATTTCTCTCCCCACATCGCTACATTTAAGGTTTCCCTAATTAATGATTTTAATCAAATAATACTTTCTCTCATAAAATTGGTATTTTTCTAAAACCGATAAATGAAATTATGTAGTATAATGAATAGTATTAAAATTACATATTTATCAATTACAAATCATTACAATCAAGTAGTTGTAATTTTCTCAGTAAAAAATTGTTGATATGTAAATATTTAGAGTGTGATTGATTTTGATTAAAATGAGTTTTCTGAAAATGAATAGTAATTTTTTGAAGAATTGATGATTGAAATTTGATTGAAAAGTCAAATATTATGAGCTTGACTTTTAATGGATGATTGAGATTGAGTACTGTAAAAAAATGAGAAAATGTTAATGAAAAACAAACAATAGCTTAATTTAACAGTGTAATTATCTCAAGTCCCCCATCGTGTCAAATCAGTCCATTCGGCATTATCAACAATAAGATTGGACTAACCTGGACATGTACTTAGTGGGCCATTTCATGTTTTATGGGCGGCCCAACAATGTTCTTTGTAAGAAAGAAAGAACATGGGTTAAGTACTCAATTACATACATTTAAGTATGAATTTTTTTGAAATCAGGTAATTTGTAACTAATTACAAAAGTATCAAAATAATTTTCAAAATCAGGTATTCTTTTAAAATCAGAAATAAGGTTTTGTAATTAATTACAATTGTAACTTTATTTCAATTTTGTAATTAATTACAATTGTAACTTATGAATTAGTTAAACATTAGTGTAATTTGTAATTAATTATATTAGTATAATTTGTAATCAACAGCCACTACAACCGCGGTCGTCGGACTACCGTCGAAAATACAATAGTAAGTTATATCAGTTTTGTAATTAATTACAATTGTAACTTTATTTCAATTTGTAATTAGTTACAATTGTAATTTTAAATTGTAATTAATTACCACCACCACCAAATTTGTAACCAGTCACCGCCATAACGTCGAAAAATACAATAGTAACTTATTTCAGTTTTGTAATTAATTACAATTGTAACTTTATTTCAATTTGTAATTAGTTACAATTGTAATTATAATTTTAATTAAAATTGTAATAATTAATTACGACCACCGATCACCACCTAATTTGTAACCGGTCACTGCTACAACGTCGAAAATACAATAGTAACTTATTTCAGTTTTGTAATTAATTACAATTGTAACTTTATTTCAATTTGTAATTAGTTACAATTGTAAATTTAACTACAATTGCAATTAATTAACATCACCACCCTCGATCATCACCTAATTTGTAATCAGTCGCCGTCACAACCACCGTTGGAAATACAATTGTAACTTTATTTCAATTTGTAATTGTTACAATTGCAAAATTAACTACAATTGCAATTAATTAACATTACCACAACCAATCACCACCTAATTTGTAATCAGTCACCGTCACAACCATCGTCGAAAATACAATTATAACTTTATTTTAATTTGTAATCAGTTACCATTGTAATTTTAATTGTAATTGTAAATAGTTTAGTTACTTCCTTTAGATCTAACCATAAATCATCCCAAATTGAGGAAAAATGCTTATTTTGTTTCCATGTGGCACCGTTCAGTGAATAACTACTCGGGTTAAGTTCATAATTACAAACATTTATATTTGAAAATTTTTGTAATCAGGTGATTTGTAACTAATTACACAAATATTAAAATAATTATCAGAATCGAGTTTTTTTTTTTTTAATTAGAATCAGGTTTTTGTAATTAATTACAATTGTAACTTTATTTCAATTTCTTAATTAATTACAATTATAACTTATAAATTAAGTAAATTATTAGTGTAATTCTTAATTAATTATCACTACAACCACTACCGATCACCACCTAATTTGTAATTAGTCACTGCCACAACTATCATCGTTGGATCACCGTAGAAAATATAATTGTAATTTTATTTCAATTTTGTAATAAATTACAATTGTAACTTTATTTCAATTTGTAATTAGTTACGATTGTAATTTTAATTAAAATTGTAATTAATTACCAGCTCCACCACCGATCATCACCAACCACCACCTAATTGTAATTAGCCATCGCCATAATCGTCGTCGTCAGACCATCGTAAAAAATACAATTATAACTTTATTTCAATTTTTTAATCAATTACAATTGTAACTAATTACCACCACCACCATCGATCACCACCAACACCACTACTGATCACTACCTAAAAACCAACACCACCACCACCACCACCTTGCTTATCAGTGTAAATTCATTTTCAGTCCAATGAATATGGACTCCCCTTCATCCTGGTCGAGCTCGTATTCTCCTCTGTAGGACACAAAGCATTTCATTTCACCCACTTCCAGCCTATTTCAATTTTGAGGCGTCGGATGTTTTCGAAACTGAATTGAAGCAGGAGATTAACGATATTTGCTCACCGATACTCCAAAGAAACGAGTTAAATCCGATTCGGAAGAAAGTGTATCGGTTCACGCTATTTCAATTTCGAGCCACCGAATGTTTTTGAAACTGAATTGAAGTCGGAGATTAACTATATTTGCTCACCTATACTCCGACGAAACGAATTAAATCAGAGTAGGAAGAAAGCGTATTGGTTCACACAATTTCAATTTCGAGCAGTCGGATGTTTTTGAAACTAAATTGAAGCCGGAGATTAACGATATTTACTCACCGGATACTCCGACTAAACGAGTTAAATCCAAGCCAGAAGAAAGAATATTGGTTCACGTTCCGGGTTCAAGAAGATTGGAAAGGAGTTACAGAGGAGTCAGACAGAGGCCATGACCGGAGGTACGCTACGGAGATTCAAGACCTGATCAAGAAAGGATGTTGGGTTTGGCTGGGGACTTTTGACACTGATGTTGATGCAGCAAGGGTTTATGATAGAAAAATATTTGATTTAGCAAAATAATTTATAAATATTTGATTTTAAAAATTTCAAATCTAAATGTATGATTTTGTCTAATTTTCCCAATACAAAACTTGAAGGGACTTATTTTTTAATATCAGGCACTTTGAAAGTTATTTTAAGAATGTAAAATATATTACCAAAATATATTACCAAAATCAGGTAATCAGGCAAATCATATTGACTGTTCGTAATTAATTACAATTGTAACTTAATTTCAAATTTGTGATCAATTACAAGTGTAACTAACTAATTATTTACAATTAAGTTGCAATTCATAAAACACGACATATTTTCTTGTTAAAAATAATTGAATTAGTTACATTCACCTTAATTACAACTTAATTACATTTGGTTATTAGTTACAATTTAGAATTAATTACAATTCTAATTTTATTTCAATTTTGCTATTAAATACAATTGTAACCACCACCACCACCAAAGCAATCACCGCCAACTACCACCAATAATCACCATCGAAAATAAAATTGTAACTTTATTTCAAATTTGTAATTAGTTACAATTGTAATTTTAACTACACCTGCAATTAATCAGATTTTGTAATTAATTACAATTATAATTTTCTTTCAATGTTTCGATTAATTACAATTGTAACTAATAAAATTGTAAAACATGACAATTTTTTTGTTGAAATTAATTGAATTATTTACAAAATTTAATTAGTTACATTCACATCAATTACAACTGCAATTATAACTTAATTACATTTTATTATCAGTTTATAATTAATTAAAATTGTAACTTTATTTCAATTTTGTAATTAATTGCAATTGTAACTTATGAATTAGTAAAACATTAATATAATTTGTAATTTATAATTAGATACATTAATGTAATTTGTAATTAGTCACCACTACAACCGCTGTTGAAAATAAAATTGTAATTTTATTTTAATTTTGTAATTAATTACAATTGTAAATTTATGTCAATTTGTAATTAGTTACAATTGAAATTTTAACTATAATTTTAACCAATTACCACCACCACCAATCGCCTCCAACAATAATCATCTAAAATCATCATCACTAACCATCACTACTAATTAATTACATTTGTAACTTTATTTTTATTTGTAATTAGTTACAATTGTAATTAAACCACCACAACCACCACTGATCACCAACCATGATAGCTGCTCTGTTAATGGAAACCCAACCATCAAAGGAGGCATCAATTAGTTGCTTAATCACTGGCGACACAAAATCTTGGAAACAGTTGGGGGTTCTAAGACAAAATCTTCTTGCAAATATTTTAAAGGTGCAATTTTAAGTGCCTCATTTTTTTTCCCTACCAAGAGACAACAACATCTGCTGCATCAACTACCTTCTCCCCATCTGATGCAATAATTGAAATTTCAAAAGAAAATTCGATAGGTCTAGTCCTAACTTTGGCCAATTTTCGAACCAACAGGTGAATCACTGCACCACTATTCTTACATATATAGTCTATGATCCTCTGATCTTCAAGCTCCTCGCCATAACAGAAAAACTCCTGATCCTTGAGATCGAAAAAACCATTATCCCTCTTTGCAATTTGCTGCTTCACATATCCCACATTCTGTTTTCTCTCAACACAAAATTCAAACTCCTTACCACAAGCAGTCCGGTCAGTGATGGCTTGGAGATCAGATAGCCGGAGAATCAAATGCAACACATTCCCATCAACGACCCCCATACCTCCACCGTCGCAGCACCCAATTTCAACCACACTATGCCGCTGCCGGTCATCACCTTCACCGCCACCACTTTAGACAACAACACAAAAATTACTATCACAAAAAACAGGCCAAGATGCTACTACACTACAACTGACCCAACGGCGTCGCTCATGGCCAATCGGCGGCGCAGCGAGTGCAAAGCGCTGTCGATGCCTCTATGATCGCGCTCACTACTATTACACCCACGCTGGTGGTTCAAGTGTTGGGGCATTTATAGAGAGAGAAGGGGAAGAGGAGAGTAGTATATTCCCAAGTTCGAAATCCAAAGTGAAGGACCTGACTATCACGAAGAGTCAAAGATGAATAAACGGTAGAGAGATACCTGAGTTTATATAAATATTTTTCCAATGTCTGATTTAAAATTTTTTAAATCTAATAGCACGATTCGATCTAATTTGCCCAAAGAACATTGTTAGGGACAACATAAATCCTTTAGTTTTTGGAATCAAACTGAAATTTACGTCATTTAAGAAGTATCATATATTGATTAAATTTTACGATACTTTTGATTTATTGAAATTTATATTATTTAAAAGTATCATATTATAATATCTTCCAATTTTTTATGATAAACATGGTCTAAATTTTAGTATCACACATTGATACTTATAAAACTTAAGACGTAAATTTTGGTAACTAAAAGAAAATGACGTAAATTTCAACAAAATTTTGCAAGTGGACACTTCAATTCATGAAGAAAAAATGGGGCATGATGCAATTATCCCGAAGCGGAATTCTTGAATTTAGTGAATTAAATTACATGACATGGTGAGGATATGTTCAAAATCTGACTATTACACTGCAATGAGAGAAGAATATTTGGGGAGAAAAAATGATTTGCACTTTATGGACGGCTGGGAATTATGGATATATGATTTATCTAAAAGAAAAATAAAAGTACAATTTTAAATTGCGGACACTAATATATATAATATAAAAAGTGAAAACAACTAGAGAGTATGTTAACAGTAATTAGATGCACTCATGTCCAAGTCAATGTATATATGTATCTCTTGTCCGTTGATCAAAATACTATCAAATCTTTCGTTCAACAAAAATACATGATAAAATTTAGTCAAATGATCAAATTAGAAAAAGTAAAGATGTGGAAAAAAGATAAAATTAGGGTTTTGGGAATGTTTCATTTCACATTTTCTCAAGGTGGGATGATCTTGGACATATAGAGGAGGAAGTGACAAGTTGGTCGGTGATATATAACGTGACATGGATCTTGTTGTCTCTGTCACGTCATAATCAGTATGTAATAATTCGACTTACACTCTACTAAGACTTTTGCCATGCTCTGAAATGTTTTCTATAGTTAGGAATCGATTATGTTGGACTGTGTGTCTAAACTAAATAATGAAAAATTAATTTCATCTCGCGAAATTCTGTATCCACCGCGCGTGTGTGTGTGTATATATATATTTGTATAATACTGTCTATTACAATTTTTGAACATATAATTTATCATAATGTGCAATTTTCAAGAAATTTAAAAACTAGCATCTTTTTAGTCCCACGTACAGAGAAAAGAAGAGAAAGGAAAAGGAAAGAAAGAACGCATAGTATTTACATTTTGGACTTATGCGGTAAATCTTGTGTTGGGCAACCTGAACCTGATAAAGATATTAACGTCATTTTCTTTTTCTTTAAAAGCCAAATCAATCTTACTATTTTCTTTTTGGTAGACGATAGACACCGATTGATCAGAAATATATACGATAATGTACTTACCAAAAATATACTCTGAATATCCATAATAAATTAATCGAATAACACGATAAAAAGTCACATTATTATAATAACAGAAGTCACACTTTACTTAAACGTTTGACATGAAATTGAAATTTGTTAGGGTCTCATGAATACATTGATGGTTTATATCAGTAAATTCATGACCACAAATCACACAATATGTGACGATTGATTTCCTTTCGTATACACCAGTTGCAACATATATTATTATATGTCGTACGAACTTTCTATTTTCTGTAAGGTTTGTGAATTGTGATCACAATTTTTTTTTTTTTAATTACAAAATCAAAATAATTGAAATTAACTTAAACTGTGAAACACTTTTGAACCTTCCAGTCAAAATAGCAACAAATTTCTCATGAGAATTATGAACCAATTGATTTTGATCTCTTTAAATCGTAATTTTACGAATTTCTTAAGTCGTAAAATAAAAAATAAATTCAATTATCTACGTTTTTAGAATTCCATAAAATAAATATGAAGTTATTTTTGGACGCATGTTTTGTCAAAAAGAAATTATAATTAGTGATATGGTTAAACCTAATTTTTTTCCTTCCAATATACAAATCCCGGTTTCTTTGGTCCTAAAGTTGGTTTTCCACCCATCATATCAATCAATAATAGTATTTTAATTTAATATTGTAAATAGCAGCAAATATCCTCAATCTTTCACTTCTTTTGCAATTTCATCCCAAGCATTTTTTTGGACAACAATGTTACCATAACTTCGATAAATTAGCGGAAATCATCCAAGTATATTCGACCACAAGAACTAGTAGAGGTAAAAGAAGGTCTAACATTATTAGCCTTTGTTTGATGTACATTATTTGTAGAAAAAATTGTTTTAAATAGTGATTGATATGATTTTGTGTAGTAGAAAAAGAAAAAGAAGCTTTGGGTTTATGTGTAAAATATTTTATTATTTAAATGTGGTTAATTATTGAAAACAAATTCTATGCATCGCACGGAATAAATACTAGTAATCTTTATAAGTAGAAATGAGGAGAGAGAAGCATTAAAATTAAGTCATTTTCTTGCCAAAATGCATATGTAATTTTTGAGGAAAAACTAAAATAAAATAAAATAAAAGTTCGTGTAGATTAAAGTTATATTTAAATTTGTATTGATTAATGCAATTTTCATTTAAATTCGTATATATTAATGTCATGTTTAAATCTATGTAGATAAAAATGAGATTACAAATGCTTTTGTTTTTCGAGAATTTTTTTAAAAAAATGTAAAATAAAAGAGGCAAAAGCAGAAATTATATAAATTTGCGTTTTCAATGAAGTTAACAATAATTCATAAAAATATTGTAATTTACTGTTAGTTATTATTTAAATATATAAATCGGTATTACTATCTACAAAAGTTTTTAATAATTTGGATTAATTATATTATTTTTTAATAAATCTTAATTTTAATAATTATTATAATTGAATATTATTATTTTATGCATTTTATATTTGTATTGATTATGTAAAAATATTAGAATTTTACATATACATATCGAATAGACGTTGCGGAAAGCAACATTCGTGTATTACGTACACTGGGTAAATATTAGTAACTAGCAATATTAAAAATGATGATTTTTCCCTTTTGAATTTTTGAATATTTTAGCAAATTCGTTGACTATTGGATCAATGGAAGGAAATCATCAACGATGACCTAGCTGTCGAAATAAAATGTTGGGGATGAAGTTGTAAAAGATGAGAAAAGGTTGGGGACGTATTTACACTATTTTCATTCTAATTGCACTTTGGTCTTGGGCCCGGGGTGGGGGTGGGGTATACTGTGTTGGGCCACCTGAGCCTAATGAAAGGGATTGCTGGACGGTTGGAAGGGACCATATTGAGAGAGACGGATGGGACTGATTCTGAAATTGTAGCCCAAAAATAAACAAGTCCAAGCGTGCAATTCTAATCACATCAATTTTCCCTTAAAACCTCATCAATTTTACTCCTTTTCTTTTCCTTTTTGAAACAATTTTCATTACCACTATATGTATGTATGTATGTGTGTGTGTATACATATATATACATACACACACTTTATAAAAGAAGTGACTTTGCTAGTACATGCAGTGAATGGTGCAGACTTCTGTTTGACAACTTTTCCTTGTTTATAAATAAAGAATTTGAGATAAAATATGTAGTCGAAAAGCTATTTTCGGAAATTTATATATTATATCGTCATGTTTACCATAGGCTAATTATTACACGATACGCCTAATGAAAATTTGACTAGACAAGCTCTAATACCATGTTAAATAAACCTATAAATTGATCCCTACCTACTACCTATTGTGGACTTTGTGTGCAAGAGGCACATGGGAACTGAAATAGAGGAACTAAAAGAAAAAATGATAGAATCAATGTGGGGTGACCCCCGCGGTGACTGTATCACGGTCCGAATAAGAATAGCAAAATAATTTTAATATGGACCCACAAAGTGAGATGCAATATATGGGCTTGGGGGACTGCATGATGAAAGAAAATGCTACTTGTATAAAAACAATGACCAAAAGGATGATACAAAATGATGTGGCATTGTTGTGGTCGTTAATTTTGAAGATAATGTGGTGTGAAATAATAGGATAATAGCACAACTCGTACGATGAATGTAGAAGTGGAGCCATCTTCAGTATCGAGATGTTCGAGCATTGAGGAGCAATATTAGTAGCATATTAACCTTAGCGCTGGTCCTCGACCTAGTAACTATGCAGGGAATGCCTTTGAGCGGGCACGAATTCAATTAGTTTGGATGCCCTTGCTCGACTATTGAATTTGATTCAGATAAAGATTCGCAAAGTTATATCACGAAATGCATGAAATCTTAGGCTAGGATAAAGTTAAACAAGATTTGATTATACAAAGTATTTTTCTTGAATTATCTTGAAGCGTAGTTTTGAAAAAATAGCATAGAATATTATCAAAAAAAAAAAAATGCATAGAAGGTTATATTTCAAATATTTACCTACATTGTAGACATTTAAATTAGTTTGTCATTTAAACCAGTTTATCTCTAATTAGGGTTTTGAACTCAATAAAACACTGCAAATGATGTTGTTCTTAAATCTTAAGCATTATCTCATAGTGTCAAAGTGTAAACAATGGTTTATCGTCACATTGTTGCACATATTACATATATGTACTTTGAATAATGCTGCTTGTATATAATGGAGTTACATAATTATTTAATTATAAAGTGTCGAAAGGAGAATTATTTTTTTCTTAAATTCCGATCTATAATTATATTTCACCACATCACGTTTATATAAATCATTATGTACATGTAGCAAAACCGAGATAGAAATATGTCATTTCCCAATAGAAATATTACTAGCACGAAGTACATATGTCCTAGTCGAGGACCAATTATTTCACACTCCCAATATAATAACACTCCATACTGTCATACTCATATAGGTCATACATAGTTTGACCTTGATAAAATTAATGAAACAAGAAGCATATGAAATTGCACCAATTTTTCCTAATATAATGGTCACAATATATATATGCTTCTTCACCAAACCAAGATTTAATACTAGGTCTCTATATATTTATTTATATTACATTACATTCTCTTGGAATCATTTGAAGAGCCATCAATATTCCATGGAGAAGCATATGGATGAAGCAATCCCGGATTCGACTCTCCCCCATTATACTGAGCATTAGTCCTCGAAAACGTTGGATTGGACAGCACTGGATACGAATGTGATAAATCATTGTTCGTAAATAGCATCAAGTCAGCATTTGTAGCATCTAATTCCTTTTGAAGATGAATGACTTGCCTTTGAAGAACTGATATTGCTCCAACACAGCCATACACAGGATCTTTTAATCGCGCCTCGGCTTCATATGCAAGAGAATTCACTGCATCTTCTCTCTGATGAGGGGGGATTTCATTTAGCAATTTGCTAACATTGCTTGCCCCAAATATTTTGTGTACATTGGCGAATTTTGTCGGCTCCTCAGGAGGAAAATATGGAGCAAAACTGCAACTTGGCAAGCATTTTCTCCTTAAGAATTTGCAGGCAGCACATGGAGGATTTGAATAGCTGGAAGAAGCCATTTTACTGCAAATTGTATTATATAATTAAGAAGGCCAATCAATTACAATTTATAATTATCTTTCAGGAAATCTAAATAAAATGTAAAAATATATTGTTCAATATTAGAGTGGATGAAAATAACTGAATTTCCATGTAATTTTTTTGAAATTATTCATCACAATTAGGAAAAATTAATCGTGTTTGAAATATGATCATTGAAAAGAGACAAACTGTCATTGTTTGGAAAAGAAAAAAGCGCGTTTTATGAAAACTACGTGTGTCTAGAAATATAAACACGGGTCAAGACGCATATTACCGTTATGTAGTGAGATATGAAAACACGAAGATTGACAAGAAAACTAGTAGAATTGCAATTCACAGGGTAATCAATTTGGTTCAAAAATCAAAAGGATTGGCCAGAAAATTAGTAAATTCAAATTGAAATATCAAATATATAAGCCTAAGAGATCAAATTTCTAATGGATTAATTTATTTATCATGTATTTCCTCCTCCTAGATGTACAGTATATACAATCATTGATATTTGCAAAATACTTGCTCCTCCATAAATTCACAGGATTTTGTGAAATGGTTAGAATCTTATACTTGTTAAGAGTAAAATCCAAACAGACCATAATTGAATACCAAAAATAAAAATAAATAAATAAATAAATATATATATATATATATATATATATATATATATATATATATATATATATATTTATATATAAGAACTTATAAGGCCACTCGAGGTTGAAGAATCGATATTATTGGTGCATTCCAGTGTATATAATAATACATGATACATTAACAAGAAGTCAAGATCAGACTGCAATGCAACACACACACACACACACATATATATATATATATATATATATATATATCTTACTTCATCAATCTGCCCTGCAAAAACGATACAAGTAAAAATTGGAAAAGATGGATCTTAAGGAACTAATCCAAAGAACCCAACAGAGAAAATACCTCCTTCTGCAGATCTATCTCTCTCTCGAATAAACCGAACCACGAATTTTCTTTTTTCTTGAGAGAGAGAGAGAGAGACGGAGAGAAAACAAGGGTTTTCTTATTTTCAAAAGAAAGATGACTTTGTATATTATGTTTCGAGCTTCTTCACAATTCACATTGATTCTTTTAAGGATGTTGCTATCTGACAGTCATAGGAAACTTAAGATTCTAGGATTTAATGTTGCTAAATGTTAGAGAAGAAAAGGGAAAACCCTAGTAGCAACCAGCAGAAAGAGAATGCACTGTAATATAAAACTAAGGAATTTAATTATGTGAGTGTGGTGAATGGTGAAGGAATGTCAAGTTAAAGCCTTTGCCATTATTAATAGAATAAAATTAAACTAATCCTGAGTCTGACCCCTCTCCCTTTTTTTTTTTCATTTTTATAATTATTTTAGTCATAATCAAGTGCTTAAAAAAATCAAAAGTTGGAATCAATGCTAGTTACTTCCAAATTCATGCTTATTTAGCACCAGCAAAAATTAATACCAATGCTGTTGCCATATTAGCTTACATTCTATGATTTTTATTTTTTTAATCTAATTTAATTTGGATAATTCAGGAATGAAAGAAAATATACGAACAATAGTTGAAATATATTTTACAAGTTGTATATGTTTTAATAAAGTTCACTAATCATAGTTGAGTTGAAAACCTATACAAATTTAACAAAAATGCTACTTCTAATAAGAGTCGAGATGAGAGTGAATGATCTGAACGGCTGAAACGTAATTACACCCTAAAAATTAGGTATGGACAAAATAACAAAACCAAAATCAAAATGAGCGGAATGGAAACAAAATCAATCAAACCATACCAACGTAGAATCGAAAGGTTCTGTTCCTTATCTTAAAAAAAATAAATGTTTTCATTATCAAAAAAAAAAAAATCTTAGGTTCATAATTCGATTTGAGTCTCTTGGAACCACAACCAAATGAAACCATGTTGGCCC
This sequence comes from Ligustrum vulgare, assembly GCA_963555705.1. Lineage (NCBI taxonomy): Eukaryota > Viridiplantae > Streptophyta > Magnoliopsida > Lamiales > Oleaceae > Ligustrum > Ligustrum vulgare. The sequence goes on from OY743168.1 coordinate 98,259,440, forward strand.
CTACTAAAAATATCATATGAAGTTATTTTCTACATAGGTTTAATTAATTAAATTGAATTCTTTTTTATTAATTTGCTTTCAAAAATTTTAAGAACAGGAAAACTTGATTGGATTATTAAAAAGAGAATTGTTCCAAAAAATAAAAAGAAAAAAATAGTTTGAAGTTAGAAGGACATTGACTTAATGTTTGCCATTCTTCAAATTTTAATTCAAAATTTCCAAAACAAAATTCCTTGACCCTTTAATAAATTGCTTCTATTATTCAATTATAAAGAAACATTATCTAGTAAAATTATATATATATATATATATATATATATATATATATATATATATATATATATATATATATATTAACTCAATGTTGATATGTGTTCATGTTCATGAAAGGACACATAATTAGAAAATCCAATGGAAGTATGTATCGACCTCAATTTTTGTATGGGTGACGTGATCAACAGATTATGTTTCCTCATGTCCACGTAACCTTGGTACTGCAAACTTGGAAAAATCGTTAGAGCACGTGGCCTACTCCGATGGGGTGAAGGCGACCTCGAGGACTCCAACGACATCAAGTCAGTATATTTAGTTAAATATAAAGTGGATATGAAATGTGCAAAGAAGTGAGTCACTTTGGTTATAAAGGGGGTCAAATACGGAAGAAAATATGTTTGTGAGAGAGAGAGAGAGAGAGGGAGAGAGAAAAGTTACATTAATCAGTATATAAAGTTGAGGAAATAATCTAGTGCCCATGATGGACACTAGTTATAAAACCCATCCGCCATGTGGCGGATGGGGGTTGATAATGGCGGGCGGGCCCCACTGCCCACCCACCATAGGGGGTGTGGGTTTCATAAGAAATCCACAATGAGTTTTAGATCAAAATTCTATAAAGTTGCATTAGAACATCTCCATTGGATGTATTAAAGTACATGATGTTGGTATAATAAATTAACAAGTGGTTGAAATAATGTCTACATGAATATTTTAAAACACAATTTCAATGAATTTTTTTTAGCCACAAGTTAATATTCTTGTTAAATCTAGCTAGCAATTGTTAACTGATGATTTGGCATTTTTGTGTTGAAAAACACTCCCAAATTCCAATCCGTATCGTCTCAACCCCCCCCCCCCCCCCCCAGCATTCACCCACTTTTTTCATTATTTATACATTTTCATCTTTCTTTTTTCTTTAATATTTTAACATGATCAATAAAATAATAATTTCTTCGTTGATTTCATTGTATGATTTAATAAGATTTTCAAAATGAGTACCATATTAATATATAAATTTTTACTACTTTAAAAATAAGTATTTATCATATTTTTGAACTTATCTTATAAAAATTAACACATCAATTGTAACAATAATTAGTAATTAACTTTGACATAGGAATGGCAATGAGGTGAAGAATACCCTAATCGACGGGGACCCGCCCTGAACGGGATGGAGAATCCCAGACAAATACGGGATGGGGCGGGGATGAGGATGAAAAAGTATTAACGAACCGGGGACGGGGATGACCGTCTTATCCCCATCCCCGCTCCGTCCTCGATCCCCATTCCCGATTAACAAGTTGCATTAAAATTTAAAAGGCAAGAAAAAAAAAATACTATATTATCTATACAAAAGTCCTATGATGTCAAAACTTCTTGCACTAAAAATTTATTACTTATCAAGTCAAATTTTAAATACTTATTTTGAAAAAGTTACTAATTATTAGTTATTAAACTTATTGAGTTGTATTTTCTCATTTAATCAAATATTAAATAAAGACACAAATAAAGATGAATATATATTCGATTAATGTCCAAATAATGTGTAAAGATTATTAGATATAGAAAATGTTAGGGTTGTTCATGCATGTTTTCTTATGTCATCTGCATAAAATTATTTTAAAACTTAAAAAAAAAAAAAAAAAAACAAATGGGAATGTAATCGGGGATTTTCCCCGCCCTACCCCATCCCAGATTAAATGGGATGGGGCGGGGATGGAGATGATAAATCATTAATGGGGCGGGGACGGGGAAAGACATCCCCGCCCCGTTTCCATTCCTACTTTGACATATATAAGTGTATCACTTAACATTCATTTTATTGCCTATGTAGCTAACTAAACTTAGCTAGTCGAATTTGGATGCTCTTACCTTTAAAATGTGAGTTTTTATACTTATCGAAATGAAGTGATGACCGTCAGATGAAGTGACATGTGACATCATCTTGGGTGTTGAAGTTGCAATCCTAGATGTCATTATTAATCCTAGGTGACATCTATCCTAGGTTGTCAAGGCTTATGACAAGGAGCCTCCTTTGTAGCTATGCTAATTTAATAAATGCAAATTGACGAATTAACCGTTTGACGCTACAAGAGAGACATAATATCAATTCATTATGTGGAGATCTTGCGAGATATAGCTCCTTGGGAACAGTGGAATCACTTCTTAGCGGAGGCAATGCAATGCTTCGAACAACATCTGCTTCGACACCTCTTATCGTTTTGGTTATATGGAGCATGAGCCTTTGGTTGGCAGCCACTTGTCCGTAGCCAGCTAGGCTTCAGAAGATGTTGTGTAATAGTATTTATCCTTTTCGATTTTCTTCATTTTAATTTTTTCTCTTGCTTACTTGTCGACATTTACACGAGTTGTAGGTAATAAACATATTTATATTTGTTAAGAAACAAGCAATTTGAGGATAGCATTGTTGCCATGGGCACCCTAAGTTTGAATTCAAATTGAATTTTCATCAATTATTACTTTCTAAAGTCACTTATCAGTTACGATAATGTACTTCAACCAGAGTAAGAAAGGATTTCAAGAATTCATTTTATTTATTTATTTATTTATTTATTTATTCATTTTCTTTTGTAAGGGCTAAAATCACTTATTTTGACATTTTTCACCCATATACTGTAGGAAAGATCTCAAGAGATATTAAACATCTCCCTTCAAGTTGTACACACAACTTTCATCGAAAATGGCTTTCGACATAATTCTAAGGTCATCTCCAACCAGGAACTTTAAAATGCAGCCAGCTTTACACTAAAATACAATTTCTCTCACTCTATCTTCATAACTCATCTACAACCCAGAACTTCAAATCTCACACCAAATAAACGTAATATAACTCATATCCAACCCAAAACTTCAAATTTCACACCAAATAAACATAATATTTTTATTTTTCTTTTTGAACATACTTTTTATTATTATTTTATTTGAAATATTTATTTGATCATTAAAATAAAACGAGAAATACACAAATATATTTAATTCTCGGAATTTGAATGTTGTTCCCACAAATGTTCAATTAAAGCATTTCGGAGTGCAATGTGAGCCTCCTTATCCTTAATTTGATGATGACGAGCGAGAAACTCCTGGAAACGAACATTTTCATCTACAACCATCTCAACTCGTGGGCTCGGCGCTTCTACCCAATCTCGAATAGGTGCTTCAACATCACGTTCATCATCTATGATCATGTTATGCATAATGATGCATGCAGTCAAGATATCGTGTAAGATGCTTTTCTTCCAAAATCGTGACGGTCCTGCAATAATTTCGAACTTAGATTGTAAAACCCCAAATGCTCATTCAACGTCTTTTCTACAGCTTTCTTGTTTCATTGCGAAATATTTTTTCTTCGGTCCACGTGGCTCGTGAATTATTTGTACGAGAGTGGCCCACTTCGGATATATATATATATATATATATCATCAGCTAAATAGTAACCCATATTGTATTCACGTCCCTGTATGACGTAATTATCGGGGGGAGCAATACCTTTAGCGAGGTTGGAAAATAGATGGGAGGCCACTAAAACATTGATGTCGTTGTTTGAACCTGGCATAACAAAGTATGTGTGCCATATCCAAAGATCATAATTCGCTACGGCCTCTAAGACCATGGTTGGTGATCCAATCCGTCCTGCGTATTGGTCTGCCCATGTAGTTGGACAATTTTTTCACTTCCAATGCATACAGTCAAGACTACCCAGCATTCCAGGAAAACCACGCTGTTGACCAACGTGAAGAAGCCGTGCAATGTCATTAGTCTTGGGTGAACGCAAATAACGGCTTCTAAATACCTCCACGACAAAACCTTTTCAAACTTTCAATAGTTGTTGACTCACCAATCTTGCAATACTAATCAGTTTCATTCGTCGCAATGCCATATGCCAGCATCCGAAAAACGACAGTAATCTTTTGGAGAGAGGACAACCCTAGCCTACCCAGTCCATCCCTTTTCTGAACAAAGTAACTATCATGCGCCTCCACAGACTGCACTATGCGTAAGAGTAAATTTCTTGACATGCGATAACGTCGTCGAAACAACCTTTCGTCGTACTGTGGGTTCGGTGCGAAGTAGTCATTGAACAATCGTTTATGGACAGACTCTCTATCGCGATTTATGACAATGTGCCCAGGAATCGAGCCACCATGTGTTGGTGGAGTTTGTTGTTATTCGACCATTTCAGTTAAAAGGATGTTGTTATTCAAATACATGCGAACCACAGCATCATGATGGGCCTCAAGTGCCTCAAGGTCATTCATGATCTGTTCGTCTTCGTCATGAAAGCTGTCCTTTACATTGGAAGATCCGCCAATATTGAAATTCATTTTTGTGAGACGTAAAATTGATATATGAATTTTGAAGTGTTAGATATAAATGATGAATTGTATACTAGGTATTCGCCTTTTATGATTGCATTTTTATTGATAAGGTTAATTTGTGTGAACCAATCTCAATGGTAGATCAGATTACGGGAGATATAAGCCGTTAGATGAGAAGATTTTCATCTTATTCATTCAAGATAACTTCGTTTTGCGTACTTCAATCCTAGCCGTTGACCAGAATGCATGAAATATGAACCGTTAGAATGGATTCCTTATCTATATCATGTCAGGATAACTTCGATTTGTGTAATTCGCTCCTAACCACTGATAAGATCAAAAGAGATTTGAACCTTTAGATTAAATCAAATATCTCTGTCATGTTAGCCTTACTTTGATTTACGTACTTCAATCCCAGCCATTGATCAGATTACAAGAGATCAGAGCCGTTAAATTAAATTAAATATCTCTATCATGTTAGCCTTACTTTGATTTACGGACTTCAATTCCAGCCAGTGATCAGATTACAAGAGATCTGAGCCGTTAAATTAAATTAAATATCTTTGTCATGTAAGGCTTACTTTGATTAACGTACTTCAATCCCAGCCATCGATCAGAAAGTACGAGATCTGAGCCGTTAGATTAGATGAAATAATTTACCATGTCAGGATAACATCGAAGATCACAATTCAATCCCAGCCATAAACCAGATTGCAAGAGATCTGAGTCGTTAGATGAGATCGTGTTATCAAATCAATCCAAGACATCAATCGCATTATAAATAAACAAATCTCCAATTCACATTTCCATAACAATATCACCATTTAGTAATTACAAAAAAAAAGAGTATCAGCAAGCGAAGTGTCTCATACAATGTTGAAGTAGACATTCATTTGTGTTGTGTATATTTGGATATTTCTCAAAACCCGATTGTTGGTATTAATCAGTCAAAAGATCATTTTTGGAGCCGCGTCGAGTTGGAGTATAATAGTTCATTACCAACACATATTACTCAGTCTCGACCTTTAAGATCATTGCAATCCCGTTTCACATTGATCAATGCATCCATTAGTAAACTACGTGGATGCATACGTCAAGTGGAAAATTTAAACCCAAGCGGAGCATCCAAACAAGACATTGTAAGTGCATTTATTACAAAAAAGTTCAATTTGTATGTTACAATTAACTTTAATGTAATAAATTTATCACATCAATTTGCAGATAGATCGAGCTAAAATATTGTTATGCCAAGACAAAAAATTCAAGAAATGATTTAAATTCGATCACGTGTGGCCTATCCTTAAGGATAGTGAAAAATTTGGAAAAGATGTTCAAGTGGAATTACCTGACTTTCATAGCTAGAAAACATACTCTGGATCGGTACACGTGGATTCCCCAATTTCTTATTCCCCAACATCAGCATATCAAGGATTGTCTTCATTTTCTCTAGTTATTAATGAAGACAATGCCAGTGATAGTCCAAGCCAACGACCCATTGGGATAAAAAAAGCTAAGGGTAAAAGGAAAAAAAAAAGAAGATTCCTCAAAAATCATTGCAAGTATCATGGAGGAGCAACGGGAGCTTGTGGAAGTCATCCGCAAGGGGAATGAGGACAGACTGGAAAACTACGAAATTCAAAGGGCTCGAATGCAATTGGCCGAATATTGTTCTGACAATACCATTCTAGCCAAAGACTTGAACTCCATTGCAGATCCGGAGCTAAGGAAGGTTTTCGAAATGAATAAAAAAGAATCATACTGAAAAGAAGTGAAGAAAGTTCAGCAACTCCATATGGTCATTTTTTTGACGATCTTGGAGGATCTGGATCCGATCTACCTGATTATTAGATTTTTATCTTTTAAGTAGCTTTCATCGTATTTTAATTTTCAATGTCTATGTTATCGTACCAATTATGGTTCCAAGTTATGGTTCCAAGTTCCTAAATATTGTTGAGTAATCTATTTTGTTGTCATTTAATTTTAATGTTTTGATTTATAATAAGTTAATTATGTGGTAAAAATAATGGTCAAATAAGAAACAAAAATGCAATAAATTTCAATATAGATAAAATAACCATTGTTTTTACTACAACAAAATAAATTAAAATGCAATTTCTAAATAATTTTTTTGGGACCAAAATTGAATTATATTAATCAAATAACTATGTGTTCAAAATAGGGGAAAAAAGGCCAAAAATGGAATTCAAATCAATATTTGAGGCAAAATTGAATAAAAATAAAGTTTAGCGCAAAATTGGGGCAACAGAATAGTTGCCCCAAATATTATACTGTCTGCTACAGTAGCACGCCAATTAGTAGCAAACTCCATTTTGCAGTCAAGAATGGAGTCTCGGTTGGAGCAAGAAACTTACTCTATTTTGAAGTTCCACTCCATTTTAGAGTTGAGTTGGAGATGCTCTAAATGTATCTATGAGATCGAGTATATATTTTGTTTACCCACTTTAAGTTGAGAATCGATAGACGCGAGTTCTAATTTCTTGATTTTCTCCAAGCCCGCTCTTGTTTGTTCCGATAGACCAGAGAGGTTCCGACACACAACTTTCATCGAATATGACTTTCGTTGGGATTCTAATTGTATCTACGATATTTCTGTTTAAACTGAATACGTATAGGTAGACGTCGAATTCTAAATTCGCTTGATTTTCTTCAAATCCCAACCTTTTTGGTTCCGATAAAACCAAAGAGGAAGCATTTTCGTATCTTGTTTTCTACAGTTCTACTTATTATTTTTTCTATAAAATTGCGACAGACGCTTGACGTGAGTGCCAACACTGAACTTCTTACATGTTAATTAATTATGTGTATGATAACATGTGGTCAGGCGAGACTAGAATATTAATGCGCCATAAATTTGGACTATATGGCGTGATTTTCTTTTATGTATTAAGGAAAAAGGTTGGTATACATGAATATGGAAGTTAAGAGTCAGTTCTCATGATTGTAAAGATTTTCTATACAAATCTCTATGGTACATGAATCTACATTGTTATCTTATCATATGTAATCATTGGTGTGTGTGTGACATGATAATTCCATACCATTCAATCATAAGACATTTGTTTGTTAAGTCATCTCGATTATGTATTTTATGTCGAACCATGTAATAATTTAAAAGTTTAAGTGGTTACATAGTACTGCGATTTAATTTATCATAAATTAATTAACATCTTCGATATATCTCGTTACGTATCGACTAGATTTTCTTTTTCCCAACGAAGTCTAGTGCGTATACAATTAACTTAAAGTGGGTTCGTCACCCTCACTTCTCAACCCACTTGTAGAAAAGATGGAATTCCTAAATAAGATACAAAGACAATCCTAAAGTCACAAAAGGTAATGGAAGTAAATAGCTATGTCTAGATTAGGATTATATCATCAAAGATATCTTTGAAATCAGTTTTTAACCACCATTAAAAGTCAAAATTGTTGATTCCATATCTCTATCAAAGATTATTATCCCTTGTCTGAAACCAATTATAATGAAGCAATGAGGTCTGTAATAGTGAGTTTTAGGAGAACGTTGGGTTGAAAATTGAGAAGTAAGAAAATCTTTTGGATTTACGTGTAATATTATTTTATGAAAGAATGGTTGACTGAAAAAAGGTTTTGAAAAAATTGGAATCAAACAAAGGCACAAGTTAAACAAGTTGAGGTTTGTTTCCATAGTCGACTTAAAAAAAAAAATTAAAAATTAAAAAATACAAATTTTGATTTTTTTTAAAAAAAGTGAGGAATTCTTGGCATGTCTACAAGGATATTTTTATGCATTCTTGGTAGATTGCAATCCAAACGTTGAGAATAATTTAGAGAAATAACATAAATCAATTGAAGTATATGGTTCTAATGATTAGATCATAGACAATTATTTGGTCCTTGATGGGTATTTTATACCCCCATCAAATAACATACACACATTTTTAAAAAGTTCTATTTTTATTGCACAATTAGATTCTCAAAAGATAGGCCATAAGAGTTTGTGACCCCAACCAATGATTATTGATTCTCCAAGCAGATATCAGACATATACACTTTCATCCCTCGTAACAAAATTCTGTCCAATTCTAAGTTTCTACGAAAATCAACATAAATGGAAAAGAGACAAACACTGATATAAGTCGTTGAGTGCATGTATGGTACAAAGTTCGGGCATACTTGACATGCACTAAGTTGATAGTGTAATAAACAAAATTTCAACTCGTTTATATGGATACAACGTTTGAAGGCTGATTTTCATTATCACTCTTCATAGATAATGTTGCATCCACAAATAGTGCGTCCTGCGTTCCATTATTGGCAATGCCACGACTCTCTTCCGAATCTTGTGTGTTAGAATAACAATTAACAACTGCTATGAATGTTCCCAAAACGGACCTAACAAAGATATAAATGAAATAAGATACAGAACAATGGAAATTATATGCATTCTCACCAACACCAAAAAGGGTTAAAAACTCGCCTTTTTCCCAACTTAGGGACTAAATTTCACTTTATTTGGGTTTAGGGACTGCATTTCTCCAGTATTTATGTTATGAAAATGATGTGGCAAGTCGAATTGATGATAGACTCATGTGCAGGGGTGGACCCACAGTGGGGCCTGCTGGGGCACGTGCCCCAGTAGAAATTTGATTTTTTTTTTTTTTTTTTTTTTTTTTTTTTTTGAGCTTCTTCTTCTTCTGCATCTGCCTAACTGCAAAATTTGGTAAGTAAGGTAACTTTTTTTGTTTTAATTTTCAAACTTGATTTATTAAGATATAAATATAATAGTGCACCAATGCACTCAGGACTCGGCACTTTGAAGATATATTACATATAATTTTTTTTTATATAAAAACAGTGCACCTATGAAAGTGGAGCCGTGGGCAGTGGGGGATGTGATTTATGTTAATTATATTATAATTGTGCAAGGTTAATATAATTATTTATTTGTTTGGGAAATGAATATTTTCAAGTACTTTTTCATTTTTCGATCTCTTCTTACCAAAAAAATGTTTGGGGGTAGTGTGATTTATGCTAATTATATTATAAGTGTATAAGATTAATATAATTATTTATTTGTTTGGGGATTGAATTTTTTCAAGTACTTTTTCATTTTTCGGTCTCTTCTTATCAAAAAAAAAATTCGGGGGCAGCGAACCCCCGTATCATCCGTGTGCCCCACTAGTACAAACACTCTGCGTCCGCCATTGCTCATGGGAACAATAATGTGGCATTAGAAAATGATTTGGTTGAGAAGTCTCATTGCAAATGACAGACACATAGTGAATATCGGTGAGTTAACAAACGTTAATGCCACATATTACTTCTGTTACATAATTAACAGGGACAAGCTGAGTGTCTAAACTGAAAAAAAAAAAAATATTAAAGTTGAGTGACTTAGTTGAAACAAAAATCATTGATCAAGTGAAATGATACATGTATATTCTGAAAATAAATTGTCATAATCAGACAAAGAACATTAAACTTTACATATTTACTTGTTTGATACGATCTCAAATAATCATGACAGTATGAAAACACTCCTAATGCGTGCTTTTTTGTTAAGAGCAACTCCAATACACTCAGTCAATTAAAAAAAAAAGAAGTGACACGTCAGCAAATAGAATGAATTAATTAAAAATGTCTCCCCAATACACTCCGTCAATTACAATGTCAAGCTGATATGGCTGGAAAAAAATTGACAATGTCAAGTGCTCAGTTTACAAACTGACATTCCATCAGACCTGATGAGCCAGTATTTATTTTTATTTAATAATTATTTTAATACTAAGCCCTTGTTTGATAAATCAACTTTCTCATAAAAAATACAATTTTTTTCTACAGTAATCAATCTCAATCATCTAAAAAAGTCAAGCTCACAATTTTTACTTTTCAAACTATTTTTTAACCACACGATTTTTCAAAACTTTTTTTTCTTCAAAAAGTACGTTTATCAAAAACAAACTAAATAAAGGTGGATGGTTCTGCACAGTTAATTCAATTCTTTAAGAATTCAATAAACTAATTTATTTCACGTACATTTTATCACATCTCAGAACTAAAATAATAAATAAATAAATAAAATAAAAGCTCACCTACGACTTTCCAAGTGGAGGAGGAGATGTCCATATAAAAAATTAGTTGGAGATACGAATACGTTAGACAATTGTTTAAATCAATTATTTATTTAAAATTGAGAAAAATGTCACGTAATCAATATTTTTGAAAAGTCGACCTCACCATTGAAGATCAATTTTTAGTTGACTTCATCAATTTATCCACTTTCTCTTAACCTCCGTCTATATCATTGACAAGTCAGCCCTAATTGACGAAGTGCATTGGAGATGTTCTAAGGAGCACATATGCTATTTTCTATTATATAGGAAAAGTGTCAAATAACACAATTCGGTGAATAATTTTCTGATATTGATTTACCGTGATACAAAAAAAAAAAAAAAAAAAAGTAAGTTCACTTGTGATCCATGCACGAGGCTATGATAAATGCTCCATTCAAATCTTGAGACAAGCTAAATATGCCGTGTAATCTCTTTTCGTGAACAAGAAAAAAAAATTATATTTTTCCAGTCTTGAGACAAGCTAAACATACTGTATAATCTCTTTTCCTGAACAAGAACAAATTATATTTTTCCCCGATCAAAGGATATATGTGAGAATTATTCCATTTGAGGAACTCGTGATCTACTCCAGCCGCAACAATAGAAACTTCATCTTTGAGATAAAGAACAGATGTCATGCTCATGGATTTAGCCTAAAAGAACCGAAGGGTAGTAGTGAATAAATGCTGAACATTAGAATAGAAAATTCTATTCAGACCTTTCCACGCCTGAGCTGTCTTCGACCACAAGAAAGATGAGCCTTGATCAGACAATTTCACTACGTCCAAAAATGAGGCTGACACGGGAATACAACTGGTCGGCCCATATTCCCATAGGCTCCATCCTATGCCCTACCTGTCCAAATTTGCAACCTATATGATAATATGGTTGGGCATAAACATGTCCCAGGGCTTATTCCGATATCCATATGATTGGGTTTGGCCGACCTATCTTCTGTCAAAACGCATTACAGGCTTAAAGGCTGAACTTTGTGACCGGGTACATCTAGTGGATAAGATCGGGTCATACCCCGACCATATTCCATTTTGAGTTGACACTAATGGATCAAGTCAGGACTTCCCGATCTTTGGCCCAAGCAAGCAGGCCTCCGAATCTCTTTCATCGATGGGCCTCACTAATGGGCTCCATTCTTGGGCCTCAAGACAATACGTATTTCAGAAGGAAATATTCTTAAAAAAGGAATTGAATCCCTATAAGTTTAGAACTCTTCCTAAAAGGTAAATTTTTAACAAAATGACTCCTTCTTTAATTAAAAAGGGTTATGTGCTTTTCAACCCTATAAATACAGCTCATTTGATCACATATTATTCATTCAATATTATTTACGTTTTCCAGTTACATTTTCTCCCTCTATTTCTCTCCAGAATACTAATTCTCACACCGGAGGGGCGACGGGGAGAATCCTCCTAGCCTTTTTGCAGGTCATCCAAGGCGAGTTCATTCATCTTTTCCAGCGATCAAGCATCACGAGATCCTGCCACGTCAAGGTTAGGATTTTTTATAGCATCAATTGGCGCCGTCTGTGGGAAAAGATACAATCAGCCATGATTAATAGACGTCAAGCTCGTCCCTCCGCATCCACTGGTCAACCCCTTCCTTCCAATACTTCAGCTGAAGGGGAAAATCCTCCACCGCTTGAAGATGTGGGAGAAGAACAAGACCCAGAAGTAACGCCAGACAATTAACCGGTTAGTCGAGAAGATTTCAATGAACTCCAACAACAACTCCGTGAACTCTGTCATGCTTTCCCGTAACAGAATAATCGTCAAGAACCACCCGACCTGAACACTCCAAGTACGATTCTTAGGGAAGATCACAGACCAGTTAACCCTGTAGATGACAATTCCCCGGGAATCGGGGGTGCCCATCCCATGATTGAAGCATCTGCCAACTTAACGCAGCGAAAAATTTCAATAATTATTCCGGAAGGAATCGCAGATGGGATAAGGAAAAACACACAAGGTCAGACCTCTTTCACAAGAAGAACCCCTTTTACTCATGAAATAACGTCGTTCCCCTTACCAGAAAGATTCAAATACCCTCGGATAAAGGAATATGATGGAACAACAGATCCTAACAACCACTTGAATACCTACACTGATGTCATGGACATGCAGAATGCTCCTGATCAGATTTTATGTAAGGCCTTCCCGCAAACCTTAACAAACTCAGCCCGGGACTGATTTTCTACAATACCACCAGGATCAATCTCTTCCTTTACTGATCTTACAGAGAAGTTCACGGCTTTCTTTGCAAGTAGTAAGAGGATCAAGAAAACAGCCGCTTCGCTAATGCAGTTGAGGCAAGGACATAATGAAACACTGCGGGAGTTCATGATCCGCTTTAACGCTGAAAGACTTCAGATTCCAGATCTTCACATCTCATCAGCCACTTCAACTCTAACCTTAGCCATCCGATGTCCAAAATTCAGAATGTCCTTATCTAAGAATCCACCTGCAAACGTGACAGAACTTCTCAGAAGGCAAGAAGATGGAAGTAACTCTTCCCGGTCCAGTACAAAGGGAAACAGTTATGGGCATCAGAACTTAACTCCATTAAATGCGCCTCGATCTTACATTCTCATGGAAATCAAGAGTCACGATGATTTGCACTGGCTAAAGCCTATCAAAGGGAAGATCGACGAGAAGAATCGACATAAGTATTGCGACATCCACAAAAGCTCGGGTCATACCACTGATGAGTGCATAACACTGAAACAGGAGATAGAAGCCCTCATAAAAAGAGGCTTCCTGGGATATTACACAAAGAAAGATGATAAAGATTAGAGAAAAAGGGAAGAGAAGAATAGATACGCTGGCACCATAACCTTTATCGTTGGAGGCATAGCTTCTGGAAGCGATTCAAATAACTCTAGGAAAAATCATGCCCGGGCATTAGGTGATCAGGAAGAAAGGTCGGGAAGTCATGACCATGAAATTCCAAACAGCATCAGCTTCAGTAACGATGATATGGAAGCAATTTCATATCCCCATGACGATGTCGTTGTCATCAGTGCCACGATTGCAAATTTTGATGTAAGAAGAGTGCTTGTTGATAATGGGAGTACTGCCAATGTCCTTTCTTTGGAAGCCTTCAACAAGATGCAACTCCCCAATGATCGACTTCGACAGGTCATTACTCCGCTAACTGGCTTCAGTGGGGGAATAGTGAAACCTGAAGGCCTAATTGACCTTCCTACTTCACTTGGATCAAAAGAAAGGTTGATAACAAAGATGACTCTATTTCAGGTCGTGAAGACCCCTATGGCCTACAATTAGGGGTGGGCGTGGGTTGGGTTGGGTCGGTTTTTTGCCCAACCCGAACCCAACCCACTACGGTCGGGTTGATAAAAAATCAACTCAACTCAACCCAACCCAACCCACCAAATTTCGATCGGGTTGGGTCGGGTTGGTCGGTTTGGGCTTTGGCCCAATTAGTAAAAATTTTGAAAAAAAAAAAAAAACTCATAAATCTATCTTTAATTCAAATCAATTATGTACACTACAATAACCAAAAATACAATAAATTGAACACTTTCTAATAAAATTAAAATATGTTCAATCAATATTTAAATAAGTCAAGTTTCATTACTTATAATAATAAAAAAAACGTATTTTTTTTTGGGTTGGGTCGGGTCGGGTTATTCACCCAACCCGCAACCCGACCCATCCCGAAAAGAAAAATTAAAAAAAAAACTCGAACTCAACCCAATTTTTATGAAAAATCGACCCAAACCGATCGGGTTGGGTCGGTTTGGGCGGGTTCGACGGGTTGGGTCAGTTTTTGCTCACCTCTACCTACAATGCTATCTTGGGAAGACCATTCCTAAACAGCTTGAAAGCAATAGTATCTACATACCACCTGGCAATCAAGTTCCCAACTTCCGCGGGCATAGCAACAGTACATGGAAATCAATCAATGGCCAGAAGTTGTTATATCAGCTATATTGGGAAGGGTAAAGCATATCTGATGTCAATTGAACTTCCTGTAGAAGAGAGTGTGTCACCAGTAGAAGAATTGGAAGAAGTTCAAATTTCAGAAGGGAAGAGTTTCATGATTGGAAAAGAACTCCCCGAATTAATGAAGGAAGAACTTTCGCAATGTTTAAAGAGAAATATCGACATATTTGCATGGAGTGCAGAAAATATGCCCGGGATCGACCCCGCGCTTTTTGAACACAGACTTAATGTCATGCCCGACAAGAAGCCTGTAAAACAGCGAAGAAGGCAGTTTGCCACAGAAAGAAGGCAAATAATAAATGAGGAAATAGATAAGCTTCTGAAAGCAAGATTTATCAAGGAAGTAAAATATCCAGAATGGTTAGCCAACGTGGTATTGGTCAAGAAGTCAAATGGAAAGTAGCGAGTCTGCATAGATTTTACTGATTTAAGCAAAGCATGTCCAAAAGACAGTTATCATCCTCCCCGAATCGACAGATTAGTAGATTCCACGTCAGGTTCCGAACTTTACAGCTTCCTCAATGCATTTCAGGATATCATCAAATTCGAATGGCACAGGAAGATCAGGAGAAAACATCCTTTATGGCAGATGAATGAATATATTGCTATAAAGTCATGCCCTGGATTAAAGAATGCCGGAGCCACTTATCAAAGATTGGTAAACATAGTCTTCTCCAAGCACATCGGGCTGAACATCGAAGTTTATGTCGATGACATGGTTGTAAAGACCTTAAGAAAGAAAGTCCATATTGCTAACTTAGAAGACATATTATGTACACTCAGGCAACATCGGATGAAACTGAATCCCACCAAGTGCGCCTTCGGAGTAAGCTCGAAATTTTTTTTGGGATTCATGATCACCCAGAGAGGCATTACATCAATGGAACCTCCCAGGAACATCAGGAAAGTACAGAAGCTTACGGGAAGAGTAGCAGCATTGGGCCGTTTTATGTCAAGGGCAGCAGATAAATGTTTTTCCTTCTTCAAAACTCTCAGAGGAAACAAAGATTTCAGGTGGGATGAAGAGTGCGAGATCTCCTCCAATATTGGTAATGCCATATACGGGAGACAATCTATTCTTGTATCTAGCAATCTTAGATCATGCTGTATGATAAGTGTATTTTATACAATTGTTCAAGAATATTTGCTATTTATTTTGGTTGTATTTGTTTTTATTTTAGAAATAACCCAAAGTCGAGAAAACAATGGAATTGAAGCCAAAATCGAGCAATTGAATGATAAAAGTGTCAAAGTGTACAAATCAAGAATTGATGCAGTTAATCAAAGGGCCAATTAGAGAAAATTCGAAAAAGAATCAAATTGGGAGAAATAAAAAGTTTGGGGACTCAATTGTATCAATTGAAAGTTGGTGGACTGAGGTGCAATAAAGGTTTGAGGACCAAATTGTAGCAAATGAAAAAAAAAATTGCATGGAAAATTTATAACCGTGTGGTTGCATGGTGTAAAATCCATGCTGTCGCATGACCTAAAAAAAAAAGGAACATAGTCGAAATTGTTATAACCGAACTGTCGGGCCAATTTGTACCATGCGGTAGCATGGTTGTCCAGCAGGGCCAACTGATGGGCTTTTTGCACTATTTTCAGCGGATTTCTCTTATTTTTTACCTAAGCTTTGGGAGATTCTATATATACCAGACTTGGGACATGAAATTAAGGGTTCCCAACTTGCTCAATTCATACCAAAACGCTATCCAATTGTCGGGGGATCCATTATAAGCCAAATTCACGATTAAAGAACAACGATCAAGAAGATGAACATGTTGACTTCTATTCATTTTTCTCGTGAATTTTCTTTAATCATGTTTCTAGGCTAGATTTCTTGTGTTAGGATTATGATGAAGTTTTAATTATTGATTTCATATTTTGCTTAATTTACACAATTTATGGGTTTGATATAATCAAATAGTGCTTTTATTATTATGCAATTGTTTGGAAAGCTTCTACGTGATTTTCTTGATGTTTTTCTATGTTCGAAAGAGTAGAAATTCATTAGGGGATAGAAATATACCCATATGCTTTGTGTTATCCTTGAGAGTGTTCATTGATCTTTTAATGTTTTTCTAATTGTTTAATTGTCATAGAAATATAGTCAATTTGCATTTAGGAAAATGTTTTTATGCATCGCTCGAAAGGAGACTTAAATAATTTTAGGAACATGGATATTCAAAATCCCATGAATTATATTTAAATAATTTGGTCAAAATATGGATGATTTGATTAAAATGGATCCATAATTATAACACGTTTGTTTTCGTTTAAAATCAAATTTTCAATATTTTTTAGTTTAACCTTTATTTTAAATTTCAAAAACAAAAATTTCCAACTCAATCAAATTTCTTGATTCGGTTAAGGTCCGTAATCTAAAATACAATTTACAACAATCTCTGTGGGATTGATACTTGGACCCACGTCCACTTATTACTTGCGTGACCCGTGCACTTGCGGAGCGAAAAAGTTTTTAGCGTCGTTGCTGGGGATTGTAGTTTAAATTTATTTTTATATTACTTTCGCTAATTTGGAATTTTTTCCCAATTTTTTTTCTTTATTTTTATTTTTGTTTTTATTTTATTCTAGGATTTTAAATTCTAATTTTAGTTTAGTCACTAGTTTCGTTGTTTTTCTTTTAGTTGTGTATGTTACGTTCGAAAAAAATGAATCTTTTTTAAGTAGACCCGGAAATAGAACGTACTTTACAGTGTAGATTAAGAGAAGTTAGGGAACTAGATAAACAGAAAAACCAAAAAGAGGAACAAATGGCAAACAACAATCTGATTTTACCTGGTGTTGAGCCAGATGAGGGAAATAGACTTGTAGAGATTTCATGATCCCGAAAATTGTTCAAAACCAATCAAGTATAGTTTATCCACCTTTTGGTCTTGCAAACTTCCAATTAAAGACCAATTTAATAAATATATTTCAAAAAGGACATCAATTCTATGGCAAACTCGATGAAAATCCACATGCACATGTGTCTAAATTTTTAGACATGTGTGAATATTTTAAATATCAGGGTGTTTCAAATGATGCCATCAGACTTAGATTGTTTCCATGCACCTTAAGATATAGGGCAATAAATTGGTTAGACTTTCGTCCTCCTGCAAGTATAACAACTTGGAATGACTTGGCTCAAAAATTTTGCACAAAATTCATGCCTCCAGCCAAAGTCGCTAAACTCAGACATGACATAAAAAATTTTCAACAACAATAGTCTGAATCATTTGATGAAGCATGGAGCAGGTTTAAAAGCATGCTTAGAAAGTGCCCTCAACATGGACTACCTAAAAATGAGCAAGTAAGGTACTTTTACATTGGCTTGCTCCCTCAATTCAAGAGTCTTGTTGATTCGTCATCCAATGAATCAATAACTACCCAAAATCTTGATGGAGCACTTGAACTGTTTGAGAGAATAGCCAATACCAATGCAATGTGGGTATCTGAGAGAACAATCCAAAAGAAACCAGCAGGAGTTTATGCAGTGGATGATATTTCAGTATTATCTGCTAAAATAGACTCTTTGATGAATTCATACAAACCAATCATTCAGTGAAAAGTGTAGTAGCTTGATGAGAGGAATGTGGGGCTAATTACAATACATCAGATTGTCCAATTCTGGCTAGTCAAGCTGAACGAGTAAATTTTGTACAAGGGGGATACCGCCAAAATAATCCATATTCCACCACTTATAATCTTGGTTGGCGAAATCACCCTAACTTCTCATGGAGGGATAATCAAAATGGAACAGGCCAGCAAGCCCCTCCACAGTAGGTAGTGGAGAAGAAACCTCAACTTGAGGAGATGTTCGTGAAATTGATGGAGAAGACTGACCAGTACATGAGTCAGACCAATCAGTTTATGGCTAAAACTGATCAGTTCATGACAAAAACTGACCAATTCATGTGGATGACTGAAACTACATTGCGATATCATCAGGCTTCAATCAAAAACTTGGAAACCCAAGTTGGTCAGATAGCCCAGGCTTTAGCAAATAGAGCCCCAGGTACACTATCTGGTAACACTGAGGTTAATCCTAGGGAGCATGTGATGGCAATCAAAACTGTTGAAAGAGAGGTAGATTTTGTGCCAGGTATGATCATTTTTGCTCTATGTAACAGAGTTTATGAACCTCTCACTCCTTTTTCCTAAAGACTGAAAGGTTGGAAAGAGAAATAAGGAGTAAATGCAATTTCTACACGCAGTGGGGTGAAATTGCCTAATATTCATGTTCAAAAGCCAAATGAAGAGAAGGGAAAACATGTTGAGGCATCTGAAAAGCAATCTGATGAGAAGAAAGAGGGGAATGAGGTAAAATTGACAATTAAGCCTCATGAGTCCCCTATTCCATTCCCGTAAAGATTACAAAAGCCTAAGGAGGATCAGCAATTCAATAAATTTCTCAACATGCTCAGAAAACTGCACATTAACATTCATTTCCTATAAGTCATTACCCAAATCCCCAGCTATACCAAGTTCCTGAAAAAGATGATGTCAAATAAGAGAAAACTTGAGGAACTTGAAGAAGTGTCACTGAATGAAGAGTGCAGCGCCATCTTGCAACAAAAGCTGCCACCCAAGCTGAGAGATCCAGGAAGTTTTTCAATTCCTTGCATCATTGGTGACTTATAATTTAACAAAGTTTTATGTGACCTTGGTGCAAGCATAAATTTGATACCTCTTTCAGTCTATATGAAGCTAGGATTAGGGGACTCAAAACCAACCCAATCATCTTGTAGCAAGCTGATCGCTCCATTCGATACCCATATGGAGTCATTGAGGATGTGCTGGTTAAAGTGGACAAATTCATATTCCCTGCTGACTTCGTGATTCTAGACATAGAGGAAGATAGTAAGGTGCCACTGATTTTAGGCCGAGCCTTTCTAGCTATGCTAGAGCCTTGGTTGATGTGGAAAAGGGGGAGGTCATGCTTCGAGTAGAGGATGAGAAAGTAACATTTCACATGGTTCAACTAGTGAATTAAAATCCACTGCTTGAAAACTGTTCAAAAATTGAAGTGGCACAACATCTTCATCTTTGGGAACAAGTTGAGTATGGGGGTCAAGACAAATGATAGGGCCTCAACATCATGTTTCATGCCACCTTGAGAAAGTTTGCCAAAAAGTCTAGCTCTAAACTTTAAATGAAGCGCTTGTTGGGAGGCAATCCAACTTCTCAAACCCTTTTTCTTTATTTGTTTTATCTATTTTCTTTATTATTGTTTTGATGCTATACACTACATTTTAGGATCACTTGCATGCTTAGAATTCATATTTTGACATGTTAGTGGCAGTGGAAACTTCACTGCACCTATTTTTGCATGTTTTAGCATTTTTAGGATTTATTTTTTTTCTATTTGTTTTGTACTTTTTATCACAATCTTCCACTTGATCACCTAGCTTAGGACATGAACATATTATTTAGAAGTTGGTTACATGTATTTGAAAGCATTTAGGGGTCGAAAACAAGGTCCAAAACTGAAAAATGGAAAATGCACAGGTTGCTAGTCATTAACACCGTGCGGTCGCACGGTAGTTCCCTGTAGCATTCCGGCAGTTCTATTATATATACATTTTCTTTCATTTTAACCACTTTAAACCCGGTTTTCCTCCCCCATATCTCCCAACATTTAGTCCCCAACTATTCCCCTAAGTTTGCACATCATTTTAACTCAGATTCATACCTTTCATTGCATCAAAATCATCCAAAGGTAAGAATTTTTCACCCATTTCCAAGATTGTGCATAATTCTTATGTTCTTCAAATTTTTGTGAAAATTGAATATTGTGGATTGATGGTGATGTGCTTAGACTAGAACTTGGAGACATTGAATTATGTTTAGTAGGTACAAAATTTTGGATAAATTCAAGTCTCCAACTCTATGAAATTCCTTGATTTCTTAATATGCATGCAAGGTGTTTGATAAAATGTTTTAATGAGATTTTTGTTGAGTTTTTGCAATTCTTTTTGGATGATCACCTTCACTACACGTTCTACATCATTTGTGTATCATCTATTCATTATTTACATCGATTTAAGACATAGAACTCAATATGAACATCATTGCACCACAAAGCACCTCATTGCAAGGCTATTGCAAGCATCATTGCATCATTTCAGCTTCACTACACCTGTTTCACCTTGCATTTTCATGACCCAAATGAACTCCAAATATGATGAATTTTTGACATGTTGTAGACCAAGTTATATACTTTCATATGCCCGTAACATGTCTCTTGAAATTTTCACTTTTTTTGAGACGATGTCAAGGGCTGAAAGTCAGTGGTCGACCATTTTTCAAAAATTTCAAATTTTTTTTTTTTTCAAAGTCCTAGTTTGGGTGTTGTGTTGTGTTGATTTGCATTAGTTCCTATGTGATATTTATACCTCTAATGATCCTTAATTCTTGTTTGCAAGGAATATATTATCATGGGACACTTCAAGCCAAATATGGAAAAGAAAGTAAAGGGTCATTTCATCCAACCAAGTATTCAAGTCAAAGCTTCAAATGGGAATACCATCTCTCAAAATCTGGGAAGTACTTGACCCCTCTTGTTATTTTGTACTTAATTATTTATTATTTCTTGAAATACATTGAGGACAATGTAAATTTCTAGTTTGGGGTGGGAATCTCATTCATGTGCATTTATTTCAACATTCATTCGATTTTGGGGTAGAAAATTCAAAAAAAAAAAAAAAATATTGAAAATTTTGAAAAATCATAAAAAGTGAAAAAATTGAAAAATTTGTTGATTTATTTATTGCTTGTGACATAATTTGAATTGACTTTTGTGCTTTAGTTAGAAAATTGGGCAACATGTGCACTAAAAATTTTCTTAACATTCATCCATGTAAGACTTTCATCAAATTTGAGCACATAGCCACTTTCGAATAATAACTTGTGTAGGAAGACGCTTGATATTTGTGGGGTAAACTTGTGCACTTTGAACATAGATGAAAATTTAAAGTTATCTAAATTTTATAAACAGACTGTCATAGATAAGTCTGGACAGTAACCAATTAACAATAAATCTTTAAGATCTGTTTTAGCGCTATACCAGATGAATCTTGCCGATGCAGATTCGTCTGAATAGTAAAACGTAAATGAACAGAATAAATTGTGCAGAATTGTAAATGAACAAGAACACAATAATTTGAGCTTAACGTGAGAAAAACCCTAACAGAGAAAACCTACGGCCCACATCTTGTGGACAAAAACCAATCACTATATAAGGAATGAGTTTATACAGATCAATCTAAACTAAAGGATAAATATGTGCATAGACTTATCAAACATCCAAGAAATAGATCATTCCCTGATCCTTCTGTGGCATGTAATGTGAGCTGGCGTCCCACCACTTTTCAGTAATTTTCTTTGAATCTGCAACACTTTTTCAGCAACCTCGAACTCCCGTTTGAACACGATCCAAACCTCCCGTTTGATCTTCACGCTGAAATTCCTTCCTTCTCTACGTGATTGAATCCTTCTCCCGGAGTACCGAAATCACAACAAAATTGAAGTCTTTAATATTAGTGCACCACACGAAATTTGGTTTCTTGACTCCTTGAATGTAGTGGACGTGAATGATTAAGCACCACAATGGTTTTTGTGTTTTTCATGTCTTGACTTATTAAGAAAAATATCACATTTTTCTTCTATTTAAATGTAAATAAGTTACTTGACCTCCAAGTTTCCTTATTGCAAAAGATCTCTAATACTTGTAAAATAGAGATAATTAGAGAAAAGTAAGATAATTATAATTTAAAGAAATCAACAAGTTCCCTCTATCAAAAATCTTCCCCTCGAGTAAATCAACACATTCAACGCATAGAGAGCATTAATCAAAAAGATGATATGACATGCAAATGCTACTCCCCCTTTTCGGAGAAAGAGGAGAAGCCAATTGGTTCACAAAACCTGCCGCAAAATCGAAACACAACCTAAAGTTGATCACAAGAACAATAGTTTTAAAGTAAAACATAAGAACAATGTTTCAAAAGCACTAAAAATAAACAGATGAAACTGGCAGGGCGGAGATCAGTCTCGGGTCTTCTTTTGCTTATTTGAGGTAGGAAGCTTTTTGGCTGCAACATTTCTCTTTTCTTTGGCTTCCACAGGAGCCATATCTCTCGAAGACCCTCCAAGCAGCTGATCTAGTGTGTCTTCAAGTCGTTTGACACGCACCCTGAGGTCAGATATATCAGCCTTCAACCCAACATTCTCCGCTTCCAGCTGGTCATGTAGCGACCAAGAATTTTTACGCGATTAATAATTATTTTAATAGAAAATCGTGTCGCTACTATTTCACCCATTTTTATTAAGTAACGCCGCGACGTATTCGTATAGCCAAATCAAGAAATAATCAAGATCGTTCGATTTTAAATTAAATTCCGAATTTCTAAAAATATCTCCATTCTCTTGATTTAAAATATATTAAGTCCAAGTACTTAATTCAATGTTATCCCAATATTTATTTATACAAAAATTATTTTTATTATTGAAATTAAGAAAATATATGCAAGCATGAGAGGTTCCATTATATGTAATCATGAAGAGCATAATATTTGTATAAATATGGAAAAGTATATGAATGATTTATATACTCCATTATATATAATCATGAAGAGCATAATATTTGTATAAATATGGAAAAGTATATGAATGATTTATATACTCCATTATATATAATCATGAAGAGCATAATATTTGTATAAATATGGAAAAGTATATGAATGATTGATAAGACTCCATTATATGTAATCATGAAGAGCATAATATTTGTATAAATATGGAAAAGTATATGAATGATTTATATACTCCATTATATATAATCATGAAGAGCATAATATTTGTATAAATATGGAAAAGTATATGAATGATTTATATACTCCATTATATATAATCATGAAGAGCATAATATTTGTATAAATATGGAAAAGTATATGAATGATTGATAAGACTCCATTATATATAATCATGAAGAGCATAATATTTGTATAAATATGGAAAAGTATATGAATGATTGATAAGACTCCATTATATATAATCATGAAGAGCATATTATTTGTATAAATATGGAAAAGTATATGAATGGTGCTTTACTTTAAGAAAAGGATGTGTTAAAATTAATAGAATTGAATGATTATGTTTACAATATGCCAACTTTATACATCTATTTAAACCCATCTCTTTTACACACAACTCTACACATATACACTTATTTCCAATCTCTTGACAAAATCCACAAGTAAGAGAAATTCAAGGTGGTCAAGAAAGTTTTGGTCCATTTACTACTACACTTCATTTTAATCTTTTAAAAGGTAAGTATATCTTATGTTTTTATGAAAAGTAAGTATGTTTTTATGAAAGGTAAATACACCTTATGTTTTTATGACAAGTAAGTATATCTTATGTTTTTATGAAAAGTAAGTATGTTTTTATGAAAGGTAAATACACCTTATGTTTTTATGACAAGTAAGTATACCTTATGTTTTTATGAAAAGTAAGTATGTTTTTATGACAAGTAAGTATATCTTATGTTTTTATGAAAAGTAAGTATGTTTTTATGAAAGGTAAATACACCTTATGTTTTTATGAAAAGTAAGTATGTTTTTATGACAAGTAAGTATATCTTATGTTTTTATGAAAAGTAAGTATGTTTTTATGAAAGGTAAATACACCTTATGTTTTTATGAAAAGTAAGTATGTTTTTATGACAAGTAAGTATATCTTATGTTTTTATGAAAAGTAAGTATGTTTTTATGAAAGGTAAATACACCTTATGTTTTTATGAAAAGTAAGTATGTTTTTATGACAAGTAAGTATATCTTATGTTTTTATGAAAATGTTTGGATCATTGCTATGAAATCAATCTCACAAGATTGTTATGGGTTCCATATGATATGTTTATGATTATGCTAAGGGGACCGGAGTTTAGTAGCGCTACACATAAGAATTCTTGCCATTTAAGTTCGGTAAAATTCTTGTGTCTCCCTATGTTTATGAGTATTTCGATCCTATCCTATGTTATGATGAAAATGATCCATATGCTTTCAAAGGAAAATTTATGCTTGGTATACTTACTGGGATTTTATAAATCTCACTCCACGATATTTACCATTTTCTGATAATTGAAGGTTCGAGGCGGTCAACATGGAAGTGGCAAAAGTGGTTAAGATTGATGAGATAATTATGTTGAACTTTATGTAAGAAAATTATGTTCTATTTTTATTCACAAATAAAATTATGGGATTCTAATTATTCTTTTGAATAATTTTACATTACTATTTAAGTCTCGATAATATGATATGAGTCACTTTTAGTGGCACTCGAATGGTCGAGAATTCGGGTCGTCACAGGTCAATCCTTGCATCCTTACCAGCTGAATCCTGATTTCCAGCAGTCTCATCCACAACCTGTTTCCTGTGATCCGTCTATACCCCTAGAGTTTTTCTGCATCTGGCCCTGTTAAGCACTTTGGGAGTGATCATAAGGTCATCCTCCAGTGTCTAGACACCCTGATCACTCAGAAACTGTGAAATAATCCAAGGGTACACCAACAAATAGGTATTCCCCTGGTGAGGGCCACTCCCCGAGACCCTACCAATGATTGATTTCCATATTCGTGCAGTAAGATCAATGTTTCGTTTATTCCCAAGGAGAAACAAGGTTCTGGAAGACTCTCTCTTAAAACTTGAGTCGTGGATGAGTTGGTCAAAAATTGCCTTCACAATTTTGTGGTAAACACTTTCTAACCACTTTCTAAATTCCTAGCCACTTTCTAAATTCCTTTGCAGAAATCTTAATCAACTGTCCCCTAACAAATAGTGAAGTGGTAAACAGACATTTTTTGGGGTTAAATTCAATAGGTATATTTGCGTAAAATTCTTTAACCAAGGTCTCATTGATCTCCCCCTTACATTCAGTCAATTTCTTCAACCCAAAGTGAGACACAATATCATCTACCTCAAAGTCATCAAATTCTCCTACAACCACTCTAGATTCATAATGCAGCCGTTTACCCAAAAAATCAAAGTATGCCTCAGACGACCAAAATTTAAAATTAAATGGGGTAAACATACCTCTAGTTGTCTGCATGGGGTGCAGACGAATGAAGATGCATCAAACTTGGATCGCACTGGCCCCGCAGCTGTGTCTCCCTTTTTCTTCTTCGAACTTGCAGTTACTTCTGCCATTTGTTTTCCCTTTCTATCTGGGATTACAACCTCTTTTCAGTCTCCTCTTCCGACTTCTCAGACTCATCTACATCCTCAGATTCTCCTGTTTCTTCTGGTGGTGCTTCACCCCCAGACTCTTGATGAGATCCCGATCAGGGAATCTCGTCGAACAACGCGAAATAACGAAATTTAAAACCTAGGAAAGATTTAGATCAGATTTAAATACGAAATTAAAATACTGGAAAGATAAAATTAACGATAGGACCTTGACCCAAGACTCACGACGCAAGAAGTTGACGATGCGGAATCGAGATCCAAGGTTTTCGAAACACCACAAGGACTTGTCAATTTCCTTGATAAAATTCTAAATTGGAAACGCCACAAATATTCTCGCGAATATTTGATAAGTTCAACGCCACAAATATTTCACAATATTTGATAAGTTGGATTTGTTCTCGAAGAACACAAAAGGGACTCCTCAACCTTTTAATTGGAGAAAATTCTCTCAACTTTATTAATCTCAAAACTCAAACTAAACTAAACTGTTTTTTTTACAATGAATGGAAATGAATATAAATAAGCAAAATAACATAACCGCTAATTGACTCAAAATAGAATTCTAATTAGACTAAAATTCTAAAATAGGCAAACAAATAATTAAAAACGAAAAAATAATCAAAAATCCCCTAAAATCCGGAAAACCTCAATTACGGTCGTGATGAACACTTTTACGGCCGTAAATGACTTTCTGCTTAAGATTTACGGTCGTGACCATATTTCTTACGGCCGTAACTATGAAATTCTGCAATTCTTCATCTAAACCCGAGGCGGAGTTACGGTCGTGATAATAACTTTTACGGCAATGATTATAAGAGTTACGGTCGTGACAGATCTTCGTTACGGCCGTAATGACCTTTCTGCCCAAATAACTTCGATCACTTGTTTCGGCTTGATCCTTTCGCCCTCTCGACTCGACTCCAACAAGATTCACGACGCAAGAAGTTGACGATGCGGAATCGAGATCCAAGGTTTTCGAAACACCACAAGGACTTGTCAATTTCCTTGATAAAATTCTAAATTGGAAACGCCACAAATATTCTCGCGAATATTTGATAAGTTCAACGCCACAAATATTTCACAATATTTGATAAGTTGGATTTGTTCTCGAAGAACACAAAATGGACTCCTCAACCTTTTAATTGGAGAAAATTCTCTCAACTTTATTAATCTCAAAACTCAAACTAAACTAAACTGTTTTTTTTTTTTACAATGAATGGAAAGGAATATAAATAAGCAAAATAACATAACAGCTAATTGACTCAAAATAGAATTCTAATTAGACTAAAGTTCTAAAATAGGCAAACAAATAATTAAAAACGGAAAAATAATCAAAAATCCCCTAAAATCCGGAAAACCTCAAGTACGGCCGTGATGAACACTTTTACGGCCGTAAATGACTTTCTGCTTAAGATTTACGGCCGTGACCATATTTCTTACGGCCGTAACTATGAAATTCTGCAATTCTTCATCTAAACCCGAGGCGGAGTTACGGCCGTGATAATAACTTTTACGACCGTGATTATAAGAGTTACGGCCGTGACAGATCTTCGTTACGGCCGTAATGACCTTTCTGCCCAAATAACTTCGATCACTCGTCTCGGCTTGATCCTTTCGCCTTCTCGACTCGACTCCAACATGAAACTTGCTCCGTTTTGAACGTAGATCACTGTCATATTGCCGATGGCTCGACTTCGCCCTTCGATGCCTGGTCCGGATCATATCAACTCTTCTGCTTCCTTGTCTTCCTCAAATATTTCATCCTCCCCAGACACTTCGTGCTCTTCTGGTTTTTCTTTTTCACCACCAGATTCAGTTTCTCCAGATTCGTCGCCACCTTCTTTTTCTTCCACAGTTTTCGCATCTTTTGTCCTTTTCTTAGTTGCATGTTTACTTGCTCCCTGCAACTCACTGCGAATATCCAAGGGACAAAAATGATTTTGGCAAGATTACCTGATATGGGTGCCAAGTTTATGCCCATGGACTGTGGAATGTTTGGCGTGCCTCGGCTTAATTGGGCCATATGGAGAGTAGGCGTTGGAGTAGTACCAGCGGTAAAGAGCGAGGTCGGCGTTGGGCTGGTGTAGGCCACTGGTACGGGTACAATGGTGCCGGTGCTTGGAGTTCCCGTCTCAGATGGGTTTGGTTGAGATGATGCTACATTGCTACTGCCGCCTATGGTGAATCTCCTCCTTCCGGTACTTTGGGACGTGAGGCTTATGAAGAAGTGTGAGGGTTTTGAGTTTAAGTGAAATTCTCATATAAAAGGAATTAGAGTTTATTATGGTAACTAGAGAATCCCGATTCCTGCCAACTACTTTCCTTAAAAAATAGATAAACATAGAAATAGAATATGATGAGAATTAGGAAACGAATAAATTACCAAAATTGGGCCCCACAATCAACTGACTTGTTCTGCAAGATTTGCTCATATTAGCCCACAGTATACTGTCTTAAAAATAAAGATTTCCAGAATAAAACCTAAAATTCGTGAATAAGAAAAATATAAATGCACCTGGATACCTGAGACACTTCTGAGCACTTGTTGGCATCTATTGAGTCAGATACATCTGGCAGTATACAATCCACCACGTACATAAATAAGTTGATTAATGTGCATGTGTGATCCAAGCAACCCTTAGTCATCTACATACTGTCCAAAATCATATGATTGCCCTGACTTCTTGATTTGTCACCGTCGTACACAATAAGACCGATCAAAATCTATAAGAAGTGCATTTTCTCAAATCCGGCTTGCCGAATTTTTCTATATTATGGCAATGTCTTTTGAAGGTGGAAACGGCTTCACACAATTCCTAGAAGTTATCTTACAGTATGTTCCCTTTTAGATTAGAAGACGGGTATGAACTTGGCTTGGATTGGTAGATTTACACAATCCTCAGAAGTTATCTTACTATATTTTCCCCTTTCTTCTATAATATTTCCGCATTTACCTCAAATCATTATATTTTGAAATTAAAGGGTATGAACTTGGCTTGAATAGGCAGCCTTCTTTTCCACTAGCCCTGTCCTTGGATAATAAGAATATGCGTCCAATGCTATAAGCAAGATTCAGATCATAGGTCTACACACAGAATATGAAATCTCATCTAGTAACAACCATATGACTTAGACAGCAGTGACTTATCCTTTGGATTGTCCAGAATTGAGTACTAGTTAGATTCATCTAAAGACATGTTGACTGCTTTCAACCAGACGTATCTATCTCGTTATCAGCTACAAGCATTCAGATATATCTGCAAGCAAAAACATGATCTACTTAGAATAGGATAAATGCAATAAAAATAAAAGAAGAAGGAAAAATGCATTTTTTTTTTATTTTTTTAAATATGTATGTTCCTATTCAAGAGGAAATGATACTCCAATTTGTTTCCTAAGACTTTCAAATTTGACAATATCGAGGGCCTTAGTAAACAAATCTGCAAGCTGTAGATCAGTCTGTATGTGCTCCAAATTGATAATCTTTTGTTCCACCAATTCTCTGATGAAGTGGTGTCTGATGTCAATGTGTTTTGTTCTAGAGTGCTGGGCAGGATTTTTTAGATATTAATGGCACTGATGTTGTCACAATACATAGTGGCTTGTTCTGTAGAGATTCCATTGTCTTCCAACATTTGTTTCATCCAAAGGAGTTGTGTACAGCAACTGTCAGCTGCAATATACTCAGCTTCAGCTGTGGAAAGTGATATTGAATTTTGTTTTCTACTTAGCCATGCCACCTGGTTGTTCCCAATGTAAAAACATCCTCCGGATGTACTCTTTCGATCATCCACATTTCCAGCCCAATCTGCATATGAAAAACCTACAAGATGGGCAGTGGTATCTCTTGTCAACCAAATTCTGTAATTCAATGTACCACTTACATATCTGATGATTCATTTCACAGCAGCAACATGAGACTACTTAGGTTTGGCTTGATATCTTGCACACACTCCAACACTAAAGGATTTGTAGGGCCTACTGGCAGTAAGGTACAGAAGACTTCCAATCATGCTTCTGTAGAGAGATGGATCTACATCCTTGCCACTGTCATCCTTTAAAAGATTTAGAGTAGTTGCCATGGGAGTTTTCATCGCCTTTGCATCTTAAAGTCCAAACTTCTTCACCAGATTTTTAGCATATTTAGCTTGAGATATGAATATGCCAGATTCATCCTGATGTACCTGCAAACCAAGGAAAAATGTTAGTTCACCGACCATACTCATTTCAAATTCTCTTTTCATTGTATTTATAAATTCATCAATTTTGGAATTAGATGTAGACCCAAATACAATGTCATCAACATATATCTGAGCTACAGTTAGTCCAGGATTTAGATGCTTAATGAAAAGAGTTTTATCAGTTCCTCCCCTTTTGTATATGTTGCTTAGCAAGAATTATGTGAGTCTTTCATACCAAGCTTTGGAGACTTGTTTCAACCCATATAAAGCCTTTTTTGAGTCGAAAGACGTAGTCCGGGTGAGATGGATCTGTGAACCCTTGGGGCTGCACCACATAAGCTTCCTCATTAAGCACACCGTTCAGAAATGAACTTTTGACGTCCATCTGAAATAATCTAAAGTTAATGTAGTAGGACACAGCTAGCAACAGCCTGATGGATTCCAGTCTGGCTACTGGAACAAATGTTTCGTCAAAGTCTATCCCTTCAATCTGGGTATAACCTTGAGCAACAAGTTTGGCTTTATTTCTTACCACATTTCCTTGTTCATTTGATTTGTTCTTGAAGATCCATTTGGTTCCAATTACATTACCTTCTTTAGGACGTGGTACCAGCTCCTAGACGTTGTTTCTTTCAAATTGGTTGAGCTCTTCCTGCATAGCCTGTACCCAATGTACGTCTGTCAGAGCTTCCTTGATATTTTTTGGTTCAATTTGAGACGTATGACAAATGTTTCCCATCTCGATAGAAAATTTTCTTCTGGTCACATTTCTCTTAGATATATCAGTGAGAATGTTATCAAGTGGATGAACCTTTTGAATCCTGACAGGTGGTTGTCTCGATACTTCTGATTCTGCAATAGCAGGTCTGGGTAGTCAGATGCGTCTTGATCTGCAGATATTACTGGGTACCCAGACTCATCCTGATCATGTTCTTCTGAATCATTGAGACTTCCAGCTTGGTGTCGTTCTTCTTCTGATTTTTCAGTTCCAACTTTTTCTTTTGGTGGAACTTTCGGTTGATTACCATCTGCTTCCTACAAATTCGAGTTCAAACAATTAGTATCATCCACTTTCGCATTAATTGGCTTAAGAATGGTTTGGGTTCTTAGATTGTAAACTCTATAAGCCCTACTATTTTCAGCATAACCCAAAAATATTCCATCATCCGATTTTGAGTCAAATTTTCCTAGGTGTTCTCTATCTTTTAAAATGTAACATTTACTTCCAAAAGCATGAAAGTAATCAACCCTAGGTTTTCTACCCTTCCAAATTTCATATGTAGATTGATTTCTTCCTGATCTAAGCATAACTCTATTGATAATATAACAACCAGTGTTTATACCTTCTGCCCAAAATTTCATGGGCAATTTGTTGCTGTTTATCATGACACGAGCCATCTCTTGTAGAGTCTATTTTTCCTTTCCACCACTCCATTCTGTTGAGGAGTCTTTGGGGATGAGTACTCATGCTTGATTCCAAATTGGATGCAAAAATCATCAAACTCAGAGTTTTCAAACTCTCTTCCATGATCACTTCTGATCCTTTTGACTCTTACCTGTTCGTCTGCCTTTTCAGTGCTCAATTTCTGAAAAAGATTAGCAAAATTGTCAAAGGTATCATATTTATCATGAATAAACATAACCTAGGTGTATCTGGAGAAATCATCAACACACACATAAATATACCTCTTTCCACCAATACTTTCCTTTTAGATAGGACCCATTAAATTCATGTGAATTAGTTCAAGTATATGAGAGGTATTAATATATGTATCTGATTTGTGTTGACTTTTGATTTGCTTACCCTTTTGACAATAACCACAGATTTCATCTGGAATGTTTTTTATGCTGGCAAGCCTCTCAAAGCCTGTAGTCTGGTCAGTTTCATGAGATCATGGTAGTTTAGAAGCCCTAATCTATTATGTCACAATTTCTCATTTTTGGTCCTAACAGAATTGCAAGTTATGTGACTTTCAAGTGTATAGTATTTTTCTCTAGATCTAACTCCCTTAAACAAAACACTTTTTAACGGATTAGAATTCTTGTCACAATTTAAAACCTTGCAATACTCTTTAGAAAACATGACAAGCAAGTTATCATCACACAATTGTCCTACACTGATCAAATTTGCCTTCAGTCCTATAACATACAAGACATTGGTTAATGTAGGCAGACCCTTGATGTTGATGATACAAGATCCATATATCTTACCCTTTTGACCATCACCAAAGCAATTGTCTCGCCTTTTTCAAAATGTGTTAGTAGAGAGAGAGAGATCACCTGTCATGTGTCTAGAATATCCACTATCAAAATACCATGTGTTAGGAATCAAGGCACTTAAGGATAATTGAACTACATAAGCATTAGTTTGAATTTTATTTTCTTGTCTAGAAACAAGTCTTCTTTTGTGTGAATTAATTAATTTCAAGTACTCATGACACCTAAATACATCATGACCAGATTTAGGAAAAATTACAGAATACCTGGAAACCAGATGTATCCTGCCGACTTTGTCGAGGTTGAAATTTCCTGCCGTTCTGATGGACAGACTCATCTGGCTTGTACAGATTCGACTGAAATTGTCTTCTTGTATAGTTCCTGGCTGGATATGAGTTTTGAGTTCCAGCAGCATTGTATTGATGAAGATGAGAGGTAGATGCATCTGTATAATTTCTACTTTGTTCCTTACGTCTGTATCCAGATTTTTTTATAAATTTTATTTTATGGTCATGTTTTTTTACCTTTACCTTCGTATCCAAGACCTGTTTTTAAGCTGAATGGTCTGCCACTGTTCAGGGTTTCATCAAGCTGGACAGATCCAAGTACCAGTTTCTTGATGTTGTCTTGTGCTTTAGCAAGTTCTGAACTTAACCTGCTTACCTCATTTTGTTCAACATCTGAGAATGCAGATGTGTCCAGATGTCGTTCCCTGCTGTGTTCAGTGAAGGCCTGCAACAGTTGGATCTTTTCTCCTACATCTTGAAGTTCCTTTCTCAA
Source organism: Ligustrum vulgare (assembly GCA_963555705.1). Classification (NCBI taxonomy): domain Eukaryota; kingdom Viridiplantae; phylum Streptophyta; class Magnoliopsida; order Lamiales; family Oleaceae; genus Ligustrum; species Ligustrum vulgare. Next base: position 98,292,570 of record OY743168.1, read on the forward strand.
GTTTTCAGTGTTCGGTCCAAATTCAACTGCATAAGAAGAGTTACCAGATAATTGTAAAGCAGTAAGGGTAGTTACCTATTTTTCAGAATTGCTACTGTCTGATTCTAGTTCAGATTCATCGTGTCTCCATCGCTCCATGTAACATTCATGACTTTCTTTCCCTTGGTCTTCTTTTGAGTATTAGGACAATCTGCTGTAATGTATCCATATCCTTCACATTCTCTGCATTGAATTCTACTCTTAGACTTTCCTTCAGACGAGTTAGCATTATTTTTAGGATATAAATTAATTTTCCTCCATTGTTTTTGTGGCTTTTTATTCTGGACTTGAAGATTTGTGGATCTTTCTTTTTGTTTGCCCTTGAGGAACCTTTTAAATTGTCTGGTGAGAAGTACCAAGTTTTCATCTTCATCTGTCTCTCTAGATTCGTCTGGATCTTCACTGCTTGCCTTGAAAGCAATCCCAAGTTTTTTTGTCTTTCTTTCCTCGGGCCATATTTAACTCATAGGTCATCAATGACCCTACAAGTTCCTCAACACGCATGGTTGAAAGATCCTTACTTTCTTCAATCGCTGTCACTTTTGCATGGAACTTGTCTGGTAAAGATCTAAGGATTTTTTGTACAATCTGCTCAATTGAGTAAGTTTTCCCAAGAGCTTCAGCTGAGTTGGTGAGATCACTCGGTTTGGTGTAGAAGCTTTTGAAGTCTTCTTTCTCATCCATAGATAGTTGTTCAAACTCTAGCATGATCATCTGCAGCTTGGAGGTTTTGACAACATTGGTTCCTTCGTTTGCTACCCTTGAAGCATCCCATGCTTCCTTGGTGGTTCTTGAGGAGGAGATGAGTTTGAATTGACCTGGATCAACCAAGGAAACAATAGCGTTAAGTGTCTTAGAATTCCAATTTGCATTAGCTAAATCATCTACAGTATAAGCACTTCTAGCTACAGCTATAACAACACCTCTAGCAGTGATAGTGGGTGCTGTGTAACCTTCAAGGACAGATGTCCAACAACGTTCATCAATAGATTGAATAAAAATTTTCATACGAATTTTTCAATATGCATAGTTACTACCAGTTAACAGAGGTGGCCTAAAAGATGCAGAATTTTCCATTTAGAGAACCGGATCTCACTTTCTAGAAGTGAACACGCTCTGATACCAAATGAAAATTTAAAGTTGTCTAAATTTTATAAACGGACTGTCACAGATAAATTTGGACAGTAACCAATTAACAGTAAATCGTTAAGATCTATTTTAGCGCTATACCAGATGAATCTTGTCGATGCAGATTCGTCTGGATAGTAAAACGTAAATGTACAGAATAAATTGTGCAGAATTGCAAATGAACAAGAACACAATAACTTGAGCTTAACGTGAAAAAAACCCTAACAGGGAAAACCCATGGCCCGCATCCTGCGCACAAAAACCAATCACTATATAAGGAATGAGTTTATACAGATCAATCTAAACTAAAGGATAAATCTACGCATAGACTTATCAAACATCCAAGAAATAGATCACTCCCTGATCCTTCTATGGCATGTAATGTGAGCTGGCGTCCCACCACTCTTCAGTAGTTTTCTTTGAATCTGCAACACTTTTTCAGCAACCTCGAACTCCCGTTCGAACACGATCCAAACCTCCCGTTTGATCTTCACGCTGAAATTCCTTCCTTCTCTATGTGATTGAATCCTCCTCCCGGAGTACCGAAGTCACAACACAATTGAAGCCTTTAACATTAGTGCACCACACGAAATTTGGCTTCTTGACTCCTTGAATGTAGTGGACGTGAATGATTAAGCACCACACGGATTATTGTGTTTTTCACGTCTTGACTTCTTAAGAAAAACATCCCGTTTTTTTTCTATTTAAATGAAAATAAGTTACTTGACCTCCAAGTTTCCTTATTGCAAAAGATCTATAATACCTGCAAAATACAGCAGAGATAATTAGAGAAAAGTAAGATAATCATTCTTAAATAAATCTTACCATAAAATATGATATAGATAAGTCATGAAAGAACTTACCATAAAATAGGATACCAAGTATAAGCACCATATTTTCGGCCCTATCAAGAATTTTTACAATCAAGATTTTCGACCAAATAATCTTACCATATGTGAATAAGCTCGGCCCTTTATCAAGATGATGTCTTATCATATACAAAGATAGGATTGAAATATTCTTGACCATATCAAGAAGAAACTTACCATATCTAAGGATAAACTTGAGTACCAAGAATAATCATAAAATAGATCATCAAGATATTTACCAAAATCACAAGTTATCGAGATCAAGAATTTCGAGATTATCATCCTAATATTTCTTGATCATTATCTTCCAACGAAAATGAAGAATATATTTTTCTTCAAAAAATATTTGCATAATTTAAATAAACTTAATAAATTACTAAATGCACGTATTTAGTAATTAAATTAGTTTTTCTTAAATTACACATTTGTGGAAAAATAGGAAATGTCAATAATATAAAATTAACAATAGAATTGATTAAAAATCTCAAACCTTAGGAATTTAGATCCCGAACCGAAATGTAGAACCAAGGAGAAGTTTGGGGGTGCAAAGGTTAGTATGAGTAGGCATTGATGGATTGAGGATCCAAACTTTTTAATTTTGCATCTTTAGTGTAAGGGGTTTTGATCAACAGGTATAAACCATAACAACCAGCATAAAAACAGAAAAATGTTGAATGTCTTATTCTGCTCTTCAAATGCCTTTTTGACTCGAGTAATTAAGTCTGATGGGTTCTCTGAACCTGGTACCCTAAGCTTAACTGAGTTGGGAGCTGCCAACCTAAAGCTCGCTACAATGGTCAACTAGAAAGCAAGTACAGAGAGTGGACTTATACATAAGACGCTAAAACATCTTTAACTTTTCTGTTTAAGCCTTATGACTCGGGTAATTAAGTCTGAAGGGTTCTCTGAACCTGGTACCCTAAGCTCAACTGAGTTGGGAGCTGCCGACTTAAAGCTCGCTACAGGGATCATATAGAAAGCAAGTATGAAAAGTATTGCACAAAGATGGTAAAAGACAAGGACATTAAAAGAAAAAATCGTCCAAATAAAAGAAAAATGGAATGAAAATGGTATAAGCTTGGTTGATTGAAATCCCTAACACTTTGTTAATTATTTTTGGTCTGTCGTGCATACTTGTCTAATCCTAACTGCCTTGTGTGGAAAAATACATTTTATACGTGTTTAGAAACCACATCAATAGGAAAGGACCTCGGGATATGAGAGAAAAGCAGTAAGGTTGTGATCATCCATGAGAATGTAAGGAAAATCAAAAGAAAATCATTGTTAACCACATGGGATTCGGCTTACTTCTGCATGACTAGTCACACAGTATCAAGTATATTTTTACATGACTTTTCATTTGATTTTTGGTTATTCACACACACACAATGAAATCGAACATCAGATGAATGAAAATATTTTATGTTCATATTTCTTTTCTAAAGTGAATTTTCAATTTGAATTAATGAAGTGCATGGTAAATGAGTAAACAGAAACAAAAATATTTTAACTTCAATTTTATAGTTTAGTTTTATTTTGTTCGAGGACGAACAATAGTTCTAGTTTGGGGGTGTTGATAAGTGTATTTTATACACTTTTTTCTATCCTAAAAGTAGGATTTTTATTATTTGTTCAAGAATATTTTCTATTTATTTTGGTTGTATTTGTTTATATTTTAGGAATAACCCAAAGTCGAGAAAACAATGGAATTGAAGCCAAATTCGAGCAATTGGACGATAAAAGTGTCAAAGTGTGCAAATCAAGAGTTGATGTAGTTAATCAAATGGCCAATTAGAAGAAAATTGAAAAAAAGAATCAAATTGAGAGAAATTAAAAGTTTGGGGACTCAATTGTATCAATTGAAAGTTGGTGGATTGAGGTGCAATAAAGGTTTGAGGAGCAAATTGTAAAAAATGAAAAAAAAAATTGCATGGAAAATTTATAACTGCGCGGTCTCATGGTGTAAAATCCATGCTATCGCATGACCTCAAAAAAAAGGAACAGAGTTTAAATTATTATAACAGTATTGTTGCGCCAATTTGTACCGTGCGGTCGCATGGTTGTCCGGCTGAGCCAACTGATGGGCTTTTTTCCTGATTTTCAGCGGATTTCTCTTATTTTTGACCTAGGTTTCGGGAGATTATATATATACCAGACTTGGGACACGAAATTAGTGGTTCCCAACTTACTCAATTCATGCCAAAATGCCAAAACGTTGTCCAATTGGCGGGGGATCCATTGAAGGCCAAATTCAAGATTGAAGAATAAGGATCAAAAAGATGAACAAGGTGATTTCTATTCATTTTTCTTGTGAATTTTCTTTAATCGTGTTTCTAGGCTAGATTTCTTGTGTTAGGATTATGATGAAGTTTTAATTATTGATTTCATATTTTGCCTTATTATTTAATTTACACAGTTTATTGGTTTGATGCAATTAAATAGTGCTTTTATTATTATGTAATTGTTTGGCCAGCTTCTACGTGATTTCCTTGATGTTTTTCTATGTTCGAAAGAGTAGAAATTCATTAGATGTTATTTAATTGCCACAAAGTCTGATAGGGGATAGAAATATACTCTTATGCTTTGTGTTATCCTTGAGAGTGTTCATTAATCCTTTAATACTTTTCTAATTGTTTAATTGTCATATAAATATAGTCAATTTGCATTTAGGAAAATGTTTTTATGCATGGCTCGAAAGGGGATTTTAATAATAATAGGAATATGGATATTCAAAACCCCATGAATTGTATTTAAATAATTTGGTCAAAATATGGATGATTTGATTAAAATGGATCCATAATTCTAACACGTTTGTTTTAGTTTAAAATCAAATTTTCATTCGTTTAAAATCAAATTTTCATTATTTTTTAGTTTAATCTTTATTTTAATTTTCAAAAACAAAAATTTCCAACTCAATCAAATTTCTTGATCCGGTTAAGGCCTGTAATTTAAAATACAATTTACAACAATCTCTGTGGGATCAATACTTGGACTCACGTCCACTTTATTACTTGCGCGACCCATGCCCAAAAACATGTGTACTATGTTAGCAAGATGATGTTGGATGCAGAAACCCGATATACACTAGCAGAGCAACTTGCACTTGCCTTGGTCACAGCAGTTAGAAAGCTAAGACGTTACTTTCAAGCACATGCTATAACAGTCCTCACAAATCAGCCCTTAAAATAGATCTTGCAGAAACCGGATGTCTCCGATCGTCTGCTCAAATAGTCAATCGAGATTGGAGAATATGATATTGAGTTCAAACCCCGACCTTCTATAAAGGCACAGGTTTTGGCCGACTTCGTCTCCGAACTCGCCCCAAGACCTCGGGGGCCAACAGGTCATGACAAGGAAGAGGCCACATGGACTTTGCAAGTTGATGGAGCATCATATGCTGCAGGCTCGGGGGCCAGAATCATACTAAAAGAGGATGATGGCACAATGGAAATTCAGTGTGCAATAAGGTTTAACTTCCCAACAACTAATAATGATGCAGAGTATGAGGCCGTTATCGTCAAAATTCAAGCAGCTCAACATCTAGGGGTCGAGCATGTCAAAGTCTTGAGTGATTCACAATTGGTGGTAGAGCAAGTGAACGGCACTTTTGAAGCAAAAGATGAAAAAATGTCATATTACAGAATGATGGTTTTGGACTTGCAAAGGAAGTTCAAGTCTTGCTGCATAGATAAAATTTCGAGGTCCGCCAATCACAAAGCGGATGCTCTGTCAAGATTAACTTTTTCCAATCTAGACCACTTACAGAGAACTGTATTCGTGCGAACTCTTCATGAGCCCGTATCGCACAGCAACCCAATGTCATGGATATTTAAGATCATGAGCCCAGCTGGATGGATCCAATCGTTGAATATTTAACATCAGAAAAGTTTCCAGATGACAAAGCAGAAGCAAGAAGAGTCAAAGCAAGGGCCTCGTGGTATACCATATTACAGAATACCTTATTCCGTCGAAGTCATACAGTTCCTTACCTGCGATGCCTAACTCCGAAAGAAGCAGCCCTTGCTATAGCCGAGGTTCATGGAGGAATTTGTGGAGGACACCAGGGAGTAAGAGCACTGGTTATGAATTTAATGCGATACGGGTACTATTGGCCAACCATGAAGAAGGACAAACTCAGCTACATAAAAACTTACATAAATACCAAAGGTTTGCAGCCCGATTACGTCAACCCGTAGAAGAAATATCTTCAATTATGTGCCCGTACCCCTTCGCTCAATGGGGAATTGACATACTTGGGCCGTTCCCCATAGCTCGGGGTCAGGTCAAATTCCTAGCAGTAGCTGTGGAATACTTCATAAAATGGGTGGAAGCAGAGCCTCTTACCATAATCACAGAACAAAAGTTGGAAACATTTGTTTGGAAGTCATTTATCTGCTGTTTTGGTCTTCCTAAGACATTAATCATTGATAATGGGCGTCATTTTGAGTGCCAAGCCTTCAAATAATTTTGCAAAAATCTGGGAATAGAACACATGTTAACTTCCGTTTCGCACCCGCAAAGTAATGGATTAGCTGAAGTTACAAACATGCTCATCTTACAAGACTTGAGGACTCGCCTTGACAGTGCCAAGGGTGGTTGGCCCGACCTACTTCCAGAAATACTTTGGAGGAACCGAACATCATTCAAGACTGTAACAGGGGAAACTCCATTTATGCTAGCCTTTGGAATGGAGGCAGCTATTCCAGTAGAAGTAACAATTCTCGGCTTTCCCGCAATGATTACAGAATCACCCGATCAGATTGAGAGGCAGAGAGAAAGCCTGGATCTTCTGGAATAAGTCAGGGAAAGTGCTGCCCTTAGAATAGCTGCTTATCAACAGGCCATGGCAAAGAAGTTTAACACTCGAGTAAAGAAAAGAGAATTCAGAATGGGAGACCTCGTCCTACGTCGAAGCAAGGTCGTTGGTCATCAGCCTGGAAAACTTGAACCTATATGGGAAGGACCGTAGGAAGTCATTTGAAAAGTAGGAAAGGGCTCGTACAGCCTCAGAACAATGAATTCAAAGCCCCTTCCTTGGCCCTGGAATGTGGAAAATCTGAAGGCTTATTATAAGTAGTCACCTTTCTAGTAGCAACAAGGTTGTCTAGTTAAGTAAGAGTCGGGTCTGCGAACCCATTTTTTCTCAATTATGTCTAAACTTGCATGTCCATCAGTAATTTTTTAGAAAAGTTAGACCTGCGCACCCATCGTACTTTTTTTTCAGGGTCAGGGACGGGGTACTCTTTTTCCTTATCCAGATTTTTTCCCAAAACGGTTTTTTTTATATAAATTTTTAACAAGGCCCATAGTTCAGTCCCCCTTAATAAAAGTATTTATTTCAAAGAATGAGCACCAGATGACAAATTCTTGGAATAGCTTACAAGGTCATCCAAATGACATTACAAGTTATTTCCCAACAAATAATTTACAAAGTCTCATGGCATGACGTTACAAATTATTCTTCCACGAATAATTTACAATATCTCATGGCAAGATGTTACAAATTATTTCCCGACAAATAATTTACAATGTCTCATGGTAAGGCGTTACAAATTATTTCCCAACAAATAATTTACAATGTCTCATGGCAAGGCATTACAAATTATTTCTCCTACTTTCGCATAGTCGAAAGTTTGACCTCTACTTTGTGAAAATTAAATACAAGGTCGGCTTCGCTCGGTCTTACAAATTATTTCTCCTACTTTCACAAAGTCAAAATTTTGACCTCTCCTTTACTAAAATTAAATACAAGGTCGGCTTCGCTCGGTCTTACGAATTATTTCTCACATTCACAAAATCAAGAGGTTGGCATTACCCGACCTTATTAAACCTTTATCTCAATTTCGCCAAGTAAAGAGCTCGATTTAATCTTTGTGTAAGTTGACTAAAAAGGTCGGCCATGCCTAGTCTCACTAGTCATTTGTCATCAATCAAAAGTTTTGATGCTACAAAAAGTTAAAGACCATAACAAAATTATGAGGTCGACTATTGATCGACCATATAATTATCAGGACACCGAATCAAAACTAAATATTTGAGGGCAGCTTGTGTACTCAAAGCAACAAAACACATGTGAAATGCGTAAACATCAAATTCATTTATAGAGAAAGTTTTAAAAGAGGTCTACGGGGCATACCCCGGGAAAAATGCCAAAATTTTCAAAATTTTTAGTCCTCGGGATCAGTCCCATCCTCCGTTTCCTCGAGCACCTCACAATCAGCTTCTTCCTAACTACCCGAGGGTTGTCCTCAACCTCCTCCCCATCATCAGACTCACCCTCTTCAAAATTGGGCGGGAATCGTAGAAACCTAAGGGCTCGACCTTTAAGGGTTCGTCTAAATTTTTTACCTCCCTAAGGTCATCCATTGTTACACGTGTAGCCATATTTTCCTATAATAAATAATAAAGTTACAGAGGTCGGGGTAGGTCGAGCTTACCTAAAATGCTATGAAGTTTTTGTTGAAGGAGAGGTCGTGATGGTTGCCCGAAGAGTTCTCTGATCTCTCAAAAATTCGCAAAGTAAACAGAATAGGATTATGGGGATAACATATATATAGACGAATGTAGATGGGATAATTTTCAAAATCCAAAAATTGCCTCCGGACACATGTCAACCATCTAAAGCGAGTCTTTTATGACAAGGTATTAAAGTACGTGAGTTGGAAAAACGTATCCTTAGCTGTCAGAAATAAATGTGACAAGCTGGCAAAAACAGTATAAATGCATTCAGAGATATTTTTCAAATCTCTGATGCACTGGGGCCAATGATCAGACAATTTCACGACGTCCAAAAATGAGGTTGATGCAGGAATACAACTGGTCGGCCCATATTCCCATGGGCTCCATCCTATGCCCGACCTGTCTAAATTTGCATCCTATATGATAATATGGTTGGCATAAACATGTCCTCGGGCTTATTCTGATATCCATATGATCGGGTTTGGTCGATCTATCTTCTGTCAAAACGCATTACGGGCTTAAAGGCTGAACCTTGTGACCGGGTACATCTAGTGGATAAGATCGGGTCATACCCCGACCAAATTCCACTTTGAGTTGACACAAATGGATCAAGTCGGGACTTCTCGATCTTTGGCCCAAGCAAGCAGGCCTCCGAATCTCTTTCATCGATGGGCCTCACTAATGGGCCCCATTCTTGGGCCTCATGACAATACGAATTTCAGAAGGAAATATTCTAAAAAAGGGAATTGAATCCCTATAAGTTTAGAACTCTTCCTAAAAGGTAAGTTTATAACAAAAGGACTCCTTCTTTAATTAAAAAGGGTTATGGACTTTTCAGCCCTATAAATACAGCTCCTTTGATCACATATTATTTATTCAATATTCTTTACGTTTTCCAGTTACATATTCTCTCTCTATTTCTCTCCAAAATACTAATTCTCACACCGGAGGGGCGACGGGGAGAATCCTCCTCACCTTTTTGCAGGTCATCCAATGCGAGTTCATTCATTTTTTCCAGCTATCAAGCATCACGAGATCCTGCCACGTCAAGGTTAGGATTTTTTACAGCATCAATTGGCGCCGTCTATGGGAAAAGATACGATCAGCCATGGTTAATAGACGTGAAGCTAGGCCCTCCGCATCCACTGGTCAACCCCTTCCGGCCAATACTTCGGCTGAAGGGGAAAATCCTCCACCTCTTGAAGATGTTGGAGAAGAACAAGACCCAGAAGTAACGCCAGAAAATGAACCAGTTAGTCGAGAAGATTTCAATGAACTCCAACAACAGCTCCGTGAACTTCGTCAGACTCTTTAGCAACAGAACAATCGTCAAGAATCACCTGACCTGATCACTCCAAGTATGATTCCCAGGAAAGATCACAGACCGGTTAACCCTGTAGATGAAAATTCCTTGGGAATTGGGGGTGCCATCCCATGACTGAGGCATCTGCCAACTTAATGCAACGGAAAATCTCAAGAATTATTCAGGAAGGAATCGCATATGGGATAAGGCAAAACACACAAGGTCGGACCTCTTTCACAAGAAAAACCCCTTTTACTCCTAAAATAACGTCGTTCCCCTTACCAGAAAGATTCAAATACCCTCGGATAAAGGAATATGATGGAACAACATATCCTAACAACCACTTGAATACCTATACTGATGTCATGGACATGCAGAATGCTACTGATCAGATTTTATGTAAGGCCTTCCCGCAAACCTTAACAAACTCAGCTAAAGACTGGTTTTCTACAATACCACCAGGATCAATCTCTTCCTTCATTGATCTTATAGAGAAGTTCACGGCTTTCTTTGCAAGTAGTAAGAGGATCAAGAAAACAGCCGCTTCGCTTATGCAGTTGAGGCAAGGACAGATTGAAACACTGTGCGAGTTCATGACTCGCTTTAACGCCGAAAGACTTCAGATTCCAGATCTTCACATCTCATCGGCCACTTCAGCTCTGGCCTTAGCCATCGAAGGTCCGGAATTCAGAATGTCCTTATCTAAGAATCCACCTGCAAATGTGACAGAACTTCTTAGAAGGGCTGAAAAGTACATAAATATGGAAGAGATACTATTGTCGATTAGGGCATAGGATCAAGTTCACGGAACAGCAGTACAGCCTTCGAAACCCGTCAAACAGGGGAATAAGAGATCAAGGCAAGAAGATGGAAGGAACTCTTCCCGATCCAACACAAAGGGAAACAGTTATGGGCATCAGAACTTAACTCCATTAAATGACCCTCGATCTCACATTCTCATGGAAATCAAGAGTCGCGATGATTTGCACTGTCCAAAGCCTATTAAAGGGAAGACGACGAGAAGAATCGACATAAGTATTGCGACCACTGATGAGTGCAGAACACTGAAACAGGAGATAGAAGCCCGCATAAAAAGAAGTTTCCTGGGACATTACACAAAGAAAGATGATAAAGATCAGAGAAAAGGGGAAGAGAAGAATAGATAATCTGGCACCATAACCTTTATCGTTGGAGGAATACCTTCTGGAGGCGATTCAAATAACACCAGGAAAAATCATGCCCGGGCATGAGGTGATCAGGAAGAAAGGTCAGGAAGTCATGACCATGAAATTTCAAACAGCATCAGCTTTAGTAACGATGATATGGAAGGAATTTCATATCCCCATGACAATGTCGTTGTCATCAGTGCCACAATTGCAAATTTTGATGTAAGAAGAGTGTTTGTTGATAATGGGAGTGCAGCCAATGTCCTTTCTTTGGAAGCCTTCAACAAGATGCAACTCTAGGGTGCTTATGTTGACGCCAACTCACGGTATTGTCCACCGCGTAGTGTGGATTTGTTCCACGCGAAGTAGACGCATCCCCAGGAAGTTATCTTAGTGGTACCAGGGAGGCCTTTGAATTCTTAAGTTCCATAGGTCCAAGGTTCGAAACCCCTTGGGGACGCATCCACCTAGCGTGGAAAAAATCCACACTACGCGGTGGACAATACCGTGTGTTGATGTCCCGTAAGCACCCCAGAGGCAGGGCTCGTCAACATAAATAAGTTAGCTTAATGATACCAGGGAGGCCTTTAGAATTCTTAAATTCCATAGGTCCAAGGTTCGAAACCCCCTGGGGACGCGTCCACCTCGCTTGGAACAAATCCATACTACGCGGTGGACAATCTGTGTGTTGACGTCTCGTAAGTACCCCCGAGGCAGGGCACCGTCAATAGTTAGTTTTTCTTCTTCACAAATTGCAACTTTAGCTTCTGAGATGGCCTCTGAAGAATTTCTTGGTTTCTGTTTTTCTATTTCCTGCCTGAGAGTTGCTGACACCGGGTCCTGTTGAATTATATAAATTCTTTTCACAACTTGAATCCTTTTGTTCTTTTCTTTCTATGGATGCAATTAGACCATTGCAGCAGCCCAAATGCTGGAAATCAAAACTGGAGAAAGCTCATTTGCGAAGTCCAATTTGAGGAGCCCAACCGAATTAAGAATTAAAGTACAAAGCCAATGCTGGATCACAAACCATAGGAGCTCAGCTGAAGCCTATAATATTGAGCCCAACTTGTGCTGTTGAAGTCCAAGTCATTAACTCGGATAACCCGGATTCGAGGCCCAACCGGAGCAACTCTCTTTCTCAGCCGTTGTATCTACAAGATTCATCTGAGCCATCCATTGCAGTTAAAGTAACAAGATATTTTCTCATTCTCGTCTCGTCTCGTCTCTCTCTCTCTCTCTCTCTCTCTCTCTCTCTGATTGATTCTTCCAAACGCTTCGTTTACTTCTCTCTCCACTCTTTGTTTTCTTTGTGGATTTCTTTCAGAGAGAAATCTCATTTCTTGCACTGATTCTTAGTGGTTTTCTCTGATTCTTTGTGGTTAATTAGAGAACTATACTTTGTGGTTATTTACAGTGTTGACTTGTAAAACTTTGTGGTTCTTTGTGGTCTTTTTGTGCGAGATTTGTCCAGTTTTATGAGTTTGCTCTGATTCTGTAAAACCGATTTGATACTTGTATTTTTACTTTCAATTAATAAAGTTTTTGAGGTTTTATGTTTACAACTCTCTTTGTGGTTACTTTGTGGTGATTCTGAGACCTTCAATTCGTAACACTTTCATTTGGATTTGTCTTTGCTAGATTTTCTTTATTTGATAGTGCAATGGATCTTTCATCCTCATGCATATCCCTAGTTATATCGTTGGCTCTTTGAAGATCTGCAGGACCAATTTCCTCTATTTTTCCAATTTCAGAATCCTGGATGTGGGGCAGATGAGGTAAGTGCTGAAGTTTGACTAATTGATCTCGAGTTTCTTGATCTTCAACCACTACCGACATTACTTCTGCAAATCCCTGCATGATTTTTGATGTTGCAATGGTGCTAGGGATGACACTAAAACTCACGGACCCGATACCCATTGGAGACCCAACATAAATGGGCAGTGATTATCTAACTAAATGGGTTTGTCGATAGGGTATGGAGGTAAATTTTAAACTGTTAATTGCACCATGTACTTCATTTTTTGGCTCAATTAACAAATTACTATCTAAAGGGAAAAAACTAAAAATTACGTTGTCTTCTTCCCCAAAGCCATATCGCCGTTGCTGCATCACCTTCATCCCCCTGACTAACCGCACAACCACAAGCCACCACCTGCACAGAACCATCACCACCACTTCATCAAATAAATCTGCTGCACAACATCCGGAAAGGGGGCGAAGACTGTGACTATGAAGGGGAGGGAAGATGACGAGGAATCAGGATTTCCTCGCACAATCTTCTGTAACTTCTGCTACTGCCCGATTTTAAGCCTTCTCGTCTCTGAACGATTGGCGCCTGTAGTGTAAGTGGTGTGGTGGGTGTGGTGGTGAGTGGGGGTGGTGATGCTTGTGTATGGTGTGGTGGTTGCCGGTTGTGGCAGAGAGAGGTTGTGGTGACGTCGTAGTGATGTGCTGGTGGAGGTGATGTTGATGGTGGTGGTTGGGGTTGGGGTGGCAACGTCGGTGAGGTGGGTAGTAGGGCTGGTAGTGTCGTCGGTGGAGTCCTTCACCGTCATATTAGAGACAAAGTATCATAATCAAAGTGTAAAGTTTCAAGTTGTGATTAGGGATGGCAAAAAAATCTGAAGGACCCGAAACAACCTGCCCCGAAAATTACCCTCCCTATCGGGTCCGCGGGGCAGGTTTTCCGCCCCGCGGGGGATTTCGGGGTGGATTTTTTTTTTTAATACTGGAATGAGAAATTAAAAATAAATTTAATGAGGTCTAGAAGAATTGAACCTTAATGAGATTTAAGAGTATGAAAATACACAACAACTATACCATTATATTGTTTATTGATTTTTTTCACTTCAAATATATACATATTATCTTTAAAATTCAAACTTAAAAATTATAAGTAGTTCAACGCCTAAGTTTTTTACCTAAAACTTCATTACCAATTTTGGGAAAAAAATTCAGGTCATTGGCGGGGCGGGTAGTCGCGAGGTTGGGCAGGGCGGGCCGAATCATTCCCGAACCCTACCCATTGCCATCTCTAGTTGTGATACTACAATTTCATCCAAAGTATCATAAAATTTAATAAAATTTCAAGTTATGATACCAAAAATTTGAAAGTATAATAAGTATCATGTTATGATACTTTAAGATACTTTGAAAGTATCATGTCATCAAAACAGTATTTTTCCAAAAAAAAATAATAATTGAAGTATTTTTCAGTTTTTTTTAAAATGTAGTAAATTTCAATTATGATACAAAAAATAAGGGATTTGTGCAAACGCGAAAAAATCCCAATTTTAAAACCCGACATAGGTATGAGTCAGATGTGGGTTTTACTATAAGATTCATACTCGGCCCGCATACCCATTAATTTCCTTAAAAAATTGTAGAATTTAAAATAAAAGTGATTGTGTAAAAAAAAATTCCAAATATCTATTGACATTGTTAACGTCTAATATTTAACCGATTCAAATTAATTAAGAACACATCTAACTTATAACCTATTTGCAACCATAAATAAATAATAGGCAATGAGTTTCAAATAAATATTGAAGCATACCTTCCTCCGACCCCTCTCAATCCGTCATTCTTAAATAGGTATATGAGTAATGTATGGATGTTATAAATATCTAGTGAGTAGGGTATGAATTTGACAAATTCAATTCATATCCGTATTATCATCCCTAAATGCAGGGACGGAGCTAGGATTCCCGTTCAGTGCGGGCGAAAATTAAATGAGGTTGGGAGACAAAGGGGGCTGCTCCGAATTTTTTTAAATACCTTAAAATCGTTCCTACTAAAATAAATAAATTATAACTAGAGGCTCATAAATGAACTTCACAAAACACAAACCACAAACTTCAAATTAAATCAACTCAACAAACCATAAATCTCAAATTACAAAAATTCAAACAAAGCTAATCACTAATTAAATCAATTAAAAATATCCCCAATTCCTTGCGAACTAATCTCAAATTAATCAATTTCATTCTCAGTTATTCAACATTTCAGATTCATAAATCAGAAAATGTCTAGCATTTTCATAAATCAAATTAACTAACCATTAACATAAAGGTATGCTAGTCAAAAGACAATTCCTATTACCTCCGGCTCCAATTCCAAATCAGGCTGCTTTTGTAGGATTAAGAGAATCTTTGCTGCTGCAGTCAATCTTTGGAGTCGAAGAATCGGAGTTGGCAACCAGCAGGGCATCATGAAGGGTCAGTGTCGTCTTTGGAGTCAGATGGCTTGCTTGGAGCCTTTGGCCTTGGCCGCTTGCAACTGGGCAGGAGTTAGGCTTATGGCACTGGCTTGGGGGTTCGAGGTTTAGTCGGGCGTCGACTTGGAGTGGGGGTTGATTTCAGCCTTTAGCAAGGCGGTGGCTTAGAGTAAGGGTTGAAGACTTGAATTTGGTTAATGGTTCTCCATTTCTTCTTCTCTCGAAATTTATTTATTTATTTTTTTTTTTAGGCCAGACTAGGGACAGTCCAAAGGTCCAGCGCGGTCCATAGACCACGCTGAGCCTGAACCAGATCCGCCCCTGCCTAAATGGTGCCTTCCATGGTCTCTGTCAATTTTTATTTCATCATTCGTCTTTCCGTCTTCTCCACACTGTAGTCCCATTGTTTCCTTTACATCACTGGTAGCAGATCCAGCTTTTGGTTCATGCATTTCAGCGTCGACTGTTATTGCTTCAGAGCCCCGTTCCATTGGTTGAATGTCTTTTCTGACTGTGTATGGTGTGGCTTCATAATGAGAAGTAGAAACAAATATTTCTAGTTAGAAAGAAAAAAAATAAGTTGGTGTAGATTAAATGACTTAATTTTTTTTTTAAAAATTAATATTATTATTATTAAGTATAAATGTGAAAAATAAAAAATAAAAATTGATTACAATAGCAATATTTTATTTTATTTTCATGAAAAATAATGTCAATTAAACAATCAAACAATCAAACTTGAAAAATTCTCTACTTTCCACCTAGAAAATTAAATCAATCAAACAGATTAAACTTCCAATTCACAGGAAAATAAGTTTCTAGGAATTATTTATTTTCTTTTCACCCGAATTTCACATTCCTATCAAACGGACCTAAATTCTTTTTCAACAATATCATACAGCGGCTTCTTGTTAATAAAATTGTATTGGCAAATATTTGAGTCAACAAAGCAATAAACAACTCAATACGTGAGTCAAATATCTATATTTTATTTTATTTTATTTTGACAACAAAAGGTTACATGTAAAATAATTACTTATTTGTCATTAATTTTCGATTGAGCAATAATAATTAGGATTTTACTTAAATTATGATATTATTTTTTATTTTAAAATTGCACGCATTATTGAAAATTAAATCGGGAGTCACATTAGATAGGTGTTATCGGAATTGGCTCTTTATTACCTAATCAGTAGTCATTGTCCTCAATTGCAGGGGAGGCTTTGGAGGCTTTCGGTTTGGACCAATTCTAAATTATTGTATGGGAAAAACAAATAAATAAGAGTTTTAGAAATACAAAATTAAAAAATGAGATCATTATGTATATTTTCAAAAATCAGGTTATAATTAAACTAATTAATTTAAAATATTTATTAATTATTTATAATAAGGTCACAACATAGTAACATTTACGGTCACAAAACACAAACATTTAAGTCACAAACCTCAGTTCATGATTAGGATCACAGTTACTCAGAATGACTTCAACTACCATATTTTTCCAGTCATAACAACTATTTTTGAGGTCATAATCACCATTTTTTAATGTTACATTTTTAATTAGAAGTCACAAAACACCGCTTCCTCCAAACTCTAAAACAATGACTACCAATGTCAGTGTGCCACCAGCTAAACCACATCGCCTATTTTCCCGATAACAAGATTCACAATCATCATTTTTAATATCACAGTAAGACTTATTTTAAGGTCACAAGGGAAAAAAAAAATTAGCAAGTAACATTTTTTACTTCAAATCATAAGCAACACCTACTCTGAGCACCAGACCATGACCATTGCTGCCCAAAACCACAACTACAGCATCGACCCACCAGATTGTGTGTAGACGATTCAGATTGTGGCCAGAGTTTGATATGTGAGATGTGACAATGGCAATGGCGACGTGGTGGTAGTTGTTGTTTTCCCAGTTGGATAGGAGAATTTATTTTTTAGGAAAAATCGCTTACCATTTTCATCACGTTTGATCATTTTTTGTTGTTAATTGATTTATTTCTTTTTTCAAAAATTTATATTATAATTACTGAGTACAAACTTGTTAAAAAATGAAAAAAAAAATATTATAATAGTTAAATTTTACTTTATTTTTCATAGAAAATAATGTCAATCAAAGAATAAAAGTTGAAAAACTCTCCATTTTTTCTACCTAGAAAATTAAACCAATTAAATACATTAAACTTTTAATTCCCAGGAATTCAATTCCCTGAAATTCATTTTCTTTCCACCCAAACTTCACCCTCGCTATCAAACAAACCTTAGAAATTATGAATAGCAATTTTTCAGTTTTTCTCCCCAAAATTTTCCATGGAATTTATAATAATTACCTGGGAAAATAGTGACTATCAAACAACAAAAGTTGAAAAAAGTTATAATTTTCATAGAAAATGAACACAATCAAACATAAATAGTTGGAAAATTACAACAATTTCTAGATAGAAATTTAATCCAATCAAACGCACTTAATTGACAATTGCCAGGAAAACAAGTTATCTTCAATTCAATTCCTTGAAATTCGTTTTCTTTCCACCCAAATTTCATGTTAGCAATCAAACGCAGCCTTAGAGTATCTCTAATGATTTATGAATTATGAAAAAAAATCATTGCTACATAAGAAAAACAAATAATTATTTAAAAATCTCATCTCCAATTGTCGATTTTCATGCCTATGTGATGCTGACGTGGAATGGAAATTAGCTGGTGCTATATCCAGATATAGATAACGTGCTAGACAAAGTGATTAGACAAATATTAAGGCCCCGTTCTCTTTACTGTTTTCAGCCTGTTTTGAGTTTTCGATTTTTGGAAATATCGAAAACGCGTTCATTTTGCCAATTTTCATAAACTTGTTTTCCAAAACATCAAAAAAATACAAAGGAAAATCAGAACGAGTTTATAGCATTTTGGATATTGTGTTAAAAAGTCCAAAACGCGCGTTTTAGATGTTTTTTTTTTTTTTGTAAATGTGAGACACTTCCTTCACTTGAAGTTCTTATATTATTTTGTCATTATATAAATCCATGTTAAGATTTTTTTCTTTGGTAATTTATTTATTTATTATTATTATTTTTTTTAAATGTGAGATACTTCATTCACTTAAAGTTCTTATGTTATTTTGTCATTTATATATATATCCAGGTTAAGATTTTTTTTTTTTTTTTTGTAAATTATTATTATTATTATTATTATTTTATTTTGTAAAAGTGAGACACTTCTTTTACTTGAAGTTCTTATGTTATTTTGCCATTATATAGATCCATGTTAAGATTTTTTTTTTTTTTTTTTTTTTTGTAGTTTTATTATTATTATTATTATTATTATTATTATTATTTTATTTTTTTTTAAATGTGAGACACTTCCTTTACTATAATTTCTTATATTATTTTGTCATTATATATAGATCTATGTTAAGATTTTGTTGGTATGTGGTTAAATTTTTGTTTAGCTGAAACAATATTAATGATGAATTTATTGATATAGAGAACTAATTGATTTATTAACATTAAAATTTATGTAATTCAACAAATCAACCATTTTTTACATATAAAATATTACAAAGTAAATATATCAAAAAATTACAAAGTAAAAGCATTTTTCAGTTTTCTATTTTTGAAAACAGTTTTCCAAAATTATAAAGAGAACATGTTTTCAGCAATCCCAAAACAAACACCCAAAATTCAAAATTCAAAACTCAAAATCCAAAATCGAAATACAAAGAGAACGACCCCTGATTTTTTTTAATTTTTTTAAGGAAGTTTATTATTTGAGATGGTACTAATTTGAAGACACGTATATACATAAAAAATTGTAAATAAAGACCATTAAAGATAAGCTCTAAATTTCATTATTTATTTTATCAACATGAATGAGATATTTAGGGGCCGTTCTCTTTGTATTTCGATTTTGGATTTTGAGTTTTGGATTTTGTTTTGAATTTTGGATTTTGGTTGTTTGTTTTGGGATTACTGAAAACATGTTCTCTTTGTAATTTTGGAAAACTGTTTTCAAAAATATAAAACTGAAAAATGTGTTTACTTTGTAATTTTTTGATATATTTATTTTGTGATATTTTATATGTAAAAAATGGTTGATTTGTTAAATTACATTAATTTTAATGTTAATAAATCAGTTAATTCTCTATGTCAATAAATTCATCATTAATATTGTTTCAGCTACACAAAAATTTAACCCTATACCAATAAAAATCTTAACATGGATTTATATATAATGGAAAAATAATATAAGAACTTCAAGTGAAGGAAGTGTCTCACATTTACAAAATAATAATAATAAAAAAAAAAATTACAAAAAAAAAAAAAAAATCTTAACATGGATCTATATAATAGCAAAATAATATAAGAACTTCAAATAAATGAAATGTCTTACTTTTATAAAAATAAATAAAAATAAAAATAAAAAATTTACAAGAAAAAAAATTTAACATTGATCTATATATATAATGACAAAATAACATAAAAATTTCAAGTGAAGGAAGTGTCTCACTTTTATAAAAAGTAAAAATAAAAATAATTTACTAAAAAAATAAAAAAAAATTAACATGGATCTATATATAATGACAAAATAATATAAGAACTTAAAGTGAAAGAAGTGTCTCACATTTAAAATAATAATAATAATAATAAATAAATAAATAAATTACAAAAAAAATCAATAATATAAGAATTTCAAGTGAATGAAGTATTTCACATTTACAAAAAAAAAAAAAAAAAAAAAAATTCAAAACGCGCGTTTTGAACTTTTTAACACAAAATATCCAAAACGAAAAAAAATCGTTTTGAGTTTCCTTTGTATTTTTTTTGGTATTTTGAAAAACGCGTTTCTGAAAATGGGCAAAGTGAACGCGTTTTTGATATTTCCAAAAATCGAAAACCCAAAACGGGTTCAAAATAACAAAGAGAACGAGGCCTTATTTATTTAAATGTCACATAGATCAAAATATACATAAAACGTTAGAGATACTCTATCGAGATCAATGGAATATTAGTGTGCGTTTGATAACGATGGTGAAATTTGGGTGGAAAGAAAATGAATTTCAGGGAATTGAATTCCTGGGAATTAGAAGTTTAATATGTTTGATTGGTTTAATTTTTTAGGTGAAAAAAATAAAGAATTTTTCAACTTTTGTTGTTTGATTGACAATATTTTCCATGGAAAATAAAGTAAAATTGATCTATTTTAATAAAAAAAAAATTTAATTTTTTTTCACACATTTGTACTTGATAATAATAATAATGTTAATTTCTAGAAAAAAATAAATCAATTAACAATAGCAAAAATAATCAAACGTAACGAAAATGGTATAAGATTTTTTATGAAAAATAAAACCTCCTCCCCCTTGGAAAATGAATTCATTCAAAATAAGGAAAATACCGAATTTCGAGGCAAGTGAAAAAATGAATTCCATGAAAAATTTAGGTAACCAAACAGCGTAAAATTGAAAAATCACATGAAAAATCATATTTTTCAAAAAAAAAATTATACATATCTAACGCACCCTTATTGTCTTTAGATACGCTGGCAAAATACTGGACACCGAAATTGGCGCCAATATCTCAAAATTTTCACTCGGTTTCAGCAACCCGAATTTGACGGTCACCTTAGTCCTTAATCCTTCCTTCTTCAAATAAGTAGACTGTCTCATTCATTTGAATTGCTATTTCAGTATTTCTATTTATAATAAATCGCTCATTTTTCTTCTTCCCCTTCCCTTCTGGTTTATGCTTCAAATTTCCTTTCCCACTCATTTTGCACCGAAAAAAAAAAGGAATCACTTTTCTTCTTTCTCAGCTTACAAGGAATTCTTCTTAGTCTGGCTTATTCTTCTTGTTTTACTGTCTTAAACATGGTTTATGGAGGCAAAGAATCAGAAGAAAAGAAATGGTTAATCTCCGGAATCGTAATCCGGGCTCCACTAAAATCAGTATCCACAAACCCCAAAGAGGCATCCGAAGATGATAGCGAATGCTCTACTACTCCGACAGCACGAGAATCGAAGATACCGGAGAAATTGCCTTGCCCACCGGCACCGAGGAAGCGAAGGCCTAAATCTACGTGTCATTTTAATGGTGCTAGGGAATTCTTTAATCCGCCGGAGTTGGAATCGATATTTATCCGCCATACTGAGAGAGCATAAAGATGTTTCCAGGATTTCTTTATATTTGGAGTTTGTTCGGTATTGTTTGAAATGATTTTTTTTTTTTTAATGAATACTGTTTTTTAAAAGAATAAATGATTGAAATTTAGTTAAAAATAAATAAATATTGTGAACTTAAATTTAATGCAAAAAAATTAGAAAATTTAAATGAAAACCAATCAGAGGCTGGGATTGTTATTTTCTACAATTTTTAAGTTCTTATTGCTTAGGGCTTCTTTAATGGTAGAAATTTGTCCAATGTTAGTGCTAATATGGCAAATAAAAAATTATTAAAATATACCAAATGCTCCAGAGGATTCGATAGTAAGATCTGCAGATAGACCTTATGCAAGACCTTTCATCTTCTCTCTTCTCTTTTCTCTTGAATGAATCTATTTCTTTCATCCACTGCTCTCTCCTCTTGAACCTTTCATCTTCCCTCTTTTCTTGAATGGACTTATTTCTTTCATCCACTTCTCTCTCTTCTTGAACCTTTCATCTTCTCTTTCCTCCATCATCTTCTTTCTCTTTAAAATTTACATGCTCTTAGGGCATATCTTTCAATGACAAAAGGGAGGGCGGAAAACTTACTTAGTACAATCGGGTGCACAATTTGAATCTTGAAATAATGGATTTGTAACTTATGACAAGCAAGAGTCATCACCATTCGTGGAGTTACCAATGCTCTCCCCCTTGGTCTTGGAGTCACAACCTGCAATTTATCACTCAAATTAATGACCTAGGACAAGGTCAGTTTGGGCCCTCAATGTGTGAGTTACACATTCTCCTTTTTCAAATTTACACTATTTTGACAAGTGGACTGATAGAGCCATTAAAGATGCTCTTAGTAGTTTAGGCTTCATAGGGTACTCAATAATGTAATATAAAATTCTGAGTTGGAGAAGGACAATCGCTCGTTGAAATCAATGTTCTTAAAATTCAAGAGTCGATTGGATCAGTTTATCTTGAACCTTGGGAAAACAAGAATCCTTAAATTATAATCCTCTATTCGGTTGACTTTAATTGGTAAATAAATGAAATGTAAATTATTTGGTTGATTTATTTATATTTTTTAGGTAAGATGTGAGATTAAAAATTAGAGAAATAAAATGTTAATGGTTAAAAAATGATATGAAAAATTGTGTAAATTAATTTTTTTGTCGATTTTGTCTTCTAACTAAATTAATTTGGGCAGCTGAACTGTACCTAAATGAATGTAGGCTCAATATGTGAATGACGAGTTCTGAGAGGAGTTAATTCGCCCGCCCCCTCACAGTGAGGAGGCGGGCATTTGTTACCCTTCCCGTACAAATGAATACATGCTCAATATGTGAATGACGAGTTCTGAGAGGAGTTAATTTGCCTGCCCCCTTACACTGAGAGGAGTTAATTTGCCCGTCCCCTCACAGTTTGGGGGGGGGGGGGGGGCATTTGTTACCCTCCCCCTCCACGAGGAGAGTTACAAATTTGTGTGAATGACATGTTTCCTGATCGTGATAGGTTATGAATCAACTAGTACATGTATACTAGCAAAATTTGATTTGCTTAGCCCTTGTTTGGCAATTGTTTAAAAAATGATTTTCAACAACATTCACACAATAAAATTGTACATAAATTCAAAGAAAAATTTTTACTTAGCGTGTGTTTGTTTTTCTTTAAAATGAGATTTCTCATTTCTAAATAGTAACAAAATTATTGTTGCTTTCGGCGGCCCTTAGCCACCTTTTTTTTTGTTTTGTTTATTTTGGTGTTTTATAGGTAAATGTGTGGTTGAAAATTGGAGAAAAAAAATGTATGGTTAAAAAGTAGTTTGAAAAATTGTGTTATTTATAAATTTGTTTATAAATTATAATCATTACGTAAAAGAACGGTGTGTAAAATAATGGATTCGAGAGACTGGTTGCAAGCCTTAATTAAGTAGCAAAGAGCCGTTGTAAAATTATAGACAAAATCACCCTTGCCTCTTCATCTTTATTACAAAAGGACCGTAATGTAGCATAAGGTGTAAAATTTAAAAAGCACAAGTTGCAGGGACATTTTCGGTATGGTGGAAAAACTAGAGGTTTCATATTGCGATTGCAGGTGTATGCGTTTTTTGTCTTCCATTTCCTTAGTTGTGGACCCCACCAAACAATATCATTGACAGGACAAAATCTCATTAAAAGCAAAATCAAAAAGACGCTTAATTATTTTATAAATATAATAATAAAATATGTGAATGATCAATTACCATTATATCCCTGTAAAGTTTATATATTACGATTGTACCATTGTTCCATCCTATAAATAGGAGCTATTTCATTTCATTAGAAATATATCTAATGAGAAGTTTTCTCTCATTCTCTCCTATCTCTATATTCTCTATTGTTTTTTATAATAATTTTACAACACGTTATCAGCACGAGTCTCTAGCCAATTGAGTAATATAACGGGAGTATGCTCTACAGTTGCATCTAAATGATGAACCTCTGTATCAGAAACCTGATTATTACTAATCAATATTTCCTTTTCTCTCGAACTGAAAAAGAATGATTCTGGCCGATCTAGATATCCGATCGATGATCGGCCACCGCCATCGGAACGAGCTTGTCGAGGAGAAGACTCGCCTAAAATTTGGGAATAATCCGACGGCTGAAACAGAAGATATCAGCCGGAGAAGAAAAGTTGAAAAAACGAAACTTTCAAAGCAAATTCACGCCAAACCGTAAATCCAAACGATGATCGGACAACAGATCCATGACGACGGAGAAGACGACGGGACGATCCTCCGTCACCGGCACGTGTCATCGGCAGAGTCACCGGAGCGGCGGCGCGTGAAGCCCACGCGCAGACGTCGCGTCGGTGCGTGGCGGAATCCGGCGATGCCGTCAACAGGAAGTTTGTTCGTTTTGACGTTCTTGATTTTTCTATAGTCTTACTTTTCTGTTTGGTGCAGTTTTGGACATTTTCCGGTGGCCGAACGTGGCGGCGTCGTAAAAACTATTTTTGAAGTAATTCCGGCGAGATTTTGAACTTCGGACCAAAAGTAAGTTTGTTCTAAATTAAATTTCAAACCTATTGACGATCTCGATTTATCCATATGATCAATATATTAAATTATGGACGATTTTGCCCACTTATAATACGTTAAAGTATATTAATCGTGATTTAACGAATTTGATTAATCATTATTAATTATATGATGATAAGTGTTAATAGAATATATATTCTAAATTATTTAACACTACTATGTGATCAATATGATAAAATAAAAGATTTAAAAGTAACATAATAGTTGCCATACCGTGATGGATTGAGTTATTATGGACTGGATTTATACCTTAACTGGATATGACTCATTATCGTAACGGATTGGACTATTATAAATACCTTGACTGGATTTGAAGATATGACTCGCTCACTCATGAAAGATAATTATTTCATTATGTTGACACCGCCTATATGGTCGGTTTATCAATTGAATATATGGAATACTTTACATATATTCATATTTTATATTATTTCAGAAACACCTCAGTTGTTAGTTAATTCTAACATATTAGAGGTTGTTGTCAACATATATACGTGGTGATATAACCCCAGTATTATTATTGTTAATATATATACAATATTATTGTTATTTGATACTTCATCAAATGATACCAGAAGTTATCATTACCAAAAAGTTGGTAAATGTTGATAAAAATATTTTATCCAATGGTACCAGAAGTTACCAATATTTGTATTTGAATGGGCGGATGAAAATTATTCAACAAGAGAATGTTGATGTATAATAAGATAATATCACATGATAGCACGGATATGGCTAATGTGAAAATAATCTCATCAGTATTATGAAATGAATATTAGATGATAAGTGTCTGGAAAAGTTCTTGCACGAGCACTTATGTATTCCAGAAGAAGTACATATTTACTCCAGAAGAAGTAAAAATTATCATCTAAACATACTGAAATGATATTATTATTATTGCTCCTGAAGAAGCATAAACGAGTCATACATGCAAAATACAAAAGGGGAAACATTTATGATCCTCAAAATTAGAGATGTGTTTCGCAAGTAACCGTATCCTACCACCTCTGATTTTTTTGAGGAAATAAAGAAACATTCAAAAATGTGTGTTTCAAGAGTAAGAATACTCCGTACTCTACCACCTTAAATCTTTGAGGTACACAAGATTAAACATTGATAAAATCCTAGAAATTTATGGTGTGTCTCAAGAGTGAGAATACTCCGTACTCTACCATCACCTATTCTAGGGTTCACAAAGATAAATTTACATTAACCAGACTCCATTTTCGCTTGATTCTCCTTCCTTGCGACCAATCTATCTTAACTCCTGCTGGATCTTGTATTGGAATATATGATTGCAACTTATCCAGCAGTTCCTCGATAGTAGGAGCAGACATAAGGATTCTCCTAGAAAATGGAGAGATGAATCCCTGTTCCACAGCATAATCAAGAAATGTTAGCAAACCATCAAAGAAATTGTTAACATTTAAAAGCCCAATAGGCTTGGTATGGAGATCTAAATGAGCCCATGAAGTAATATTAAAGATTTCTTCTAAAGTACCAAAACCTCCTGGCAGGGCTATAAAGGAATCAGAACCATATAGCATGCAAGATATGCGTTCATGGATAGATAAGGTTTGTACTTCATGCCCTCGTGTTTTGCCTGCGATATAAACTAAAGGAACGGGTACAACGCCTATCACTCTTGCTTTCTCTGCTTGAGCGGATTGTGAAACACAACCCATCAAACCACTGCTACCACCCCCATACACGAGAGTGATACCTTTCTCTCCCAACTTCTTTCCTAAATCCACTGCTGCTTCTAGATATCCAAAACATTTCCCTACTTTTGATCCACAAAATACACAGATAGTTTTGATCTGTCGAAGTTTTGGTCCTTCCATCTTTGAGAGAATAAGGAAGGAAAAACTTATGATAAAATGATATTTTGGGATGCATGAAACTGTGAAAATCATTGGATTTTTAAACTTCTTTCTCTCCAAACTTCTTTCCAAAATCCACTGCTGCTTCTAGATATCCAAAACATTTTCCTACTTTTGATCCACAAAATACACAGATAGTTTTGATCTGTCGAAGTTTTGGTCCTTCCATCTTTGAGAGAATAAGGAAGGAAAAACTTATGATAAAATGATATTTTGGGATGCATAAATTTACTTTTGACAAAATCACCCTACTCACTTTTCGGTGATTAAATATTTTTAACCAGCCTTTATCAAAACTCGTGAAAGGAAACAGAAAAATATTTTATATGTGCATATATATCAAATGATTTACCTTGTATCAATGCTAAATATCCAAAACATCATTGTTTATAACAGCCTGGCAAACGGGATCTTTTGCTATTATATTTTTGAGACTATAACACTCTTTATCGCTGATAAATTTAGCCCATAAAGATAGTAGCCCACGCTGCACATACCCACTAGGGTGCATCTCAACAGTCAATCAGATATCATACAATGACTCCTTACTCAGTCCACCTTTAATGAAGTATATCTTATCATCTCAGTTTATGGATGAATATCCTATTGATTTACAATGGATATCACATGTCCATCGAGCACATTTGTAGTAACTATTTAATCTTTTTGCTCTTCGCTTCTTTGCAAAAGTACTCTTACCTAAGCCAGGCTTGTACTTAGAAAATGAATCTGGTAATTCACCAGCTAATCGAACTTTTGCTTCGATCAACCAGCGTTCATCTTCTGGGATGCCATGATCCATCAGCAACCTCAATCTTTCGAGCCTAATTCGATATATTTTTCTCAAATCATTTACTGGAAGATTGGAATAATATTTGCGAATATTTGAAAGTATGATATTCATTTTTGATGGATCTAGCCTTCTTCCCCAATCATCTATTTAAATGCATTATTCAACGCGTAAAAGAGCGGTGGCTCCGTGTGTCAGTAATATCGATTCCATCAAGAAATAATGGAATAAATTATTGAAAAGGTGGGAACAACGAGATAATGTATCATTACCTTTTTCGATATAATGGAAGATTTGGCGACAAGATTGAGATCATGAGATATTTCCTTGGATATTGTACCTGATTTTTCCGGTATACTAAAAGAAATAAATGTATACTAATTTGAAATGTACAGAAATACATACTGATGAAATGAATACTGTATTGAACCATAAGTTCATACATATGTACAAGTGAAATATCTTGCTGAACCAGAAGTTCATACATACAAGTGAAATATGTATATAGTATGAACCAGAAGCTCATAAATGAAATATGCATTGTATTGAACCAGAAGTTTAGCGATATTGTATTGAATCAAATATTTATACATAGAAATGAAATAAAACCGTATTGAACCAGAAGTTCTATAATAAACGGTTAGATTATCAAAAGTTTCAAATTATTTCTATGAGAATAACTTATTCAAAATTGTTTATCATACAACAATATTCTATGTCAAACAGGGATTAGCTCAAGAAGCTTTATGATTTGTAAAAGTGTGATATGTATACAATCCACCAAAGCGCACTTAGATATATGATTGAGATTATATCTCTAAAAGAATGACATGTGTTATGGCATTTTAACCGATTGATAATATTTGAGAACATTATGAGGAAAACACGCCTGAAGCGTAATTATGCCTGAAGCATAATGACTATCGATTCCAAAAATAAATATCTCTTGAATGATTGAAATGATCCCTTTGAGGCTAAATACTCATGGTGAGTAAAAGGAACATAATTAAATGTAAAAGACTCAGGTACCTGATGATAGAACCTATAAAGAGATCTCTCTATATTATATTGAGTTGAAATGGAATCGATAAATAAGTCGACTGCGTACATAAACAACCCTCTTATGAAAATGAGGTTGATGAAATTATAATACTTTGGCCAAGTATATAACCCCAATGTAGGGATTATTGTTCAAGGACCTGAAGTCCAAATGTTTAAATGTGTAAAGCCAGTAATTATATGTACAAATGAAAAATATTTCACAGTCGTAAAAGACGACTCGTTGCGCGCAAGATTTTTCATAGAACTGGCATGACATATGGTGGATAGACTATAGTCTAAATCACTAGCTTGAGCTCTTTGATATACCAATAAGTGAGATCAAAATGTATGATTCTCATCTCGGTACTTTGAGAGTATTCTTTGATGTACCAGTTGATCACGGTACTTTGGGATTTTAAGTAAAATGATTGTAGATTATATGTCAAAATTGATATCTATTTCAATGATTGATTATGCTCCTACAAATTGAAATTGCAGTTTATAAAGTGTAAGAACATACATGTATAAATCATTGAAAGATTCAATATGCCCAGATTAGTATCACTATAGGATGATACAAATGACTCAATGATATAATATGTTGAAAGTAAAATTGGAGTGTACTATTTATGATATCTTGGAAATTGATTATTCACTAGAAGTGAATATGAAAATGAATATGTTTAATTATTCACCAGAAGTGAATTCTAGATTTTATTATTCACCAGAAGTGAATCCTAAATTTAATTATTCACCAGAAGTGAAAGATGCAATCGATAAATTAGTACAACATTGCTTAATATAGCATGTTATGACATCATGAGCTATGAACAATTTATATAAAGCTCATCATAAATTATATGATTGCACCAATATACTTGTGATATTCCATGAAAGGAATAAATACGCATTGCACTCTTTTTCCCTTAGCTGAAGTTTTGTCTCACAGAGTTTTCCTAGTAAGGTTTTTAATGAGGCAACAGTTGAGGCGTATTGATGAAAATTAATGAGAATAATGTACTCTTTTTCCCTTCGCTGAGGTTTTGTCCCACAGGGTTTTCCTAGCAAGGTTTTTGAGGCATTATCATAGCTATTGACAAGCTATAATTCAGCAACACATTGTTATACTGGAATGATATCAATAAATGAAGAAAATCATAGACATCTTATGAAGAATGCTATACAAGGAGATTTTTATATTCCAGAAGAAAGATGATATCAATGTTCGAGAAGTTCATGAATCCTCAATTGCACACTTCAGGGGGAGAAACATGATGTACTCTTTTTCCTTCGTCCAGGTTTTGTTCTACTAGGTTTTCCTGACAATGTTTTAACGAGGTAGCGGCTGTACTCTTTTTCCTTGGTTCAGACTTTATCCTACTGGGTTTTACTGACAAGGTTTTAATGATTCAGCACTTCAGAACTTCAAGATTCAGTACATGATTTGTTCTACTTAAATGTTAGACTCAATGATTCACCATGGCCAACATTAGGGGGAGCTTCTGTACTCTTTTTCCTTCGCTCAAATTTTATCCCACTGAGTTTTCTTAGCAAGATTTTAATGAGACAGCCAATTGCAGAATAGGTCATTAAAGGGGGAGTGTTATAAATATAATAATAAAATATGTGAATGACCAATTACCATTATACCCCTATAAACTTTATATATTACGATTGTGTCATTGTTTCCTCTTATAAATAGGAGCTATTTCATTTCATTGGAAATATACCTAATGGGAAGTTTTCTCTCATTCTCTCCTATCTCTATATTCTCTATTGTTTTTTATAATAATTTTACAACAAATTATACATATTTCTAAAAAATACTATTCAGATAATTGTTTTTCCTAAATCGTGGTTCTTGAAAGTTCGTACAACTCGGCCAAAAATACTTTTTTCCCCAGCTTATTTAGAGAGCGTGTGCAGATATTGGGGGTTGAGTTCGGAAACAACCAGATACGAGATAATCGAATCCGAAAATGTACCGGCAAGGTGAATAAACAAACATGAGATGATTTCGGTCGTTTTGATTATTTTTCTAAAACCCAACCATTCAAATCGAGATTTTCGGATTGGTCCAAATAAGATGAAAAGAAGTTGCTTTCTAGCTCTAGCTGAAATAAACATGTTGACGATGAAATCACACCCAAAAGAAAAGAAATGTTCAAGTGAGAATGAACAAGCGGAAATATTGATTAGGTTATACGATATTATATTATTGGTTACTTTAATTTGGTGATTATTGAATAAGCTAAACTTTTTATAATAAAGTAGTAAAAGATTTTGTGTATAATTAAAGTGATTTTTTTAACCAATTAAAGTGATTTTATTTAGTAGGTGCAAAGAGCAAGTTCACCTAATGCAATGTAATATCTTCTTGAGTTATGCTACTTATAGTTGTAGCTTAATAAAGAGGTTGACGTAATGGACGCGTGACACAATCCTACCATTTTACACATCACATTAACTTTTAAATCAACACATTCAATATTGACACTAAATTTTTTAATCGTCCTCCTTGTCATTCTTCTTTAGTAAAAGAAAGTTTTCTTGGGATTGTCATTCACTATTTTCAACACATTCAATATTGACACTATTAATCATCCTCCTTGTCATTCTTCTTTAGTAAAAGAAAGTTTTCTTGGGATTGTCATTCACTATTTTTTTAATTCTAGTAGAAATTTGTTTTCGTCAGATTCTTGTAATTTTTTGGATTTTTATAAGCATGCCCATTCTTAATTTATAGACACATACAATGTATAATGTTTTTTAATGCCCCTTTCATATATTTTAAGATAATTTTGAAAGTTTTCATCATTGGATCTCCGTGTAGGAAGCAGCATATGTGTGCGCGCACTCCAAAAATAAATAAATAAATAAATGCTACATGTGCGTACAACATTAAATACTGCTATAGTGAGGGGTCTATATATTCAAATCCTTGTACAATGAGCATTTTTCTTTTATATCATTATTACTAATAGATGAACACGTGCGTTGCACGTGACGATTTATATTTGAGATGATTCGCGTGACATTGTAACTGAAAAAAATGTTATATGAACATAAACAATTAATGTTAAAAGTAAGTATTTTATATTCATATGGGGATTTTAAAGGAAATGGAAAAATGTTAATTTAATATAAAATTGACTATTAATATTAGATAATTAGATTGATAAAAACACAATAATATTCATGATATTGAAATTGATGTTTTTGTTCGAAGGTAATAGAAATAATAGATGGCAATTTAAGATTAAAGCCTTAAGCTAGCGTAAGTGCAAATTCTGTTTAACCAGAAGAAGAGTTTATAATCATCTTTACATATGCTTCTACTTTCGAGCATATTTATGAAGTACTGGAAACTCCGACAAAAAAAAAAAAAAAAAAAGATCCCAGCATGGAAGGGAAAAGGGGGAAAGAGAAGACTCTAGACCTATAGTTGACCACAATATAAAACTTGAAATTAGTCAAGTACATTATGTCCATAACTTACCTACTCGTAACTTTTAACACCAATCATAAAACCAAAACATCTAATGTAGGGGAGTCATCTAGGAAGTATTTGATATGGCGTCAGAACACAATGAATTAACATTAACACCATGTATCTGCAAAACACAATATAGATCATTAGTTTTCATTGATCGACATTTAGTTAGAAGTAAATTCCAGCACCACTTAAATATCTTAAATCATAATATCTTTACAAAAGATCCAAAAAATAGTTTTCTTCTTTCAATGGAAAATAAGAACATTTCATTAAGCACGAAAGGACAAAGCTCACTTAATACACCCCTAATTCCTCCTAATACTTTGGTGTGCAGACCATGTTTCTAATAAAATTTATAATATTGAAAATAAATGTATCAAGCACTCTCATGCCAAGTAATATGGTGCCATTCATGCTCATCCAAGTTGATTACATTTGCTAACGGTTGAGGAAATTACATATCAAGAAAAATGACTAAATATCAAGATGACAAAGTGAGAGCCAAATTTCATATCGCAGAGTTAAATTTTAGAATTTTAAAATCTGATGGAACATATTATTATCATTTTCTTTCCCATTTTGTGAAGTGGTGAAATTCTAGATGTCACTATATATGACAAATCAGGCATGAAGCATGCTTGCTGCTAATTCATCCATCCATTGGTTGTCCTAATGCTTTTGCTTGTAAAGCTCCTTCAAATTGGTGCATGCCACTCTATATAAAAATCATATATTATCATTTTCTTCCCCATTTTAAAAAGAAGTGAAATTTTAGATGTCACCATATATGATAGATCAGGTATGAAGCATGCTTGGTTGTCCTAATGTTTTTTGCTTGTAAAACTCCTTGAAATTGGTGCTTGCAACTCTATATAAAAATAACCGTCTAAGTATACCACTTATGTCTTATCTTACATAAAAAGAGAGATGCAAAATTAAATGATGCTCTTGATTATTATTAGAGAAAGATTATCATTATAAAAACGCACTACGGAATTATCAAAGAATAACCCTCCACAAGTGGAAAAATAGAATCTTGACAAGAATGGACAATATCGACAATATACTTAAGTAGGGAAATTAGATTTTAGTAATAAAGTTGCTGAATCGTTAAAATTCAACCCAATAAAGAAGCTCAAATTTTTGAGACGGGGTCTTTGTTCTAAAGTACGATAGTTAATTTATTTGACTTGAAAGATTGCATAATGTCGATAGAAGATTAAAATAAGTCGTACCTTAATCATGAGGCTCCAATGTGTCAGCAAAGCTTATGAGGTCATCACTGGTGTCAATTTCAAATCATGCCACACCACAGGTATAAGCCATGACTTGCAGACAACCTTCTCAGAACAAACAACTTAATGAATCAATTACCTAAGGAATGAAATAAAGATTGTATTCATGATGTTTGAAGTGCAAGATCATTTACCATGAATTTTCTTCTATTGCAGAAATCCCATCAACTCCATCTTCTTCAGTTAACTAAAAGAACCATCAAAATGGAAATTCGAGTTAGGCAAAGTTTTTAATAAAGAAATAACAAACTTCAACTTTTTAAATAAATAAAATACCCCCAAGGAGTTCTTTAAATTGTTCATGATCCCATCAGCAGATGACAAGTTTCCTAGTAACACAAGTAGCTAAGAATGTGCATGTATATGTAAAATTTTCTTGAGCTATTTGACACTATCAATGTGATTCTCTTTATTTTTTTTCTTCCATTTCACTTTTAGTTGCAGGAATTTGCAGCTTTTATCAAAGAAGTGATGGTGATGGTGGTGGTGGTGGTGATGATTTCATGAGAATATGCTAAAAAAAGGATTGGGGGGGGGGGGAGTTGAATTGGAGATCTTGAAAGGAAGTGTGAAGTGAAAATTTGAAAAAACGGATTCATATCAGGCGGTGATGATTTCATGAGAATATGCTAAAAAAAGGAGTGGGGGGGGGGGGGGAGTTGAATGGGAGATCTTGAAAGGAAGTGTGAAGTGAAAATTTGAAAAAATGGATTCATATCAGGCACCAGCATTGAGAACTTAACAAATTGGCAGATAAGTTAAAGTGAGTACCTTGTTTTCCCTTTATCTTTTGAGTTACATCCATGAGAGTTTGTCCAACAATTGTACCTCATATAGACTTGTCAATCTATCTATACTTACACCACTAAATGTCAAACTTCTTTTATGTGACGACCCGAATTCTCGACCATTCGAGTGCCACTAAAAGTGACTCATATCATATTATCTAGACTTAAATAGTAATGTAAAATTATTCAAAAGAATAATTAGAATCCCATAATTTAATTTGTGAATAAAAATATAACATAATTTTCTTACATAAAGTTCAACATAATTATCTCATCAATCTTAACCACTTTTGCCACTTCCATGTTGACCGCCTCGAACCTTCAATTATCTGAAAATGGTAAATATCGTGGAGTGAGATTTATAAAATCCCAGTAAGTATACCAAGCATAATTTTCTTTTGAAAGCATATGGATCATTTTCATCATAACATAGGATAGGATCGAAATCCTCATAAACATAGAGAGACACAAGAATTTTACCGAACTTAGATGACAAGAATTCTTATGTGTAGCGCTACTAAACTCCGGTCCCCTTAGCATAATCATAAACATATCATATGGGACCAATAGCAATCTTGTGAGATTGATTTCATAGCAATGATCCAAACATTTTCGTAAAAACATAAGGTATATCTAATTTTCATAAAAACATACTTACTTTTCTTAAAAATATAAGGTATTTTACTTTTCATAAAAACATACTTACTTTTATTAAAAATATAAGGTATTTTACTTTTCATAAAAACATACTTACTTTTCTTAAAAACATAAGGTGTATTTACCTTTCATAAAAACATACTTACTTTTCATAAAAACATAAGGTAATACCTTTCATAAAAACATACTTACTTTTCATAAAAACTTAAAGTATATTTACATTTCATAACAACATACTTAATTTTCATAAAAACATAAGATATACTTACCTTTTAAAAGATTAAAATGAAGTGTAGTAGTAAATGGACCAAAACTTTCTTGACCACCTTGAATTTCTCTTACTTGTGGATTTTGTCAAGAGGTTGGAAATAAGTGTATATGTGTAGAGTTGTGTGTAAAAGAGATGGGTTTAAATAGATGTATAAAGTTGGCATATTGTAAATAATCATTCAATTCTATTAATTTTAACACATCATTTTCTTAAAGTAAAGCACCATTCATATACTTTTCCATATTTATACAAATAATATGCTCTTCATGATTATATATAATGGAGTCTATCAATCATTCATATACTTTTCCATATTTATACAATTATTATGCTCTTCATGATTATATATAATGGAGTATATAAATCATTCATATACTTTTCCATATTTATACAAATATTATGCTCTTCATGATTACATATAATGGAGTCTTATCAATCATTCATATACTTTTCCATATTTATACAAATATTATGCTCTTCATGATTATATATAATGGAGTATATAATTCATTCATATACTTTTCCATATTTATACAAATATTATGCTCTTCATGATTACATATAATGGAGTCTATCAACCATTCATATACTTTTCCATATTTATACAATTATTATGTTCTTCGTGATTATATATAATGAAGTATATAAATCATTCATATACTTTTCCATATTTATACAAATATTATGCTCTTCATGATTACATATAATGGAACCTCTCATGCTTGCATATATTTTCTTAATTTCAATAATAAAAATAATTTTTGTATAAATAAATATTGGGATAACATTGAATTAAGTACTTGGACTTAATATACTTTAAATCAAGAGAATGGAGATATTTTTAGAAATTCGGAATTTAATTTAAAATTGAACGATCTCGATTATTTCTTGACTTGGCTATACGAATACGTCGCGGCGTTAACTTAATAAAAATGGGTGAAATAGTAGCGACACGATTTTCTATTAAAATAATTATTAATCGCGTAAAAATTCTTGGTCGCTACAAACTTACCCCCTTAAAATAATTTCGTCCTCGAAATTAAACTTACTTGATCTTATGATTTCTGAACACTTAATCAGAATCTCTTCTCTTCTTTCTTTCTCTTAGTAATCTCATCATTATAATATCTAACCCACTGGACTTTTACTAAATGCATCTCTTTGTTTTCTTAAGAACATGTATTTTTCTTATCAATAATAGACATATGTGTCTACTCATAAATTCTAACTCAAAATGAAAATTTCCAATCGTATGTGATATTTCATCATATCTTGTAGTACTCATGTAACCTGTCACTTATCATAGTATCATGTAACCTCAAATATTCGTATTAATATCTCTAAAATTTCAATAAATCTTTACTAACATATCATACCATAATAATTTGTCATTTCTTCTTATCACCAAATATCCCAAAATAATTAAAACGATTACCTGAATATTCTCTATGTAATATATCCAAACATGTTATTCACATATCAACATAATCATCAGTTTATCTTTCCAATATTTGTAACCCAAAATTTCTGCAAAATTCAATAAACAAATATCTCCCAAATAATTAAAATTCTTAACTCAAATATCATAACATTTCCCGTAAGGTATTCCTTTCACTTGCACAAACTTATTAATCCTGATTCAATACAGTCCTTATTTCACTTTCACGTATCCCCGTATTATTTCTATACCTTGATTATTATATCAAAATATCAGTACCCAAAAATCCAAGAAAATATTCCATATCTCAAATCCCGTCATCATCAAATCTTCCTTTTATCAAGAAAGTAAACGGCGCATAAACTCTTGTTCCCTCTTTTCCATTATTCTATTCCGCGCTTTCTTGCTGGAATCAATATCACGCGGATTCCCTCCGATCCTTAATGCTTTTAAATAGTTCATGCTGGGAAGAGGTTAGATCCATCAAAAACATGGATATCATTCTTACAAACATTCGCAAGTATTATTCCAGTCTTCCAATGAATGATCTGAGGAAAATTTATCGAATAAGACTCGAAAGATTGAGGTTGCTGATGGCTCATGGTGTTTCAGAAGATGTTCGCTGGTTGATCGAAGCAAAGGTTCGACTATCTGGTGAATTACCTATGACATTTCCAAAGCACATGCCTGGTTTAGGCAAAAGCACCTTCGCAAAGAAACGAAAAGCAAAAAGGCTGAATGGTTGCTACAAATGTGCTCGTTGGAACTGTGATACTCGTTGCAAAACAGTAGGATATTCTTCTACTAATCGGGATGATAAAATCAAATTCATAAAGGGTGGACTGAGTAAGGAGTCTTTGGATGATATTCGACTGACTCTTGAGACGCACCCAAGTGGTTATGTGCAACGTGAACTTCTCTCCTTATACGCTCAGTTTAACGAGGACAAAAATCGTTATAGTCTCCAAAATATAATAGCAAAAGATCCTGTTTGCCAGTCTGTTTTACAAAATGAGGCTTCTGGCAGTTCAACAATGATATAAGGTAAATCTCTTGATACACATTTAAAATATTTTGCTGTTTTCTTTCACGCGTTTTGGAAATAAAATATATTTTCCTTTCTCGAGTTTTGATAAAGCTGGAAATAAATCACCGAAAGGTGATATCTTTGGTAAAACAGTCAAAAGTTGGCCGATTTTGTCAAAAGTAAATCTTTACTTTTTCATAATCAATCAAAAACAGTAAATTTTTCCGGCTTTAAATAGCCAAACATATTTCATAGTTCAGGCATCCCAAAATCACATCTTCTTCGTAAGTTTTCTCTTCTATACTATCAAAGATGGAAGCACCAAAACTTCGACAGATCAAAACTATTTGTGTATTTTGTGGATCAAAAGTGGGGAAAGGCTTCAGTTATCTAGAAGCGGCCGTAGATCTTGGAAAGAAACTGGGGGAAAAAGGTATCACTCTTGTGTATGGGGGTGGTAGCAGTGGTCTAATGGGTTGTGTTTCCCAATCTGCTCTTGCAGAGAAATCAAAAGTAATCGGTGTCATACATGTCCCTTTGGTAGATGTTGCAGGCAAAACACGAGGGCATGAAGTTCAAACCTTATCCATCCATGAACGCATAACTTGTATGCTATATGGTTCTGATGCCTTTATAGCCCTGCCCGGAGGTTTTGGTACCTTAGAAGAAATCTTTAACATTACCTCGTGGGCTCAACTAGGTCTCCATACTAAGCCTATTGGGCTTCTGAATGTTAACAATTTCTTTGATGGTTTGTTAACCTTTCTTGATTATGCTGTGGAATAGGGATTCATCTCTCCATTTTCCAGAAGGCTCCTTATTTCTGCTCCTACTATTGATGAACTACTGGATAAGCTGCAGTCATATATCTCAATACAAGATCCAGCAGGAGTTAAGATAGATTGGTCGCAAGGAAGGGGAATCAAGCGAAAATGGAGTCCGGTTAATGTAAACTTAACTTTATGAATCTTAGAATAGGTGGGGGTAGAGTACGGAGTATTCTTACTCTCTAGACACCCCTCTAATTTCCTAGGATTTCCTTAATGTTTAAATCTTGTGTGTACCTCAAAGGTTCCAGGTGGTAGATTACGGAGTATTCTTACTCTCGAAACACACCTCTTTGAAGGTTTCTTTATTTCCTCAAAAGGTCAGAGGTGGTAGGATACGGCTACTCCGGAAACACATCTCTCAATTTGAGGAATTTCCCATGTTGCTTTCTTTTGCTTTTGCGTGTTTCATGTATTTCTTTTCCAGTGTGACTCTTGTATGTTCTCCTTATGAGAAAATAATAAAATCTCTGCTATCATCTACTAAATCTCGTTTGTGATGTAAATGAACTTGCATGTCTAACCTTAATTCCTTTAGTGGATGCTTATCATATCATGCTCTTAATTCCAAATGATAAAATTCTGGACAGAGTCTCCCTTGTAATTTGGACTTATCCCAAACCATAAGCATACTTCATAACTCACAATAATAAATAACTCCACATTTGATCACAACAATCTAAAAATATTGAAAATGATTCCAACACTTCAATATCATCAAAAAATATCCCATAATTCAATTCATAATTTCTCAACATAACAATTTCAAATCATATTTTTCAATATCACAATATCACTTCCTTCCATATCTTAATTGGCTCAAAAGATTACTCATACTTATATTTATAAGTCATAAATCATATTCCCAAAATTTAATCACAAGGCCAAAGTTCATAATAAATTTCTCTTCAATATAGAGGCATAATTCACTTACTCAACATAATATCCATTACTTAATTCCCAATAACCAAATCTTTAAATCTCTAACTTCATAATGCTTCTCATAAAAGTCTCATTAAAATCATATCACTTATAATCTTAACATCTCATAAAACTTCATAAAATTGGCTCGCTATTTCTCATTAAATCTAAATGATAGATAATCTGAACATATTTCTAATCATTTCTGTTGACTTCTCATACTTAGTGCCATGTCTAAAATCAATTATGCAAAGTCCATTTAAGGTTCATCATTTCTAAACTCGAGGACAACAATTATTTTGAAAATCATTCTTAAATCATATTATTCCCATTATGCTCAACACCCGTTCTCTTTCTTTCTTTTCTTTCCGAATTTTTTTTTCAGAATTGAAACTTGAAGAGTGGTACCAATAATCATCCACAGTTTTTCCTTGCTTTTAAGCAAAGGTAGTGATAAAAGGATAAATTATTGAACCGAAAATTGAAACTTGAAGAGGAAGTACTAATAACCATCCACAGTTTTTCCCTTGTTTTTACACAAAGGTAGTGATAAAGGGATAAATTATTGTACGAATTCATTATTAATTTTGTTTGTTTAATATATTATTCCATATATTTTTGGCAAAAGTTACAAACCAACTTATTTTTCTAATTTAGTCAGTCTTACTAAGCTTAATATGAACCAAAATTCATATCAATATCCTCTATGTCTCATGATTCTACATTAAAAGGAATAAATTAAAATTCAGGCTTCTATCAATTCATATCATACTCAACATGTATATTTCACTTAAAGATTCATAACAGATGAAGATTTCATACTTAACATGTCTTAATAAAATCGTAAATGACTTGCAAAGCATATAACATACCTGGTTCGAGGAGTCAATACGTGGAGAGTGACATAGTAGAGTGATGAGTTAAAATATTTCATATAATCTTATTTTCCTTTAATCAACAATAATTTAATGTGGTTGTATCCAAATCAACATTTTCTTGAATCATAATTCCTAATTAATCACAGTCTTCAAAACAAATCCAATATCGATATAGTAATTATCTCCCCATCTATAATTAATAACTTAACCCAAATAAAATTTATCGTCAAATCTTATTTTTCCTTTAGTCCCCGAACTTCTAGAAATTTATCAAAGACATCAATATAAACATCATATCACTAACTAATTATATTCCATAAAATTTTCAGGACATTACAAACTCCCTTGCTTAAAATGAATTTTGTCCTTGAAATTCGCACATCAAATTTCATCATGCTTTTCAAAATCATAACCACACTTGACATGTGAAAATTCAACTTTTTTTTTTTTTTTTATAATGAATAGTGATTTCGTTCACTGTTCATCATGAATAGCACGTCGTTACTGTTCACGTGAATAGTGATTTTTTTTTTTTTTTTTTTTTTTAAAGAAATAAAATTTCAAAAATCTACAGAATCGTTTTTAAAACTCTTTTCTCTGATACCAACTGTGACGACCCGAATTCTCGACCATTCGAGTGCCACTAAAAGTGACTCATATCATATTATCTAGACTTAAATAGTAATGTAAAATTATTCAAAAGAATAATTAGAATCCCATAATTTAATTTGTGAATAAAAATAGAACATAATTTTCTTACATAAAGTTCAACATAATTATCTCATCAATCTTAACCACTTTTGCCACTTCCATGTTGACCGCCTCGAACCTTCAATTATCTGAAAATGGTAAATATCGTGGAGTGAGATTTATAAAATCCCAGTAAGTATACCAAGCATAATTTTCTTTTGAAAGCATATGGATCATTTTCATCATAACATAGGATAGGATCGAAATCCTCATAAACATAGAGAGACACAAGAATTTTACCGAACTTAGATGACAAGAATTCTTATGTGTAGCGCTACTAAACTCCGGTCCCCTTAGCATAATCATAAACATATCATATGGGACCAATAGCAATCTTGTGAGATTGATTTCATAGCAATGATCCAAACATTTTCGTAAAAACATAAGGTATATCTAATTTTCATAAAAACATACTTACTTTTCTTAAAAATATAAGGTATTTTACTTTTCATAAAAACATACTTACTTTTATTAAAAATATAAGGTATTTTACTTTTCATAAAAACATACTTACTTTTCTTAAAAACATAAGGTGTATTTACCTTTCATAAAAACATACTTACTTTTCATAAAAACATAAGGTAATACCTTTCATAAAAACATACTTACTTTTCATAAAAACTTAAAGTATATTTACATTTCATAACAACATACTTAATTTTCATAAAAACATAAGATATACTTACCTTTTAAAAGATTAAAATGAAGTGTAGTAGTAAATGGACCAAAACTTTCTTGACCACCTTGAATTTCTCTTACTTGTGGATTTTGTCAAGAGGTTGGAAATAAGTGTATATGTGTAGAGTTGTGTGTAAAAGAGATGGGTTTA
The DNA here is from genome assembly GCA_963555705.1 of Ligustrum vulgare. Taxonomy (NCBI): domain Eukaryota; kingdom Viridiplantae; phylum Streptophyta; class Magnoliopsida; order Lamiales; family Oleaceae; genus Ligustrum; species Ligustrum vulgare. Next base: position 98,333,880 of record OY743168.1, read on the forward strand.
AATAGATGTATAAAGTTGGCATATTGTAAATAATCATTCAATTCTATTAATTTTAACACATCATTTTCTTAAAGTAAAGCACCATTCATATACTTTTCCATATTTATACAAATAATATGCTCTTCATGATTATATATAATGGAGTCTATCAATCATTCATATACTTTTCCATATTTATACAATTATTATGCTCTTCATGATTATATATAATGGAGTATATAAATCATTCATATACTTTTCCATATTTATACAAATATTATGCTCTTCATGATTACATATAATGGAGTCTTATCAATCATTCATATACTTTTCCATATTTATACAAATATTATGCTCTTCATGATTATATATAATGGAGTATATAATTCATTCATATACTTTTCCATATTTATACAAATATTATGCTCTTCATGATTACATATAATGGAGTCTATCAACCATTCATATACTTTTCCATATTTATACAATTATTATGCTCTTCATGATTATATATAATGAAGTATATAAATCATTCATATACTTTTCCATATTTATACAAATATTATGCTCTTCATGATTACATATAATGGAACCTCTCATGCTTGCATATATTTTCTTAATTTCAATAATAAAAATAATTTTTGTATAAATAAATATTGGGATAACATTGAATTAAGTACTTGGACTTAATATACTTTAAATCAAGAGAATGGAGATATTTTTAGAAATTCGGAATTTAATTTAAAATCGAACGATCTCGATTATTTCTTGACTTGGCTATACGAATACGTCGCGGCGTTAACTTAATAAAAATGGGTGAAATAGTAGCGACACGATTTTCTATTAAAATAATTATTAATCGCGTAAAAATTCTTGGTCGCTACATTTTACCTCTATTTTTGTTAAAAAAAAATTAGCAGCATTCAAAACAATTTGACCTTTCCCTTAATCCATAATTTCACATAATTCTCAGAAAAATGTATGAAGAAAAAAAAACCACAAAATTTTGAAAGAAGTTGAAACGGCATATCAAATAGCATAATCTAATAAAAACAAAAACCAAGCAAACCACAAAGGACGAAGTCAAAAAAACAATAATCGTACACATACATTTACAGATTGGTTAGAATCAAATTATACACAATAGTGGGTGGCTAATTGGCTTTCCAATGCATTCATTATCTAGGGTTATGGTTTTTCAAAACTCCAATATTCAATTCATCCTAATTAGCCTAAATGGAGCAAAATCTCTAACCAATCAGTCAGAACAAAGTGCAATCAGAACAGAGTGCATGTGATACATTATTACAGCAATATCATTAATATATATAGGAAAATATGGTGCAAGAGAACAGAAGAATTGATGGAGCAAATGAGTAAACTTTTTCTTTGGAAAAAAAAGTCTAGTTTTCAAACGTATTCTTTGTTGGGGGGGGGGGGGATCATAAACAAAGAAAAGGATATCCTATTTTCAGAGGTAAGAAAGTTTAACTGAACTTTAGACCTTTCAACTAAATCAGTTTAATTTGAGAAATTTTTTCCTGGACTAAAATAGATATTATAAACCTCAAAATGTACCACATAAATCAAACAAATCATAACCATGTTCAATCTCAAGGAATCCTAATTAAAGCACTAAAGGAGATATAAAAAATACCTCTAATTTAAGAACTCGTCAAGTGAAATCTCTTTGTCACCAACTTTATACTGTTTGAATCCTTCTGGTGAAAAGAAGAACGAATACCTCATCATCTTTGACAATGAAAAAAAAAAACAGATGCTAAAAATTTAGATTGCTCGGTGACTTAAACTGAAATTTGTATTACCACATCAATCAAATGTGTGATGAGGTTGTAGACTATTGATAGTAGAAGCACGTAAAATTTTCAATAAAATGAAGAAGGATGAAGAAAATAAATTTACCAAAAATAATAGAAGACCATAAATCAATCATAACAATCAAAGTAAATTTCATCATAAGTACTGAAAAGGTGCACATCCTTAATTTTGTTTACATTTTTTTAATCAACATCAACAAAAATACAAAACTTAAGTGCATTCTAGTCAACTATCACATGTTCTGCTCATATGCTTAGGGGGCACATCCATTGATCCATGCATTTTCTGCCCATCATCAAGATCGGGTAAACTGAGTATGAATTTTCTTTCTTTTCAGGCATAAAGTCATAATGGCAGAGGCTGGAAGGAGTCATATTGTAGTAGTCCACTGCCACACATCTCTTGCATTATAGCCTCTGTCTGGAAAACTTGTTTAAAACTGTTTTTCTTTAAATACATTCTCTATTTGTTAAAAAATTTCTGTTTAAAAACATGTTTTTTTATATTTTCGAAGTAAAATATATATTTAAAAAGTGTCGAGAGAAATTGCTTGTGGTTAGTGATTTTGAGAATTGTATTGTTTAAACACGTTTTTTTAACATTTTACCAAACAGAGGCTTATGCATCATATATCATAAAGAAAGTGAGGGAAAATAAATAAACAAAAAAATTACGGTAATTACCTCATCCACAACATTATCGAAGAGCTAAGCTATTGCTACAACAAATGATTAACATGTCAGAACTTGAAGCACAAACCGGATGGCATCACTTGATTATCATGTATAAATTTGACTTAACAAAACCTAACATATGGTCAAATAAAAAATAAACATATATCTCAAGAAAATGCTAAAAATAAAAAATAAACTCACTTGATAACTGAACTTATTTTAAGAACTTCAAAACTTACTGAACAAAATTTAGAAACCTAAAAGCTTAAGAGGTACATTAACACTTCCTCTACAATTTTTACCTACAATCTAATTATTCTTTCAAGCCCCAAAACGACAGTTAAATGCAATTCTTGAGCTTGCAAATAAAAAATAGGAAAAAGGATCTACAGGGATATAAGCAAAACCTACATATGCTGACAAGTGAAATCCAAATAGATAATAGATTGCTACATAACTCATAAATAGCATCAAGGGATTTAACATTTACAAGAAGGATCCTATGAAATTAGGAGTGTCTTCCTCCAGAACCATTTCAACTTTCAACTATATGGTTTCACTTCAACTTGTATGTCAACAATAACATTGACTTGATGTTTCAGTGCCAAAATAAGCTTAGAATAAGATTAAATTGCAATTGAAATTCAGGGGAAAAAACACAAGCTAAAATTCCAATTCTAATATTTACTTGAGTTTGGTTATTGTTCTTATACACTTGAACATTCTTTTCTGGAAGGTACACTGTTATGTTTTTTGCAAATCTCATGTTCTATGATCATTCTCTTGTCAATTAAGATTTCATAACACTTACGATCTTAAAGTGAAGGTTTTATAATGAACAATATGTCCGACATTAAAAAAAGGGAAGCACGAAACTGACGACGAAGGGAATTGTATGCTGAAAAGAAAAGAAAACAAGACGCATGTAATGATACACCTGAATGATGACGCCTTTATCCCGCGTGTTTACATCATTAATAACTTGAGTTTGTCGAAATGCTAGAACTACACCAGAAGATCAGTCATTTCAGTGTGCATTGCTACCAAGTTGTGAATATAAATGTAAGAAATGATATGTCAGCTAGCAAATTAGAGAGAAAGAAGAGACAAAAGAATGTAAGTATATGATTGTTGATAAGAATGCAAAATCATATAGTATATCAAATTTATTTTACATATTGCAAAAGAAGGCATGAGCTCAAATATATGTAGTCAAACTAACAGAAGAATGAAGTTTGATTAGAGTGAAGTTTCAGTAATTCAATTGATTTTGGACCAAGATTTCAATTAAGAGAACGATTCTGTAAAAGATAAATGAACCAGAATATTATGGGGTTAAATAGCCAACCTGGAAGAATTAGTGATCAAAAAAATGATCTACCAGTGCACTCCTAATCTGCAATTCATGAATTCATGAATTTATAAATTAAGTAAATATACAATGGATAGAGAAAATTGATTTAGATGTGAGGAATATGTAAGAGCAATATGAATTATAAAGATGCAAAAAAAAGAGGTAGTTGTTACCTCCGAGAACCTATTTCCACACTATTTTTTTAACAATGAATAATTTTTTTTAAAAAAAAATATGAATCAATAAAAAACGAAAAAGAAAATATTAATACTGGGATAGGAGCTTTGGTAAGATTTGGTTCCGAGTATGATTTACTCAATCTTTCTACTGTTCTATTGCGTCGAATTTCTTCCAAACAAAAATATATGAAATTATTCTTGTACAAGAAATTAAAAAAAATGATACACATAATTTTGAGGAAATGACATATTTGTCTTATTTCACTGACACTAATTACTCTCTCTATATATAGGAGGGGGTAGTAGGGGACATAGACGGACAAGGAGAGAGAGTAATTAGTTTAGCAAAACACTCCTAAAAGAGGACGCAAATATATAGGGATATCCAATGCCCAATGGTACCTTAAGTGTTGTCTGTTAGTGTAAAAAACGATTTGGCTTGAACATAACAACAATCCAAATAGTAACAACAAAACCTGCAAATATTATAACTATATAAATTGATTATATATTCTGACATAATGCTATAAATATAAAAGATAACAAAATCACAAATCATCTATAACCCATCGTCAACCTCACACATCAAAAATGCAGGGACAAGAATCCACAACCCCAAAGTTTTACAAAATTGACACCAAAGTGCCACCTAAAATCTAAGAATAGCAAAATAGATTTTTTCATGGCCTTGAGGGTTTCGAACGAAGTAGAACAGAAAATATAGGATATACATTATAATGAGTAAGAACACATACTAATGGGATTTCCAAAAACGATAAACAAAATCCTGCACATACATCAGTATGGGGTTTCTGCTTTCACAGCTTCTAAACAGCCTCTGGATAACATAACGGAGGAAAACGAAAACCATAGCAAGTTGGGATTTAGAGGAAATCGACATTTGACTACCCCAATAAATATGGAGGACACATAAAAATGAAAAATCTAAGAAACCTTGAATACACATTTACAGAGGAGAAGAAGCTCAGCTCACAAAATGGAGAAAAACGAAAACCCTAGCGAGAGAGAAGAATTTTGTAAATGTGTTTCGTCAAAGGACGTGGAGATAATCGAACAAAGATGATGGGTAGCGTAAGTAACGAGAGATTTCTTCAGTGGGTGCTAGGGCTAGAAGAAGAGAAAGGTACGGGAGATGCAGAGAAAAACTGACCGACAATGACGACGACAAACGAGAAACACCGTAACCTTAGAGACTTTCAGACGAAGATTTTGGAACTGTGGTGAGAGAGAGAGAGGGAGGGAGGGAGGGAGAGAGAGAGAGAGAGAGAGAGAGAGAGAGAGAGAGAGAGAGAGAAGAAATCGAGAGACAAATGTATTATATATAGCAAGGAGAAGGGAAAGCGTTATTACTTGGAAGAGGAAGAAGAGGCGCGTTCCCCATTTCAACTAAAAGTGCTTTTTTTCGTCCCATGAACAGTAAATATGGAACTTGATTTATATATAGTAGGGATTTTGGATCAGTGATATTCCAATTCGTTGACCCTTTTCTCCTATTAAAGGATAAGGAGGTCGATCTTTGAATTGTTTTTATATTGCTTCTACGTATCATATCATATCAATATCAATATCGAGAATAATATCAAAATAATGAAACAATTGAGAAATTTTTGCACAAAGGTTTCTGTAGTTTGGTAAGTGATAGTTAGAGCATCTCTAATAGATTTTTTTATATTTAAAGAGCATATTCTACATAATAGACAGTATTTTTAAATTTAAAGAGCAAATTCTTTTATAAATTCCAATAAACTCTTTATTTTTTACTCTTTATTTTACTTTTTCATAAAAACATTTATGAAAAAGTAGAGAGCTTATTAGAGTGAAATTTTATGGATTGACTCTCCAAAATAAAGATAATCTCAAATTTAGAGAGCCAATTGAATATGCTATACTATTTGTAATTGATTGAAGAAAGGTATACCTTTGATAAATTATACTCCCTTCGTCCCAATTATATAGGATGATTTGACTTTTCACACAAATTAAAAAAACATATTTAATGTCATTGAAAAGTAATTTTTGTAAAGAAAATTTCAACCTTACTCTAATTTAATATAAAAATTATTGTTATTGTAAGGAATAAATTGGGGTACATTAGTAAACAAACAAAATAAATACTTTTCAACCAAGAAACAAATCTATATAATTAGGATAAGAGAAAAAGGAAATACAGCATATATAATTGGGATGGAAGGAGTAAGTGATTTTCCTTAATAAAGTCGCTAATTGTTTAGTGTGTGGGGAGGGAACAAAAAGAAAGATTAAATTAATGGTATAAAGAGCTAATTAATAGCTTTTTTCTATAACAAGCTGAAAAGTCAATCAAGGAAAAAAAATGTCAATGACAGTATGACACAATTGAATTGGGACACGTTCAATCTCCTACTCACGATTAACATGAGATATTATGTCCACTACACATGTGTTAGGAGATTGGGCTTCGAGACCTCACTGCACAGTTTCAAGGTCGTGGGATCTCGATTATTAATCTCTTATGACAAGATAAGTCTCCTCACCGTACATAGAAAATTGTTCTGATGGACTGGAATCAAGGAAGGGCAAGTAAATGGATAGGAATCCAATGCATTGAAGAAGGTGAAAGAAAGAAGGTACAAATTGAGCTCCACTAATTATTGTCATTTAAAAAAGGAGGACCTTGCTACATGTACAAATTGGATGAAAAACTGGTTTACTCCCCCTCACATGGAGGGAGGTCCACAAAATTTAGCATTAGTACAAGTAGATAGATTTATCCGAAAAAGGAACCCTATGAAGAATAAGATTCCATATTTGATAATAATAACAACATAAAATTCTTAAAAAAATTAACTTTCCCACCCTTTTTCTAATTAATTTTTTGCAAACCAAATTTCAAGTTGCAACCTTTTCCACGGCACGACGACATTTTACCTACCCCTTGTTAATGCTGGAGAGGCAATAACCAAGCATGAACAAAAACGAGATATCCATATTGTTCTTCATGTTTTGACAAGAGTTCAATCACTTTTACACTATTACTAGTGAATCATTCCGTGCGATGCACGGGAAGAAACGTCTAAATAAAAATAATCCTATTCGAAATTAAATGAATCCTTGAACAAAATAAATAACATTCACAAATAAGATATAAGTTCATCATTTATTAGTTTCATGTATAAACATCAATCTTTTAGGGAGAAATCATACATGTGAAAATGATTGTGCCTGACTCTTATTGATAGTCATGGCATATGACACCATCAATGAAAATTGTTTTTTTTTTTTTAAATCTAATAAGTATCCTAAAATCTGAATGGCTTAACGATATCCTTGGAATAAAGAACTTGTATCCTGCATTACTGTCAGATAGAATTTGACCTTATAGAATATAATCGTCAAGTTTTGTAACGATTATTCACTATCTCCTCGAACCAAAAATTTTCTTTGCAAAATGAACACTTAAATGTAGGATCTCCAGTATTCATGTACTCTGAATATTCAAATAATAGATGAAAAAGTTAATAATAGAAACCCCAACCATATAAAAGATAAAATTCAATATTTTGACCATTGACAATGAAAAACATGTATAATAATAATAATTAAAAAAAATGCGAGGTTGACAAAGATATTGCATCAAATTTATGATATTTTAGGTTTTCAATATTTATACAACGTAATTATTTTCTAATTGAAATTATAATTTAGTATTGATCATATCAATTTTTAGTTAAATAAATTGGGAGACAATTTATATATTATTGTGAAAAAATATCATAAAATTTGAATTAAAATATAGCAAAGAATATCTTGGTATGATTAATTACTTTTTAAAATATTTAATAATTTAATAATACGCTATAAAAAAGAGCTCCAATTTTTAGATGTACTAAATAACTAAAAATAAGATTATTTATAAAAAAAAAACTTTATTTATGATGTGATTTATAAATTAGTACTCCCTCCGTTCCATAAAGATAGTCCTCTACTCATTTTCACACAGATTAAGGACAAAATGGAATATAAAATATTAATTTCACTCTTAAAAAATAAAGTAGGCTATCTTTTTTAGACAGACAAAAAAGAAATTGTGGACTATCTTTGTAGGACGGAGAGAGTATTATCTATTAATAAAATTTCGACATAATTTTTAATTGAAAATTTTACTTTGGATTTGTAAAACTGAACACAAATATTTATTTGTAAGATTGAAAACGTTAGAAGAACACATTTTTTTTTTTATGAAAAGAGAGGTTTTGACACAAAAAGTTAAATATAAATAAGTAAAATCAAACAAATTATCGTTCTTATATCATAAAAAATAAAAAACAACTTCTCGGTAAAAGCAAATTTTAAAAAAAATGATAATTCTAGTTTCTTGTTTTTATTATTTTTTATACAATGTGATATATAATTTCATCAAATATATATATACTGACTCATGAATAATATGTTTTTTTCTTCACTCAACGGCCGAAACCATTAATATGTCTATCAAACTCAAAACTATTCTAAATAGCCCAACATTAGTTAACACATTGCAATCCCAATAGAGAAATCTAGAACTTAATATAAATAGACTATTAACAAATCCTCTTATTAGTCCAAAATAATTTTGCACTCTATATTGTTTTCGAAGCTTTCTCTACAATATTATTGTTTTAATATTTTTTTCTTTTTTGTCAGAAACCTAAATCTATGTTCAACGACTCAAAATATCACAGGTCTTGAAGAAAAGAGTAGTGTCAATCCTTTTTACTTTTTCAAAAAATAATTTACGATTTTCTATTTTCAACTGGTTTGTAATATTAATAACTAATAAGCATTACCACCGCACCAGAAATTTTGAATCATAATAGAAGGTGGAGTGGAGCGGTCATGTTAAACAGTACACATTTTTTCAAAGAAATAACTCTTTAATTGAATATTTTATTATTGTGTATATCTTCATAACAATTATATATAACAGAAATGAAAGAGGTTGTATATAGGGAAATGGAAAAAAAATATCTAGAAAACAAAAATGAATAAACGGAATTTGAAAAACGGAAAAAAAATGAAACAAATTCTGAAAAAACGAAAAAGGAAATAAAATAATAATAATTGACTTTTCAGTGTAATTAGGCGACGGAAAATAGAAGTCATGTAAACACAATAAATATTGAAGACTGTAAGTAGACGTCAGCGATTTTGAAAATAATAAACAAATATTGAAGGCTCAACTATTTTTAAAGTGGGTTTTGAAGTTGATTATTGGAAGGGGGAAATGAGTAGTGTGAACATGATAAATATTAAAGTCCCAAAAAATTGAAAAAATAAATAAATAAATAAAATCTGCACATAGTACAAAAGTTTTGGAGATAAACAATGAAGTTGACTAGGGTTAACTCAGCTACTTTTATATATTATATAGATTACTAGGGCCAAATATATTGTCGCCACAAAATCTACTCAATACATCACATTATATTAACACCACTAGTAAAACATACTTTTTATAAATACACCACAATACATATACAAATATATCCCTTATTTAATTATTAAAAAAAAAAAAACATTAGATATGTACACCACACCGCCAGTCCTCCCCTTCCCCCAACTCCGCTCCAGCTTCCATCCCTGTACCCACGATGAGTTTGTATGCCACCAGATCTACCGGGAAATCAAAATCCTTCAGGAGTAGATAATCCAACCGTGATCAAATGCCACAACGTGATGATGACATTGGAGAAATTCAAGTCCTTGAATATGCCTCGACAACAAGGGTTATCCCAAATACATCACATCACTTATGAACCGTATTTATCTGGAAATTATATTGTTAAGAATGCATGGCCTAGTAAAACATACTTTCTATAAATACACCACAATACATATACAAATATATACCTTATTTTATTATTAAAAAAATCATTAGATATGTACACCACACCGTCAGTCCTCCCCTTCCCCCAACTACGCTCCAGCTTTCATCCCGATACCCACGATGAGTTTGTATGCCACCAGATCTATCGGGAAATCAAAATCCTTCGGGAGTAGATAATCCAAACGTGATCAAATGCCACAACGTGATGATGACATTGGAGAAATTCAAGTCCTTGAATATGCCACGACGACAAGGGTTATCCCAAATACATTCACATCACTTATGAACCCTATTTATCTGAAAATTATATTGTTAAGAATGCATGGCCTAGTAAAACATACTTTTTATAAATACACCACAATACATATACAAATATATCCCTTATTTAATTATTAAAAAAAAAACCATTAGATATGTACACCACACCGTCAGTCCTCCCCTTCCCCCAACTTCGCTCCAGCTTCCATCCCGGTACCCACGATGAGTTTATATGCCACTAGATCTACCGGGAAATCAAAATCCTTCGGGAGTAGATAATCCAAACGTGATCAAATGCCACAATGTGATGATGACATTGATAAATTCAAGTCCTTGATTATGCCACGAAGACGAGGATTATCCCAAATACATTCACATCAGTTATGAACCCTATAATTGTTAAGAATGCATGGCCCTTGAACTTCTCAAATTCTTCCTTGTAATATTTAACTTCACAAAAGAGGGCTGAAGCGTGAAGCAAGGCGGCATTAAAGTTTTTAATTAATTTTCGAACAATAATCTACCAACAGAAAGTTTTATTTGAATTGTACTTAAACATAGATCTAAAATGATCATGTAGTAAAATGTTAGATTCAAAACTGAATTAAATAGAAAAAGCTTCATTGTAGGTTTAAATTCACATTATCTTCTTTTCTGATAAAATCAAAGGGGGCTATTGAAATAGTCGATTACTGATAAAAAACTTTTATTAACATGAATTGCAATTTGTGTTATTGACTGGGAAAAAATTATAGAGAATAGAATAAAGTTATTTTTTTATTGTGGTGTACATAAAAATCAGTAAGAGAAAATTAAAAGGTTATTCATGTAATTTTATTCATGTTTACTTTTGTAGATAAAAAAATATTTTAAATTGTGGTATAGAAAATAAGTTTTATGGTGACAATATACTCACCCTATTACTAGTTGTCAACCCGTGCGTTGCACGAAAAGAAATGCTAGAGATTTTATGTTATTTTAGAACAACATATAATAAAAAAAAATAGAAAAAACATATTATCAACACTATAATAATTAAAATTAGTTTTTCTGAATTCAGCTTAATACAAATTTTGGAAAACTTCTTTAAATACGATATTTATAGTTAGATTGATAGACTTGCCTTTCTTATCACATATAAGTGTCTTCATGCCAAACCGACTTCTAATTCTAGATATTGCAACTTTAATATTGCAACATAAAGTTGTTTGTGACTAAATACTGATCTTTTTAAGAAAAGACCGATGTGCGATTGTGATTGTCCTTAACTCCTATTTATGGTCATAGTGTAAGAGACTATCAATGTGAACTCTGTCTTTTTTAAAATTTTAATGATAACCTTTTAAGAGTCGTTCGGATCCATATTGAATTAGTAGATGTTGAAGATATGTTTTAGTTTATTTTGTTCAGATTCATAAACATTCTCTTTCCGATAAAAATTTCTAACTTTCTATTTAATAATATTATCTGCATCTTACTTAAAGTGTTGCTTATTTAATCCATTTCCTGATATCTGTTTTGTTGATTTAACTTCAAATTGACATCAATTGACCTATTAAACTTTGACAATTGACCAGAAAATATTCCTCTCTCAAAAAAAGTTTAAGCCTGCAATGAGGATGTGAAATCGTTCCTTGGCGATTTTTTTTTTTTTTTATTTATTTATAGAATGCACATTGTCTATCCTTCACTCAAATCTTCATACAAAATTCAGTAATTATGTTGAAACCCATTGCTTTCTTTCTTTAGAAAAACAAAAAAATTATAGGTACAATCAAAATCTATATTCAATATTTTAAAAATAGACATACTTATCTTAAATATAATGTCTTTTAAATGATGAAAAATTATAGAAATACAACATTCACATTAAATATGCGTTAGAAGAGACATGTAGAAAATGATAAACGTAGTTTTTCTTATGAAACCAATGTAGAAAACAATAGACTGCCTTGGAATCACCTCTTGCCTAACAACTTCAATATGAGAATATTTGGGCGAGTTTTTTTTTTTTTCTTTTTTTTTTTTTTGTAGAAAAAAATAGGGTAGTTGTGAAAAGAGAAAATTACTTTAATTTATGTAGTAGCATAAAAAAATAGGGTAGTTGTGAAAAGAGAAAATTAGTTTAATTTATGTAGTAGCATATAGCTTATACGATGGTCCGTTAGTTCCTACAACTACCGACTTATTGGACCTTTAAATCAAGTTTTATAAAAATATTACCCAGGACAATTAATTTGAAATTCAAATTGTTTATATGGCTACAAAATATATAGAACTTAAATAGTACATTTAACGGGTATGTTGATTTTAGCTCCACTAATTTTTATTCCTTATCTAGAATTTAGATATAATTTAACATGAATAGTTCACCAAATTATTATGCGTGTGGAATATTACACAAAAAAAATATATTATCAGTAAACAAAAGTTTAAGGTAATTAGAGCATAAATTTCTCACCACATTTTTCAGATTTTATAATGTTCACGGTTTGGTAAATCAGTATTGATGGAATTCTAGGAGTTGCATATCATTGAGAAGATGAGCAAACATATGAAAAATTATGTGCCGAAATCTTCAAACCAAATTCAAAGATGAAATTGTTAAGAATGTCAATATTTAGTAGATGTGAAACCCAAAAGATTGGGAACCGTGTTCGAATACTAATGAATTTGTTTAAGAAATATGTTTAAAAAAAAAAGTGTGGACATGATATTGAAACTGTTTAGTTGGAAAATCGTGCTATAATAATGATTAATTAACATTGTATTTGTTAGTGATGTTTAAAAGAAAGAAAAAAAATCATAAATAATGGCTGAATTTTTGCGGGAAATTGGCATGGGAAATTGTTGCTAACTCAACAACTTTAATATATAAATATATATATAGCTATAATAGATTTATATGATATTTTGTGAGACTCATTGATTCTTAACTTACGTTTTAAAGTCGAACTAGTGAAAATGTAACTCCCAATTCTTGCTCTCATTAGTAATTTTTTAAAAATATTACTTCATTCGTTCGGTAAAATTATGTTTGTATTTATTACTTTTCCGTATCAAATTATAGGTCAATTCCCTTATTAAAAGTATATATATATTTAAGTTTTCTAATAAACTCTTATTTAATGTACATTATTATCAATAAATATAAATTAATCATAATTATATTTTATCCGTCCCATAAAGATATGCTCATTTCTATTTTCAGAAAATATAATTAATATATGTTGGAACTATAATTTTACTTATATTTGACCTAATATACCCCTTATCGAAAAATGTGTTGTTCATGTTTGTTGGTTACAATACATATTAAATAGGGGTATATTAGGAAATTAAGACTTTAATATACTTTAATAAAAAAAAAGTAGTCTATAATTTGGGACAGGGAAAAAAAGAAAACGAGTCTATTTTTGTGGGACGAAGAAAGTATCATTATTTAATGTAGGAATACATTAGGTAAAATATAAGAAAAATTATATTTACAATTATATTAATTACATTTCTTAATCAGAATAAAAAAAGAAACATATCTATCCTCATGTGAACTCATTATGTTTCATAAAGATAGATTTGTTTCTATTTTCCACACATAATAATATTACATCCGTGCGATATACAATCATTTGATACTCACGTATATTGAATTTATATGTTAACATATGAAATGAATATTCAATTAAAAATGAAAAACGAAGGAAGACAATTCATTACAAAAAAATGTACATTGTACATATCTTATTTATTTATTTTTATTTTTTTATGATTCGTACGTTTATCGTTTCATGAATTTCTTTAAATATTGTAATTTGAATTGATTTAAAGCTTAAAATGGAAAAGAAAAATTACATTTAAATAGAATTTATAATAAGTAGAAAAAAGATATATCTATGATATACGCTCAGAAGTTTATTAAAATGAAAAGGAAAAGAAAAATAGATTGATGAATGCTCTTATTACATAATACTTTATCACTTACCCATATGGAATTGATTTTTCAAGAATCATTTTTTCTTAACATTCGTTCTCAATCACACATTCTTTAAAAAAATATTTTTTACAATTTTTCATATTATTTTTTAACTATACATTCTAAAAAATCACGTTTTTCACAAAAAAATAAAAATTCTCAAAAAATAAAAATAAAATTGTTAAATTCCGTATAAACCGATATACAACGTGAAACCACCATCAATGACGGCATTTTAAAAAATTAAAAATTTATAGATACAAACTATCAAAATATTCAAAACTTATTCAATAATTTCCAATACAACGTGGTTTTCCATTTTTCACCTAACAATCAAAGTGTTATGTTACCGAAAAAAATAATTTTATACGTTTTAAATAAATGTATTTAACCACATCCTATTTTGAAATATAATGAGTTTGCTAATATGCCTTTATTTTTATTTTGATAAAAATTATTTAAACTAATTGTTAAAGTTAGTAATATATATATATATATTTTGCATATTTTTATTATTTAAATCTATAGTATTATTTTCATCATAAATAAATGAACAAAATAAATAAATAAAAAAAACTAAATAAGTAAGTAAATAAACAAAATGAGTAAATAAATGAACAAAATGAGTAATATGAGTGTCAACTTGAATTGAAATTAATTGCTTTTGACCAAATTAAATTTAGTTAAGAAAATATAAATATCATTACTTAAATAAAACAATTTTGAAATAGTGTGACATTTGAAAAAAGTAAAATGTACTGTTGAGACCGTGCCCAAAAAGGGGCCCAATGAATCACCAGCAAGGGCCCAATAGAGGCCCAATGGGCATTGGCCCATGACTAAAGCTTAGGGTATCTCCTTGGGCCAACTGCCGAGGTAGAATAACACATGAACCTCTTTAGCCGAACTGGTTTACATCTAGCCGAGGTACTCTATGGTAACGCCTCGGACGAGTGATGGGACAACTGATGGTGTCAGAGATGTGTAACTCTCTCTAGTTGACTGTGGCTTGACGTGACATTACCTTTATCAAGAATATGACATGCGCTCATCCCCTACCAAACGTAACAATGATTACGGCAAGAAAGTAAGATCCTCCTCTCCAACGGCCAGGGTAAATACACGTGTAAAGTCCACCACGTGACGCCATCCAAGACCATAATTTCTCCTATAAATAGAACACTCTCTCCACCTAATAAGGGGTTAGCAATCCCATTCTCTTAACGATATATTTCTACTCTCACTCCCTTTTCTCTCTTTTATACACTTATATTTCCCGCACCCAATTTATATTCGCTTGAAATGAGTATTGACTTTGGTATCGGAGTGCAAATGGAAGCCACCTCGGCCCCATTTGCAAACTGATTGTTTGTCACAATGCACATGAGATCCACGCGGTGTTCAAGAGGGAGGAGCTGAGACGTGTTGATCCAAAGTCCAGCCGGATTTTGTGGTCAACATGTACAAAATAAAACTTTTTTATTTAATCTTTGATGTAATTTTAGGGAAGACATGTTTATAGTTGACTCTCACTCGTGAGCTCATATTAAAGTTCTTCTTGAGATCTTCGATTTGATACCCACATTGCATATTTTTTTATTTCAAATTAATTATCAAAAGTATTCTGATTCATTGAAATACTTCCATTTTAAGAAAGACGGTTTATGCGAGAAAAGTTTCAAAACTTGTTTTTGGGAAGTGCTCTCCCTTTATATATAACTAATATTTCACCCGTGTGATGCATGAAAGTTATTATTCACAATATCGATTTCAATAAGTTTTCGTAAAATTTTAATACTTATACATAATCAACACATGTATAAATGTGTAAAATATAATCTTCTATTACAATAATTATTAGAATTTAAAAAACAACATAACTAATTCAAAATTTTAAAAATCTCTTTGAATAATAAAATCAATTTATATATTTAAATAATAAATGACTGTTGATTTCAAT
This sequence comes from Ligustrum vulgare, assembly GCA_963555705.1. NCBI lineage: Eukaryota > Viridiplantae > Streptophyta > Magnoliopsida > Lamiales > Oleaceae > Ligustrum > Ligustrum vulgare. The sequence goes on from OY743168.1 coordinate 98,349,962, forward strand.
AATTTTTATGAATTATTATTACCTTCATTAAAAATGCAAATTTAGTAGTTTTTTTAATGGTTTTCATATTTGATGTAATATTATGTGTACAAATATTGATGTATGTGAAATGTGTTAATAATTTCTCATAACTTCTACATTTGACTCTCGTAACATACTTTTCAATTTATTCAAAAACATCAATCACAATAATTAGAAATTAAGTAAACAAAATATTTGAATTTAACCAATAAAACTTTATTTACTAAAATAAGTAGTCAAAATAATAAATTTGAAAATCTCGCAATTATTATGATACGACAATCGAGTAAAGTTGAAAATCACGAAACTATACAGAAAATTTATACCCTATAATCTTTAAAAAATATTAAAATTAAGAATGATTAAAAAAATATTAATCGTTCTATTAATATTATTAACTAAAAAGAAATCAAAACATTAATTATTCAATATTACCCTTTGTTCAATAACTTTTTTTATAAATTATTTATAAGTAGTGCATTTTCCAACCACATATATATTTCAGAAAATATGATTTTTAATAATAAAGATAACAAATGATTTAACCATTAATAATTAAAACACAATTTTTATATTGATGGCTACACATAGAATTTATAATATTAAGAACAACAAATAAATAAAAAACAATAATTAAATAATAATTTTAATATTGATAAATAAAAATATTAATTGAACTCAATCAGTATTACTATATTAGTGTTAATAATAAAATTAAAATTTATTAAAAAAATATCAATCATCATTTAGTATTTATCATAATATTAGTACTTATGAAGTATAATTAAGGTAATAAATGCATTCACATTTATCTAGATTTTGCATTTACATTTGACATACATCTATTTTACATTCACACTAATCCACTTTGTATTCACATTGCTAGACTTTTCTCTCTTTATATATACTAAGTATATATTAAGAAAACATAATTAATATATGTTGAAAATATAAATTTACTCACATTTTACTTAATATATCATTATCAGTTCTGCTCTATTACTCATCATTGAAAACATAATAATTGTTCACATCTAATGAAAAATAGACAAGTGTTGAATTTTATATACTTAGGACACTTGACTATTTTACATTGGAGGTGAACAACTGTTCTGTTGCCCACGATGGACGACAGAGTATTTTCGATATCCTTACATTGAATAATGGTAGTTCATATTTATTTATAATAATGCATATTAAATATGAGTATATTAAAAAAATTAAGACATTAATTATATATTCTCAACACATGTATAAATGTATAAAATATTGTCTTCTAATACAATAATTATTAGAATTTAAAAAACAACACAACTAATTCAAAATTTTAAAAATCTCTTTGAATAATAAAATCAATTTATATATTTAAATAATAAATGACTGTTGATTTCAATAATTTTTATGAATTATTATTACCTTCATTAAAAATGCAAATTTAGTAGTTTTTTTAATGGTTTTCATATTTGATGTAATATTATGTGTACAAATATTGATGTATGTGAAATGTGTTAATAATTTCTCATAACTTCTACATTTGACTCTCGTAACATACTTTTCAATTTATTCAAAAACATCAACCACAATAATTAGAAATTAAGTAAACAAAATATTTGAATTTAACCAATAAAACTTTATTTACTAAAATAAGTAGTCAAAATAATAAATTTGAAAATCTCGCAATTATTATGATACGACAATCGAGTAAAGTTGAAAATCACGAAACTATACAGAAAATTTATACCCTATAATCTTTAAAAATTATTAAAATTAAGAATGATTAAAAAAATATTAATCGTTCTATTAATATTATTAACTAAAAAGAAATCAAAACATTAATTATTCAATATTACCCTTTGTTCAATAACTTTTTTTATAAATTATTTATAAGTAGTGCATTTTCCAACCACATATATATTTCAGAAAATATGATTTTTAATAATAAAGATAACAAATGATTTAACCATTAATAATTAAAACACAATTTTTATATTGATGGCTACACATAGAATTTATAATATTAAGAACAACAAATAAATAAAAAAACAATAATTAAATAATAATTTTAATATTGATAAATAAAAATATTAATTGAACTCAATCAGTATTACTATATTAGTGTTAATAATAAAATTAAAATTTATTAAAAAAATATCAATCATCATTTAGTATTTATCATAATATTAGTACTTATGAAGTATAATTAAGGTAATAAATGCATTCACATTTATCTAGATTTTGCATTTACATTTGACATACATCTATTTTACATTCACACTAATACACTTTGCATTCACATTGCCAGACTTTTCTCTCTTTATATATACTAAGTATATATTAAGAAAACATAATTAATATATGTTGAAAATATAAATTTACTCACATTTTACTTAATATATCATTATCAGTTCTGCTCTATTACTCATCATGGAAAACATAATAATTGTTCACATCTAATGAAAAATAGACAAGCGTTGAATTTTATATACTTAGGACACTTGACTATTTTACATTGGAGGTGAATAACTGTTCTGTTGCCCACGATGGACGACAGAGTATTTTCGATATCCTTACATTGAATAATGGTAGTTCATATTTATTTATAATAATGCATATTAAATATGAGTATATTAAAAAAATTAAGACATTGGAATTTTAAGGCTTTGTTTGGTTTTTATTATTGTTTTCCTACGTATTTCAAATTTTCAATACAAAATAATATTCTTTCCAAACATGCCCTTAAGTTTTAACTTAGTTCTAGTTTAAAATTCCATATTTAAAATTTGGAATGTTACACTCGAGGTTGAAGATGTCGTGATTTGAAAGAAAGATCATACCATGTGAATATATATGACGTCCTAACGAATCTTCTCTCTTGATAGAGGTAGTGAACTACTAATTGGATGTCTAAGTTTCTATAGCTGCATTTAGCCTCTGTTTGATCCATTCTCTTTAACTCTATTTTATTTTTAACAATACTTAATTTTAACTACATTTTAAAAATAAAATATTTTATATATAAACCCAAAATTATTCTCTTATTTTCAACCACACAATATCTTATCAATCATTATTCAAAAACTCTTTTTTTTCCCTCTAATAATGAGAATCAAACAGAGGCTTTGTAAAGAAGTTGGATTTAGCAAGTTTTCAGTTGATCTTGGACACTACTTATGGTTCCTCAATGAGTGGTAAAACTCTTCTGTTCCCACAAAATACTCCATGATAAATCTATGTAAAATATCCATATCCCACATCAAATAAAGCTTCGATTCTAGTTGCATACTGAAATTTACCATATAGAACAAACCAATTAGCATCGAAAATCTTAAAAGGGCAATCCACCAAGCATAAAAGGAAACAAGCACATTCTAGGACTACATTGTCAAGATGAGTCGTGTACGAGAATATCTACGAACAACACGATCACTTGAGCACAAACATGAAACGGTGACAACCGAGGCTACTTCAAGAATGCTTAAAAATATATAACACAATAAAAGTTTACACATTTCTTACATATTGAATCCACTGAGTTTACCATTTTCAGCAAAAGAAATGACCATTTTATTTCTTATTTATGGTTTCCCGTAACACACGAATTGTCTCCTGAGAATGGAATTCTGTCCCAGGCTTTGGCTGGGGTACACCACAGGCTACCGTCAACCATAACACATGGTATATACACATTAAGCCAAAGAAAATTATACCAATACACACTTCATACCAGACCATCAAGCTACCAACTCGATGAATTTATTCGCCAACCACGTTCTCGCGACACTGGAAATCTTGCTTTCCTCGACTTGCACCTTTCTCAACCGCGAGGAATTCGATAAAAGTAATTCAACGGCCTCCCCCTCGATCCAACAACAACACATTATATCGACGCTGTGCAACAATTTACAGTTCCTAATCATCGAATTCACGGATAAAATAGTCAACTTATTACAACCCCTCAATTTCAGTTCACTCAAGCAATTGCACGAAACCAGCATTGATATGAACTCCCTGTCAATCAACATTTCGTTAAAAGATAAGTCTAATTTCTTTAACCTCTTCAAATCCTGTCCTAAAGTGGTCAATAGCCCGGATTCTCTCCCGACCACATCGCAATTAATCAATGCAAGTTCTTCAAGCACGTTGCCCATAACCCTCCCAAGAGCCTTTAATCCCTCACCTGTAACGAGACAGCAACTTTGCAACCTCAAACTCACCAAACTCCTAAAATTCAGATTCTCGGATATGGCAATCAAATGACTGCTATAAAGATCGAGAGGCAATCGAAAATCAAGTTTTCCCAATTTACATTTGCTTTGACTTATGAATTGATGCAAACCTTCTCTACTACCACCATCATAAACCAGTAGAAAATCCAACGAAACGCAATTCTCAGCCAATTTCATCAAAATTTCGTCAACAATACTCCTACAAGTCCTCAATTCCAATTCTTGAAGATCCTTTTGACGCATAAGGAAACCAGAAAAAGAAGGGTTATCACCTAAGCTCTCACAGCACTTCAGGTGAAGTTTCTTTATGTTCTTGCAGTTTCTCCACAGAAAATTAAGCCCAAAATCCCCAGGTCGAATGCCGGATAAAGAGAGGCTCTCTAAACCCAGTTCAACATCAAGAATTTCATTCGTTTCATTGACATCGAGTGAATTGAATTGAGTTGAAGGGTTCACGAGAAAGAGGGAAAGGTGTTTCAGAGAGTTGAAAAACTTGACCCAATGGAAATAGAGGGGTCTAGAGAGAAATATAGTGAGAGAAGAGAGATGATTACAAGAATTCGAGAGGTTGAACAGAGAGAAGGGCGATACTGGGGTGCTCAAAAATCGGAGGTACTGGAGATTGGGGCAAGAAGCGGCTGTACAAAGGAGGACATGAGCGGCGGAGGAGGTGGCGCACTCGACGGAGAGGGCAAGAGATAGTGAAAAAAGATAAGGGTGTTGGCTTAGGAAGGATGAAAGTGAGCTGATGGTGGTGGAATTGTATGAAGTGGGGCTGAAGTAGAGGGTAAGGGAGGTGGTGGATGATCGGAGGAGGCGGAGCCACCGCTTGCAAACGAGGGAGACGTTGACAGAACAAGGCGGCGGAAGGCGGTGGAAGATTTCCTGAAGCAACTCATCACAGAGAATTGAGTCCATCTTTGACAATTCTTTATTTTCTTCCGATTCTCGACATATATATGCAATTCAAATTCAAAAATAATAATACCCAAGTCTTCATTTACCTACCACCCATTATTTGAGGTCATTGATGGATCTTTTTGTTTCGAATCATTTTTTAATTGTGGGAAAGGTATGGAATTTTTTAAGAAACCAATTATAAATTTTGTGGCTTGTAATTTTTGTGGGCAAATGAAGCAAGGGTTCTTTAAAGTAAAAGACAAGTATTTGTGTAGTTGTGTTTGTGATTAAAGTGAAGCAATGTGTTCAAATATGATATATATTGTCCGACTTGAGCCGCCGGTAACTCATTCCTGCTCGAATTTTGAACTTATATTCTCGAGGAATATATTGTGTAATTTATTAGACCTCTTTTTTAAAATTTATAAATAGTTTATAAAGATAAAAAGGATAAAAAAAAAAGAGCCTTACAAAATTTGGTGAATAACCGTATAATTATTGATGAGTATAAATTTTATTCATACTCGAGCCTTAAGCCCGAGCCCGAGCTCTTTAACAAAATATAGTCTCCTAATCAAATGTATAACCCCGAGGACCACCATGAACCCGAGGAGGACCTCAAACCCGACCACATGAATATTACCCTATATTATATTTTCTATCCCTGAGGAAGACTTCAATCTCGACCACCATAAATCCGAGGATGACCTCGACCCCGAACACATGAATATTATTCCATATTACATCTTGATACTCCCGAGGAGAACTTCAACCCCAACACTCATTTATACCCCGAGCATATCCTTTGTCCTCATCCCCGAACACTTGAATATTTAGCCACGCCATATCTTGGTGCCCCCGAGCAACATATGAACCTCGAGGCCGAGCACTCAAACATCACACCATACACTATATTGAGAACCCCGAGGAGAAAATAATCCCCGATCACACTTAAAATGCCCGTGGTGAAAACGTTACCCCGACCACTCATAATACCCCCGAGGATAGAATACCCCGAGTACATATATCTCACCAAAAAGGTGCATGATGTGCTCGGGGTACATGATGCTCGGGTCACGTCTCTCATTGATCGGGCATGACTTGATCCGACACGTGGAGTCTACAACCTCCTAATTCCAATAGAATTCATCTTCCAACAGAACCCTATCTGGGACTTATAACCTTATCCCTAATAATTAGGAAGATGATTCTCAAAAGGACTCATGCCTAATTTCAAGCACTTTAGTCCTACAAGGATTCAATTACATACATTTATAAATACTCGTCTCTCAATCACAATTCAGGTACACAATTCTTATTTTTCCAGTCTATAGCCTTTTGCATAAATTTTCCCTTCCTCTTTACTGACTTAAGCATCGGAGGGGCGACGAGGACATACCTCCTCGCCTTTATTGCAGGTATTCGGAGTTCCAGTTCGTGCTACTTTATTGCTCAAGCTCGGAATATCTGAGGTACGATTTTTTGCATCATCAATTATAAATTTATGACTTGCAAGTGAGAAGAAGAACTGGAAAAAATGATAGAATTGAATAAAAATTATATTTTTTGAAGTTACAAGTCTACAATGGTATCCGCTAACCTCAAAATCTATAGATAATGTCTAAAGAACTGGATCATCCCCGTCTAAATGTACAACCCATGCACACTCAAAACACACATTACAATGCAAGATTGTAGAATCATAAGGGGTACAACGAACGTTTGACTCCGATGCTCAAGTTAAAATATAGAAAACAAGAATGGGAAAACAAGTTAACGAAGCTTTGGCTGGGATCGATGAGGTTTTGAGTCTTGACGGGTATTTGTAGGGGCAAATGGTCAAAATAAAACATCTTTGTTTTAATGAAAACGACATCTGTGATTCTTCGATAAAATTATGATTGTAAAAGATTTCTTCATAGAAGATGTGGGAAAAATAAATTATATTTTAGAGATAAAGATCTGTAAAGATAGATTTAAAAGATTGTTTCACTTATCTCAATCTACATGCATAGATAAAATTTTAAGAAGATTTTAAATGGAGAAAGTGAACTAAGAGTTCATAAATAAATATATTAATGTTAACTTCTAGTTAGACTGGGAAGATGACGAATTTCAATATGTTTACTCTCAATGGAGCGATTAGTTGGAAATGTTCCAAACGAGAAACAATCACTGATTCAATAAAGGAAGCATAATACATTGTTGTTTAAGAAGCAGCAAATGTTGTGGTCTGGATCAATAAGTTCATTAATGAACTTAGAGTAGTTTCTAACATTGTTGATCATATACTCCGTACAATGATAACATTGGAGCCATCACTCAAAATGAAGGAACTAAGGTTTCATCAATGACTCAAAGACATGTTAATGAATTATTATCTCATTAGATAATAAAAGGAAATGACAAAAGAAAAGAACAAGTTCCCGCAAGTGTAAAAACATTGCAGATCCCCCAAAAAAGAGTTGTCACAGAATAAACATGATCATCGTGTGGACTCTTATGCTATTAAATACATAAGTGATTGGATCTAGTGCAAGTGAGAGTTTGTAAGTGTTATGCACTAGGTCCAATCGTTTGACCAAATACCTACTAATATATTTGATGTATTTTTATATGACAGACATGTTATTTAATTGATTTATGAATGTTATTTAATTGATTTATAATATTATTATTCTTGTAAATTAAATCAACAGAGTCTGTAGATTCAAATCTTGATAAACCAATACGTGTGTCATTGGCCACTTCAGAACTGAGTAGCTGATCTCACAAGTTAAGATGTAGAGACATCTAAATGAACATGTGGATGTTTTGTCAAAAGAACAAAATATTGGAGACCAACAACAAAGACTTCACATGGATAACTATCTGAGTGTCAATGGTTAATCTCTGATGTTTGTTAGTGGAATTGATTATTTAGCTTTTTTTCATTGTAATGCAATGAAGCTAATTTGAATTGATCATTTAACTTGAGGTCATCATAATACCTTATATGAGGGCAGTCATACTTTGATGATGTCAGATGTTACTCTGAAAGGAGTTGTCAATACAATGTCGTTCGGATATGTCAAGAATCATATGAAAGTTGTGAATGATCAATATAGAATTCGTCACTCTTAGATAATAAGAGATTATGATATACGTTTTATTTAGTTAAGTTAATATCGAAATCATTGGCCAAGGTGAATTCATAAAGTCGAAAATAGTTTCAACTTTTATTGATTTAAGAGCGAAATAAAAGATATGATCAATAAACTGATTGATACATTTCCATATCTCGTAATTGATCGGATCATATTGACAAAGTGATTATAGTTTCTTGATAAACAAACAAGTTTGGTTCATCACACCACGTGAAATTTCCAGTCACATGTCTAGCCCGACACATTGCTCAATGTCAATCTTGGACAACCAATGCGAATTAGTTAATCTAAGAGATTTAATAATTAATTGAAAAGAGAATTTTAATTAATTTTATTTTGATTATATTAAAATAATAATTCACGTCGTTCGATATCGTGGCCGAAACCTAGAGGGTCACATATAATGGGAGAACTAGAAGAATATAATTCAAATTAATTAATAAGTGTTCGACATTTGTAAAATTAATTAATTATGTTGTTTATTAAGAGGCTCGAGTTAATTAATTCGATTAATTAGTTTATGTCCTAAGTTTAATTAATTAGATTAATTAAACCACATGAATCGAGTCATATCTATGTTATGGGTCAAGCCCACTTTAACTTATATTAATGAACAACTAAGGTTCGAAAAAAGTTTACCCTTGTTCATTATTTTGTTGTTAGTACAAGAAGAGAGAAACTAAAAACTCAAATTTTTATTCTCTCATGTGAATCACTTTTGGAGGCTGAACAATTGGACAACTGTGGTGTACATAAAGATTGAAGAAATCAAAATTCTCATATTCTTCTGCAAACACAATCAAGAAATATTATTTTTATCACAACTTATATCTAAACACAAAGCAGATCATTTATTTGAGAATTGAAAATATTTTAATTTTTGCAATGGAAGATTAAGTAAATTCCCAACAATTAGCTCGTCCACACTTCTCTTGTGTGGCATCGGCCCTACATCAAACCTAAGTGGCATTAAATAGGATTTTAAAGTACTATAAAGACATATCAGTATCACAATATTATCTTGAAACAAATATTGAAATAAGAGTAAGAAATTTAGTTGATTTATATCAAATCGTATATCCAACGTGAAATTAAAAAGAGAGACAAAAACATGCTAAAGTTAATTTAAAACATTTCTTATTACATTGTTATTTACTAAAATTTATAAAATCTCTAACTTTATATGGCCAACTGCCAAGGTTCAACTTTATTGAAAGTAAAATATGATTTCATATTGTCAATTTTGGTTTTTGGACGATTATTTGCCAGCAGGTCCACCTATATTTTTAGTTGGCAATAAAGCCATCACAAATGATCATATCATCATTGATTGATTAAAACTAGTGACCCTTTTGGCAGGTCGGCCGTCCATCGCATATCCTATTTATTTTGGACCTTGTTATATGTACTAACAAAATGTACTAACAGTTGTACTAACGGTTAAAAGACTAAAATTTTGAATGTTCAATTACTATGTTATCCTTCTAGTATAATTTTTTTAATTTTCTGATGTTATGTCTATATCTCTAAATTTATTGTTAACATAAAATGCGTAATATATACTATTATATGTTAAACTATTTTCTTCAATAATTATATTTAATTCTTCAATTTTTTTCTCTAGATCACTAACTATTCTTCCTTTATTTACTATAATTCTAGTAAATTGTGAAAAATCTGTAAATGAGGATTCTTTTATTGCGTAATCTAATAAATTATAAAATCTTCCTAAATCTTCTCTTATAATTTCTAATTGTTTAATTGTTTCTTCTCTTAAATACTAAAAGTCGTTTACTTCTGAAGGATTTAATTATATTAAATGTTCTGAATTCATAAATTATAAAACTAAATATTTAAATTTAAGCTATTAATTCAAATCCTCTTCAAATAGTTAATTCTTGGAATAGTAAAAACAAATTTTCAACATATGTAAAAACATGCAAGAGATATCATAAGCAAAATGATAAATTTAAGACTATGATAACAGTATTTGAATAATATCAATAAAAAAGACGATATATAATCCACCATAAATAATCAATAATACTTCTTTCTATCTATGGGTCCATCACGCTTCTTTGTAAATCTGATTTTAAAAGATTTTTGACCAAATACTCTTCAGTTATTTATCTAAGTATTAAACACAGCTCCATAGGAGATCGTTGTTGCTCTAAAGACTTACGCATTAAAGGATGCTCGAAAGAGTTACTCCAACACTTTCTGTTTAACACTTAAACAAACACTTCAAAGAGGTTTAGCACAATCCAGTTTCGTTTCCTACCTCTGGATGTACTCTTTTAACAAAAGTTTTATAAAGAATAAACTTATGGACTCATAAATAAATAGAGTATTACTAATTATTTTATGACTTCGTATATATCTATGTGAAGTTTAGTTACTCATACCTTCTGCTAACTGTTTCTGAATTGGTTTGATGAAAGAAAATTTTGAACTAGGAATGAAAAGAAAGACAATAGATAGAGAGAATATAGATTTTTATTGCTGAAAATCAATATGATTTTCCGGATGCTTACAATGAGGAGAGACTCCTCCTTTTATAGTTGGTAAAAGTAAAGATGGGGAACAAGATAATATTCCCTATCTTTTACATACTTGGCTAAGATTTAAAGTAGATAAAGTAAAGCTAAAGTTACAATAATTTTTGCTGCTTTTCTAAAGTTTCACATGGTTCTGGACCCCCATGCCTTGAATAATTCATGTTCAGACAAGGTAGGCTTCATCTTCATTATAGTTGAGTAGGTCCCCACAATTATTACATTTGTGACCCGTTTCTACCTCCATTAGGTGATGTAGATATTCATAGGCTCCTTTGCTAAGATCCAAATTGCTGACAAATATATTCTCAGCATATTCTCTTAATTTCCATAATTGACAATTAACTTGATTAATTCTTGCAATAATGTAGATCAATAATTTGTCATCATTAGATTCATATACCCAAATATTAGTTTGTGTAAGGGTATCCCTTAATTCGGTATACATTACTCTAAATTCCAGTGCCCTTTTTTCTGGAATAGCTTGTATCTGTTCCTCTTTGTTAAATGATTTTATTTCTGGTTCTGAAAGAATAGCTTTGCTAGTTACTCCAAGTTTTACAATATGTTCCGCCCTTAGAAATTCTTCATCAATAAATTCTGGAATGGCTGAGTAAATCCTGACATAACTCTTTTCAGCTTTGGTAATTCCAAAATATGTTTTAACTGGTGCCTTGATAGAATTAGGTAATAATGATATTTCCTTCATATCCTTGCTAGGGTAGATGCACTGAATAAGTCCTTGGTCAAACAGTCCCCTGACTGTTCTTGGTTATGCTCCTGGAAAAATAATTGCTTTATTGATTTTTTGATGGCTAATTGTCCTTAGCCATTCTCCTTCTTTTGTCCTCTTGTTTAGATACTCCACATACTTCAAGAATGTCTCTAGTTTCTTCATAACTTTCTCCTTTTCTGATAGTTCCTTTGTTACGACTGTTGGTTTCTTCGCAGCTTCTAAAAAAGTTTCTTTAGATGGTTCAATAGTTTTGCTAATGGCTTTGGAAGATGAACTTCCAATAATTGATACATTAGATACTTCTTCCTCAATAGGAAGTCCTACAGATAAATTCTTCACTGGAGAGGATTGGGATCCTCCTTTGTACATTTTCTCAAGAGAATTAACCCTTGACTTGTAAAAGGCTAATTCACTGTTAATTTGTACAATCTGCGCCATGTAAGTATTCACATGGTTGAATAGATTTGAATAGTTGATATTCATTTGACCCATGGCCAAGTTAATTTCTTCTACTTTCTTAAGTATGTCTTCCATGTCTTGATAAATAATCTGCAATAACATTGTCAGTACCCTTAATATGAATAATTTCAAAATCATAATAACTAAGTTCTACTTGCCATCTAATTAACCTTTTATTTGCAATAGTTGGATCAATTTCTTTAGTTAACCAATATTTAACTTGTGTATTATCTGTTCTGATTTTGAATTTTGTCGTAACAATAAATAATTCAAACTTTTTAATAGCAAATTTTACAGCTAATAATTCTTTTTCATTTATATGATAATTAGTTTGAGTTTGAGTAAAACTGCCACTAGTATACTGTGCAATCCTTTCCTCATCCTCATTTGGATAAATATATTTAAGTACTGCTCCCCATACTGTTTCACATGCATCGGTTTCTATAATCCAATCACATTCTTTTTTGGGTAATTCTAATTCTGGTAAATCTTTACAAAGGTCTTTAATTTTTTGTATTTCTTCTTCTTCGTCTTTAGACCAAGGCGTCCATCTAGTTTTTCCTTTTAATCTTTTTTGTAATGGAATTAAATGTTTTGCTAGGTTAGGTACATATTTCCTAGTCTGGTTTACAAGTCCTAAAAAGCTTTGTAATTGTGTTTTATCTTTTATATGATTGTCAAATTCTTGTATTTTTGTACCAATATGTTTTTGGAGTTTTATTCCTTCTTGGCTTATTATAGATCCCAAAAATTCTACATTTTCTTTAGCTATCTCCATTTTTGTAGCTGATAATATAATTCCATTATTCCTTACAATATCTATAAAAATGTTTAGATGTTTTAAGTGGTCTTGTCTGGTTTCAGAGTAAATAAGAACATCATCAATATATATTGTAATAAAATGATAATAATCTTTAAATATTTTATCCATGTACCTTTGGAATTCTCCTGAACTATTTTTAAATCCAAAAGGTAATACATTCCATTCATAAAATCCTTGTGGTACCGTAAAAGCTGTTAAATGTCTAGATTCTTCAGTTAACATAATATGATAAAATCCTGATTTAAGATCAAATTTAGAAAAATATTTCTTTCCTCTAATATGGTTAAATAATACATGTTGGTTTGGTATTGGATATTTTAATTCTTTTGTATAAGTGTTTAACCTTTTATAATTAATTACCATTCTAGATTTTCCTCTTTTTTGTTCTGAATGTTTTATTACAATGAAGGCTGGACTACTATGTTTACTGTTAGATTCTCTAATGAATTTCTTTTCTAACATTTCTTTTATGTGCATTTCAAATTCAGGTAATTCTTTTGGTGTATGTTTAATTGGTTTTACACTAATAATTTTAGTGTCATCTTCTAGTATAATTTCTGCCATAGGCTTATTTATTTGTCATTTTTCCAAAGGATTATCTCATGATAATTTTAATAATTTTTCTGTAATATTTTTTATTACAATTTGATCAAAATGTTCTTGTATTGATTTATTCTATTTTTATTAGGCATAAATTGTGTTGTTTGTGTTAATTTTTGTCTATCCTCACCACGCTGAGCTGCTATATGAGGCATTTTTTCTCTACAGTAAGGATCATTAATTCTTATTGCTATTGCTATATGGTGACAAGGGGTAGATAAAAGTATAACTTTTTCATCAATAGTTATTGGATAATATTGTTTTATGAAGTTTTTTCCTAATAATATATCCCCTGGCATATCATCAAATTGATATACATAAGGTATTTGTAATTCATATTTTCCTATTTGTATTTTAACATTCCTTGCTACTTTAGTTATTAGGTTTGTGCTTCCATCAAATCTTGCAAGTATTACTCTTTCTTCATTATCTTTTTTATTGCTTCACATTTCTGGGGGTAATACATTTTCTTTAAATAAACAGGATGATGCTCCTGTATCAAACAATGCATGATAATTCCTGCTAAGATATCTATTGTAATTCATTTTGGTTAGTATATAAATATGTTCTCTTCCTCCTTGTATTTTATTCATAATAACCTTGGTATAACTAGATTCTCATTTTGTATTGTTAATAGCATTCTATCATCTTTTATGTAATATGGTTTTACTTGTTCTAAAAAGTCTGTTCCTAATAGTAATTCTGTATTTACCTTTCCTGTATGTTCTACATACATGTTTATGATTATTTCATTTCTTTTATTTATTCTTATTGGTAATTCTACATAAGTATCCATGGGATGAGTATTTCCAAAATAATCTTGTATTTGAATTGAATTATTCGTTACTTTAAGTTCTAAGTCTCCTATTATGTTTTCTTTTATATGAGATACAGTTGCTCCAGTATCTATTAATACTTTCTGCTCTTTCCATTCTCCATTTATTCTAATTTCTATCATAACTTCAAATTGTTTTGTCTCATTTCTTTTAGATAGATTCATTCTTGGTATTTTTCTATGTATTTTTGTCATTATTTGTTTTTCTGAGTCATTTCTATTTTCTATTTCAGGTAATAATCTTATACTATTATTTCTTCTTAGGCTAATTGATCTTCTTCCAAATTCTATTTGTGGTTTATCCATATTTACTAATCTTCTAGCTTGATTGAAATCTATTTCTATATCTTCTGGTATTGTCATTCTTGGATTTTCTTTAGCTGGTTTATATTCCAATAAATTTTGAAATATGGGTTCTATTATATGTGTTCTTGTGGCATTCTTAATTTTTACTTCATGTTTACTAGTAAAAGCATATATTGTTCTAATAGTTAAACTTATAGTTTTACTTCCTGGTTCCATGTCTATCCCTCTTAACCTGTAATATAATGTTAAGGCTTTATTTTTATTTTGTTCTCCCATACTTATGCTGAAATTTGGTCTTATTGTAAATTTTACTTTTTGGTACATTAAGTTTCCTGTTACAATTCCTATTAGAGCATCTTGTACTGAACTTACAATTCTATCATCAATAATATAGAATTCTATAGGTGTATCTATTCCTTCTCTGAAATAGGCTTTTGCTATAATTTGTACGGCTCCTAAATATATGTTCTTTATTTATCCTTTTAGTTCAGGATTCAATAGGTTTATTTCTTGTCTTATAATTTCTTCATTTATTATAGGTATTAATATGTTTCCTGTAGTATCTCTTATGTCTATATGGTGACTATGGTTTCTTGCTACATATGCTATTTCCTTGTTTTTCTGCCAAAATGGTAAATTAAATATTTCTTTTGGTTCAACATCTAATTTTGATTTTAAGATCTTTTCATACATTTTAGGATTAAATATTAATATTTCATTTAGTTGTTCTTCATTTTCTTCTAATTGGTATTCATATTCTTTAGATGTACCTTCTTCACTAATTTGTCTAATCATATTTATATATAAATATTCTTCTTCACTAGATTCACTTTCTTCTGAAGATTCTAATTCCATTATTGTATTTATTACTTCATGTTCTTCTAATTTATAAATTTCTTCATCTTCAGGAATTTCTTCTCATTCTTCTTCTTGTTCAATAGGTAATAAGTTGTAATTTTCTTTTTCTATTAATGAGATATACATCATATTTTTCTTTTTATCTTTCTTAGGACATTCTAGAGATATATGTCCTATTTCTCCACATGAATAGCATTTACATTTTCTAGGATTTTTAGGGTATGTTTTAGTGTTGTTTTGTTTTTGCCTTAAATATCTCTTATATGGTACTCTATACCTTTTAAATGTTTTATTGTATGACTTTTTGTATTTATTAAATTTGTTTCTAAATTTATCTTTTCTATAATATTTCTTTTTCTTATATTTTCTTTCTAGATGACATCCCCATTGTGTTGCTTTATATTGTAATTTATCACAACATAATGATTTTTTACTTGCTTTATGGAATTTTATCATATTATTTGCTTCCATACATTTTTTTTGTTGTCTCATTTCTATAAATTGTATTCTTGCTCCTAGACTATTATTACTTAATGGTATTTCTAATTTTTCCCAATCCTTAAATAATTCTAAATTTCATGGGTTTGGTAATTTAAAGAATATTTGGTTCATAATTTTCATACCATATGTTTCTTGATTATATTCTGCTTTTTCAAAATATTCCCTAAATTCACATGCAAATTGTTTAAAGTAACACATGTCACATATTGATAGATTTTCTAATAAATATCTATGTCTTAGTCTTGAGCTAATTTTGGTATCTCTGTCTATTACTAATGTATATTCTCTTTTTAATGCATCTTCATATCTGCTTAAAATAGTTCCTATTTCATCTTGGTCATTTCCTCTAATCTGTCCTATAAAAGTTTCTGTTAAATTTCCCCACCATCTTGCAGTGGTTCCTATAAATGTATTTTCTAACATTAATTGTAATTGCTTTCCTGTTAATTCTTTGGTATATGCCATCATAGCCATAGATTTCATCCATAATTCTAATTCATGATCTACATCTTGCACAGATCCTAAATCTATCCATCTTCCTTCTGAACTAATTTGTGTTTCCAAACTTCTCCATGGTGTATATTCTATAGGATAATTTTTACTTGGCTTGGTGTAATATTTTTGTTGTGGTATAAAATTATTTGTTTTAAAATTTGTGTTTTGTCTTTGATTCATATATATTTCTGGTGTATTTTGTGGATTAGTATTACTTGTATTTTCTTTTTAAACTTGGTTAGTTCCTGGTTGCTGTATATACTCTGGTGGATTTTGTCCTGCTGGTATTAAAGCTCTTTGTTGTTCATTCATATTAATTTCTTCTATTTTAAGATTTTTAAATTTTTCTATATAATATTCTTCTGTTATGTAATCTGCTTCACCTTCTTCTTTAGGATTTTCCATAAATTTTTCTATTTGTTCAGTAATCATATTTATTCCTAATCTATTGATAGCTTTAAATTCTTTGTCAGTTATTATTCTTTTAGGTTTTCTTTTTTCCATTTCATCATATATTTTTGTTATATTTTGGTTTATAATTTCAATATTTTGTTGTATATTATCTAATCTTTTAATCATTTTTTCCTATTTCTTCTTCTTTAATTGTTCTTATCATATTTATTTGTTCTATAATAGTTTTTTGCACTGTAATTTCTATTGGGTTTTCATAAACTCCTACCATATTTCCTATTTTATTTATTTTATCAGTTATTTGCTTAATTTGATTTTCTAAGGTTATTAATTATTTTGATAGGTTACTTACATATTGTTTTACTTCTAATATTTGTGTGGGTATATTTTTGTTTATATCTTTATAATCATTAGTTATTTCTATCATTTGTTTTATTTCTAATGGTAAATTATTGATAATTTCTTGAACTTGTTCTGAATTTTTTGCTTGTTCTAAGTTTTGTTCTGTAGTTTTATCTAGACTTATTCCTAATTTATTTAGTAAAAATAAATTTGTCCATTTTAATTGTTTATGTTCTCCAAATCCTCCTTCTCCTAATAGTATAAATGGTATAAATTTTCCATATGTTTCAGTTATTAATGGCCAATGACTGTTATTTGGTAAATTTTTAGATTTATAATTATATACTCTAGGTTCAATTATTGGTAATCTTTTAGACATTTTTCTAAATATATTTCTAAGTATAACTACTAGCTCTGATACCACTGTGGGTTGGATCGTGAAAGTGAAATTTTATTTTGCGGAATTATAATCTTTGTCTAATTCTTCTTAAAAATCTTTCTTCAAATTCATCCATATATCTTATATCTTCTTGTCTAATTAAGTTTTCTTCTTTTAATTTTAAATATTCATTATGTTGTAAAACTAGCCTTTTAATTTCCCTATATTTTTCTATAGCAATTGGATCAGTATTTAAGTCTCTTCCTAATCTTTCCAATTCTAAATATTCTCTATGTAAACTTCTAATTAAATTTTTTCTTTTTTCGTGAAGTATATGTGGATCATAAACAGACATAATATTTTTTTAATTATGAAATAAAAATTTTATTGTAATTAAATTTTTAGGATTTATTATGTGTTAAATTTAATAAGATAATATGTGAAATAAGGTATTATTTATAATTTTAGTTAAAGGGTAAAATAGGTATTAATTTATGTTAGTAAGTTGTTAGTATTATTTTGTTACTAAGTGTAGCTTTATCCATTTATTTTTCCTTTTTTGACACTGTCCACACAACTCTTCACTTCGGACCATTTTCATTTTCTTTTTGCACAGCTTAGCCACGTACATAATATTCGGTCCTTTTTAAAAGACCAAAAACAAATTTGTTCTTTTGCAGTTTGGTAATTTCTTGAACTTACTCAAATGTGTAAACATGTTAAACAACATTGACTTTAATTTATGAATGCAAATTTACTCGAGTAAACCGTCAATATTCGTTCGTTCGTTCCATTTTATTTTTTTTATTTTCCTATGAAGTCTAAAAAGAACGAATAATGTTATTCATAATTTCTTAGTCGGCAACTATTTTATTATTAGTATGAAAATTCATTTGACTGTTTTCTTTTTATTAATTATTAAAATCATGACACAAAGGATGTCACGTATGACGACTATTAAGTCGTTCAATATTAATAACATTAGTCAGAAAGGATTAATTAATCATACACGGTAAGGCCATCGCCACCACCAACACACATATAATGGTAAGAAAGCAAGAAGTTGAAAGCAAATGGAAAAATATATAGCAAGAACAACCCCGGAACCAAAGGCGTTGCGTGTAAAACGGAACTGTCGGGTGTATGTGACACTCGAGCGGCAACAAGCCTCGCGTGGCGACAATGCACTTCTCCATCGGTGTCGATGTTGTGCATGTCATTAAGAGAGAAGGTGAGCCAGAGAGAAAATGAGGAGGATAGAGAGAAGGAAAATAATTAGGATTCGAGGTTAAATTGGGGTAGGGTGTGAATGAGGTTGGTATGTAAATTTATTTAATATTAAAAAGTTAATATAACCTGATTTTTGTACCCAAAAAAAAATTAAATTGAAAAATATCGACTTCTAAGTTATAATTGAAAAATAATTAATAATCAACAAAATCTATATTTCATAAAATATTACTCTCCTCATTGAACACCATTCTGCACGTAATATCACTTCTTGCAAAAGTCAGATAACTTAAACTCCTTAAAATCTCTATAATTCATAATCCCTTCAAAATCGCCACTACTCTACGAAGTCCCATCCTCAATTTCATACCAGCAATCTTCTTGAAACTCTAATTTAAGAAAATCCTGGAAAAAGGGAAAAAAAGAAATCAAATTGTTTCAATGTCTAGATATACTTGCAAGTTACAAGTTATTGTTGGGTGGATTTGTGAATAGTGACGCCAAATAATGAAAATTTGTAAATCCGTGCCGAAATTTGGACAGAGTAACGGCAAGGAAAATACGAAACAAGAAAAAGAAGAAAAGAAGGAACAATGCCGAGGCAAGAGTTGGACTCTTTGTCCTTAAGTCGAATTTGCCCCGCAACGGTGCCTACGGATAACGGCAATCGACTCCCAAGATACAACGGAAACACTTGTGTTTGTAGCACTCCAAAACACAAGTACAACGAACCAAAATTAGGCTTATGTACTTCAAAGATGAAATGAAAGAAATCAAATCATTTGAATAAATGAATGATGAATTGATGAATTGATGAATGAAAAAAATAATACAAGCATATGGGGTCTATATATAGATGTTGGAAAGTTGTATCTCAAAAGACACAACCCTTACAAGAGACACATCCTTTCAAATTTGTCTCTAATTGAAAAGACACAATTATTGGAAATTAAAAGTCACAATCTTTCATATGAAAAAACACATCTTTTCATTTAAATTAATTCTAGAATATTTATTAATATTCTTTTAATTTTCCAATATTGTCACAATTTTAAGTGGCTTAATTTTTCATTCACTATTAATGGTTCCACTTAAATAATCACATAAATTGGTCAAAACCAATTTTTCCAACAATCCCCCACATGAATGAAAATTAATGCAAATGCAATGCGAATGAAATGCAGACTCTAACAAATGGAGTACACACGACAAGTCATAGCATCAAGATAGGTAGCTTGTGGCCTTGAACCTTCTTTAGTTGAATACAATCGGATTTACTAGGCTAGTTGGTGAACGCGATGTCTTGAACCATCCAGCCGTTCGTGTAAAACCAAACAACTGTACCAACACCATGACTCATGTAACCTATTCGGTTCTCATGGTTGAGTCCATTTTGGCCCTGGACTACTCTTGGTTTCATAAGTGCTCTTAAGAGAATTAAGCCTCGAACTCTCGTAGAAGCGGCCCCACTTCACACTTATATAGGTGATCTCATACCTTTCTATCTTAAGATTATTAATCATTAAAAGTATATATGTATACTTATCCTTATACACATTTTACATAGCACTTTAAATTTTAGGAATGGGTATAAGTGCTTTATTCTGAATCATTTATGACTTAGTTGTCCCATTGAACCAAGATCTTGGGATCTCCAATCTACAAGGTTGGGTTTCCGTCATAGTAATTCTATTCAATAGGCTTTAGGCCCATTCCCCTCGAAAGATGGTATACTTGATCTCTTGCAAGTCCTTTCGTCAAAGGATCAGCCAAATTTTCTTTTGACTTCACATAGTTAATAGAGATTATACCATTCGATATTAATTGTTTAATGGTATTATGTCTCCGAAGGATATGTCGAGACTTGCCATTATACATACTGTTTTGTGCCCTTGCAATTGCCAACTGATTATCGCAATGTATATTAATCGCAGAAACCGGCTTTTCCCAACATGGAATTTCTTCAAGAAAATTACGAAGCCATTCTGCTTCTTCACCGACTTTGTCTAACGCAATAAACTCAGATTCCATCGTGGATTGAGCAATACATGTTTGCTTAGACGATTTCCAGGACATGGCTCCACCTCCAATGGTAAATACATAACCACTCGTGGATTTTGAATCCTTAGTGTCAGATATCCAATTTGCATCAGTATATCCTTCTAACACCGCAGGATATTTTGAGTAGTGTAATCCATATTCAACCGTGTGTCTTAAATATCTAAGAACTCGGTTTAATGCCTTCCAATGTACAACACTTGGATTACTAGTGAATCTACTCAACTTGTTGACTATGTATGCTATATCTGGCCTTGTGCAGTTGGTAATATACATTAAACTACCAATGACACGCGAATATTCCAATTGAGATATGGGCTCACCAGTATTCTTGGCTAAGTGAATACCTAAGTCAACTGGTGACTTAACCGGTTTATCGTCATACGCCTTAAATTTCTTAAGTATAGTCTCAACATAATGTGATTGAGACAATGACAAACCATCCGATGTTTTAGAGATTTTAATCCCTAATATTACATCCGCCACTCCCATATCTTTCATGTCAAAATATTTTGTTAACATTTTCTTAGTCGAGGAAATGACTTTGGAGTTATTTCCCATAATTAGCATATCGTCAACATATAGGCATATGATTACATATTCATTAGGTGTGTTTTTAATGTAGACACATTTGTCACATTCATTGATTTTAAAGCCATTTGACAACATCGTTTTATCAAACTTTTCATGCCATTGCTTCGGTGCTTGTTTCAATCCATACAATGATTTTACAAGTCTACATACCTTCTTTTCATTTCCTGGTGCAACAAACCCTTCAGGTTGTTTCATGTAGATTTCTTCTTCTAATTTACCATTTAGAAACGCGGTTTTGACATCCATTTGATGTATTTCAAGATTATGCAATGCTGCGATTGCAATCAAGACACGTATAGACGTAATTCTTGTAACGGGTGAATAGGTATCAAAGAAATCTAGTCCTTCTTTTTGTCTATACCCTTTGGCTACTAATCTAGCCTTGTATTTATCAATTGATCCATCCGACTTCAATTTCTTCTTGAAGATCCATTTACAGCCTAAAGTTTTGTTTCCCGGAGGGAGTTCAACCAATTATGGTTACTCATGATGGATTCAATTTCATTGCGTACAGCTTCTTTCCAAAAAGGAGCTTCAGGAGAGGACATTGCTTCATCAAATGTCCTAGGATCATTTTCGAGTAAATTGGTTACAAATTCTGGACCGAATGTCTTTGGAATTCGTTGCCTTTTACTACGTCTCGGTTCTTCATTTACTTGAAGATCATCATTCTTTCCATGTATATTATCATAAGTTCTTTTATTTGAACTTATTTCCTTTTCTTTACACGGAAATCTATCTTCAAAGAAGACCGCATTTCTTGATTCAATAATTGTACCTACGTGTACATCAAGTACTTCGGATTTATGAACCAAGAATCGATATGCACTACTATTGATAGCATATCCAATAAAGACACAATCAATTGTCTTTGGTCCAATCCTAACTTGTTTAGGTTTGGGTATTTGTACTTTCGCTAAGCACCCCCACACTTTGAGATATTTGTAGGAAGGTTTCCGACCTTTCCATAATTCGTAAGGCGATTCAACCTTATCTTTGTGTGGTATTTTATTTAGGATATGATTTGCAGAAAGTATGGCTTCCCCCCACAAGTTTTGAGGTAAGCCCGAACTTATCAACATTGCATTCATCATTTCCTTTAACGTTCGATTTTTGCGTTCAGCAATTCCATTAGATTGTGGTGAATATGGTGCCGTTGTTTGATGAATTATTCCAGATTCAGCACAAAATTCTTCAAACGGTGCAACATATTCTCCACCTCTATCACTACGAATCATTTTAATTCGTTTTCCAAGTTGATTTTCAACTTCGATTTTGTAGTGTTTAAACACTTCCAAAGCTTCATCTTTGCTTTTCAACAAGTACACATAACAGTACCTTGTACAATCATCTATGAATGTGATGAAGTACTTTTTACCACCCCTTGTTGGTACGAACTTCAAATCACACACATCCGTGTGAATTAGTTCTAATGGTGTGGTGTTTCGTTCAACCGAATGAAATGGTGTTTTGGCCGCTTTTGCCTCTACACATGTTTCACATTTTCCATTATTAAAATGCATATTCGGAAGTAAACTTAAATTCATTAACTTTAATATTGAATTAAAGTTTGCATGTCCTAATCTATGATGCCATAGATTACATGACTCAAGCATATAAACTGAAGATGACGTTTTATTGATTGTAGCATTTGGTACAACAGTTAGGACATTCATTTTGAATAGTCCATCTTTTACATAGCCTTTTCCTACATACATATCATTTTTGGTAAGTACAAACTTATCCGATACAAAGACTAGTTTAAATCCATTCTTGCTTAATAAAGAACCCGACACAAGGTTCTTACGAATATCCGGTACGTGAAGGACATTATTGAGGCTAAGTTCTTTTCCCGACGTCATCTTCAAGACTACTTTGCCTTGTCCTTCCACTTTGGATGTTGAGGAGTTCCCCATAAACAATTTTTCTCCCTCGGTTGGAGTGTATGAAGTGAACATTCCTCTATCGGCACAAATGTGACGGGTTGCACCCGTATCAACCCACCATTCCATGGGATTTCCAACAAGGTTGCATTCAGAAACAACCGCCGATAAATTCATATCGGACATGCCATTTGATATGGCATCAGATTCGACAATGTTGGCTTGGGATTGCTTCTTCGGTTTGCGACAATCAACCGAGCGATGTCCAGCCTTTCCACAATTGTAGCAATTGCCCTTGAACTTCTTTGCATTATTCTTTGTAGATTCAACGGAATGCTTTCTCTTCTTTCCTTTGTTGTTGCTAGATTCCACCACATTTGCCTTTGCTTGTGGTATGCCATTCCCAACTCGTTTTTCCGAACTTCGTTTGTCTTCTTCAATCCTCAATCGGACCACGAGTTCTTCAATGTTCATCTCCTTGCGCTTGTGCTTGAGATAGTTTTTGAAGTCCCTCCACATGGGTGGAAGTTTCTCGATAATTGCAGCCACTTGAAATGATTCGCTCACGGACATATTTTCCGCATGAATGTCATGGAGTATGACTTGCAATTCTTGTACTTGACTGATGACGGTCTTCGAATCTACCATTTTGTAGTCCAAGAATTTTCCACAATGAACTTCTTGATTCCGGCATCTTCGATCTTGTACTTCTTTTCCAAGGTCTCCCATAGTTCCTTTGCAGATTTCTTATAGCAATACACACCGTATAAGGCGTTGTCCAAGCCATTAAGAATATAATTCTTGCATAAGAAATCAGAATGTTTCCAAGCATCCAAAGCAATCAAAGATGCCCTATTATTTTCCCCTTCTTGTATGGCGGGAGGATCTTCATTCAAGAATTTCACCAAGTTGAGGGTTGTGAGATAAAACAACATTTTCTGTTGCCACCTTTTGAAATCAACCCCAACAAATTTCTCCGGTTTTTCCCCATGTGAAACGGAGTTTGAATGAACGATAGTAGGGGCACCCACAACCGGAGGAATCACATTAGTAGTTGTTGTATTCACAACGGGAGGAATCACACCGGTAGGAACACTTCCTTCAGAAGTTCCCATATTCGAAGTTTCATTCGAAGTAGTATCGGTATTAAGAACCGTATTTATTTCCGTTTACGTAAAACAGAAGATCAACCAAAACAAAATAGAAATGAAGAAGATGTTAAACTTAACAAGTTTAACCAAACAAGAATGTCACTTTCACAAAATATAGAGAATTCGACTTAAGATTGTTTGGTGGATTTGTGAATAGTGACGCCAAATAATGAAATTTTGTAAATCCGTGCCGAAATTTGGACAGAGTAACGGTAAGGAAAATACGAAACAAGAAAAAGAAGAAAAGAAGGAACAATGCCGAGGCAAGAGTTGGACTCTTTGTCCTTAAGTCGAATTTGCCCCGCAACGGTGCCTACGGATAACGGCAATCGACTCCCAAGATACAACGAAAACACTTGTGTTTGTAGCACTCCAAAACACAAGTACAACGAACCAAAATTAGGCTTATGTACTCCAAAGATGAAATGAAAGAAATCAAATCATTTGAATAAATGAATGATGAATTGATGAATTGATGAATGAAAAAAATAATACAAGCATATGGGGTCTATATATAGATGTTGGAAAGTTGTATCTTAAAAGACACAACCCTTACAAGAGACACATCCTTTCAAATTTGTCTCTAATTGAAAAGACACAATTATTGGAAATTAAAAGTCACAATCTTTCATATGAAAAAACACATCTTTTCATTTAAATTAATTCTAGAATATTTATTAATATTCTTTTAATTTTCCAATATTGTCACAATTTTAAGTGGCTTAATTTTTCATTCACTATTAATGGTTCCACTTAAATAATCACATAAATTGGTCAAAACCAATTTTTCCAACAGTTATATCTTGCTCATTCTTGGTTGTCCCACCACTTCCACTTGTATCATACACATGTTTTGTCGTCTTCACCATTTGGAAGTTGGAACTACTTGAAAGTTACTTGTATCACTAGACTTTCTCCTTCCAAATTCGTTGTAGTTGCTTATCAAACTTTGTTTTCTTCAAGTTGTCCACTTACAAGTTACTTGTTCGTCTTGATGTCATCCAAGCAATAAGTTGTGCAATTGTCGTCCACTTGCATCCAAAATCGCGGCTACCATCCACAGATTTCATGCCACCAAAACGATGCTTCTCAGCTATAAAAAAATTTGGGAAATGAGCATTGATAGGCTAGCCAAAATCCATTGTTTCTACTTCCCCTACAGCAGATCCCCACGTTTCTTTGTGCATTCCCTGACGCAAGTTCCCTTCTGTTCTTGCATGAATCCCTTTGCCGCTAAGTTATAACATTCTACATGCGTCTTAGTGACATGCATCATCTTTCATGTGGACACATGCTGCTTCGTCTTGTCCACCCTTGACACAAATAGCTTCGCCCAACTATAATGTCCTACCTGCATATTTCTTAGATGTCGCTGCTCGAATGTATAGATCACCACTTATGGACGTAATTCAACACACCTATGTCTATGGTTATGTCCCGACCCGTCCTAAATTATCCTAGTGGACCCGAGACGTGATGTGTACATATGATAGATGTCAGCTAGACACCAGATCCACTACCAAGGCATTTTGACCTATTTCTGACAGTAAGAATTTCAAAAAAAAAAATGACAAAGTTTCCCTTATGACTTTGATTAAACCAACTTGAAAAGCAACAAACTCCCAAACAAAACACATATATAATGTCAATTGAAAACCACTTGTCCCAAAATATGCATAAACAAAATAAAATGTAGTAACCTCTTTAGTATCATTTACAAAAACAACTTGAATACATATGAACCCAACAAAAGGGCAACAAGCTCCATATGTGATGCAAAGTACATGTACAAAATGTAATGATTTTAATCAATCGTGTGGGTTTATATGTGAATTATTGTGTATTGAATAAAAGGCTATCAAATTTGGTTAAGCCCATTTAAAGTGATCTAATAAGGATTTTATATAGATCGGGCTTTAATGCATCTAATTAAATGTATGGGCTTTTATGTGTAGATACCAGGCCATTACCTAATTCATGATGGGCCGGATTAGGTTAACTGGCAATTCAGTATATAAAGTCGGTTATGGTCCCTGAATCGTACGTATTGTTCATTCCTTTTGACATCCCATCATCAGAGAGAAAATACGGACTACGTATTGATTTAGAAGATTCGACCACCGAATCGTTTATCGTGAATCACGTTTGATTAAGGTACGCTTCCGCTTCAGTTATTTAATTCTTGATAATTCAGCATGATGATTTATTTTGGATCATAGATAAATAATTTATCTGTGAAATAAATTTTCCAACACAAAATACTTGACATGTGACCCATGAATAACAAGGACTTGTTCAATGAACAAAATCATATAAACTACTAGGTTACGTGGCTTTGGTTCTGTTCATTACAGTTTCTTCCAAAAGGCTACTCAAAACACCATGTGTCCTAAAATAGAAAAATGAAAAAATTTATGAGTTTACAAACTCAGCGAGTGGAGAGTTCGAAAATAAGTATACTTTTCTCATTTATACATATTTCCTGAAAATCTTATTTATTCGGTTATAACTTTACAGAAATTTAAATTATGATATTTACCTTCATTATTGAACTTACTGGAATTATAAAATCATTCATTCTTGATTCTAAAAGATATAAGCCAAGCATAAAGATAATAAGCAATCTGAACAAGTCCTTGATTCGATGTTAAATCTACCATCCAAGTATAAAGGGGTCAAGTTATAGCCTAGCAATAATACATGGTCATTCTTCCTAGGGATTTTATTGGTATAATAATATTTGCTAAATTCAAGTTTTAAACTATGATTTCAATTTTGCTAAAATGAATTTGGAGAGAATATAATTAAATTGCAATGAAAAGGAATTCGAGCGGAATTATTCTTTCGCTATCAATTGGGCTTTTCAAATAAGATTAGTGTAAATTTTCTTGATATCGATAAGATTTAAACTCATTAGCAGAAAATTAGTCAATTTATTTGATGGCATTTAGTCGAGCATGTTGTGTGCATATTTAATACATACCACATCAACGACATTCATCCATGTAAAATAATTTGAAAACTTAAAATAATTTATAAACTCTTATCAATAACA
Organism: Ligustrum vulgare; assembly: GCA_963555705.1. Classification (NCBI taxonomy): domain Eukaryota; kingdom Viridiplantae; phylum Streptophyta; class Magnoliopsida; order Lamiales; family Oleaceae; genus Ligustrum; species Ligustrum vulgare. The sequence continues at coordinate 98,377,526 of OY743168.1, forward strand.
ATAATTCACTCATAAGAAATTAAAACACACCCATTGAAGCTAAGAATAACTCCCCTCAAATATAACTTAGCCGAACATAATTAAATTAAACGAAATTCATTAAAACTAGTAATCGAAACAATTAAAAGTCTAAGCAAAATAAGATTGTAAACTAGAATGAATCACCCGAAACAACCAATCGCAGCCTCTATTTTCGAACCAAAAGACTATGCTTCGTTTCTCCTCCTTTGACTGCTGCGTTGAAGACTGCTGGAGGTGTAGGCTGCTACTGAGTGATGACCGGGGGGGGGAGATGAGGACTAGTTGTGTGCAGTTCAGGGCTGAAGTGAAAGAGAGGTTGCTGGTCGTGAGAGAACGAAGGAGAGGTTAACTGGTTGCAGCTGGAAACGGATGGAAGAAGGTGAGTGGCTGTAGGTTAAGAGGCTGAGTGGTGTGTGAGAATGGAGCGAAACAGAGGTTGCGACGACTGTGTGGCTTGAAGGAAGAGAAGAGTGGCGCGGCTGTGGGAGTTGAGAGAAGACAGACAGAATGCGTGAGAGGTTGAAGGAAGGAAAGTGGCTGGCGGCTGGAAGTTCTGCTGGTGGAGACTGGTTTCGGTGAAGGGAGATGAGAGGGAGGTTACTTGCGGCTGGTGAGTGGAGAGAAGACAGACAGAGGACAGAGAGCGGCTGGTTTTCTGTTGGGATAGAGATAGATACAGACCGAGAGTGGTATGGTGTGTGTGTGTAGGTTTTTGGTTGGGTGAGAGAGTCTGGGTTGGAAATTGGGCCAAAATTATGCGTCATTCTTGATTTCTTCAGTCGAATTAGGTTAGAGAATTTTGAGAAGAAATTCAAATTCAATTTGAAATATTGTCCAATCTTTCCCTGCAATTAAATAAATGAAATTTTTAGCAATTAAAATTAATTTAGAGTTAAAGAATTAAAATTGAATCTTTTATAAGTTTTACTCTAAATTACAAAATTTATATCCCAAAATTGTATTTTTCATTTATTTACCTATTTAAAATACGTAAAATTGGACAATAATCACACTCCCCAACTAGCTTTTTGCTAGTCTCTAGCAATTAAAGCGAATTAAAAACATGACTAGCTCAATGAAAAACTTCAATTGTAAAGTCAAGAATGAATTTAGATAGTCGAGCACATCAACTTCGTAAAATCAAGAGATCAAGCATTATATCCCGAATTAATCCATAAAAACATTCCCAAAATTTTGTGTGGGTGTTTTAAATCGATCCATCAAACCACTAACCCCAACACATACAATGTTGAGTACTCACTCAAGCTAAGCATAAACTCCATATACTCACTGGTATGTGTATTTTGTTTTTGAACTGGTTAGGGGGTCACTCATGGAGTTTTTCAAGTAATCACTCAAGCATTCAAAAACAAAGGCCATATGTGGATGGCAGCAATGCAAACATTGACCTCATGAAAAGCTCACTGTTCACTAATATCTCGCGATGCGAGATATCCCCGCAAGTGCACGTATCGTGAGAAGTAATAAAGTGGACCTAAGAGTCCGGATTATCGTCCCACGAGGACCGCTATTAAGTACCGAAATGTGTTAGTTCCTAACTCTATTTGAACGAGCGAATTTGTTTGAGATTGTTAACTACAACTAAAGAATTAAACTAAAGAAATAAAATTGCGAAATTGCTTTTGTTTTTAAATACGATTATAAAGTAGTTGGGAATCCCGATTTCACATAACCAATTATATTAACTCCAATTCAAGTTTTATGTCCTAATTATGCATTCGGTCGAATTCACTAATTTAAATTGAAATTCCTCTCTCGAGTTTAAATCAATTCTACCTAAATAAGTCAACCATGTATCTCTACAGAGGGTCCGAATATTCCTTATCTAGATGCATAACACACAAGAATTCACACACGACCGCAATAATAACACAAGTATATCTCTATCTCTTGTTCAATTACTGAATTTATTACCACGTTCTAAATTATTAACTCACCTCTCGGATTATGGAAATAACTCAATAAATCATGAATTGGTGATCAAGCAATTCAAGCATTAAGAACAATAATAAATCAATACATGCAACAAAGCGTTAAAACAAGGAATATGACATAAAATAATTAACTAGGCTACATTGTTCATCCCAATGTTTAAACAATTAAACATTGTTCATTAAAGAATGGAAAGATGCACTGCAGCTTTAATGATTTTATGTTTGGACTAATGAATGCATTGCAGCTTTTGAATTCAACATCAAATCCTTGAGTAACTAATTTTACACAGTTAAAATAATTAACTAGGCTACATTGTTCATCCCAATTAAACATTGTTTGGACTAATGAATGCATTGCAGCTTTTGAACATTTAAAAAAGGCACTCACCACTGCACTCATAGTTAGATTACCTGATTGGTCTCTACCTTTTGAATTAATGTGTGATGCAAGTGATATAGCTGTAAGGGCAGTGCTTGGCCAGAGGAAAGGTAAGGAACCTTATGTAATCTATTATGCTAGCAGAACTTTGAATCAAGCTCAATTAAATTACACAACCACTGAAAAAGAGCGGCTAGCTATTGTTTTTACACTGAAAAAATTTTGAACTTATCTTATTGGGACTCCTGTTACCATCTTTACTGATCATTCTGCTCTTAAATATTTGTTCACAAAGAAAGATGCTAAACCTAAACTCATTCGATGGATTTTGTTATTGCAGGAATTTGACATCACAATTAAGGATAAAAAAAGGGGTGAAAAATGTTGTCGCTGATCATTTATCCAGACTAAATTCTGAAAATTCAAAAGTTTCTCACCCTTTAAATGATTCATTTCCCGATGAACAGTTATTTAACTTGAATATTGTTCCATGGTTTGCTAACTTAGTTAATTATATGGTTACAGGTCATGTGCCCTCAAATTGGAGTGTCCAAGACAAAATGAGGATGAAAGCTATTGCAAGGAACTTCTTCTATGATGATCCATACTTATTCAAATATTGTGCTGATCAAATTATCATAAGATGTGTTCCTGATGATGAGGTACAACAAGTTCTTACCTTCTGTCATTCTCATGCTTGCGGAGGCCATTTCTCTTCGCAGAAATAGCTGCTAAGGTACTTCAATGTGGTTTTTATTGGCCTAATTTATTTAAGGATGCTCATACCTTTTGTAAAAACTGTGAAGCATGTCAGAAACTTGGTAGTCTCAGCCATAGGAATATGATGTCATTAGCTCCAATCCTTGTTCTTGAAATTTTTGATTGTTGGGGATTAGATTTTATGGGTCCTTTTCCCCCTTCTTTTGGATATCTTTATATATTGGTTGTTGTTGATTATGTGTCAAAATGGGTAGAGGCTATTCCATGTAGAACAAATGACCATAAAGTTGTGCTCAAATTTTTGAAAGAACATATTTTTTCTCGGTTTGGTATGCCTAAGGTCATAATTAGCGATGGAGGAACACATTTTTGTAATAAACCTTTTGAAACCTTGTTAAAGAAATATGGCATTAGGCATAAAATCTCCACCCCCTATCACCCTCAAACTAATGGTCAAACTGAGCTAGCCAACTGGGAAATTAAAGGCATTTTGACAAAAACAGTGAATCCAAATAGAAAAGATTGGGCTATAAAATTGGATGATGTTTTATGGGCCTATAGGACTGCTTTTAAAACTGTCTTGGAATGTCTTCTTATAGAATTGTATTTGGAAAACCTTTTCATTTTCCAGTTGAAATTGAACATAAAGCTTATTGGGCAATCAAAACACTCAACTTTGACTTAGATCAAGCTGGTGAATTTAGGAAATTGAAATTGAATGAGTTAGACGAATTGCGTTTGGAAGCGTATGAGAATGCAAAAATTTCAAAAGAGAAAATGAAAGTTTTTCATGATAAGAAAATTTTTAGAAAATTATTTTTCCCTTCTCAAAAAGTATTGTTATATGACTCTAAGCTTCATTTGTTTCCTGGTAAGTTGAGAATTAAATGGATTGGTCCTTACATTGTGCAAACTGTTTATCCTTATGGAGCGGTTGAAATCTTATATCCAAAAACTGGTACTGTTTTTAAAGTTAATGGACAACGTCTGAAACCATTTTTGGATAATTTTTCTGCTGAAGTTAATGAACTACCTTTGCTGGACCCTGATTCCAGCGGCTGATTTTCTTGGAACTAACTTTTATTATTATGTATATATTTTCTTTTCTTTTTGCAGATTTTATTTTTTTCTTCATTTTTTTAGTTTTTCATTCTTGAATAATTGCTCATGTGCATAGGCCTCCTCTCACGTACACTCTTCTCCTTTAGCTTGATTTAATTTTGAGTCGTGTCTATTAATCACTTTTCATTTTTCTTTTATTTGAGTCATTGAGGACAATGTCTGATTTTAGTTGGGGGGGAGAGTAACTCAAATGTACCTATTTTGCATTAATCTTTGTGATAGTTGAGCATTAAAATTGAGTACATCTTGAGTCTTGAATTATATCTTTGTTACTTTGTAAAGACCTCCCTTCAAATTTTATTTTTTTTATGCACGAATTTAAGCCTTGTGGTAAGATGGATAGTAAACACATACAACTAGAGCTCTCTCAAGTTTAAGTAATTTTATTTGTCATCATGAGAGTTGAGTGATTGGTAGTTTTCTTATATTGCCCTTGTTTGATATTGCTACTTCCATTGGGCACCATTACACGGACTATGGATTGTTGGTAGTTTATACTTAAGAAACGATGAAGGTCAATGTCAAATAAAATTTTGATCCTTTGAAGCTAACCCTATCATCTTCTCTTCCCATCACAAATTCCTTCATATCCACAAAATTCCTTCATAGCCACAAATCCCTTTCATCTATTTCACATTAAAGATGACATTACATTGCTTCCATAAATACATAACCTTATTTCTACTTTCAAGTATAAGTGAGGATGATTATTTTTGCTCCATATTTGAGAAACAAACGTTCAGTGCATGAAAAGAAAGAAAAGTGGAGTTAGAAAGTATTTGACAATCATTGAGACTAGAGGAGAATGTTGAAGAATTATTTGAGAGGATTTCAATTTAAAAAATAATAATAATACCATTGCATCTTATACTTCCATTGGAACTTCTTGTTCTATTATTATCACTAAAATATGCAAATCTCTTCTTCCATCACTCTTTATCAATTCTCTTGAGAACACCATTGTCACCTTTACATTGATACTGACATTTTGATCTTAAGAAGGCTTGTGGTAAGAACGGTTGAGTCTCAATGGTCGTGAGTGATAAGTGTATTTTATATACTTATTTGTATGTCTAAATTAGGTGTAATTATTGTCGTTTAGGAATATTTGCTTTTTAATTTGTGTTTATCGTTTACTTTTCAGAAAATATCCCAAAAGATGAAGAATGATGAAATCAATGGGAAAAACGCATAATTGGATTGCTAATTGGAGCTAAATTAGACAAGTGAGGAGTTTGTAACGTCAACCGGGAAGGTTCATGGTGCTCAAGTGAACAAATCAGAGGTTGAAGGACCCAGTTGAAGGAATTGAGAGTTGAAACGAGCGAATTGAGAAGATTCCAAAGTATGGGGACTATATTGTTGCAATTGGAAGTTGAAGGACTGAAAAGGAAAATAAACATGAGGTACCAACTTGCAAATATCCAATGATTGATTTGGATAATAAGAAGATATTTTGAGGATTTTTAGGAGTTAATTGGATGCAAGTATAAGTCAAAAAGGAATGGAATATGATAAGAATATTACCATAAAATTGATTCCAATCCTAGAAGATTCTGGACAGAATTCTAGTCGGACTTTGAGACCAAATTTTGGGGCAGTAAACGTTCGAATTAGGAAAATCATATTTCAAGAAGAATTGTAGCCCTTTAAGATATATTTCTAACTCAATTTGAATCATATTAATCGGATAAGGAAAGAGAAAGATATGGTCGAAATACTGAACGATATGCAGATACCAAAAAAGACTTGCGCGCGGATTTGATGAATTTCTTTCCTTCTTCAACTTGATCTCTTCACCAACTATAAATACAACCTCTTTGCACGAAAATCAGACCTTTTCCTCTCCAAAGAACGAGCCACAACTGTGAATTCAACATCAAATCCTTGGAGATTCCAACATCGCAGAGGGGCGTGAATTGAAAACAGTTGAAGAATTGATAAGTGGTGCAATCTTTCCATTCTTTAATGAACAATGTTTAAATGTTCAAAAGCTGCAGTGCATGTATTGATGTTCATCCCAATGTTTGAAGAATATGACATAAAATAATTAACTAGGATACAATGTTTAAATGTTCAAAAGCTGCAGTGCATTCATTAGTCCAAACAAATTTTGTATCATGCATCAAAAGTGTAGTCAAAGGTTTTGCTATGACACTAAAATCTTTTATGAATCTCCTATAAAAACCTGCATGGCCTAAAAATGATCGAACATCTTTTACAGTTAAAGGAATAGGTAACCTAGAAATTGAATCTACTTTTGCCTTATCTACTTCCATGCCTTTAGCAGAAATTATATGACCTAAAACAATTCCTCTTGTTATCATGAAATGACATATATCCCAATTAAGGAGAAGTTGCTTATCTTCACACCTGCATAAAACAGCTTTCAAATTTGTTAGGCAAGTATCAAATGAATCACCATACACAGAGAAATCAGTGCAGAGCATGTAAGATCATGGGTACTTTCTGGTGGTTTTTAAAATCTTTACATATATATTAGAAAATTTACTACTAATGTAATATTTTCCAAAACATGATTTAACTGAACTAAACTCATATTAAAATATCTATTTATGAATATCTACTTTGCTATAAAAATCATGTTGTATAACTCAACCAACTGAAATAAGTAACTTTGCAACTTGTAAAAATTACTATAAGAACTGCAATAAACGATTGTTTCATATAAACCTTGGAATTGAAGTAAATAAATGAAATACTTATTTACTTAAAAATAAAGTTTTTTGCTCACAAAATTAGGAATTGTATCTAGGTTGACTAGTAAGTTTTTCCTATTTCAATGTCACCTCCTAAAATATAAATGGGAGTTTGGAACAACTCAACTCATCACAATTATAGTGCACATGTCCAAATAAAATAACTTCCAATAAATTTTCAAAAATCTCATATACTTCCAACATTATAGCTAACCGACTTCTCTTTTGCGAAATATAATCTCATTATTGCTAATCTATCCTTCAATTAATCAATTCTTCAAAGAAATGTACGATAACACCAAAACCCATTTTCAAAGAAACTAGTAATTGACAAAATCTTCAACTTAATTGCATGGTTAAGTTAAACTCCAAATAAACTTCACCAAATTAAGCATTTAAACGTAGGTTGTAACAGTTAATTAGCCTCAAACCATCATTTAGCCTTCAGTTGGTAAAAAAAATATTTACTTTATTGTGTTTTCGAGGTAAGATTTGTGACTTAAAAGTGATACACCCTCCATCCTATAAAGATAAGATTGCTTACATTTTCATTCAGATTAAGAAAATGTAATTAATATTGTTGGAGTTGTAAATTTTAATTTATTTTACCTAATATACCCCTATATTAATATAATGATAGTTCATATTTGTTGATAACAATGCACATTCAATAAGGATATATTAGAAAACTAAGAAAATAATTATACTCATAAAAAGGAAAGAACCCTATAATTTGAGACGAATAAAAAAGAATACATACGTATCTTTGTGGGATGGAGTGGGTACGAAAATATATCGTTTTTGTAAACAAGTAACCGAACCTCTATTCGTGCCGGATTTCACGGATCAGTCGCGCCACGCTCTGCTTCAGAGTTCAATCCTAACGACGGTGTACCAGGATGTAGCCCTAATTGCGCATTAGGCGCTGCCGAACCACGCTGCCACCACCGTTGCTTCTGCCTCCTTCCTGTTTCCAGATGCAATCTGTCTAGCTGCCTCATCTGGGCCACTCACTAGCATCTCTACCTCAACACATCCATTACCCAGCGTTAGTCTCTAGTGCTACTTTACTGTAAATTCCCGAAGGTGTGTTCGATTTTGGTTCATACTCCTCAAGGCTCAATCACCTAATTTTATATCTTGCTCCATTTTCCCCAAACAATCTGAAAAGAAAAACATTGAACGTGAAATTCCCTTAATTTTCAAATTCAAATAGACTATGATGAATCATTGGCACCAAAATTCTCTCCAAAACTATTTGAAACTTTACCTATCGTTAAAGCTCTCCACTTTGACCCGAAAGTTTAGGGATGACAATTTTGAACCATCGAACCGAAAACCGCGGTGAACCGAACCGAATGGTGCGAAAAAAATCGAACCGATGGGGCTATGGTTTACAAATTTAGTGACCCGATTTTTGGTGGAGTGGGTATGGTATTTGTGCCGGTGAACCGAACCGAATCGAATACCCGATTTAAAAATTGATTTTAGGTTATATTTATAAAAATTAAAAGCTCAAAATTAGTCATCCATTTAAAACTTAATTAGCCCATTGTCCCAACCCACTACCCACATGACATGACCAACCAAGGCCCAATAAGAATTCATTAACCTAGGGATATTGAATTCATCATTTCATTTCATCTGAGATTCTAATAATACATTATCAGGTGAGACTATCGTGAGAGGCAATCAGGCAAATAGAACTTGACTTGCGACTCTCATTCGCTAATCCTCCATGCCATGCCCAGCTCAAAGGGGCTGAAGTTCGAATTTAGATATTGTTTGCATTTCGCATTTGAATTTGTATATTGTTTTCATTTCACATTTGAATTTGAGAATTTAGATATTGTTTACATTTTGCATTTGAATTTGAGATATTATTTGCGAATTTTGCTTAGTATTGTTATGTTGTTATTTTTAATAAAATTGCTTTTTTTTAGTTAGACTTGCTAATTTATATTTAAATGGTTATTAACCACACAGAACCAAACCGACGCGCGAATCGAAACCGCACCGACTTGATTTAGGCGGTTATGGTATGAACAGAAAATTGGTGGTTCAATTATGGTTTTGGACAAACCGAAACCGAACCAAACCGAATCGTTGCCATCACTACGAAAGTTTCTACCAACTTGTGTTTCCTACTCGAAGCTATTATCACAACTTTCCCAAGTCAAGTCCCGTAACCTCGGTCTCCAAGACTCCAACTTCACTTCCACCTAACCAAAATCGGATTTTCCGAGAACCCTACATAGGAATCATTTTATTAATTTGTACTAAAAATATAAGGTGGCGTTCTGTTTGTATTTTATTTTGTATTTTTATTTTTATTTTTGAAAATATTTTTTGTTTCCTGTTTTTATTTTTATTTTCAAATTTGCTAAAAACACGTTTAGTTTGTCATTTCTAAAAATTATTTTTGAAAATGAAAAGCTGGAAAACACGTTCTGTTTGAAATTTTGCAGAATACTACTTAAACTATTTTTAATTAATTTGCTTGCAAAATACTACTGGTTCAAACTCAAATTTCCTTTCACAATACACTAAAAACATGGTTACCTGCAACACATTAATGTGATCACTAAGAGTCTATATTAACACAGCTTAGTCATGTTCGAGATTTGAGGAAGCTCTGGTTTTATTAAAATCTAAAAAATGCAAGTTCTTTCAAAACCCACAGAGTCCAATATCAAGACATTTTTTGAAATATAACAAAAATTTTCACTTAATTTTTTTTTTTTTTTTTGTAATGTTGATATTGAATTTAATAAAACTTTATTTTAGGCTTAGTTCCAAGTTGAGATAATTTTCCAAAAAAAAAAACAAAATTGTTTTATTTAGGCTTAGTTCCAATGTAGGATAATTCTAAACAAAAAAAATATATATTTTAAGCTTAGTTCTAAGTTAGAATAATTCTTAGGAAAAAAAATTCCAAAACGCGTTTTTCGCGTTTTGAACATTTTTTTGTTGAAATGCACTTAAAACGCCCAAAATGAGGTTTTAAGCGTTTTGCGTACAATTTTTTTTTTGTTTTTCAAAATGCATTTTCGAAAATGATAAAGTTAACGCGTTTTTAGTATTTTCGAAAATAAAAACAGAAAACGACCTCAAAACAGAGAGAATAGGCCTAAACTTTTTGGATATGCCCAGAAGTTGATCGAGGAAAATCCAGAACCAGACTTGGTTTCTTGGTCGTCTTTTATATCTGGGTATGCTTAGAAGCATAATGGCCTTGGTAAGGAAGCGTTTTTGGCTTTTTGCGAAATGCATAAAATGGGAATTAAGCGTAACGAGTTTACCTATCCCAACATAATCAAGGCTTGCGCTAGTACTAAATGCTTTGTCCTTGAGAAACAAGTTCATGGGGCTACATTGGTCACTGGGTTTGAATCTGATGTTTATTTAGCGAATACTTTAGTTGTCTTATATGCAAAATGTGGTTACTTGCTGGATTCTAGGAGGTTTTTTGATGAAATCTCGGAAAGAAATGTGGTTTCTTGGAATGCTTTATTCTCTTGTTATACAAAGAGTGATTCATTTAGGGAAGCTTTGGGATTATTTCAAGAGCAATTTTGCTACAGTCACAATTAGGGTCACAATGAGGATCACAATTTACCTACGTGGCGCAATCCTCTCTTTCCACGCATCACATCATCTTTTAAATCAACAACAATAATACCTCCACATCATCAAATTGTCATCTACATTGTCAAAAGAATTGTACACTTAGATTAATTCATTTCAAGAGATGGTTGGTAGTGGAAGTAGGCCTGATGAGTTTAGCCTGTCTACTTTATTGAATGCTGCAACTTGATTAGGAGATATTAATGAAGGGAAAAAGATTCATGGCTATATGGTGAAACTTGAATATAAGAGTAATCCGTTCTCATCAAATGCACTTGTTGATATTTACGCAAAGGCATGGGTTCTTGAAGACGCGATTGTAGTTTTGAAAATATTGCTGAACCTGATATTATTTCTTGGAATGCTCTTATATCTGGTTGTATACTTCATGAATATTATGACAGGGCTTTGTTATTGTTGGATCAGATGAAAAGATTAGTACTACGCCCGAATATGTTCACCTCATCAACTGCTCTTAAAGCATGTTCAGCTATGGGTTTCCATGGATTGGGTATGCAGTTACATTCCACTTTGATAAAGATGGATTCAGTGATGGACTGCAAGTGTGGTTTGATAAAGGATGCTGGGATTATCTATAATTTGATGCCAGAAAAGGACTTGATTGCACTGAATGCCATGATCTCTGGATACTTACATAATGGGGAAGATGGAGAAGCACTAAACCTATTTGTGGAGATGTACAACCAAAAAATGGTATTTGACCCTGGCGTCTTTACTCACAGTCCTCAATGCAACTGGGGGCTTGCAGAATGTTAATGTTTGTAGACAAATTCGTCCTAGTTGTGAAGTCAGAATATCAATCTGATAACTTCATTCTAAATAGTCTTGTATGGAAAATGCTCCCATGTGGACAAGGTGAAGAAGCTTTGAAACTTCATTTGAATATGATGGAAATGGATCTTAAGCCAAATTCATTTGTTGCAATTCTCCACTTAATGCATGTGTAATGTTATCAGCGTACGAACAGGGGAAACAAATCCATGTTCATTTATTGAAAGTTGGATTAATCTCCGATGTTTTTTCTGGAAATTCTGTTGTCAACATGTATGCCAAATGTGGTAGCATAGAGGATGCTGGTAGTGCTTTCTCTGAGATACCCGAGAGAGGTATTGTTTCTTGGTCTGCAATGATTGGGGGCCTCGCACAATATGGGCATGGTAAAGAGGCATATAGTTATTTGGTTAGACATTAAAGGATGGTGTATCTCCCAATCATATAACATTAGTTAGTGTCCTACATGCGTGTAATCATGATGGTCTAGTTGATGAAGCCCAAATGTATTTCTGAGGGAATGAAAGTGGAATTTGGAATAGAACCAACACTAGAGCATTATGCATGCATGATTGATGTCCTTGGCCGAGCAGGAAAATTGGATGCTGTGATGAATCTCAAAGATAAGATGTAATTTGAAGCTAATGCCTCCATTTGGGGGGGGGGCACTTCTTGGTGCTGCGCCTGCAAGGATTCACAAAAATGTAGATATAGGCCAACATGCTGCTAAGATGCTCTTCATTCTTGAACCAGAAAAATCTGGTACTCACGTTCTTCTCGCAAATTTTTATGCCTCAGCAGGATCATGGAAAAATGTTGCAAAAGTTAGAAGGTTGATGAAAGATATTAAAGTGAAGAAGGAACCAGGTATGAGTTGGATAGAGGAAAAGGACAAAATATATACTTTTATAGTAGGAGATAGAAGCCATTCTAGATGGGAAGAGATATATGCAAAACTTGAGGACTTAATGCCAAAGCTGGATATGTTCCTATGATAGAGGTTGACCTCCAGATGCTGGAAAGAGAGAAAAGGAGCTTCTTCTCTCATACCATAGTGAGAAACTTGAAGTAGCTTTCGCACTGATTGCCACCCCCCACTAAGAGCTCCTATTCATGTGAAAAAGAACCTCCGAATCTGTTTGGATTGCCATACATCATTCAAGTATATCTGTAAAATTGTTTCGCGGGAAATAATTATTAGAGACATCAACCGCTTCCACCATTTTAGAGATGGATCTTGTTCTTGTGGGGATAGAGAAGAAACAGAAAATATAAACTAAATTATATTTAAAAATCTGAAGCTCTTTACAGTGATGATGAAGTGAGGAATATATACACACCAGTAGAACATTCTACACACTAAATCTGAGCTGTACACGTAATAGACTAATCTAGTGGTAAGCCATAAAAGATGGACTGAGATCACTGCACAATCTGGTAGAATTCTGGTGGAATCAGCATGCACAAGGTAGGAGGAGATTGCACAGTAGACACGTGCTTAAGGAAGCATAAAACGTAATCACAGGCTTATTACATTTTATGCTTCCATGTGAATACAAGTTGATCCTTCCACAATCAGCTGATGCATTTAGGTCCCTGGTATAATAAATGTTTCACTTTGTCTCTTATCACTCACAGGGATTACTGGTGACATTAATCGAAGAGACCGACTGTTCATTTTGGTTCAAAAATAACATGCCACTTATATATGGTAGAGTCAAGTAACACCTTTGCCATTATTTCCTTGTGTTCTGTTATATCTGGAATCTGGATTAAGTTTGAGATATCGTATTTTTTCTATAATTTTTCCGGGTTTAATAAATTTCTCTTCTTAATATGACTGATGTTCTCAAAATATCTATGAGATTGTGCTAGTTTGTGTGACCATTTGATTTTATACTGGTGAAGCTTGTAGCGCCCCGAGTTTTAAATATCCGGTTCACCACGTCATCGTCTGATCTAATCTTTCAAATAATATATATATATATTTTTTTTTTTTGCGGAAGAAATAACTGAAGTTCATTTTTGGCAACATTAAATAAACTGTAATGGTCGATAAAATTGAAAACATATACGAAATCATTCGAAATAATAAATAGAGCCATTAATATTGTAAAGCAATTGACAATGTCATAATTTCTCAAATAACTGAATTTCTCAAAATTATCCAATGTTTGGAAATACGGAAATCATTAAAATAAGGTTTTCAACCATTTAACGTCTATTGCCACAATCATCCATCACTTGCCACCCCCTCCGAGATCTGCGAATGTTGTTAAAATAGACATGAGCATTTCATAGAAATACTCAGTAGACTCATCGCCCATTAATCAATCTACAATATAATTGAACACATAAATGCAGGCTCTTTAGAAATATAGGGTGTGGGTAGTCACTTCTTGTGCATTAAAGCATTGGGCTTCTCTTTGAAAAATCATAGGCTCTTTAAAATCATCTGGTGTGGGTAGTCTCGTTTCGTGCACATAAGGCACGTATGTTATGCATAACATCATCATTTATCTTGCAAGATATTCTCTTCTTTCTTTCTCATGCATTTAAGCAAGTAAGTTATGACAAGAATAACAGCATAATTATTTCCGAAGAAATACATTCTCGTCTCTTTTCATAAAAATGACTTTCACATAAGTCACATAACATACACATTCACATGCAATCATAATTTAAATCAATTAATAGGGGTAAGTCTACCTTAAACTTGACGAGTGCAAAGTTGAGCGGGAAACGACTTCAATTCTTTAATTCTCCGTAAGCTTCGTCTAGCCAATTAGAAGATTAAGTCGAATTAGTCCTTTGAAATTTATAGTTTAAAATGATATATTACAATTTGGGGACTGAAAATGATGATTTGAAAGTTAGGAGACTAAAATGAATACCTTGAAAGTTGAGGGACTAAAATGGATAATTTGAAATTTGATGGACTAAAATGAATACTTTGAAAGTTGAGAGACTAAAATGAATACTTTTCAAACTTGAGGGACTAAAATGTAAATTCTCAAAAGTTGGGTCGAAACTCAAAATGAATATTAAATTGTAGGGCTTGAAATAAGTGATTTTAAAAATGAAGGGCTTATTAAAATCATTTGGAACTTAAGGAGCTGAAATGATAGGTTTCAAAAACTATAGGGACCGATTTGAAACAATTTGGAACATGGGGACTAAGTTGCAAATTCTGAAAAAATCAGAAATATTAAAATAAAATTTCACTCATTCTCTCTCTCTCACTCGTTCGGTTAGAGAGAAGAGGGACCGAGAAACAGAGATGACGCGGCGCTACGTTGCGCCGGTCTCCAGCCGGCGATGTACCAGAGCAATGTCGCCAGCAAGTAGCAGCGGACTGCGGCAAGGGAGTGGTTAAGATTTTTGAGATGATTGGGTGCGAGTTTGTGTACGAACCGAGGCAAAAACGAGGCTCAAAGTCGTGGTTCTTCGGTGGTAAAATCCGGTCAAGCAGTCGGCGGTTGAGGTAAGTAACTGGGGTCCATCTATTATTGGGTTTTTGGTTTGATTTGGGGTTCGATTGGATGTCAAACAGAAATGGGCAGCGTGCGGGTTCGAGGTTCGTTTATGGTGATTGCGATGGTGGATTGGTCATGGTGGTGATGATGTTTGAGCTCGTGTGTGTGGGAAATTTGAGGTTTGCAGATGAGGCTTGGTTGAGGTGGTTGTTGGCTGGTGCAGGTGTTCGATGGCTTGGGTGCAGGAGTGCGGGTTTGGTTGGCTGTTTAATTGGTGTTGGTTGCACCTTTGAACGGATTGTGTGGTGGTGAATGGTGGTTTGATTGGGTTGTGCAGTGGGTGCGAAGACGGAGGTGTTGTGGTTGCGGTCAGCCGGTGGTACAAGCTGGCCGTGGTGGTGACTTTCGATTGTTTTGGTGATGCAGCTGATTGGCATGATTTTGATGGTGAAAATGATTCGATTTCTTGGTAGCTGCAGTGGCTGGGATGGAGATGGAGGTGGTGATAATGATGAAGGAGGGGGAGGACTTGGCTGCAACTGAATTTGGAGTCTGAAGTTGGAGAAGAGTGAATTCGGAGAAGTTGGTAATGTAGAGGTAGGGTGATATAGGGCTAGGGTATGGTATGTGATTGATGGAGGTTGGTAGTGTGAGAATCAAGATAAGCATTGCACGTAGTTCGAGGTAAATTCGCGCGCGAAATCAACTCGGTCGGAAGAATGAAACTGATAAAATGAGATCGATGAACTTTGGAATTTAAAATGATTTTGAAAATAATAGTTTAAATAAATAATAAGATTTTGGAAATTCGGAATTTAATTTAAAATCGAACGAACTCGATATTTCTTGACTTGACTAGACGTATACGTCGCGGTGTTAACTTAAAAAATGGGTGAGATAGCAGCGACACAATTTTCTAAATTTTAAAATAATTATTAAATGCGTAAATATTCTTGGTCGCTACAAAGCTCATGTGAGTGCTTTGTCGAGGATGTTCTTGTGAATGTAAAGCAAGTGAATGATTTGAAATTCGAGTTATTTCATGTGGTATATATTTAGCTCGGCAGGATGAATTGATTGGTTACTATGTGTTCATAGTTTGTACTCGTAACAACTGAGACAGTCGATGTGGTATTTGGGCCAGTTCTGATGGGGAAGTTTAAATAGGATACTGAAATCAAGGATTTGAAGGACCAAGTACTTGTGATTGGTTGCTCTCATGTTGGAGGCCACAAGTACGCAAGCAATGTGATGATTTTTCGTTCCGATCCTGAAAGAAAAATTAGTAGTAATTGGTGCCAAATCTTTATTGCTTTCTGTTATTGTTTTTTTAACTAATGGTGGGGAGTGTTGTTCATGATACGTGATGATGAGTATATTTTTTGGTCATTTCATTATCAGAATATTACTTTTTACTTTTATATTTGAGGCCCAAGGTCATACTTTGGGCCGACCTTTTTCATGGCCTGAGGTCACACTTTGAGCCGATCTCATTTACAAAGATCAGCAATGACCTCTGTTTGGTAACACTGTTTAGATTATAAACTGGTTTATTTATGATTTTGAGGTAAAAAGTAGTGGTTGAAAATTGGAGAGGGAAAATGTGTATGGTTAAAAAGTGGTTTGAGAAATTGTGTAGATTAAAATTTGGTTTATAATAAATCTTGAGCTATGTAAAAAGCATGATTTTAATAAATGATTGATATCAAGGTCGTGCGAATGGCCGACCTATTCCTTCTTGATAAACCTGACCTTGTTGCCCGACTTGTCTTTTAATATTCCCAATAATTATGGGATAAGCTCGACATAGGAGTTGATCAGTTCATAATGGCGTCATGGTCTTGTTATGAGCCAACCCTAACCTTAAAACACGTTAATGTGCTAGGTCTTGGGCTTTATATCTTAGAAAATCAAGGTAATGATGTAATTAAATTCTTTTTACCTAAAAGAGAATCCAATTCACTTAAGAAGTATTCATATATAAGGTAACTTCTTTTAATTAAGAATTCCTTTCGTACTAAAATTATGAGACTTATTCTGAGTCTTATAAATGAGTCTCATTCGTTCATAATTAAGAACACACAATATTCATATTTTTAATAAGCTCTTGAATATTCTTTCTCTATTTTCTTCTTCTCCTTACGAATACTAATTCTTACATCGGTGGGGCGACGATGGCATCCCTTGTTGCCTTTTTTTGCAGGTTTTTTGGAGGCTTGGATCATCATCTCCAACAAAATATCAGTATTTGGTCTTGTCACGTCAAGGTCAGAAAAATTACTGAAACGTGTGATATTGTTTTTAGTGCTGCAAGAGGGTTGAAATTGTCCTCATAGTACATCCAACACAGATAAAAATGCCAAGAAATATTTTCGAAAAAATTTCATGGCCCTTGAGTTTCTTTCTGATGTTTTAGGCGAGGGAGATAACTTAGCCTTTGGTTAGACAATACATTTCCCCAAATTACTTTTTAAAAATGCACATTTCCCTAAACCACTTTTTAACCATATATTTGTTGCAAAATACGTATTCAAAGGAGTAATTTTTCTTTTGAATGTGAAATTGATCTCACATTGGAAAGAGATGTGGAATTTGGAGAAGAGCCTTAAAAGGGGAGTACACTCCCACGTTGAGAAAAATAAAATAAAGGGGGAGTGGGATTAAATGGAGGTTATAAGATCCTGTTTGGTTCCGAAGTTTTTGAACTACTTTCACTCAAAACTCATTTTCAACCACAATTTTTACGGGATTCATCACTTTCACACATTTCAACCTCTTTTTAATCACACATTCTCTCAAAATTTTAAAATTTTCCAAAATATCCTATATCAAACGGACTCTAAATGGTGAGTTATTCCACATTGGAAAATTGATAAATGTGGTAATGTAGGGAAAGCTAAAGCCCTTGTTTGGTGAACATGTTTTTTAACATTCGAATTTTCCAAACTACTTTTTAACCACACATATTTTCTCTTTTCACTTTTCAACTATATATTTTACTTAGAAAACATAAAGATACATGTTTTTAAACACAAAAAGTTTAAGAAAAAGAGCCTGAATAACTATCATACATAGGAAAAAGAAATGGTTGCGGACAACTTAAATATGTTACGTGCTTGCATGGGGAGCAAATCACAAGTCGATTTATGCTTTCAAACCAAGGTCTCTTGTGCAAGCACGACCTGTAATGACTGTAATAATTGCAGAGGCTCCTTCCTTGCTTATATATTCAGCAGCCATCTCCTACAGTCCAGATACAACGATCAGAACACGAAAATTCTTTCTTCCTCCCTCTGCTATTTTTCCAAAATTCAGTCTTGTTCTAGTCAGCTTGGTGATCCAGTTTCGACATTGTTTTCAGTTCGACTGCGAAATTGCAGTTCACGTCGTTGTATCTTGAAAATCAGGTGCTCAGAGTTACTTTGGTGAGGGCGAATACTGCTTTAAATACACTGTATTGAACACAAGCCACGACTCCAAAGTTTAATTTGTTTTCATGTGTACTTTCTGATTAGTTTACATGTAATTTGGTTTATTTCTTAAATCGATTACGTCAATTGTTTAGCAAACTTGTCCTACAATATTTTACCTCGAAAGCATCACATTCTTTGTTTATTAACAAAAAAAAAAAACTTTTGCCAAACAGAGGCTTCCATATGGCAAACAAATGAGCTTAGGCGGCTAGGCGACACAATTCTACCTACTCCAGTTGATGAAGCTAAGGCTGGTGCAACTGCTAAACTATGATTTTTCAGGCTTAAATATTGCAAAGCAATCCCTCTGGCTAGCGATGCTTTAAAGATGGTATTTTTCATTTATTCTACAAATCTTTTCCGTAATGATGGTGCATAATTGCTCTCTCAATGAATTTTCCTCCACTTTTCACAGCATACTGGAAGGCCACTTCCTTGGATGGCCAGATGGGAAGCTATGGAGATCGAAATCCAAATGTGATATTTTAGGCGATGTTATTGTTTAAAATTTTCGTGCCTGCTCTTTTAGTTAGACACTAAATGGGTATAGTTTGTTGAAGCATACAAATCCATGCAAAAATAGCCCATCAACTATAGGGAATTTGTATATGATTTGCCTGTTTTGTCATAAAAAAATAGCTTGTCAATGAGTATTATAAACTGGAGCAAGCTGGATTTAGATATACATTGAGTGTAACCATCAGAAAAACTTGAGTGACTACTACTGTAAGAAAATTGTTGGAATATTTTGTATATAGTGACGTCATAAAAATATATGAAATTCGTGTTGACAAATGGACAAAATAATGACACAAGAAGAAATGAACAAAGTCGAGGCAAGTGTTGAACACTTTGTCCTTAAGTCGAATTTGCCCCGTAAATGTGCCAACTGGTTATGACAATCGACTCAAAGATACAACGACTTTAACTTGTGTTTGTATCACTCCAAAACACAAGTACAACGAACCAGAATTTCGGCTTATGTACTCCAAAATGAAATGATCAACAAAAATCAAAATAATGCAACAATAATGCAATAATTTGATTTAGGAAGAGAGAAGAGAGTGAGAGTGATATTGCATATCATTGTTGTGTTTTCGGGACATCCCAATGCTCCTTTTTATAGAGTATGAAAGGTTGTGGACGAAATGGTGGGAGCCAAGCCATGCAAACCTTCCAAATCATACAACTCTTCAAAAAGACACATTTTCTCGGATAACTGTGCGACCGCACACTTATAAGCCGTGCAACTGCACGACTTTACGCCAAACATAAATTTAATTCTCTTGACGTGTGATCACACAATATTTTTGTCATTTTCCGTAATTTCTCATTCATCCGATATTGGTTTCGAAATGCCAAAAATATCATTTAATGCATGCAGAGAAATCTAAATTCTCTTTTGGGGGCAACCCCCACGAGAAGCGCTGCCCCCTCGACCCCCTGACCTGACCGGACAAGTCGAACCCCTTTGTGCGTCTCGAAGCGGTGAAGTGATAAACAAATTTGTCTAAACAGATTGAGTCGAGTTTGAGTATTTGGCCGAAATCGATACGAAATCACTTTAGTCCGTTTTCAATACTTAATCAATTTTTTGATTTATCGATTTATTAAACGAATATCCAACAAAAATTTATTTCATTGATTATTTTGAAGTTTTTTTAGAAACTTGAGCGACGGTTAATGAAGTAAACCTTATAATATAACCGCTGTAGCGGCTTGAAAATTGATTATAAATAGAATCTTTATTGTTTTTGAGGTAAAACGTGTGATTTTGAAAAATGTATGTAGTTAAAAAGTGATATTAAAATTTGCAAGGTTAATTGTATTTATACTCTATCTCCCTGTTTGGCCCCAATTTTTTGTAAATCAAATTTATTCAACACGCAATCTCTCGATCATCTATTAAAGTCAAGCCTACCATTTTTTATTTTTCTAATATTTTTAACCACACATCCTTCCAAAAATACTATTCGAAACCATAATTTTTCTCAAATAATGAGTCTCAAAAAAGAACTATGTGGTTGGCACATTGGATTGCTCCCCCTCATATGAAGTGGAGCCCACGAATACTTTATTGTGTGGGGGTCTACTCCATGTGAAGGGGACTGGGGAGTAACCCAAACACATATTATGGTCCTATGCTGAGGGAATTGTTCACGGGAAATCCGTAAACAAGGGTCCTCGAGGGAAAAATGGTAAAAGCACGGGCCTCTTTCAACTGTTTTTGTGGCTTACCGCTTTTGAATTGTCAGGTGGAGGAGGGTCTTCCACCTGATTAACAAGTTGGTGAAGCAATAGCTTACCGAATTGACGATTAACTCCTTTGAGATTGAGACAGTATACAATGTAACAGACTTCTTGGACCGAAATCTTTATGTAAAGATGGTTGAAGATTAATTTTATTTAATTTTTATTTTTTTATTTTCTGGTGAACAGATATATATCCTTGATAATCTGCTGTAGTACATTCTTGACATTTTGGATGGTAAAAGATTTTTCTTTATTGAGGGACAATTTTAGTCAACTAAGCCTATCATTTATCAAGAAGAAAGGTAATTAGATAAGAACCGTTGGTTTAAAAGTATTCTAGACAAAGTGTTCTTCTGCATAAGATGCCGAGTGTAGTGCATCATCTGAGGGAGGCTTTATGTCACATTCCACATTTATCCTTTGGAATTAATCTATTAAAAATGCATTTGATTTTTAAGATTTTTTAATAAATAAATCGAAGATTCTAATGGATTGAACTAAACTCCGGGTGGCTGGATTGTCCCGATGGGTGTAATGGCGACTCTGCTAGAGAACACTTCGACAAACAGAGGAGCTACATCACAGTTTATCTGATTTCTTGAATAAATATTAATATGATGCATCTGTTTGGTAAAACTTCCTCTCTTTTTTATTTTTAAATAAAAATTTGATATTGTCGAAGTAAAATATGTGGTTGAAAAGTGATTTGAAAAAATATATATGGTTAAAAGATGATTTGAGAAAATCTGTTATTTATAAACGATTTATCGAATGGGGGATATTCGAAATAATTATACTTTCATATTATGCAAGTATGAAATATCAAACATGTCTCAAGTACGAATTCCTTTCCTGTTAAGATTTGGAGGTCTATCTTAAAAGGTCAACCTTCTCAAGAGTAGTAACGTAAACCCTTATAAATTGATCTATATTTTCATCTTTATTCGATATGAAATTTTATTCCTTAACATGCCCTTTCATGATGGTGGCTCGTTTGAGCAGACTAGTCTTCAAATTCATGTGCCTATTTTTTGAGTCTTAATCGGATCGAATAGCTCGTTAGAGCTTAATGGACTTTGATACCAATTCTGAGTCGATTGTTCGACGCCCAGGGAAGGTCCTCGAAGGAGCCGTTCCCAATCCATCCCCCGATCGACACGTGGCTACCCGCTCTAGTCGAGTGAGCAGCTCGAACAGTCCACCGACAGTCGACGTGTTTGGGACTGGGAACCTCGTACCCAGCCTTCAGAGCCAATCATTTTCTCAATGTTATGGATCAATTTTGCCGACTTCCCTTACCTACATTGTTCCATTGACCAGATGTTGTTCACCTTAAAGACTTAATGTGCTTATGAGTATGATCAGGCACAGAGGTACTCGGTTCTCCGAATTTTCAAGGGCCGCTGGAGGGCGCACCGGACACTATGCGACGTATGATGCTCTTCTAGTCACTGGATCATACCTCCGGCTGAGCCGTTTCCAGGGTGGGTAGGCTGTCAAATAGAAAAGTTAACTCTTCCCGATGCCCCTGTCGACGTTTCCGGACTCCCTAATGTTAAGATTTGGGGTTTTATCTTAAAATGTCAACATTTTTAAGAGGAGTAACTCAAGCCCTTATAAATTGGTATATATTTACATCTTTATTCGATGTGTGATTTCATCCCTTAAAATGCACCTTCAAGATGGTAGCTCGTTTGAGTTGATCAATCTTGAAATTCGTGTGGTCATTTTTTGAGTCTTAAGCGAATCAAATTGCTCGTTGGAGCTTAAACGACTCTGATACTATGTTAAGATTTGGAATTCATCTTAAAATGTCAGTCTTATTAAGAGAAGTAACACAAATCCTTTTAAATTGGTCTATATTTAGTTATATTGACTTGTAATTTAGTAGTAGCATTGTCACAAAAACGATGATTGCTACAAAACATTCATATGTTTGATATTCATTATGTAAAATGTCCCAACATTCACATTTTGGTTCATGACGTCCCAACTTTTCTCATTTCTTGTGGATAACATCATTTCTGTTAGTTTAAACCTTTCATATCCTTCAAGTTCCAATTAAATGGTGTTTCATCCACTTACACTTAGAGGTGTCAATTCGGGTGGTCCGGGCCTGGTCGACCCGCCAATAAAAAGTTCGGTAACGGCCCGCTTGAAAAAAAAAGCCCACCCGCTGCGGGTTACGGGCCAGCCCGCAAATTTTGAACTACAACCCAGGCCCGCCCACTGGCCCATCCAGGTCGAGCCCATGCGGGTCGCGATTTGTTTTGATTTGGCCCGTATGAATAAAAACATAGATTTTTTCATATTTATAGCAAATTTTTTGTCAAGTTTCTAAATACAAAATGATTAAAATAATAAATTTATATTTATACCATAAAATATTTACATAGAATTTAAAATTATAGTTTATGTTATATGAATTACTTCTAAATTTGCAAATTTAAATAAAATATAAACAAATAACAATTAAATGATAAATGTATTTCTAATTACTTTTGTCAAAAAACATTATTTTTTTAGCTATTAGAGAAAAAAATAAGATTTTACTTTAAAAGTTATATTAGAGTTTCTAGAAGAAAAGAGATTTTCAATGTTATCATATTTAATAAAAACATTTTTTTTTTCC
This sequence comes from Ligustrum vulgare, assembly GCA_963555705.1. Taxonomy (NCBI): domain Eukaryota; kingdom Viridiplantae; phylum Streptophyta; class Magnoliopsida; order Lamiales; family Oleaceae; genus Ligustrum; species Ligustrum vulgare. The sequence continues at coordinate 98,400,696 of OY743168.1, forward strand.
GGGCCAGCGGGTTAACCGCGACCCACGAAGGTTTGATTCGCAAAACCCGCTGTTAACAACTTCTTGACCCGTGAACCGCCCACACGGGTCATGGGTCGGCCCGCAATCCGGAGTCAATCCGGGCCGATTTTCACGGGTTTGATCGGCCCGTCCGTCTTGACACCTCTACTTACACTATATACCATTTTATCTCCATTAATTGGGGGTGGGAGTTGGTGGTGGTTGTCGTGGGGAATTGCTTCTTTCTCCGTACATTTACACAAATTCATTCTTATAGCTCCTGGAAAAAAAAATTGCAAATCAAAATCATAGCAGTCTCCAGTCTCCACTGCCAAAGACATGGAAAACAAAAGAAATATCCCTGGATTTTTAACTAGTCTCTTCAAAACAAAAGTCCTATAACATTTGAAAATTTTAGAAACGGCAGCAAAACAAATGGAAGAAGTAGTACAATTACGTTTTTTTTTTTTTTTAAGTATTATTTTGTGGTTTGAGGCTTTGAATACATGCGTTTAATTCAATTGGCTTTGGAAACCCAAAATTCTCCTTTTCTGGACAAGCAAACATCCCACTAATAATTTCACAGTTACCAGAAAATGTGATGCAAGAAGATTTGATTTTGGAAATTCGATTGCAAATTTGGGTTTAGGAATTTGATTGCAAACTTGGGTTTGGTTGTTGAGATAGCGACAAAATAAATTTTGGAAAATAGATAATGAATTTTTGGTTATGTATGTGAAAATATATATTTTTTTTTCTCAATAAATGAAGAGAGATTGTTAAAAGTACAAGTGGACAAAACTGCCCTGCAAGTTTTGAAAAATTGATTATTCAAATGGAATTGGACAGAGATGAGATATTTAAACAACGAAATTTTGATCTATTGTTCAACGTGGACAACATAAGAATTATTCACGATCAGTAAAAAATTGTCAAGTGTCTAATATTTAAAATATTCGACACTTGGCAATTTTTTATTAGCTATGAGCAAATTTTATGTTGTTTACGGTGGATAACAGATCAAACCTCTTAAACTAACGTAAATGACATTCTCTGCAAGAAATGGGAAATATAAGGACATATGCGCAAAAACGTGAATGTTGAGATGTTTTGTATAATGTGTCAAACGTTGAAATATTTTGCACCAATTATTCTCATACAAACGGGTATTCTAAGACAAATTAGATTGAATAGGTTATGGGAGTACAACTAATAACATATCACATTTTGTAGTATTTAGATCCTCCAACTTATATCCAGAAGAAGCAGAAGGAATTGCCTTGCCTGAAGCATTGACAAGGGTGAGGAATTTGAATTTGCACCATGTTATTTTTGAAACAGATGCAAAGCGAGTTGCAGATGTTACTCAGTTAGTGAAGCATAATCATTCCTATTTCAGAGTCATCATTTCTGAATGCAAACAACTCTTATGTGACCACAAGGATTATACAGTTGCCTTTGCTGATCTTCTGGCTAATACTCCGGCACACTTGATGTATGATTTTATAGGTGATGAATAAATTTATATTTTCAAAAAAAAAAAAAAAATCTCCAACTTATGAGGACTTACAAACAATGCTAAACATAAATTTGTAATGGATATTTTTAGGTTCGTGGGACCTAGTAAGGCATCTACTCAATTTTAAAACACAAGAACAAGAATATCTTCAAGAGTCACTTAAAAATATGCCCTCTATTTTAAATGTTGAATGCTAAAATTATGCTTCAAAGACTATTTAAATTAACATTTAGAAATCAGAATGAGTTTGCGAGAATTAAGTTCACTCTCTATAATTAAATGCAATCAGAATATTATTATTTTGAATGTTTTGATTATATACAAAGACAATAAAGAGAAATAATTTAGTTTATTTGATAACTTTGAGTGTTGATAACTTTGAGTGTGTTTGGTATTGTTTTAAAAAAAAAATTTAAAAATAAATAGTGATTTTTATGAGAATATGTGGTTGAAATTTGATTGAAAAGTCAAATATTATGGGTTTGACTTTTAATAGATGGTTAAGATTGAGTACCGTAGAAAAAAGAGAAAAATTTAATGAAAACCAAATAAGTGCTTTGTTTATAAATAAATTTATAAATATCAAATTCTCTCAAATCATGAACATTTTTCGAAATCATTTTTCAATCCATTTGGTAAGAATTTAAAATCCAGATTAATTAATGGACACAAATTCCTGAATCACTTTTTAACCACTAACAATTTCTCTCTCCAATTTTTAACCACAGATCTTACATAAAATACTCAAATAAATCAAAATTATAATTCCAATTCCTTTGACTAAATCCGTTGAACGAAGCCTTGTACTTGTAGGTTGAAGAGAAAGGTGACCAAAAAATGAGGTGACGAGATTGAATGTGTTGATTTTGGAGTTGATGTGATGAGTAAAGTGATATAATTATGCCATATATGAATATGAATTATATCAACCTCCTTATAAATTTTCAAGTACAAATAGCATGACTTACTACATATTTACCTAAAAAATTCAAATTCCACATTTATAAACAAAATTCAGCAGAATAATTTGGAGAAAAGTTGGTGAAAAGATAGAGAAAATAATAAATACATATTGTTGGACAAAATTAAGGTGCTAAAAGATAAAAAGGCGGTTGGAGTATTTAAAACTTTTTATTCTTTATTTAATTTCATAGACTATATTTAAAATCATAGAGTGTATTGTTAAAAATATTTAATTATGCAAACAACAAAAGAAAAGGGACACTTACAAAAATATCAAATTTTTGATATCAAAACTGAAATTTACCATTTATATTTTTCAAACTTTTTCGATTTACTGAAATTTATGTCCTTTAAATGTATCACAATTCGATAATTTTCAATTTTTATGATACTTCTCAAATTTTTGTGATATTTTTTATATTATTTTATGATATTTATGATATATATTTTTAGGATGCTTTTGTAAGTATTCTTTGTTATACATTAATTTTGATAAAAAATAGTAGCACAATTAATCCAAAAGATAAAAAAAGGTCGGCGCCTGTGGTCCCATCCCATGTTTTGTTTGCTGACATGGACGGTCCACATGCACCCGCCAGCAGCTGGCTAGAAGCGGACAAAATACCAAAGCTAGTATTAGTAGGTCCGACTGCTAGCTTAAAAGGACCATAATTCACAAAGAATCCAATGACAAAAATTAATACTCATATATAGTTCATCGTAAGTAATGTGAATTTCGTTATGCTCATCGTGATTGATTATAGAAGATTATGTGTATGTGTATATGATTGCTGTAATAATAATAATGGAGTTGTCTGTCGTAAGCTTGAAGTTGGTTTCCCGTTCTTCAAACTCGAAACCGTTTATTTATTAGATTAATTATTTGATTATAGATTTTTGCGCACGAAAACGTATGATTCTTTCATTTCTTCCGTTTTTTATTACTTTTGTGCTCAATTATTTAGCTGTATTATGCTTTTACAGTTATTATAATATGACTCACTGGGTTTACCTTTTGATTTCTTCGCTACGTGTCTTCATTCTATATTGATTTTTCATTTTTTATTTTATGTGTTTGTGTGTATAGCTGGAGTGGAGGAAAGGAAAAGAACACCCAATCGCTAGGAGTTTGAGAGAGAAATTGAAGAAAATTACGATGCCGGTGAACATGATTCAGAGCGGCGATGGATCGTCTCGGATTATATTGATTGAGCCCTCTGGTTCAACAGCCGAGGTACGTCGATTTGTTTTTTATTTTTATTTTTTCCCTTTGCTCGATTTCAGCTTTATGATTTGGTTATTATTATTATTATTATTATTATGGTGACTAGTATAAGTTGATCGAGTTTATATTTCATATTGGTTTTAGTTTGTTTATGTTGTTCTGATTCATTAAAACTAAATTGCTCTCATTTTTCTTTTTCTCCTTATATATATTTTTTCGCTTTGTTTAGGGCTTTTGAATTGAAATTATAATTTACTATTTGAAGTGAAGTTGGAATATAAAATATATTTGTTTAAGCTAAAGTTTTTTATTGGAATTTTTTGAAGAAAATAATAGCTATTCAAATCCAAATTTATCTTCTCTATTTTTTAGTTTTCACCTCAACTTTTCAAACTCAATCTCAACCATCCATTCTTAGTCAAACCCACGATTTTTTATTTTTCAAACATTTTTAAACCACACATCCATTAAAAAAAAAAAAAAAAACAACTTTTCACATTACCAAACATGTTCTTAATTTCTAAATATCTATTTCCATGCTCGCATGCTCAGACCACAAACTGCTATTATTTTGATTGCAGTACAAAGTTGTGGTCCTGTGGACGAAGATTTGAAAGGATTCTGACTCAAAATGTTCATTTGTTGCTCTAGGTGCTTCTGTATGGTGCTCATGCTGTTTCTTGGAAGAATGAACGAAGAGAGGAGCTGCTTTTCAGGAGCAATAAGGTTAAATATTTTTAGCATGTGTCATGTGTGCTATCTGATTAATATGCTTAAAGGCAATTCTGAAGTCTTTTGCAGAAGATATTCAAACCTCCTAATTTTTGTGAAATTTTTTTTGCATTTATATGCATGCATTATTTTGGTAGATGTTTTAAGGTGGCAAAGCTCGTGTCTAAAATGGGATATAACTTACTATCAATTAGGCCAGTAAATAAAATATATTGCATCAACTGGTTATTAGAAAGTATTTTATTTTACCTTTTCATGATGTCACTTTGCTCGATCTGTGGCAGGTGCTTTCGAAAAGTATGTTACCTTTCATTTCTCTTTAAATTCTTATCTCGGAGTGAAAGAATAAACTACTTTTGAGTGAAAGAATAAAAAACTTTATTACTTGGCAAGCAGACGATGCATGATTTATTTATTTATTTGCCTTGAAGTTTCTTCGATCAAGGCTTGCATTATTGCTTCTAAACAGAGATTAAAAGATGGAATTCTATGTATGAAGAAATGTATCAAGGTGGCCTATATGCAGGCCATAATTTTTCTTGTTTCAATTTATGCCGAGTAAAGAATGACTTTCAAAGTTGTGTCTTTATCTAGTATAATTGACAAATTCTATATTTCATGAGAAATATATATATATCTTACTTTATCTTGCAGGCTCTATCAAAACCACCTAAGTCCATCAGGGGTGGTATCACCATTTGCTTTCCCCAGGTTAATTACCAACTTAACTAGAATTAAACTTCTACATCTTATGAAACTGGAGTAACGCGTTCTTATCGTTACTTTTATATTGTAGTTTTCCAACTTTGGTTCACTAGAGCAACATGGATTTGCAAGGAATAGACAATGGTCAGTTGATGATTCCCCTTTGCCTTTGCCTCCAGCTAACAATCAGTCTACTGTGGATCTTATTCTGAAATCCACAGAAGATGATTTGAAGACTTGGCCACATAGGTAAGGATTGTGAATGATATGATGCTTAATAGCAGTATTTGAAATTCTAATCTAAGCTTCTTGTGGTGCCTTTTGAAGATTTGAGTTGCGGTTACGTGTTTCTCTGAGTGCCAACAAGCTCACCTTGATCCCCCGTGTGCGAAATACTGATAGCAAGACCTTCTCATTCACATTTGCTTTGTGTAATTACCTATCTGTATCTGATATCAGGTTTGCATCATTACTTCACAAGTTATTCTTCTATACAAAGGTTATACTATTTCATTGCTAGTCCACGAAACTTTTTGCTGAGATATCTTCACCAGTTTAGATAGCATCCTTAAGTTTTTTATTTTATATTTGATGAGGTGTTCATTTTTTTTTTCAATGCTAAATCTGTTAGATACTTTATTATCTGTTTCAGATAGGTTGCATGATGCAGTTTTATTTGCAGTGAAGTGCGTGTGGAGGGCTTGGAGACACTTGACTACCTCGATAATTTGTTGCAGAAAGGAAGATATACAGAGCAGGCAGATGCAATTACCTTTGATGGCGAGGTACTGTTGTATTTTCACAGTATTTTTTTGGCATGTGATGTGCGTATGTCAGGACCACATGGGGTAGAAAATTCAGTACTGTCATTTGTTATACTTTAGAGGGTTCTTCCTGTAAGGGTCTTTTGGAACTCAGACTTTTCCAAACATTTGGAAGCTTGTTTTCTGTTTCTTCATAGATTGACCGGGTATATTTGAGCACACCAACAAAGATAGCCACAATAGACCATGAGAAGAAGAGAACCTATGTATTGCGTAAAGAAGGCATGCCAGATGCAGGTTTTTATCTAATTTTTCAGGTTTAGAGTTTTAGTTAGTTGCTTGTATGTGTCATATGCCTACAATGTGCTTGACCATGATGTGCAGCTGTATGGAACCCTTGGGATAAAAAAGCAAAGGCTCTTCCTGATTTAGGAGATGAGGAATACATAACTATGTTATGTGTAGATTCTGCTGCTGTTGAAACCCCAGTCATCTTGAAACCCTTTGAGGAGTGGAGGGGCCGACAAGAGCTGTCAAATGTTTCATCAAGTTACTGCAGTGGACAATTGGATCCTCGTAAAGTCCTTCATGGCTTCAGCTGATCGAACTGAGTTAGTATTTTGAGTTATGTATAATATTAGTTCATTTTGCTTTTTTTGCAAATGATATTAGGGAAAATGCACTTGTTGTTCAATGAGCTTCCTCATTTTTCATTTGCAATAATGAGGATATGCCATAATAGTTCTGTAATTAACTTGACAAAGAAATGTATGTTCATCCTGTCTTTAAAACTTGATATCATAACATTCTTTGGTGGTTGTGCTTTAAGTTGATTTGCTAGTTAAAATTCAAGGTAGATGAATACATGCATATGTGTAGTTTCATGTATATATAAAGGAAAGGCAGAGATTGGTAGCTTGGTACATATTTCCAAAGCTACTTTGAAAGCTCTAAAACTTTGAATTGGATTTTCCTGAACATCTTTCTCATCATCTCTTTCTTATTCAATTATTAGGTGCTACAGCGTAGACTTGTGTCTTATTCCTAATGTAACCTACAGGCTACAGTCCCAAGTCCGTCCTTAGAAAAGAGAGAGAAGGGATGTCCCAAACTTTTCCTTGGCTTCTTTGTCAAAAGGATCTTCTCCCAAGTACATGTAAATGTAGGCCCTGCAGAGTAGTTCACTTTCAACTGTGCTCACAATCTCACCCATAACTGCATTTTCCATAAGATAGAGTGAGATACAGCTCAAAAAAGTTCATAAGTTTTTTATCCACAAAAGGTGAAATATATCACTTTGTTTACCTTTTGTTTGGAGAGTATATCCTTGTAGCCTAGATATCTCTATAGTAGAACCTGGGATGAGCTTTATCTCATCTGATGCTTCTCCCATAATCCTTAAGTGAACAAATAAAGCAGGTAAGACTGTGTGTGTCTGTGTCTGTATAGAGGGGAGAGTGGGGAGGGGATGGGGGGTCATTATGTGAAAAGAGTGAATTACCTTTTGGTGAGTTCCTCATTTTTCGCACCAGTGAGCTTTTTGACGGCTGATCCAAGGCCTTCGTCGAAGTTCTTCCTTACCATGTTCATAGTAAGGCCAGAGTAAACAATAACCAATCGTACCATCATTCCCACATCACTGTCAACCACCATTTGATACATTTCCTTCGTTGGTTTCAACGGTGCTTTCCCAACTTTTGTTGTTACAAGTTCTCTCAGTTTCTCGTTGTCTGCATATATCCCTGCAATTCGACAACTTTTGAACTCAGCATACTTTGCAGTCAATTAGTGATTGTGATCTTCTCCCTGTGTGTAAAAATTCGTTCTATCCTGACATGACAGTATTGAAAGGGAGAAAATTTATTTTGATCAAACATAATGAAGTCATTGGCGTAGGATAAATCATGCATATTCTAGTATATCCTAGGAACAAAATTGCATTATCTGATTCAAGATGTATAAAACAATAGGTGGAGCAGTAGTAGATTACCAAAAGCATAAATTTTGATGCCCACGCCAAGCATGCTCTTCTTTCTCAAACCAACAGCTTTCAGCAGCTTCCCATCTTCCAACTTGCCTGGAAAAGAAATCCCACTTTTGGCTTCAACTTCATCAGGCACTAGCACTTCATCCACCTTAGCCTCGTCTTTCTTGTTCTCTTCTCCTTCCTTTTCCACAGAATCATTGCCATTGGGTTCAACCATGGCTTCGCCCTCATTGTCCTTATGGTCGACTTCAGTTGACTTTAAAGCCACCCCGGACTTGGGCTCGATCTCCACCATCTCAGCTTTTGCAGTGGCATCCTCCACAGTGGTCGGCATTCTTAATTCAGCAAGTGTATGATTGAGCAGAGAGAGTTGGATATTTAGATGAGAGTTGATTCGAGACCTGAGTTCGGAGTTGAGCACAAGCTGGTTTTTATAGGGAGTTGTTGGTTGGATGGAAATGCAATTTTACACAAGTTGCTTAGGGAGTTGAACCATTTCTTAAATTGGGGCTCTTCCTCGGGATGAGCATTATGATAAGGTGAGTTAAATTTGTTGCTCTTTTAGCCTCCGCACGCACAATGGATGTGTTAATTCATATACTCCCTCTATCCCTTAAAGATAATCCCCTACTAATTTTTATAAAGATTAAAAAATGTCAATTAATGTTGTTAGGAAAATAAGTTTTACAATCCCTTTTCATAATATATCCCTAATAAATTTTATAATTTCCTACAAAATTAAAAGAGTATAATTCATTTAAACTAATAAAAAAACATATTAAATAAGGGCAAAATGGAACATAAAATATTAATTTCACTTTTAAAAAAGAAAGTAGACTCTCTTTTTACGACGGACAAAAAAGAAACATTGGACTATCTTTGTTTGATGGAAAGAGTATATTCATATATAAGTACACAAGTCAAATTTATGCATCCAGTAGATGTGTTAGTGGGATAGTTAAAAGAATATTTTTGTCTTACAAGTTAACTTGTGTACCAATTTTAGCAAGTTGATGTGACGTTTAATTAGGTTTTTTATTTTTTATTTTTTGGGTTCCAATCTCACATATCCACAAGAAATATATATGTATATATAGAAAATTTAAAATGCCGATAAGGCATGGTGTCCATTGTGGGGAACTGGGAAGTATCTCCCTTATTGAGGGGTGTCAGCTGACAGCCACTCCTCACCTTCCGTAAGGCGAGTGTGAAGTTTTTATGGTGCTCATTGGGGGCGATATAAAAGCTATGTATGTATATATTGGAATGTTAAAATAGATGGTTGTTGGCTAAATTTAACTAATCTAATGAGATAATCAAGGACTGGTAAAATTAATATATATGTATCAATTAATATTCATTTTATTATCTTTTGTAGCAAGATTTAACTAGCAAATATTAACATATTTATTGTAGATGTCTCTACCTAAATTTAGAGCGCTCGAGCAGTCCTTAAGGAAAAAGAGACTCGAGCGGTCGACGGCCAAAACGCGCCCTAATTCAATTTTAAACCTATTTTTCATGGTCCAATTCATTCTTCTATAAATACCAAGCATATGCACGAAATTCTATGTGGTTGTTGTCATTATTTTCAGAGGGTTAACATCATCAAAAGCCTTTCTTGATTTCATGTGCTATTGAAGATTCCAGACCAAATTCACCTTTGATAAAATCTATGTTCTTCTTGTGATCCGACAACCCAAATTAGGAAAACATCAATAGTTCCTAATCAAGCAATGACATCTTTTAACCTAAGTATTACTTATTCGATTGTGAAACTTCAGAGTTGCTGGAGGTTGAAGAAGGTTGGACTACAAGCGCAGGAAGTTTCTTGGGGTATCCACTTGGAAGAAGCATCAAGATCTGGAAACTACTATAAGTAGCTGTATTTTGGTTTAGGAGTGGTAGATTTGCGTTGTCTAGCAGGGGAAGCTGGATAAATCTAACTGTAACCGAAATTGCTTATAATGGAGGTAACTGGCTTGGTCCCGAAATTTTTCTCACGTTGGGTTTATCCGTCATCATATTGTTGTGTTCATTGTTTATTGCATTTAATTATTGCAATTGTGGTAATTCAACATAGGATAATTGAACTTATTTGATTAACCATCTAACAACAATTAATAAAGTGATGTGTTCCCTTTTAATTGTGTTACTAGTGAATCATCTCGTGCGATGCACGGGAAGAAACGTCTAAATAAAAATAATCCTATTCGAAATTAAATGAATCCTTAAACAAAATAAATAACATTCACAAATAAGATATAAGTTCATCATTTATTTGTTTCATGTATAAATATCAACCTTTTAGGGAGAAGTCATACATGCGAAAATGATTGTGCCTGACCCTTATTGATAGTCATGGCATATGACACCATCAATGAAAATTGTTTTTATTTTTTAAATCTAATAAGTATCCTAAAATAATAATGGCTCAACGATGTCCTTGGAATAAAAAACTTGTGTCCTACATTACTGTCAGATAGAATTTGACATTATAGAATATGATCGTCAAGTTTTGTAACGATTATTCACTATCTCCTCGAACCAAAAATTCACCTTGCAAAATGAACACTTAAATGTAGGATCTCCAATATTCATATACTCTGAACATTCAAACAATAGATGAAAAAGTTAATAATAGAGATCATGCATATAAAAGATAAAATTCAATATTTTGACCATTGATAATGAAAAACAACATGTATGATAATAATAATAATAATAATTGCGAGGTTAACAAAGATATTGCATCAAATTTATGATATTTTAGGTTTTCGAAATTTATACAACATAATTATTTTCTGATTGAAATTATAATTTAGTATTAATCATCTCAATTTTTAGTTAAGTAAATTGGGAGACAATTTATATATTATTGTGAAAAAATATCATAAAATTTGAATTAAAATATAGCAAAGAATATCTTGATACGGTTAATTACTTTTTGAAATTTTAAAATTAACAGTTAGGACAAAAATCATTAATAACTATATCATTTCAAACAATATAGAGAAATTTGTTAACCGTTAATGTTAAAAAAATGTGATATGAGACTTTTTGGAATAAAAAATTAATTATGAATTAAATGTAATTGTCATTGAAATAATTTTGATAAATAATGCAATATAGGAAAGAACTTTAATATGTATATGTAATAAATAACTTAAAAATTGGATTTAGTTATAAAAATTTCAATACAACGTGATTTATAAAAATTAAACTGTGTATAAATTTTAAATATAATTTTAATTGAGAATTTGACATTGGATCTGTATGACTGAACCAAATATTTATCCATAAAATTAAGACCAATAAAATATCACAATTATTATAAGAAATTAATTACGTATTAAATGTAATTATCTATAAAAATATTTAATAATACGCTATAAAAAAGAGCTCCAATGTTTAGATGTACTAAATAACTAAAAATAAGATTATTTATAAAAAAACTATACGTATGATGTGATTTATAATTTAGTACTCCCTCCGTCCCATAAAGATAGTCCTCTACTCATTTTCACACAAATTAAGGACAAAAAGAAATATAAAATATTAATTTCACTCTTAAAAAATAAAATAGACTGTCTTTTTGAGGACGGATAAAAAAGAAATAGTGGACTATCTTTGTAGAACTTAGAGAGTATTATCTAGTAATAAAATTTTGACATAATTTTTAAATGAAAATTCTACTTTGAATTTGTATAACTGAACACAAATATTTATTTGTAAGATTGAAAAAGTTAGAAGAAAACATTTTTTTATAAAAAGAGAGATTTTGACACAAAAAAGTCAAATATAAATAAGTAAAACCAAACAAATTATCGTTCTTATATCATAAAAAATAAAAAACAACTTCTCGGTAAAAGCAAATTAAAAAAAAAAAATTATAATTCTAGTTTTTTGTTTTTATACAATGTGATATACAATTTCATCAAATATATATACTGACCCATGAATAATATGTTTTTTCTTCACTCAACGGCTGAAACCATTAACATATCTATTCAACCCAAAGCTATTCTAAATAGCCCAACATTAGTTAACACATTGCAACCCCAACAGAGAAATCTAGAACATAATATAAATAGACTATTAACAAATCATCTTATTAGTCAAAAATAATTTTGCATTCTATATTGTTTTCGAAGCTTTCTCTACAATATTATTGTTTTAATATTTTTTTCTTTTTTGTCAGAAACTCAAATCTATGTTCAATGACTCAAAATATCACAGGTCTTGAAGAAAAGAGTATTGTCAATCCTTTTTACTTTTTCAAAAAATAATTTACGATTTTTTATTTTCAACTGGTTTGTAATATTAATAACTAATAAGTATTACCACCGCACCAGAAATTTTGAATCATAAAACGTGATAAATAGAAGGTGAAGTGGAGGGGTCATGTTAAACAGTACACATTTTTTTCCAAAAATAACCCTTTAATTAAATCTTTTATTATTGTGTATATTTTCATAATAATTATATATAACAGAAATGAAAGAGGTTGTATATCGGAAAATGAAAAGAAAAAAAAGATATAGAAAACAAAAATGAATAAATATATTTTGAAAAACGGGAAAAATGAAACAAATTCTGAAAAAGCGAAAAAAAAAAGGCTTTCTAGTGTAATCAGGCGGAGGGAAATAGGAGCCATATAAACACAATAAATATTAAGAGTGTAAGTAGACGTCAGCAATTTTAAAAATAATAAATAAATATTGAAGGCCCAACTATTTTTGAAGTGGGTTTTGAAGTTGATAATTGGATGAGAGATATGAATAGTGTGAACATGATAAATATTGAAGTCCCCAAAAATTGAAAATAAATAAATAAATAAATAAATAAAATCTGCACATAGCACAAGAGTTTTGGAGAGAAACAGTGAAGTTGACTGGGATTGACTCGACTACTTTTATATATTATATAGATTTCCGCACATGAGGTCGAACTATTTGGGATAACCCAGAACCCTCAAAGAGAATTGAATTGATGCATTTGTACAAGTGGATAATAGGAGCATATGTCAGATTTTTTTTTTTAATGACCTAGGTGTCTAAGAATCGCCCTGATAATTTTGGGAAGGGCGACATTCCTCCTAGTTCGTCCTCTATGTAAATTCAGATGCGGATACAGTTTATGCGCACTGGAGTAGGGCAATAGTTCTCCTCCACATAGACCCCCTTTACGTTGTGCGGACGGAACCCTTGAAAGACGAAGAGGGACAAGACGTACTATAACCTGTCTCCATGTAAGCATTTGCATTCTAGCATAACGTTTTCCAAGAATCAATATTCGAATATCCGATCATTTTGTTAATCTCCTCCTGCTTTACCATTACACCATGTCCGTGGGGACCAGAAAATAAAATCTTGATCGGGCCATTAGGTTGCCTCTTCTATATGATGCCCAAAGGCCATATGGAGGGTATGTACATCTTGCATACCTTTTTGGCGAGTAGCTCTTTTGATGCGAATCCCTTCGGTGTTTGAACAAAAAATCCCCACAACAATTTTGTACCAGTCCAAGAAAGCTAAAAAAAGGTAATAAATGAGGAATCTTGACCCAAGTTTAACCCAACCAAAATTCTAAGGAAAGTTAACCCTAGCCCAATAGAGAGATTAAGACAAATACCAAGACTTGTGGAATAAATATCAACAAATACACAAGAACAAATCCTCAATATATAAGTTGAATAAAATTCCAAGAAAATAGTTACAAGATAAAGAAAGGATTATACCTCTCCAAAACTCTCAAGGAGTGTTCTTCAATGGCCAAAAACTCACTAGGGTTTGGAAAGCTTTACAAGTATATACAAAAAAGTGAAAGATAAAAAGTTTGAGAAATTGCACAAAAAACCCCGCTAATACATTCGGGAAACTTTCGGTCGACCGAAACTATTTCGGTCGAACACCTGGTCGACCGAAATGGCATTTTCGGTCGTACGAAGGTCAGTCGAACCCGCCTGAAGCTACGTCTCAAAATCCTGCAGAGTTTCAGTCGACCGGATGGACTTTCGGTCGACCGAAATGTCCTGAGCTTCCAAACATAGGCAATTGACCTCAGTCTTGCTCTCCTCCATGTGGACTTGATTTCGAAGCTTGAAAATGAGTCCCGTCATCGACTCTTGGACCTCTTTAGCCTTGGATCTTGTCATGGGTCCCACCGGTATTCTGATAGAGAGTTGACCTGTTTGACTTTGACTCGATTGACTCCCTGGATTCTCATCATCCCCTCCCTCTTGAAAAGGATTCGACCTCGAATCTTCACATGCATCAAAAGGAGATAAGTCAGAGACGTTAAAAGAAGCCGATACATTGTACTCACCAGGAAGGTCAAGCTTGTAGGCATTGTCATCGATTTTCTCTAGGATTTGGAAGGGGTCATCACCACGTGATTGTAATTTTGATTTTCTTTGAGTCGGGAACCGCTCCTTCCTCAAATGCAACCATACCCAATCACCGACCTCAAATGTCATTCGTTTTCTACCTTTGTTGGCACTGGAGGCATATTGTTCATTCTTCTTCTCGATTTGGAGTTTGACTTTCTCGTGGAGAGATTTTACCAACTCCGCATTTCTCTTCCCATCTAAACTACCTCTTTCATCAATAGGTAACATAATCAAATCCAAAGGAGTAAAAGGGTTAAAACCATAAACAATCTCGAATGGAGAAAAAGAAGTAGTAGAATGAACACTTCGATTATATGCAAATTCAACAAAAGGTAAACATTCTTCCCAATTCTTTAGGTTGCCCTTAAGGATGGTGCGAAGAAATTGTGTTAAAGTTCTATTAACCACCTCAGTTTGGCCATCGGTTTGGGGATGACAAGTTATTGAAAACAAAAGTTTAGTTCTCAATTTTCCCCACAAGACCTTCCAAAAGTGGCTAAGGAATTTAATGTCCCTATCCGACACAATGCTCCTAGGAACCCCATGGAGTCGCACTATTTCCCTAAAGAATAGGTCGGCTATATGAATGGCATCATCGGTTTTATGACAAGCAAGGAAATGCGCCATTTTACTAAACATATCTACAACCACGAAAATGGAATCACTACATCTTTTTGACTTAGGCAATCCCAAAATGAAGTCCATAGAAATTTCCGTCCAATGTTCACTAGGGACAGGTAGGGGTGTATATAATCCATGTGGTTCTACCTTGGACTTGACCTTCCTACAAGTTATACACCTAGAATAAATTCTCCCAACATCTCTACTCATTTTAGGCCAAAAGAAATGTTCTTGTAAGATTTCCAAGGTTCTCCTTACCCCAAAGTGACCCATTAATCCCCCGCCATGGGCCTCCCTTACCATCAGCTCTCTCAATGAGCAATTTGGCATACAAAGTTTACCTTCTCGAAACAAAAACCCCTCATGCCTATAATACTTACCAAATCCAACCCTCTCACATGATATAATGTACTAGCAAAATCCGCATCATGCGCATACAAGTCCTTAATGCTCTCAAAACCCAAAGATTTAGCACTCAAGGTAGTAATAAGAGCATACCTTCGAGAAAGGGCGTCGACTACCATATTCTCCTTACCTTGTTTGTATTTGATGATATAGGGAAAAGTTTCTACGTACTCCACCCATTTGGCATGCCTCTTGCTCAACTTCCCTTGCCCCTTCAAGTGCTTCAATGACTCATGGTCGATGTGGATGACGAACTCTCTAGGCCACAAGTAGTGGTGCCATGTCTCTAACGATCTCACCAACGCATAGAGCTCCTTGTCATAGGTGGGGTAGTTCAAGGTGGCTCCACTGAGCTTCTCGCTAAAGTAGGCAATCGGCCTTTTCTCCTGCATCAAAACTGCTCCAATACCTGTGCCTGAAGCATCACATTCAATCTCAAAAGTTTTATCAAAATTAGGCAAGGATAAAAACGGAGCGGTGCACAATTTGTTCTTTATTTCTTTAAAGGCCTTTTCGTACGCCTCCCTCCATTTAAACCCAACATGCTTTTTGACAACCTTGGTAAGTGGTGAAGCTAGTGTGCTGAAATCCTTGACAAAAACACGGTAAAAACTAGCTAACCCGTGGAAGCTTCTTACCTCGGTGACATTTGTGGGAGTGGGTCATTCCTTAATGGCTTTGATCTTCTCCTCATCGACCTCTATCCCCTTAGTACTAACTACAAATCCAAGAAAGACCACACTCTCCATACAAAAATTACACTTGTTGAGGTTAGCATACAAATGTTCTTCTTTCAAAACCACAAGTACACTTCTCAAGTGTTCAATATGCTCATTCAAATTTTTACTATAAATCAAAATATCATCGAAGTAAACTACCACAAATTTCCCAATGAAGGCACGCAAAACATGGTTCATTAATCTCATAAAAGTTCCTGGTGCATTAGTAAGACCGAAGGGCATAACCAACCACTCATATAAACCATATTTAGTTTTAAAAGCGGTTTTCCATTCATCTCCTTCTCTCATCCTAATTTGGTGGTATCCACTTCTGAAGTCGATTTTACTAAAAATGCAAGAACCATGCAACTCATCTAGCATATCATCTAACTTAGGAATGGGGTGTCGATACTTTAACGTTATGTTGTTAATGGCTCGACAATCGATGCACATTCTAAAGGTTCCATCCTTCTTGGGCACTAGTATCACGGGAACGGCACAAGGACTCATGCTCTCACGAACATATCATTTACTCATCAACTCCTCAACTTGTTTTTGGAGTTCCTTGGTCTCCTCCGGGTTGCTTCGGTATGCCGATCTATTTGGAATGACGGCTCCGGGGATGAAATCAATTTGATGCTCGATGCCTCTAATGGGTGGGAGCCCACTAGGCATCTCCTCCGTGAAGACATCCTCGAACTCCTGCAACAAAGAAGTAGCTAAAGTGGGGAGGGAAGTGTGAGGGTCGTCAAGTGTAAGGAGGGACTCCTTATACACCATCAAAAGAATATAATGATTTTCTTTTAAAGCTCTCTCCACATCACCTTTGCTCGCATAAAAATTCATTCTTTTCTCAATTTCTTTTGCTCTCTTTCTTTTTTCTTGCATCCCCTCATTTTTTTCTCACTATTTTTTCCCCCTCTTTTTTTTTCACTTTCTTTTTGTCCCCCACTCAACTCCAACTTTTTCTTCTTCTTTCTTTCTCCTCCTCCTCCTCCCTCTTGAGTTTCAATTGGTCCTTGTAAACTTCTTCCGGACTCAAATCTAGGAGTGTTACGGGTTTTCCATTCATTTGGAAGCTATACTTATTTTTCCTACCATCATGCAATACCCTCCTATCATATTGTCATGGCCTCCCCAATAATATATGTGTAGCTTGACCACATCACAAAGGGCTTGATCCTCATAGGTCCCTATGTTGAAAGTAAGAAATACTTGTTTGCTTACCTTCAACTCACCATAATCACTCAACCATTGTAACTTATAAGGACTAGGATGTGGCATTAAAGGTAATCTCAACATGTCTACCATACTAGTGCTAACTACATTGGTGCAACTTCCCCCATCAATGATGAGACTATACGCTTTGTCCTTCACAAGACACATAGTATGGAAGATATTCTCCCTTTGCCTAGCCGCATCATCCACCTTGGCTTGGGTGTTGAGAGACCTAATGGTGACTAAAGACTTAGGTGGACTAACAATTCCCTCCACCTCTTCTTCCTTGCCATCACTATCTCCTCTACAAGGCATCCCCTCTTCGTCCTCTTCATCTTCCGAGTACCACTCCCCATTTTTAATAATCATCACCCTATTGTTAGGGCACTCTCGAGCATAATGCCCCCGTCCTCTACACTTGAAGCATTCTATATCCCGACTCCTAGAAGTGGTAGGAACAACCTTTGGTTTATCCTTGACGAAGTTAACTTCCTTTCCCTTGGAGGTTTCAATATTGTCCTTAAGTGGTGCCTTATCAACCTTTTCACTCCCCCACTTAGACTTCCAATTGGAACTAGGACCTCCCACAAATTTTTCTTGTCCCATTCTTTTAAATTGCTCCTTCTTCTTCAATTGAGTCTCCACTTTAATAGCCATGTGTACCAATTCCTCCATCTCAACATAATGGTGTAATTCAACCACATTGGTTATCTCCCTATTCAACCCACTCATAAACCGAGTCATAGTGGCTTCTCTATCCTCCTCTATGTCGGCCCTCATCAAAGCTTTCTCCCAACTCCTTGTAATAATCTTCAACCCCTTTTGTTCCTTGAGTAAGAGTTTGTAGTCTTTGATAGAGCCCCCTATAGTAGTGACTCGGTACAAATCTTTTCCTCATAAGGCTCTTCAATTCATCCCAAGTATCCACACTACCCTCTAAATTCCTTCTCCTAGTGAGTAATAAATTATCTCACCAAGCTAAGGCATAGTCGGTAAACTCCACTACCGCTAACTTAACATTTTTATCATCGGAATACCTATGACATTCAAAAATCAACTCCATCTTCCTCTCCCACTCTAAATAGGCATCCGGATCACTCTTCCCATGGAAAGAAGGAATTTTCATCTTGATACTACCAAGATTACCATCCACTCCATCCCTACCCCTGGGTTCCTCCCATGACCTCGACCAACCCCCCTCACATTCCTTCCTCCTCTATTCCTACCCATGTTCCAATTTTGGTCACTACCTCCTTCACTCTCCAATTCATCATCATCAACATCATTATCATTATACTCATCTCTAGGCCTTCTCCTATCACCCCTCCTAACATTATCATCCCTTGGGGGGTGGAGCTTCCCTCCTAGTTTCCAACCTTGCTAACCTCCCCTCCAATTTTCCCCCCATATCCTCCATGGTAACCGTGAGAGCTTGTATCATATCCCTCAACTCTTGGGTTTGTGCATTAGAATCTTGTCCACTCGAAGTATGTGTATTAGCCATGGAGTGTAAGTGTGCAAGTGTCCTCACAACTTATGTTTGCTCGTGTTTCACTCAATTAGGCTTTTTCCCTCTAATGAGCTCACCACTCTTGCCTTTTACCACTCCTCACTTTCTTACCCAAACTTTCCAAGGAACGTAATTCAACTAAATTGAGAATTCAATTTTTGTGTAGCACAAATTCCACAAACAACAAAGGAAGCAAAGGAAGGATTGACACAATAGCGAGTAGAATTTAGTTGCTTGCTATTATACAAGGAAGCAAGGAATTGAACTTGACCAATAAGATTTTTAAGGATATAGTCACAATAACTTGATGTAAGACACAAGGAATTCAATTAGGAATGTGTTTGGTAGTTGAATGGTAGGTTTCAATATGAAAACACTCTTTGAAACATTTTATCAAACATTTAGGATGCAAACTTGAATAATTTGGGATTTTCAACTGTTTGTTCAAATGTATCCCCAACAAACTTTCAAATTGATGATAACAACAATGCCCAATATGTAGGAATCATGAAATATTCATGGACAACTAATTTCCCCCAATTTTTGTAATTTTTTTTTTTGACTATCGAGAACAACAACAATAAATGTAAAGATAGGACTACCAATTTTAGAGCCAAGCTCTGATACCAAATAATGCGAACCCCTTCGGTGTTTGAACCAAAAATTCCCACAACAATTTTGTACCAACCCAAGAAAGCTAAAAAAGGTAATAAATGAGGAATCTTGACCCAAGTTTAACCCAACCAAAATTCTAAGGAAAGTTAACCCTAACCCAATGGAGAGATTAAGACAAATACCAAGACTTGTGGAATAAACATCAACAAATACACAAGAACAAATCCTCAATATATAAGTTGAATAAAATTCCAAGAAAATAGTTACAAGATAAAGAAATGATTATACCTCTCCAAAACTCTCAAGGAGTGTTCTTCAATGGCCAAAAACTCACTAGGGTTTGGAAAGCTTTACAAGTATATACAAAAAAGTGAAAGATAAAAAGTTTGAGAAATTGCACAAAAAATCCCGCTATTACATTTGGGAAACTTTCGGTCGTACGAAGGTCAGCCGAACCCACCTGAAGCTACGTCTCAAAATCCTACAGAGTTTCGGTCGACCAGATGGACTTTCGGTCGACCGAAATGTCATGAGCTTCCAAACTTAGGCAATTGACCTCAATCTTGCTCTCTTTCATGTGGACTTGATTTCGAAGCTTGAAAATGAGTCCCGCCATCGACTCTTGGACCTCTTTAGCCTTGGATCTTGTCATGGGCCCCACCGGTATTCTGATAGAGAGTTGACATGTTTGACTTTGACTCGATTGACTCCCTGAATTCTCATCATCTTTCGTTATAGAAATTCTAAGGGTGTGTTTGATTGTGCAGATTCTCCATGAAAAATGTCTAGTTAAGGAAAATATTTTTATTATTTCGTGTTTGATTGACAATTTTTTCATGTTAATTCTTTTCTAATTACAAGCAAATGAAGAATATTTTGGTCCATTTCCTTTCAAATATGTTCTCCAGCTATAGGTGAGAAAATAAAGATGGAGAAGGATTAAAAAAAATTCTTTCACCATTTTCATTTTTTATCAAACACACCATAAGAATAAATAAAAAAATTGTGCTGGAATTGATCAGCTGAAAAAAAATGTCACCATCAATAGAAGATAGAAATGATAATGGATTGAGTCCGCTTGAGTTTTACTTGGCTCGATTCAATTTTTTGACTAAATTACTTTAATTTAAACTTAAAATCTTGACATCATTGAAAAATTATGTGTTGTATAAAATATGTTGTTGAGATTGATTATTGTCTTTGAGTCAAATTAAACTTTAGATTTGAATTTGTAATGAAGAGAGTGGCTAGGTGTTGATGCAATGATGCGTGGTAAGTAAATTCAGGCAGTTTGATCAACAGTCTCCTAATGGAACTATTAGGTGTAAACTTGGAAATAATTTCATTTTCCATATAAAAAGAAAATATTGAACAAGCAAACATCACAGATTCACAATCACGAACCAGACAATTGACGTTCATTCATTCATATGCGTCGAGGATGAAGACGCGTTTTCTTCTGAATTTTCTGCTAGTTATCGACATGCATATAATAAGAAATGTGAACCAAAAAAAATTCCATAGCCGATGAACGTTGAGGAAAAGTCGTATAATCTCGTTGACATCATAATTGAAGAATAGTTATTTCTTCAAAATTATTTCTGGAGCAAGACTCAATTAAGTGAAGTTTTACAATATTGTGCAAAATTTCCCTTGTGAATAAAACCAAATTTGATATTCGATAAGCGGGACTGAGGAGTTGTGTGATCCTCGTAGACAGGCGGAATTAGGATTTATAAACGTAGTAAGCTAGAAAAAATATGGGGGTGGAGGGGATATCCCCTCCTGGGTCTGGTTCCGAATTTTTTTTTCCAAGCCAAAAATTAAAATAATTCAGACTTCAAATTTGCAAATATCACAAAATAATTTTACTTAAATGTCAATATCTAAGAACTAAAAAATGCACCAAAAATGTGTAATACAAAATATCTTAAGGTGTTACTTTTGACGCATCCTCCTACTCCCCACAATAAAATTTATCAACGATAACATTCGTATCAATTTCAAGAGCAATTTCCCTATCAATATAGATGGCCATGGAATTGGATAGAAATTCTAGATAAACACTCTTATAAACTCTGAAATATCACAAATTCACAAATAGAATAAGTAAGACCTATAATAATAAAAAATAAAAAAATTAACTACTACTATACCGATCTACCACAAGAAATTTTAGATAAATCCTTTTATAATAAATAAATTAACAATCACAAAAATTCTTAATTCTAAATAAACCCTAAATAAATAAAATCAATTGATCAACAAATTCAACACTCAAAAAAATTAATAACCAGTAATTAAACTACTAGATTAAGAAATAAAACAATAAAAAAAGTAACATGTTCAAATTTATAATGGTAAGTGACTTTATTGACTCACCCAATTACCTAGGCAGTCGACACTAGAAGGCAGAAGCCGAAGACCCAGCAACCAACAACTAGGGACGCCTGAATCAAAGGACGAGCTCGTCGACAGCAGGCACACAGCGGTGACGGCAGCATCTGAGGTTGTTCCTTCTGTTGAGCAGAGGAGCGCCAAGCCAGAATGAGGATCGGGTCTGGTAGGGGTGAGCGTCGGGGGGTTCGGTTCGGGTATTTCAAGAACTGAAATCGAACCATACTTTTCGGTTCTTGTAAAATGGAACCATTCGATTCCATTGAATCGTAAGAACCAAACTAAAACCAAACCATTTGGTTTTTGTTCGGTTTCGGTTCTAATTCGGTTCTACAATAATAACTATTTTTCGGGGGCCTTATCGAGGAATATCAGGTCTTGGGAAGCGAACCAATGACCTAAAATAAACTTCTACCGAATACGCCAAGATCAAGGACTTCGAAAATCTTTTCACTCCAAAGAAAATATAGGATTCTCCATGAAACAGGAGATATTCATAAACCAAAATTAGAAACAAATGGCTTTGAAGGTTTTTCGAGCATAGCAAGAAGTCATACAAATAAATTTGTATAATAAACTTGTGGGATGAATTATGAGTTTTAAATGCATTATTATTAATTGTTTTATATCTGTATTTAAATATTTAATTAACTCCATCATGATCATTTACAACTTCAATTATTAATAAGTTGTCTCATTCTATTTTCATTGACTAAGAATTTCAGTCCAATTGTGAAAGTTAAATGTTACAATGAGGTAGAGACGTAACAGATTTCATAAAAAAAAAAATTAATCATTTTCACTTTACAAAAAAAAATACAAATTCTTTTGATTTTTAGTTTTAAGACAATCAATTAAGACCATAAAAAAAATAAACTAGGATCAAAGACTGGTTCCAACTTAGATTTTTCGGTTCTAAAAGCGAAACTGAGAACCGAACTTGGTTCTCGGTTTCAAAACCGATTTCTTATTTTATTTTTTTAAAATCATACGGTTCCGATTTTTTCGATTCAGTCATATCGATTCCGATTTTTTTGCCCACCTCTAGGATCTGTTTCAGTTTTCAAACTTGTGATATTGATTTGGATTTTGGAATTGTTATTGATTTGTAGTGGTTTGGGTTGGAGCCTGGAGGAGAATTATAGTGGGCTAAGTTTGGTGAACAGGCAATCGAATTTGGGCGCCCAGAACAAGTTCAGAATTTGAAAAACACATAAATAAGGTAATTATTAATACAAATTTCAAAATTAAGATGAAATCTCAATAATTTCAAAAATCAGGTTTTACTTATAATCAATCAATTAAATTAAATATTTAAAAATCTTATTAATTATATATATTAAGATCACAATATTATATATTTCAAGTCACAAAATACAAATCTTTTAGGTCACGTATAATTTTAGTGTCATAAATTATTAAAATATTAGGTCACAAATTAGAGTTATTTTTAAATCACAATCACAATTTCTTAGGTCAATTACAAAGTCGCGTGTTATCAAATTAATAAGGGCGCAAATGTCAAATTATATTAATTAATAGAACCTTAAATATTTTTTAACTAGGTCATAACTTATCAAATTATTAGGTCACATTTATGTAATTTCAAAGTCAAAATTTATTAATTATTAGGTCACACATTTTCTTAAGTTACAATCAACAAATTATTAGGGCACAGTTAAGGTTAAAACACATCCTCAACACAACTATTGCACGCCCCCACCTCACCTCACCCCGCCACGGCCCCGGGCACCGCCACAATGCTTAGATCTAACAACGTGCCACCAATCAGAACACCTACCAATTTTAAAGAACATCCTATCAAATCTCAAACGCTTAAATAATCCATTTTTTTGCAACAAATTAAAGAAATTGTTGCTCTAAAACAAAGAGATTTGAATCTGATGCTGTAAAACCGCCTCAACCCCACAACCAAGGGGGAAAAATGGTTGCAGTAAAATTGCCTCAACGCCGCAACCAATGTTTTCAACCAGCCCAGACGTCAAGCACCACGGTGTCGCCGCGACGATCCACCACTAGCAAACTCTCGACCCCCATCTCCAAATCTCAATATCAAAATTCCACTCCCTCCCCACCACCATCACGGTCTCTGACTCTCCACCACTTCACGTCGGGGGAACCGCCACTTACATGCCTGATCGAAGTATCACCACCACCATTTACATGTAAAACACCACATTGAAACATCATCAACACCCGATCTAAAAGCTGCGCCGCCATTGCTAGATCGGTGCACACGACATTGAAACAGCACCGCCACCCGATCTAGAAGTTGCGTCGCCACCGCTAGATCGGTGCAGCGGCACTACTGATTGATGGTCTTGATGGATGCAACGGAATCCCCACTGCATCTAGGTTAATCGCAGCGTCACAGCTACCTTCAAAATCGCGGCTGCCAATGGTAATCTTGCCGATGACGTTCAAACCAGGCAATGAGTCCGGATTGAGTGTGGTCGTGGGGGGGAAGTAGCACTTCTGTTGAACCAGATGGTGAGGTTGAGAGAGAGAGAGAGATAAAATAATTAGGGTTTGGTATGAAATTGAGTATTTAATTTAATATTAGATTATTTTAATTTATTGATTACTTAATTTTTAAAATTTTATTTACAACATGAAATTTGAAGTTATTTAAGTTTGATCTTATATTTGAATTTTGATCTTTAAAAGTAGGGCTCCCTGTAATTTCCACTTCTAAAAAAACCTTAGACTGAAGCCCCCCGCTGCTAGGGATGTCAACGAGCCGAAGATCAAGGCTCGAACTTGGCTCGAGCTTTTTTTGGCCCGAGCCGAGCCAAGTCCGAGCTTTTACTTTTTTCTTATTTTTATAGCAAAAATTCATAAAATTTTTATTGAAAATGTGTATATATAGCAAGTTGAGCCGAACTCGTGGTCGAAATTCATTATTCAAGCTCCCATCGAGCTTTTTTAGGGGGCTTTTTTTGGCTCGAGCCGAGCGAGCCAAAGCCCGTCTCTAAAAAAAAGCTCGGCTCGAGCTTTGTCTCAAAATCTCGAGCCGCGAGCCGAGCTTACCCCGAGCTTTTTTCGAGCCGAGCCGACGAGCCGTTTTGCCATTCCTAGCTGCTCGTAGACATCATAATTGGAAGTATATTATTTCATCAAAATTATCTTCGGAACAAGACGATTGAGCGATATTCCTTGATCCGTTGTGTTGTGCAAAACTTTATATTACATCGCGAATGATATAAATTGATACTTGATGAATGAAGACAAAAGTCAGGCAATCCTCATTTACATGAGAATAAGAATAATTTTTGTTTCTTCAAGATTATATTACCGATTAGGCATATGTCATATTCCATCATATTCATGCAAAAATTTCCCCGTAGTTATTGTCTTGTCTCTTATTTATTGTTTTTCAATTTTCACTTTTTGATTTACATGCCAACCTCTCATATGAACCGTGACACCATCATTTTAATCGTAAATTCTATTTAATACTTACGAGTTCAATATATTGTAACAAAATAATTCAGGAGGATGCGTATGATATAAAAAGTTAATAAAAAGTTGTTCCTCTAATCTCTATCTATCAGACAAATCGAACCATGGAAATAAATTTTAAAAATAAAAATAAAAAAACAGGGTCACTTCGAGTGCAAGTTTAGCACGTGTTCGGTAAAATCAAAAAATTAGTCTATAAGAGAGGCTCTTCACAAAAATACTATACTTTTAGGAATCAAACTGAAATTTAATTACATTTTATAAAATTTGAAAATTACTTATAATGAAATCTTAAAAACTGAAAAAGACTTATAATATTTTTTAAATATATTAGTATCACAGTATGATACTTATGATTATATTGGTATCACATTATGATATTTTTCAATTTTTTTTTTACTATCACAATATGATACTTATGATACTTTTTCAATTATTTTTAGTATCACAATATGATACTTATGATACTTTTTCAATTTTTTTAGTATCACAATATGATACTTATGATACTTTTCAATTTTTTCTAATATTATATCTTGATACTTTACAAATTTTTATGATACTTTTTCTTCAACATAAAATCAAATAATTTTCACACACTTTTTTTAAGTATCAAAATTTGATATTTTTACAAATTTTTATGATACTTTATCTCAAAAGTAAAATCAAACACTTTTTATACACTATATTCAATACATTTTTCACACCCACACCTCATTTCAAAAGCCCATGTCATTACGGGTGATTTTGACCATTCTTCACGCGAATTTCAGAGAATTCTTGATCCTCCAACTAAATGTAATCTCACTCAGCCAAACCCGGAAATAGAAAACAACAATCCACTGATTGCTTTTGATTTGGCCAAGGACTTGTTGAGGTGGGATATTTTGAGTTTTAATTTGGGAGAGATGGGGTGTAGCGCTGGAGTGATTGCTTTTGATTTGGCCAAGGACTTGTTGAGGTGGGATATTTTGAGTTTTAATTTGAGAGAGATGGGGTGTAGTGCTGGAGTGATTGCTTTTGATTTGGCCAAGGACTTGTTGCAAGTTCATAGGAATACTTGTAAAGATCTGGTTAGTACTAAGAATATTACACAGGGCTGGTATTTTGGGAACAAGAATTCAATGTTGATACCCAATTGTTTCTTTACTTTAGAGTAAGAGGCTTTTTGTTGAGAAAAGAGATTCGATCGATTGACATGTTATGTTAAATTGTGGTGGTGGTGTGTTAAGTTGTGATGCAGGTGGTCTATTGATGGTGATGGTGGTGGTGGATTGAGGTTGGTGGCAACGATGGCAGTCCAGCAATGATTGAGTTTTGAGATCTGAAAATTATTGGGTAATAATCGCAGGAGGTGGCGCCAGCAGTGATTGAGTGAGGGGTAGGGTGATGTCGGCGCCGACGGTGGTGGTAGTGGTGGTGGTGATGTCGGCGCTGGCAACGATGGTGGTGGTGAGGTCGGGTCGACTGGGAGTTTGCTGAGAGATTGGTGTTACTATTAATGGCAAGATGAAAAGACGAAGGGACGAAGTATTTTTAAATTTTTTAATTTTGTACAATAAATATCATTTTGACTAATTAATGTAAGTAAATTGTGCAATTATTCTCTATAACAATTTCTCAAATCATTTTTTAACTATACACATTTTCTCTTTAATTTTCAAAAAATACTTTTTACCTCAAAATCATAAATAAATCAATTTATAAATCAAAAAATGTTACCAAGGTTGGCTTAATTATTTTTGTTAGAGTTGGCACATTTTCTCGGAATCGGTGGAACTGGACCGGAACCGATTAGAACCGGCCGGTCCAGATCCGGTTTTGCCAAGAAAAATTTCCGATTTGATACTTATATTTAGAACCGAACGGGAACAGGTTCGGTTCTAGGTTCTTATTAATTGGAACCAACGGTACTTCGGTATCCTTGTATGATGATTTTTTTTTTTTAATATAAATTGTGAAGTAGTGAAACCATTAAGGCAAGTTCCTATTTGACCAAAATTTCTTTTCATTCCCAACTTTCCACATAAATAGTATCCCCCTCCAATTTTATCCAATCTCTTTAATTCTTTACTTTATATAATCAATTTAACTCCTAATTTAAGTTTCAATTCACAATTCCCAACCCCAAATATAAATCTTTCGGCATTACCTAAATCCTAAATAATTTTACAAACAAAACTCTAAAATCTGTTGATATGAAATTTCGATTTTCGAAGACAAATTTATGCAAATGATAGAATTGAATTTTTTTTTTTTAAAAGTAACGTTGAAAGAAATTTTTAATCTTTATTAGAGAATATTTTATTTGAACATTTTTAAATGTAAAGGTTCGAATCAGACGGACCCTGAATCAATTGGCTCGATTTCGGTATATGAAACCAATGGTTCAATTACTTAGGTGACGTTCTGTTTGTATTTTATTTTGTATTTTCATTTTCGAAAATGTTTTGTATTTTGTGTTTTCATTTTTGTTTTCAAATTTGCTGAAAACGCGTTTGGTTTGTCATTTCTAAAAATTGTTTTTGAAAATGAAAAGCTGGAAAACACGTTCTGTTTGAAATTTTGCAGAACACTATTTAAACTATTTTTAATTAATCTGCTTGCAGAATATTATTAACTCCAACTCAAATTTCCTTTCACAATACACTAAAAATATGGTTACATGCAACACACTAATGTGAGCATTAAGAGTCTATATTAACACAGCTGGTCAGGTTCGGGACTTGAGAAAACTCTACTTCTATTAAAATTCAGAAAATGCAAGTTCTTTCAAAACACCAGAGTCCATTTATCATTGCATTTTTTGAAATATAACAAGAATTCTCATTTAATTTTTTTTTTAATGTTGATATTGAATTCAATAAAACTTTATTTAAACTAAATTCCAAGTTAGGATAATTCTAAAAAAAAAAAAAAAAAAAAAAAATTTCTTTATTTGGGCTTAGTTCCAAGTTAGGATAATTCTAAAAAAAATAATAAAAAAATAAAAAAAATAAAAACTTTATATTAAGCTTAGTTCTAAGTTAAGATAATTCTATAAAAAAAATAAAAAATAAAATCTCAAAACGCGTTTTCCGCGTTTTGGATATTTTTTATCGAAATACACACAAAACGGCCAAAACGATGTTTCGGGCGTTTTCCGTTTTGTGTACAAATTTTTTTTTTTGTTTTCTAAAATGCGTTTTCGAAAATGGTAAAGAGAACGCGTTTTTAACATTTTCGAAAATAAAAACAGAAAACGACCTCAAAACAGCAAAGAGAACATGGGCTTATATTCTCATCGGTTCGGTTCCTAATTTTTGTATGAAATGGAATATATTCCAATTTTAACGCCCCCCCCCCCCCCCCCCCCCCAACACCCCGCTCTTCAAAGTCCACACGTTCTTCTGTCCTCTAGAAAACCACATACCTCTGGGACCTCTGTAGATCAAGCAATACCCTTTGAAATCTTTCAATTTCCAGTAACAATACGAGCTTTTTTCTTGATTATTTAGGGTTCTTCTTATGCTTCCAGTACTCATAAATCTGCTTGGTGGTGAATTCTATGAAAACATGTATTTTGGATTCAGTGATTTCATTTGGGAAAAATTGGGCAGTGAAGAACTTCGCTACTTCATTTATTTAGCTGGGTAAAATTGCTCGAGTATTTCTTAGGAGGGTTTTACTTCAAATGTGTGGACAAAATTGAGTGAGTTTTGATACCGGGACTAGTTTAAGATAATTGATTTTATTTAGAGGGTTTAGAGAAAGAGAATAGTGCAAAATGGGATCTGAGAATGGTTTTTACCCTGGATCAGAATTTATTTTGGAACCTAAATGGATGGTCAATCCGAAACTTCTGTTGGTTGGTCCGAAGATTGGAGAAGGTGCGCACGCCAAAGTGTACGAGGGAAAGTAAGTTGGATTTTATTCTTCTGGTTGAATCTTTATTGAAGATAGTTTATAATTCAAAAATCTAAGTATCAATTTCGAGCTTCTAAGTGTATATTTAACACAATCTTTTGATTGATTTGGAATCACTTATTAACATCTCTAAATTCTGCACTTCTAATGGTTTTATATAATCTCTAATCTCTGAAGATTAGGATTAATAACTTCTGTAAATTATCAATATTTAAGTTTTGAAATGTGAGATTTCATGCATTTTAGATGCAGATTTTTTATGTATAAGGTTAATGGTCCGGCCTTCGGCAGTTTCTCCTCATTGTGAACCAGTTAGGTAACCTTTTTTATTGGTCATTTTTTAGATACAAAAACCAGAATGTGGCTATCAAAATTGTTTACAAAGGGGATACACCGGAAGAGGTTGCCAAGAGGGAGGCCAGATTTGCCCGAGAAGTTGCAATGTTATCCAAAGTCCAACACAAGAACATGGTTAAGGTGGTGCATTGATATCAAACTATTGTTTTTCATTACAGTATTGAGATGTTGCTTCATAATTCACCCATGTGCATGACTACACATACATATGTGTGTGGATATAGTATAGGTACGCACGAATAATACATATGCATCTAGAGAGATTAGTGACTGTGTAATAACTGTGAAATGTGGTTGTTTCATACACTTATTCGTAATGTGTGCATTCTTTAGGTATCTATGTACGTACAAATACATATACATGCTTACACTTGGCTCTTGCTATGGTATGTATTAGTGTATTGAGGTATTTTTCATGTGTGGATGAACACTACAAGTTGCTTGCAGCATTTTGACTCTGTTTTCTCTACAGTTTATTGGGGCTTGCAAGGAACCTGTCATGGTCATTGTAACTGAGCTTCTGCTTGGTGGTACATTGCGGAAATTTTTGTTAAACATGCGGCCAAGGTGCTTAGACATGCAACTTGCAATTGGATTTGCACTTGACATAGCTCGTGCAATGGAATGTTTGCACTCACATGGAATAATACATCGCGACCTTAAACCCGGTAAGAGTTTCAATAATTATAGTGGACCCGAATGACTAAAAAGAGCGATAAAGTAAATAAATGTAGGGGTGGACAAAATAACCAGAACCAAACCAAGCGGTTTGGTTCGATTCTACATAAAAAAAATAATTGTTTGGTTATTAGAATCAAGAACTATTTGGTTTCGGTTCTGGTTCCAGTTCTTTTTCCAGAACCAGAACCAAGAACCAAACTCAATTTATATTTATATATATATATATTTTTTTTTTTTTACAAATTAGTGGATATTCATCTCACCAAAAAATTCAAATCTAAAATTATAAATGTGAAATGTACAAAAATATTATTTACCATATATTTTATCTCATTTCCTATTAGACAAAGATTTTAAATCATAAATCATAAATCTAAATTCTAATTCTATTTCATTTTTCTTCTTTTTAATTATAGACACGCATTTACATTACTTTACTTGCACTCCTATAACACAGCAATCGTTGCACTCCTTAGTTACCATCGACTGCATTGATGTATATTTTTTAAAATTTATGTATATATAATATCGGCTCAATTCGTCAATTCTCAAGAGTTAATCCAAACTCAAATTGCAAATTCTATCACTAACTCACACAACACCACGGTAAAATGGGACTCAGAATTCATCGTAACATGTAACTATAAGTCTAAACAACCTTTATGTTCGATTCTCTAAGTTTCAATGGGTCGACGAGCTTCCTTCAGGTGAGTTTTTTCTTCTTTGACTTAGAATAACGTGTTACTTTTTCTAAATTTTTGTTTTGTTAACTAAAAATTTCATTTTCTATTTAGTAATGATGTAGATGGATTCTAATGAAGAAGCGTATATAAATAAGTTTTAATTTGCATTTATTATTTAAAAATTCAAGTAATGGTCTCAAAACCAAACCAAACCAGAATTGAGCGGTTTGGTTCCGGTTTGGTTCCATATCTTTAAAAAAAACCGATTTGTTCCATTAGTAAAAAACCATTGATTTATGGTTTGGTTTGGTTCTTTTAGAAGCAGAACCAAACCGAATCACGTCCACCCCTAAATAAATTTGTGCTATACTGCTATTTGTATTTTTCAATGCTTAGGACAATTTTTTGCATATTATGTATACCATTGTTCTTTTATAATGTTCTCTAGGAACATGTCCTCTTTAAACTATTTAACTATATTTATTCCAGTTGTTGAACCAGGAATTAATTAGCTTATTTTCAGAACTTCGGATTAATCAATAATATGGAAATTCTAGTTGTCCTGATTAAATAAAGTAATTATCAATATGTGAATGGTGAGAGAAAAACTGAGAAACTTTTGTGGTTGTATTGAAGTCTGGAACTAACATTGTCACATATCTTGCGCTATACTAGTGAACTTTTATATAATACTCTGACTCTCTTGTGACAGAATTAAGATTGTAGGTGCCTCGAGTGTCTTCCGTGCAGGCTTGCAGTACCTAACCTGGGGTGAGGGGTTCTTTAGAATCAATAATAATCCTTTAGGTGGAAAGCCTTTTTCTGTTTCCCACACAAGATATGTTTTGAAATAATATATAAAAAATGATTTATGGAGAAATCATCTTTTAATAATTGATCTGGACTTTTTGTCTACTGATCTTGCTTTCAGACATTTATTAGCATCTAATTCTTGGGAGTACAGAATGGGCTAAAAACGTGTTACCATTTTTGTTATTTTATGATCCCCGTGTCACTCTTTCCTCACTGAAAATATCTAATCCGTTTGTTTATGTTTTCTTTCCTTCAGAAAACTTGCTTTTGACAGCAGACCATAAAATTCTTAAACTGGCGGATTTTGGTTTGGCAAGAGAAGAATCATTGACAGAGATGATGACTTCCGAGACAGGAACCTATCGCTGGATGGCTCCAGAAGTAGTTCGATAAACCTTTGTTCTTATTTTTTCATAGTGTTTTTGTTTTTTATCATCCACGTTGCTGAGAATCTCTTCCTTTTCTCGGCTAATGGTTGCAGCTATATAGCACAGTCACCCTTCGGCATGGAGAGAAGAAGCATTATAACCATAAGGTGGACGCTTACAGTTTTGCAATTGTGTTGTGGGAGCTCATACATAATAAGTTACCTTTTGAAGGCATGTCAAATTTGCAGGCCGCCTATGCAGCTGCTTTTAAAGTAATTCCCTTCTCTTAAGTTGTTTAATGAGTCAATAAAATGCAAATATTTTGTTTTGTGCGTTGGCTTAATATGTAGAAAAAATGCTACCTTGTTTGAGAATGTAGAAAAAACATCAAATTTGGGAAATTCATCACAATATTGGGGATTATTTACCCTGCCTCCTTCCCTTTTTCTGTTTTCAGCGTCTTGCCTCCTCTTTTCTTTCTTTACTTTATAACTGATTTGAAGATTCTAAGGGTAACTTTCTTTGTGCTAATGGGAAGTGTGTGGTGTCGTGCATTAATTCTAGCCTATTCTTTGTTATAATTTATACCTTCCTCCTCAGAATGTAAGGCCAAACGCTGATGATCTTCCAGAGGATTTGGCGTTAATCGTGACTTCGTGCTGGAAGGAGGATCCAAATGAGCGTCCTAACTTCAGTCAGATAATACAGATGCTTTTGCACTCTCTCTCAAGAATTTCACCACCTGAACCTGTTGAACCACCCAAGATTGAAAATGTCGTCTTCCCACCAGCATCTCCAGGTACAAGTGCTTTGATGGGTGAGAGAGATGACAATGGCGACACGCCAATGGAAAACAACTCGAGGAGATTCTTCTCTTGTTTTCACCAGTGCTACTAATCTCTATGCACGTCGGTATACGGTGTCGATCAAGACTGGACAATATTAGTGGGCAAATTTTAGCTTCATTTTCTTACTTGACATTGCCCGTCTGAGGTTATGGAGTTTAGGTTACTGTGATGTAAGGTAGCTGTAAAATAAGGTCCATCCAAAGGCCTTTACTCCATTAATTTGTTAAGACTTCCATTATGAATAACCAATTATAGTACCACTTGCACTCAATGCAACTGTGAAAGGAAGCTTCTTCTCGAACGTGTTGCTTATTAGTGGTAGATATTTGCCTTTGGTGTTTGTAAAATGTGCTTTGAGCAAAACAATACTTGAGGGGAAAGTGTTACATTGCTGGTGTCCAGCACTTTGCCTTGCCATTGGATCCTGCAGGC
This sequence comes from Ligustrum vulgare, assembly GCA_963555705.1. Classification (NCBI taxonomy): domain Eukaryota; kingdom Viridiplantae; phylum Streptophyta; class Magnoliopsida; order Lamiales; family Oleaceae; genus Ligustrum; species Ligustrum vulgare. Next base: position 98,434,038 of record OY743168.1, read on the forward strand.
TGCAGCTGGGAAATGCAAGAATTTATTTGTTTTGTTAAATGGGCGAGTCGAGCTAAGCAGCAAGTGAGCGGCTTACGCTATTTTTTATAACTATAAAAAATGGCATATATTTTGATCCAAAAAAAAATGGCATCTTTCTCTCAATTTGACGAGGCGGCGAGTGGCTTAGATGTCCAATCTCTGTTCAGCTTGCAACAACGGTTTATCTCGTGCCCCCTCAACGAGCAATTGATCTTAATAGTCTAGATGACAATTTGTGCTGGTTGGATGTCAAGACTGAACATAAAATTTATGCGAGGTATTTATTCCTTTTTTATGTAGATTACAACAAAATTATTGGTAGATTTTGATAAAAATTGATGAAAATGTTTGGTTTAAAAGTTGTAGATTCTATGAAATATGTTAAAAATTAATTTCCTACTTTGATTTAAAATCTTAATTAAATTCCAACATATGCCAAAATATTCATGAATAAACATCTATTCGAATGTCCCATTTTCTTGGTTTATAAACCCGACAACTATAAACTACAAAATTTCTTAAATCAATATCTGACCATATACATTCTCTCTCTAATTTATTAACACACATCTACCTCGAAAAAAACGAATAATCCGATCTATAATTTCTCACAACCTCCAAACAGAGGCTAGACAAGCTCTAAATAAATTTATGAAGTTTCTTTTCACAGATTCCCATTTATATCCTCTAGCGAGCCCCATAATTATGGGTGTGGACACGGTTCGATTCGCTTCGGTTCGGTTCGATCCGATTCTTTACATTGAAAATGTCAAAATAAAATGTCTCTTTTTTTATATACAAAAATAAAAGATTCTTTAGTATTAAAAATTAGAAGTTGCCTATGATTGATAATGGAAGCTGCCTATACTTTTATTGTAACATCCAATTGCATAATATCAAAAAATGTGACACGAAATATTACACTCACTTTACAAACTACAAAGATTAAAAGTAAAATAGAAAACCATGCATGTATATATAGACTAAGAAATAATTAAAAAAACAAAGAAATAATTAAAGAAATTAAGGAATTGGTATTTGGTAATTAAAGAAATTAAGGAATTTATATTTGGTAATTAAAGAAATAATTAGGTACTGCCGATGGACTTGGTATGGTAATTGGTATTTGGGAATTGATAGATAATAGGTTAATTGATTTGATTATAAGAAATTAAAAAATAATTAAAGAAATAAAGAAGAAGAAGGAATCTTTTGGAGATAAAGAAAGAAACAAGATCCTAAATTGGAGGAAGACAGAAGACGTGAATCGTGATCTTTTAATATTTTACCAAAAAATAAATAAATTAAACAACCAACCTGAGAACCGAATTAAATTTCGGTTCTAAAAAAAGAACCGAGAACAGGACTAGAACCGTTCGGTTCCTACCGATAAGTTCTAAAATTGATTTATTCTTTGGTGGAACCCGATCCGGACTGACCGGTTCTAGTCCGATTCCACCGGTTCTGGGAAAAAAAAAAGCCCACTCTTACATAATTAGGCGTGAACATGGTTCTAGTTCTTAGGGAACCGAACCAAGAACCAATGGTTCTTTTGAAAAAAGAATCATTGGTTCTTTGGTTCTTTTTGCAAGATAAGTACCAAACTGGAACCAAATCGTTCGGTTCTTTGGGTTCTAGTTTTGCCTCTGGTTCCGATTTTCTAAACTAAAAAATTTCAAACTTAAGCGATAAAGCCATAATAGATTCCGACTAGTAAGAGTCGTAAGACAGAAATGTCATAAACTTTGATCAAAATGCGAATACAAATCTCAAAATCATTGACATCAAAATATTCACTTTCTTTTAGACAGTAACACATCTCCTCATTCATGTGTATGCGCTCGTTCTAAAAAAATTTCAATCTCTACTCGTAATTCTCCACATTTTCAGGTAACACTCGTACAAGTCCAGCAAATCCTTGAAAACAAGATAACAATTAATTATAAGATGAAGAGTGAAGATTTATTATTTGTTGATTCTTGAAGAACTGACTATATAAAGTTTGAAACTATTCCAGTAAAAGAAAAATGATTTTTTGATCTATGATTTTTAGTTTATTACTTATTTTACTTATAGTTATTGTATGTTTAATGAGTTAATTGTTGTTGAATAATTGATATTGACTAATTGACCGGATAAAAGAAAAATCGTGTTTTGTTCTGATCCGATGGTTCTTGATTTTTAGAACCAGAACGGTTTAAAATTTTGATAGAATCGAAATGAACCGAATCGCTACCTCTGATTCTTTTGCCCATGCCTACCCATAATTCCCAGCTAGATAATAAGTTAGGAATCATTTGAATCACAGTTGTTCTCCTGTCCACGGAAGATAGGAATTATGTTGCTTATTTGCTGATGTAGCATGTGGACATTGGCTTAACATATACACATTTCATCACGTTAAGATGAAATATATTGGATCAATGCCAAGTGTCATATCGGCGGTAAGCATAATCCACCTGATGGAGTGATGGGGAACATTTTCCTCATTTGAAAGGGACAAAATGGTCATGTCAATGTTGTCTCCAATCTCTATTGCAGCTTGGAGGGCAAGTAATCATGCCCCCACCGGATTTACCAATTTGCATAAAAAGTACAAAAAATTTGCCCAAATCAACCCCCGAAGCTCCGTGTCAGGCTTGGTCAACTGTGGGCCATGGGCAAACACGCGGTTCGGTGCCTCGAATATCCGCCAAACCTAAGGCTCGGACAATCCAAGCCTCTGATAGACTTATACAGTGACCAGAACTGGAGCTTCCCGCTCATTCACACTCTTTAGTCTTTACTTAACCGAGTAGAGAAAGAAGGAAAGCACCATACTCTCTCTAGGCAGTTTCGAATGCATTATATATATGTTCTGAATTGTGCATATGAACAGAAGAAAGAATAACTATACTTCAATCTGAAATAATTTTTTTTTTTAAATGAAAAGGTAAGAATATGATCTAGAAATACGAATCGGTATTCGGTATTCAATCTAATCACGATTAGTTTGTAGTTTGATTGATAATGATCTGTAAGGGAATTAATTGATTAATCGATAAATTTATCTTGAAATATATTGTTTTGTTTGCAAGTTTTTATATTTATTATGAAAGCAATGTTGATTATAATGATGGATGACACTTTTGATATATGATTTATTAAAGGTTTGGCGTTCATATGAAATACCCAGGACAGGATTATCGGGTTCTATTTTTACCGATTTCATTTTTTTATTTTGTGAGAAGGTGGATTGATCATAAACTGAGAAATGTAGTTTGATTCAATTTGCCCTGGTTCTTGTTTGAAATTGTGCTCGAATCAATAACAAAAACAAAGCTCTCTTTCGTCTGTGGTCTGTATTTAATCTAATTATGAAATTTATGTTCTTGATTTTTCATTATGACTGTATTTTCTTACTAATGTGAATGATTGCAGAATATTTCTTTTGTGCAGTTTGAGTTAGTGTGTAAATGTTGCAGGGGTTGGCTAATTGATGGTAGAGGTATTGCTAAGAAGGTGAAAAATGCCACCTTGGCTGCTGAATATGAAATCAAAGATTGTGGAGCGAGTCGCGAATGCCCAAATTGCAACTATCGAATTGATAATAGTGATGTAAGTTGAAATTCATTTTTCTGAATATGGAATCAAAGATTGTAGAGCAGTGGATAATTCTCTTGTTAAGAGCTAATATCTCAAGGCAATAATCCATTCATTCATTTAAAACCTGGAATGGAAATTGAGAATTTGTGGATCTTCTCGACTCTCTATATGCATATCTCATCACAGAAGATTATAATTTTTTTGTAGGTAAAAGTTTAGATTATTACTAATTAACTCATAATTTCCTCCTATTCAGGTTGTTAATGAATGGCCTGGCCTTCCTGCTGGTGTAAAATTTGATCCATCTGATATAGAGCTGTTACAACATTTGGCTACAAAAATTGGGATAGGAAATTCGAAGCAACACGTGTTCATTGACGATTTCATCCCGACTCTTGAAGGTGATGAGGGGATATGCTACACCCATCCGGAAAATCTCCCCGGTGAGTACTTCACAACTCCAAATGTGAAGTTTAATTAGCTGTGAATTGACGTGTGACGGGCTTAAGATTAGAGGAAAGTCGAGCTAAATGAAGAAGAGAGTGTATTGTTTTCCGCCGTTTTCTTAAGTAGAAGGAAGAACCGAGTGAGATAAGCACAACACAAGTGAAAAAATAATGGACTATCTCTCATAGTTCTACGTTTTTGTTGAGGCATTTGAGTTCTACGTTTTTGTTGAGGCATTTGAGCACTATCTTTTATCTTTTATTTGACTAAGAATTAATAAATTGTTTCAGAAGCATTGATTGGTCATTATGGCGTCTATACATAACTTAAATTCATATAAATTGATCAATGTTTTCATCTTTATTCGATGTGAGATTTTATCACTTAACATACCCTTCAAGATGGTGATCTTAGTCGGATCGAATTGAAGTTCTGATACCATGTTAGGATTTGAAAGTTTATGAGTAACCCAAAATGGCCACTTTTTGTAATTTGTCTATATTACCCTTAATGAAGTTAATTATTTACTTTTTAGGATATATCCTTAACTTAGTTATGTTGATTTAATTCAGTACTTTTTATTATATTCATAATTTTTTAACCTTTTAAGTTCTTCTAAAAATGTTCTATATTGTGATAATTTCTCAAAAGATTTGGAATGATCTTTTTAGTTATATATCCTAACATTATGCCTTCCGAAATTTCTTTTTCTATATCTTCGTATTCTTATATAATTTTATGAATTGTATTTATATTTTTTGTTGTTTCAACAGAATTAAATTCTATTCTATTTAGGATAGCATAGTCAATATTTTCATATATCTCTTTTAGTTTAGATTGTCCAACAGAATGTATATTTTTATATTTTTCAACAATAGTTGATAAAAATGAAATTTCTTTATTTTTCTAAATATAGTTTATGATCACAGTAATTAGAAGTTAATGCTTGTGAAGTATCTATAAATTGTCAGGTTGATAAATTATTATACAAGATTTTTTGGTATAAGTCTATTATTTGATCTAGCAAAATACAATAATCTGCAATATATTGTTCGTATTTTTTTAAAAGTCTATTATATTCTTCAGAAAATATGTTTTCATTTTCCATTTGATTTTTAATATCTTACATTTTATCTTTCAATTTTTAAAAAAATGTTATCAAGTCCTTCGATTGTATACCCTAGCATTTAGGTTTGGACTATATTTGTCATAATTTTATTTTCTAATTATATTTTAAGCTGTAATATATCAGAATAATCTATAATATATTGGTCATGATTTTTTGCAAGTATATAATATTGTTCAGATGATTCATCCATATCTATTAATTGAGATATAATGTTATCTATTTTTTCCATTATTCTTTCTAACAAATTATCTAATCATTTAAAAGTATATCTTGTCATTGTAAAATACAGAAGTATAAAGTAGTTATAAAGTTTCAAGTAACTTTTCAAATTCTATCAGTGTTTGGGAATTGATAATATATATGTCGGTCATGATATCTATACTTAGTTCAAATGGTATATTATATTTTGAAATATTTTTCTTTTTCTTTTCTAATTTATCAATTATATCTTGAATATCTTGTATTATTATAGATCGTACAGTACCTCCAGCAAAGTTTTCTATCAAATTTTCTTTAAAATTTTTTAATATCTCTTGTGATGCGTAAAGTTGTTCTTGGTATCCTATTCTATCAATTTCATTCTCATATTCAATACATTTTTTAATTTTGATATTCTTTTTAACTTTATATGGACCTCTCTTAAATCTAGGTTTTTTCATGATATAATTGCTTTCATTCATGATATTAAGATTTTCAAAAATTGGAAAAGAAAAACTCATATCTTCCATCACTGTCATAATCTATTACAAGATCATAATCATTATCGCTACTAAACACATATTCTAAATATAATTCATAATTTATTTCAATATTATCACTATCAAGTCAGAAGTAAATAATTGATTTTGTTATTTCTAATCCTAATAATCTTTTTAATGTTGGAAAGATAACTGACAAACATGGCATATAAATATAATATAACATTTTTTTTTCATTATTTGGTCTAGTATATTGTTTATGCATGAATAAATGTTCAATTATGCTATGATATTCATCCTTATAAGGACTGTTTTGATAATTAAATTTAATAATTTTGAATTATGTCATGTCAAAAGCTCTTCTTCCTCTTAATTCCATAAAGATAGAAATATTAAGAATACTAACCTCTTTTCCTATTCTCAACCTTTGTATTTTCCTTCTATTGATAGTGACCTTCAGGCTTATAGGTTTCTGCTCCCCACCCTTCAATGACCTCCTGCCTTCACGGGTTATTAGCTAATCTTCACTGTATAACCTTTTAGATAGAAAATATTTTAGGACAGAGATAATATATCTTCTTTTTGGAAATAGGATTTAGAAGACAAGAATTTAGAAATTCATCATAATTTGATAAGTAGATTGAGATTTTATTGATAATATGAAGATTGATACAAGATTGGTGTGAGAATTTTTCAAAGATAGATTTCCTTCTACTGTTCCCAAATGAGTGTCTTTTAAATTTATTATTCTTTCATCATGTAAACTTATAGTCAAATGTAAATCTAATCCTTCTCTAAATAAGGATTTAAACATTATTTGGATACCTGCTAAATAAACATATTGGATCTTTTCACTTTATTTTTTTTATTGATCTTTGTTAATAATTCTATAAACGTATTTTTTATTAAAAGATTTAATTTATATGTTCTTTGAGTAGTTCTAACATTTATTGCTCTTTCAATTTTATGATATTCATTTATTGCTACTCTTTCTCTTCTCCATATTCTGTCTAATATTTCTCATTTTCCTATTTTTAAATCTAAAGATATTTTTTGTATTTTTCTGAACTTATTATTTTCAAAAGTCACTTTTAATCCATAACCTTCTATTCCTTCATATTCTTGTATATCTGTGTTATTTTTTTTCTATTTTTTCTATTTTTCTATTCTGATTCTGATTCATTGCTTTCTGAATCTGTTTCACTTATATAGACTTCTTGATCATAGTATTCTTCAATGTCAGATATTTCACTTAGTTCACTTTCTATTTCTAGATATTCTTTTTGTAATATTTTAACTTTCCTTTTGTTACAATTAGGGCTTATATGCCCCATTTCTCCACAATTCCAACATTTGCATTGACTTTTATCTTTCTTATAAGTTTTATTTTTCTATTTTTTATTTGAATTATATCTTCTTTTGTAATATCTTCTCTTAGGTCTCATATATTTTTTCTTAAAGTTTCTAAATTTTATAAACTTTCTATTTTTATATTTTCTTTTATTATTTTTTCTCCTTTCAGGGTTACATCCTCATTGGGTAGGTTTTTCTATATCTTCACAATATATTCTAGTTAGTTTTCTTGATTTCTTTAATAATTGCCTTTGTTGACGTATATATGCTAATTTTTATCCTTGATCTTAATGTTCTAAGTATTCCAGGGTTATCTCTGATAAATTTTTCAAATTCTATTTTAAAGTATATTTCCCATGAACCTAGTAATTTATTATAATATATATCTCTGTATATTTCTTGATTTTCATCACTATAGAATTGGACATAATAGTATTCTTTGAATTCACAAGTGTGTTCTTTGATTTTACACATATCACATATTGTTAAATTTATTAATCTCATTCTCGCATTATCTTTTTCTCTAATTGATTCTGCTTCAGCATTACTTATCTAATTTTCTCCTAAAAATTCATCCGCAATATAATCTACTAACTTTTTTATACATTTTCTATATGATTTTATTAGTTCTGTTTGTACATTTCTCCTTATTATTAATGCTTTCATAGTACTACTTATTCCTTCCCACCAATTCCTAACATGTCCTTCAAATGACACTCTTAAAAAGTTTATCATTCTTTCAGTATTTTCCCATGTATCATCTTTATTGTATAAAAAGAACAGTATCATTTAATCTGTCCAAGTTAATAAGACTTTTTTAGTATCTATTTTACAATCTAAATATAATTTTGTTCCCCCATGATTAATAAGTTTATCATAATTATTATTTGGTTCAAATCTATCTTTGTATTTATTCTCTTTAGGTGGTTGTCTATCTCTGATTCTATCATAATATTGTCGGTGTGGTTTACTATATATGGGTGCATAACTTTCATCTAAATGTGATAATTTTTGTTTAGAAATTCCTATTGGAGCTGTGCTAGGTGCTCCTCCAGTATTCATTAAAAATTGGTATCCATTAAAATTTTCTAGGCTTTTTCTAGACTTAATTGGTCAAAATTTTCTATAAGCAAATATAATTCTTCATTCATTTTTATTTTGTTTTTCTTTAGTTTTTTCTATGAATTTTTGTAATTCTAATTCTTCTTCTAGTATTTTTGGTAATATGTTTTTTCTAAATTCATCATTCATACTTCCTGCTTCTATTATAATTTTTTCTTTTTCAAAATGTTTCTTTTCTATTCTTAGTATTTCTTTTTGTATGAGTTTTTTTTTTTTTTTTTTTTTTTTTGTCTATTTTCTTATCTTTATTTTTATTATTTTCTTTGAATTCTCTAATCTCTAGTTTTAATATATTTATATCATTTCTTACTTCTTTTAATTCATTTTTTACTTCTTGAACATCACTTATTAATGATTTTGTTAATATTTTTAGATCTTCAATATATTCACTTATTGACATTTTATACTCTTGATTTAATAATTTGGGTTTTTTGTACCTTAAATAATCTGTCATACATATCATCTATTTTTATTTCTAATTTTTTTATTCTTTCTTCTATTGATATTATTTTTTCATTATCATTTTCCCTTATTTTCTCATTTAACTTATCTTTTTTTTCTATAATTATTTCAATTTTATCTTGATTAATTAATTCTCCTGATTTTCTTTGGAATTCTTTCAATATTTCTTCATCTATATTTTTAACTTCTCCTATCATATTTAATTCTTTAAATTGTGTTGTTAGTTTACTTTGAATATTTTGTAATTTTTCTTTGATATTCATATCTTATATATTTAACTGTTATAATTTTTCAATAGTCAATTTATCTTGTATGTTTATATTTTTACATGTTTGCCATAAAAAGACACTTATCCAATTTAATTGCATATTAAGAAATCCATTGGATTCTTCATATGAGCTTAATGGTTGGAACATGGTTGTATTAGCTCCTTTTATTTGATAAGATTCAACTGGAAGTCTTATATTTTCTATTATCTGCTTTTCAAATTTTATTTTTGGAAATTCTGTCATTAATTTCTTCCTTTGATATATTCTATTTCTAGAATAAGTTCTGTTTCATATTTTGCTTCTTTATAATTCATTATTTGATATTCTTCTATAGATCCAAGCATTAATTTTCTATGATATATTCTATAGTATTTTAGATGATCTTCCAATGTTCTTGTTTCATCATTTTTTTATTTTCTAGTTTTCTCTTTGTCTTCTAAAATCATTTGTATTCTTGGTAATTATTTTAAAATTCTACTATAATATTCTCTCTTTTTCTCTAATAATTTTAATCCTAGTTTTTCTTGTCGTTTTATATTTCTTTCTTCTCTTATTTGATTCATTAAATTTATTCTTTATTCTATTATTAAATCTAATTTTTCATTTGTTTCTATATCTAGATATCTAACTAATTGAGGATCTGATATATGATAATCCGTTTCTATAATCTTTATATAATTCTTGTAGTATGTCTTTGTGGATTAAATTTAATATTTCGTTTATGATAAAATATTCCTTTATTATATCGAAATTTATTAGATCATATATATCTCTCCTTATATCCTTGTCTAAATCTTTTAGAGTTCTCAAGATTTCTATTTTATAATTATCGGGTAATTTTAATGTATGCATAATCATAAATCTTGGTGTATATATTATGTATTTATTTTTATTTTTTATCATATAATATTTATCCTTTTGATCTGCCATATGAATCTGATACCAAACTGAGGGGTGCTCCTATGAGCGAACAAAAATCAAATAAAATCATATAAACAAAATTAATTAAAAGTATATAAATGTAAAGTTTTAAGGATTAGGTTGTAACTTTTTCTTAATTCTAATAGGCATAGTTGAAATATGATATGTAAGGGCTTTTTTGGTAGTATCTAATGTCTAGGGCCTTTTTTATTATTTGATGAAATTTTTGGCTATTTAGTATTTTCATAAAATGCCAAGTTTGCTTGGCCATTTCCATGGTATCCCACTATAAATTTGTCTATGATTTCATCTTTATTCGATCATTCGATGTGAGATTTTATTTCTTAACACTAGGTCATGATTTCTGTTGGCTAACTGATATCTCCATTGTTGGATATTGGTTAATAAATCGAGAATTGAAAATCAATTAAAGTGACTTCGTGTCGACTTCGGCCAAATACTCAAAAGCTCGACTCAATCCGTTTAGGCAAAATTGTTTGCCACTTCGCCGCTTCGGGGCGCACAAACGGGGATCGACCTGCCCGGTCGGTCGCCCCCCCCCCCCCGTGGGGGCTCGGGGGCAACGCCCTCGAAAGAGAATTTTGATTTCTCTGTATGTATTGAAGGGTATATTTGACATTTCGAAAACCAATATCGGATGAATGAGAAATTACGGAAAAGGACAAAAATCAGGTCAAAAGTTTGACCGTGCGACCACACGTCAATTTTTAATCCCGGTTTTTTGACTAAAATCGTGCGACCGCACGGTTGTCCGGCCAAGTGACACATTTTCATAAAGGTGCATTGTTTGGAAATGGTGCATGGTTTGGCCTCAAACCATTTCGTCCACACCCTTTGATGATCTATATAGGACCCTTTGGGTGTCCTATTCCTCACTTTTGATATGCAAAAACACCTCTCTTCCTCACTTGTCTCCAAAATCAAAATCGTTGCATTTGTTATTTTGATTTTCTTCATTTCATCTTTGGAGTACGTAAGCCTTATTTTGGTTCGTTGTACTTGTGTTTTGGAGTGCTACAAACACAAGTGTTGCCGTTGTATCTTGGGAGTCGATTGCCGTTATCCGTAGGCACCGTTGCGGGGCAAATTCGACTTAAGGACAAAGAGTTCAACTCTTGCCTCGACTTTGTCCCTATTTTCTTCTTCTTCTTATTTTGTATTTTCCTTGCCGTTACTCTGTCCAAATTTCGGCACGAATTTACAAATATTTCATTCTACTTATTTGGCGTCACTATTCACAAATTCACCCAACATCCATATTATCGGTGAATTCTTGATCGATCTTTGCAGAATACTTTGTACAAAGGAGAAAAACAGATACGCCACAATAACATATTTTTTCGTCCAACACAATATTTTGCAACTTTGGGTTATGATTCCATGTGTAGAAAAGCTGTAATTTCTGGTTCAAGGATATGCCTTTGCTAAATCATCTTGTGGCTTTCGTTCAGGCGTTAAAAAGGACGGAAGCAGTGTCCACTTCTTTTACCGGACGGTTAACGCGTATGCTAACGGTCAGCGGAAGCGCAGAAAGATTTATGATCAAGAAACCTCGGTAAAGGCTTATGTCCGGTGGCACAAGACTGGAAAGACCAAATCTGTTATGGAAAATGGGGTGCAAATAGGTTGTAAGAAAATCTTGGTTCTCTATGCATCAAAGAAGGGATCTAAGCCTGATAAATGCAATTGGGTTATGCATCAATACCATCTGGGGACTGATGAAGACGAGAGAGAAGGACAATATGTTGTTTCAAAAATTTTCTATCAGCCATGGAAGGAGATTCATAAGAATGAAACTTCTTTGGTTATTGAAGAATCTGATTTGGGAACTGTTGAATTAATTCCCAGCACTCCCAAGACATATACTCCTGATCCTCCTCGGCCAGAGTATACTCCTCTTTCTGATGTCGCATTTGATGACTATGCCGTTCGATCACTTGTCCAGGTTGGTAACAACTTCCATGTTCTTGTTTTGTTATACCATTTACTCAAGGCCGGGCCTCGGAATTGAAGACCTTTATGCGAAATTTTAAACGGGACTTGATAAAAATAATTTAGTAAATAAAATCGTTCAAATTTACAATTTACAATAATAATAATAATGTAAACTGTCGAGAGTTCAAATTAAATTTACTCTTTTAACATTTTTAGATGAAAAAGTTAATAATTATATTAATTGAGCACTTTTATTCAAAAAGTTGGCTATCTTCTAGACTAGACTGCGGGATCTTACATATTTTTGGAACCTTCACATTTTGGGGGATTTATGTAGTTGCATGCGGCATAAGGCCACGGTTCTCCCGGCATTTACTTGAGTGGCTAAGTAAAAAACGCATTTGTTCGTTTAAGCCCTTGGTATGGATTAAATTTAGTAAATTTTGATAAAAGTTGATTAGAAGTGTGGTTGAAAAGTGGTGAGTCTCATAAAATGTGTGGTTAAAATAAATTGTTGATTTTGACTTGAAATTAAAATGTGTGGTTAAAATAAATTGTTGATTTTGACTTGAAATTATTCTTCTAAATAATTAACATGTAATTTGTATCTATTATATGGTAGAGCAGGAAGTGGAGACTCTCAAAGAGTCGTCTCATTCCTCATCAAAATCTCAGTTGAGGAATGAAATGGAGCATCACACTTGCTTGGATGGAGAGTCGAAAGCTGTTGAATTTACTCAAGTTGCTCCTAAAATAACCAATGCAAACCAGAGAGATGACACTACCACTTATAGAATCTCAGATCTTGAAAATTTGGAACTGGATACTCCACCAGATTCCTTGATTGAAGTAAGCTGTTTATCCTGTCACTTTGTAATGAACTTAGGGTCCAAGCACTAAAATTTGGCGAAAAGAAAATAAGTTCAAGGTAAATTAAGAAATTATTTTTCATGATCGAAATTATTTTTCATGATCATGAAAGGGATTTGAGTGTGTTTGATACAAAGTGGAATTAATATTTGAAAGTGTGATAAATATGGAAAATGAATTCTCAATTAAACTCAAAGAAAATATTTTTCTTATTTTCAAGGAAAATCACGAAGATTGAGATAAAATAGAAAATATTTTTCACCCATAAAAAAGGCACCCTGATTGATAGCCAGTTATATTCTATGAAAACTACAAATTCCACCCTCTTTTTCTACTTTTTGTCTGATTGATAAGTTTTTCATGGAACATCTTTTCTTCTCTTGGTATTTTCTCATCTTTTGGGGAAAATGTTTTCCATTGGGTTAGATGGAAAAGTGTTTTCCACCTTGTCTGGAATTTGTGTTTGACAATTTTTATTGTTGTTGTTGTTGTTGTTACTTGACTTTTTTTTTTTGTGAAAATTAACATTATTATTTTCAAGGATAAATGTATGAAAAAAAATTAAAATAGTTTAATAATACCAAATTTTTCATAAAAAATAATGACAATCAAATAACAAAACTTAAAAATTTTCGACATTTTCACCAAAAAATTTAATTTAAGCAAACATATTAAACTTTCAATTCTCAAGAAAATAAATTCATAGGAATTGTTTTATTTTCACTCAAATTTCACTCGCAGTCAAATGGACCCTTAGTTTTACGAGCATTTCATAGATTTAACTCTCGTTGTATTCATATCGATTGGTGTATATCTTGCAGTTTACAGACAGTTTATTTGATTGGCTCTATCAGTAATAAGAATTCAATGGATTCTACCGAAGTTTATTGCACCAAAGGGGGAGTAGCTAGCGTCAACAGCAAGATGAAGTTGTAGTTCCAGAAATGGATTTCATAACCCGAGTTTTGAACCTTATTCATATGCCAACTAAAAAAACTGTTAATTGCGACTGTTGTTGTATCAAAGTCATTCAGAATTCTGTTTAGTTGAAAACTTATTGACTGTAATTTTTTTTATTTTTATTTTTTTGCATTAAGCATCTCATTTGTATACTCACTCTTGACCTACTTTTTTAGACAACTTCCTGTTGAAATTATATATGTCCATAGAGTATAATTCACGACATTTAAAAGTAAAATATTAATTGATTGTATTAATATGATGTTGTGTTTGTCCACGGGTCGATTTGATATTACAAATTGAGTGTTTAAGTTGTTAAATACAGAAAGATTCAATTTGTGATTCGATCTAAAATTAACGTTCACGATCAGTAAATAAATATGGACAATTTATTTTGATAAGATCGTCTCGATTTTATTAAAGTCTGTCTTTGACTTTGGTAATAAAATTGAGAGTACGTTTGGAACGTATTGGACGGGACCACGTGAAATTAATTTGTGACATTGACCATACAAATTTAATTTCACTTGATTATTGTACGTGGGACCTTAATCCTAATAGGATAATGGACTTCGATTACTAACTTGAAGTTCTTTGAGGTATCAATGGGTGAGATCAAATTGCTGATCAATATCTCGGTACTTTGAGAATTAAAGTGAACTAACGAGGAACATATATTCGTATTATGGAATCCGTCACCTTTTAGGTATGATCATAATCTCACTGGTTCTTCTAGTGGACAGTTGAATCTGAGCTCAGTAATTCGACAGTGACTATTGAATTCTATGATGTGATGGGATCACATCGAACTGTCAGACAGAAGATGAGAGTTGAGAATTTATGAATATTCGAAGAAGGGCATTTTGGTCATTTTAACTTGCTCCGAATATTCGAGTTGATCGACGGGGGTAACATGTAAGAACGATAAGTCAGAGGATATAATTATTGATTAATTGTTTCAGTAATTTCAATTTTACTAAGAGTGCAATCTCGTTCTTTTCGTTCTTTTAGTGGAATAGAACGTGATTAATAAATTAATTTTGACTGATCAAGAGTTGATCGGGTCATAATTAATTTATTGGAGCTTAGTTTAATTGGGTCCGATCAGGTTCCCTCGGTGGCTTCACTATAATGGGTTTATACAGGCTTATTACCTATATTGGGTTGTGCAGAAATGGGCCTAGGTTATGGTACTAGGCTTGGTAGGGTTTTGGAGTGTAAAGAGGTTACAAATAGTCTCCCAAGACTATTTTTCTTAACTTAATAGGAAAAGTGGCGAGACACACACTAAAGTGTGTAGTGTGTGTTTCCTCTTTACAAAGAAACCCTAATCCTAGTTTAATCTAGATCTTGAGAAATGTGACCACACACCTGTACCACTGCCATTGGAGAACACCGAGGAAAGCTTGAGGGTTTGAAGCTTTGGTGAAATCAAGAAGTAGCGAAAAGAGATTATTGTAAAGCACGCTACAAGGGTAATATCTCTTTCTTTTTGTGTGCACAAAATTATTTATTCCAAGTTGAATACATAGAACAGAAAATCCTGTAACGGGATGATCTATCACAAGAAATCAATTTTTGTGAGTAGAGCAACCCGGGTTCCCAACAATTGGTATCAGAGCGCCAAGTTTTTGGTACTGTTTTATGTATTTAGGAATAAATTATTTTGTTATTGCATGTGTTAGTAAAGGGCGGTGTTAGGTTTTATGTGATTTGATTGTTATTGGATGAATGACGTTTTTATTGAACTAATTTATGGCCTTAGATTTTATTTTGTAAAATCTTGTATTGTATTATCGAGTCATGTAACAAAGGGGGTGGATTACGACTCCATGTTTTCCCCTTTGATTTTAATTTTGCAATAGAATTAGGGTTTGTGTAGTTTTTGTTGTAATTGTAAAATCAGAGGACCAGATTTACAGTTTCCAAATCAAGGGACTTCTTTTGCAAAATTCGGAGGACTGCTACTGCAATTTCAGAACAAGGACCACTCTTCATCTTCTTCAAAAGCACAAGGACTTGCATTGTAAATTCACTAAAAATGGACAAGGTTCGCAGAAGCACCTGTGAGTGCTGCCGTCGCGGTAAGTGGTCGATGTCTGCGCCTTAGGGTACCGTCATCTGACCTTGACTGCGGCGGCAGTGGTACCACACGCTGCGCGAAAATTCGCGACACCAGGTGGTGTCGCTGGAGCCATGTGCTCCCGTGCGGCGGCGCTTTGAGCACTGTCGTCGTGGGTTCGTGGAAGTGGCGACGGTACCACTGGTAATTGCGACGTGCGTGGCTACGGGTGATAAGCTGCAGGGCCTTGGTTCTACCGCTGCTATGATCGATGGTCCTAACCACCTTGATGGCAGAAGTAGCAGCGGGCTGCTGCTGGGTCGAGATGGTGGTTTCTTCCAAAACTTTTTCCGGCAACAGCAAGAGGTGAACGTGGCGGTTGCAATTTTTTTAAAAAAAATCTCCATTGCTGTCACGCTGTGAATATCCTCATACAGAGAGAAAGAAGATGGGTTATCCACTTTGGGCCGGATCCATGAAGTTATCAGTCGGGCCATTTATCAAATGATTTGCTGATTGGGCCAGTTGAATTAAATTGAAGTTGGGCCAGATTTTGGTGAAATTAAATATGGCCCAGAAATTATAAAATTGGTCTATTTTAATTAATTGCAATGTGGGCTAAATCGTTTAGCTGGGCCAATGCAATGTGAACTAAATTTTACAATGGACTGGAATATTTAATTGGATCACTGCATTTGGAATTTGACATTTGAGCTGAAGACTGAAACTTTGCAGATTTGGACGGACACTTGCAAATGGAAATTGAAGGATTGGGCGGGCTTGTGGCTCAATAGACTCTTTAATTAATTTGTAATTTTTGTGTCTAGGTTTGGCCATAAATTATGTTCATATTTATTTTATTATCGCATTTATTTATTGCTTTAATAATTTGTGAATGAATGTCATTAAATAACATGTCATGTAGATCGCATATACACTGCTCTAGGTACTATACTGTCATGCATTGTTTTATATTTTATTTTCTTTTCTAAATGTTAGATTAGAAAATAAATATATTTATTAATAATTAAATTGATTTTAAGAGTTAAAATTGATTGGGTAATTATTAATTAAAACCCAAGAGTTCAAGATATTAAGTGAGCGAGGGTGCAATTTTTGAACCCACGACCTCCCCTATTAGCCTATTAGTAAAAATTTGTGTATGCCTCGTGTTAATCTAATTAGTCTCCCTATAGGAGGGCTGCACTGTTTTGGTTACTAGATTGGGCCCAATTAGGTGATGATTTTTAAGTGTGAATTAATCATGATTACCCTAAAGGTGACATAATTAATTTGGTACTTGAAATATTATTAATATAGGGGTTAGACACTTAAATCAATGATATCGTGGGGACTTCCTATAGAATATCCAAACGATGTCAATGATGGCCAAATTTTAACGACTCATAAATTAAATATTGTATGAGATGCTAGATATATTTAATTTAGTGGGAGGGTCCCAACCTAGCCATAAATCACATTTATTTTCTCCTATAGAGAAATGTGTTTAAGATTTTGGGGTTTTAGGTTGTCGTCATATTATAGTAGTTTTGGGTCTACTTGTGCATAATTTTTCTTCATGCATCATATATGAAAGTATTCATCATTTATGCAACTCGTGTTTAATACATTTATTTTATTTGAATGTCGTATTTCCACAACTAGTTATATGTTTAGACATCACCAACTAATTTTCGAAAACTGTAACATGTCTCGTTATAATTCTTTCCACTTATGACATTTGTTCGTGCTAGAAGATCCTTGTTCAAAAATAATTATAAATCTTCCAATGAAAATGGTTTTATTTTGGTGAGATGGTTTATTGCATAATTTTGATTCTCACGTCAAGTACTTCGCAATAAAAACATCAAAATAGGATACCATATTTATTTTCTCAATGGAAGGGTATTTATGATAATTTGAACATTTTAATTATGGAGTTATACAAAATATGTTATCAAGCTATAATATATCTCTATGAACCGATCACGATTTTTACAAGAGACCATTTGGTAAAACATGATTGGTCACTTTAACGTGGTGGAGGTTCCACTTGCAAACATTGATTCATGTGACATAATGCTTGAGAAATCTTTTAAGATGATCTCTTTCGGTTCAGTGTGGACTGTATTCACCAGGATGAACATGTCCCTGAAAGGTTCAATGTAAGCTATTCATAGAGAAGAGATTATTTTAAAGCAACGGATAGTATGGTAGGCCCTCTAACCTTTTTGCTTTTGGGCAAAGATAGGATTAATGAGGAAGTAGCCTTTCCTAGAAACTCTATAATTGAGTAAGACTCTATTCATTGTGTTATGGTTAGTAATTGAGTCTATCTTGATTATAGATTCTAGAGTAACTAATCACTATTGCAAGTTGTTGCAATATGGTCCTAGGTGACCAAATGACACAATGAGATAGAGTATACTATAAGGATAAGCACGGGTACGGTAATATGGAAAGAGTCGTTGGGCTTTTATGTTTGCGAAACAATTTGATTGTTATTTTGTCTCTTTATTATTTGAGCGGAATTATTTAGCGCTTAATCTCCAGTCATTAGTTGGAATTAAGTTAAATAATGCTCTTATTGTTGCGAGACAAATGGTTAACAATCTCAAAGCCTTGTAAATGGTTCTAAGTGTAATATTACTACAAGTGATAAGGGATAGATGACTCCTTGTATTAATGAGCTCTTTGATAAGATCTTAAGATAATCATATTTATCTAAATAAGATTGAAAGACTAGTAAAGATAACCTCTAAGTATTTTGGAGGTGGAATCTATGTGGGCTTTTGAATTTTATTTAGAGGGTAAAATGATTAAGATTTTAGGCTTGGTTACACTTATCCAAAACTCGATTCTAATACTAGTAAGGGATGGACCTCAAAAGGATCTGAGGTGGAATCTATACTATTTTTCTGAATCTTGTTTAGAGGATTATATAACCAAGAGTCCTTATACATTATATGGACTTAAGAGTTTGAGGATTAATACACTTCGATATGAATGGATTCTTTTGTGCTCAAGATACGAGAGAGTACGAGTAATTCATCACTTTTATTGATGATCACTCCAGATCTCGATTATATACTTAATATCTCATTAATCCGAAATGTTGAAGAAATTCTAGAATTTCGGATAGAAGTTGAGAAGTAATTAAGAGAATCGGAATACTTCGATTTGATCGAGGTTTGTGTATCTCTCATATGAGTTTAGGAACCATTTATCGGAAAAGGAGAACAAGGTAATACCAAATCAATGATGAGTTATCCTCGTTACTAGTTTCATTTGGGAATGTATACCGGAGATAGTCAGGTTCCTTCATAGCCTAGTACCATTGATTCGTTTCCTGAAATACCCCTAGAGTTGTGGCATGGGTGCAAGCTCAGTTTACATCACATTCAGATTTGGGGACTTTTGGCACACAAGCTGAAAGCCAGGATTGACGAGATGGAGGCAACAATGAAGGTTTGATTATAAGGTATGCAGCGAAACTAGAAATTATTTCTTCTATAGTCCTCTGGTCAAGAAAGTATTTGTTCAGTACAAATGTAACTTTCTTAGAGGATAAGGCATATAGAAGAATACAAATCCACAAGTAAAATTCTATTGGATAAGATGTTAGAACGTGGTTCAAACAACTTGATTCCAGGTTTCCGCATAGAATTAATCTTGATGATTTGGGACTTCCTACGGAACCGATGGTTGCTGATCCTAGTGGGAGAAATAGGCAAGTGGTTCAACCACTATTTTTGCCTAGTGAACCAATGGACAGGGAAAAACCAAAGGTTGTAGTCGAAGTTGTTCTCACTGTTCTGCCTCTTCTTTATGTTCATAAAGAGGTAGTGAAGAGGTTGATCCCAATTAGGGATATAACCAAGTAGTGGGAGGAGAGGAAGGGACTCTGTTTGGACATAATGGAAATACACTTCCAGCGACTAATTGGAGTGGGAGGGTTGTAAGACCACCTTCTTGACGCTTATTCTACGGAGAGTCTTTTTAGACAGTCTCTACTGAAATAAGAGAAGGACTCCTCATTTAGGGAAGTGGTAGAAGTTATGGAATTGAAATCATGGAAGGTGAACGAGAACTCGGAATTGGATTCCTTGTACTACACTAGGGTTTGGATATTTGTAAACACACCTAATGGGGTCAAACCTATAGGGTGTGATGATTTTTAAGATGATAGGAGAATGGTAGATGAGAAGGTTGATGCCTTCAGCGCAAGGCTCATGGCTGTGGGTTTGTGAAACCCTTCTTGCCAATTTCCATGCGAATATTTACCTGGATCTTTTATCCATTGTCGTTCATTGTGAAAATGAGGTACGACATATGGATGTCAAGAAATTGTTTCTTGAATGCATCTTGAGGAAATCACTTACAAAGTGTAATCTGATGAGTTCATATTAAAAACCATGAAAGTAAAATTCATGACTTACAAGTTTCCAACTTTGGATTTGGGTATTTGTTCAACATATGGAATACAGAATTTGATCGAATGATTGTGATACATGTTCTTGATCAAAATCTTGATATATCTTAAGTATACTCGAGTATACAGAAAGATGAGTCAGTTTTCGCGACTATTTATTTGAATGACACTCTACTAATGTGTGAGAGTATTTTCATTAAATAGTAATTGGCACCAGCAATTAGACTTGAAGGACTTGTAGATGACTGTCTATTTTTTCGAGACATTCGTACTTTTCGGAGTGGGAGAAAAATGAAATAGAAAGTCTCAAGTTTCATGTAATAATAAGATACTATCTACATTTGCAATATTGAAGTCTTGAAAGGAATAATGTTCTTTGTGGACTTTATCTATCTTATGAGTATTCTCCTAAGACTCATGGTAAGATAGAGAAGGTTCCTTATGCTCCGGCTATAGGAAGCCTTACTTTGCACTAGATAGGTCATATCTTATGCTGGGGATATTGTTGGTGATTATTAGTTTGATCCAGGATCACATCATTGAATAGAGGTAAAGCACGTACTGAAGCGTTTTTGGAAAACGAGTAAATATTTGCTTATCTATTCAGTTGGTGATCTGATGGATTAAAACTAATTAAGATCTGATTTGACTAGGATTCTAGAGAGTCGTCAAAATTGGAATATAACTGGGAGATAATGTGGTTAATTGGTTGGGAATAACACAATCTTGGATTGTTTGTTATACAACCGTGACTTACATCGAAAGGAGTTACTATCTTGGTTGAGAACATAATCATTAGTGTAATGATGATGTTGACAAGATGGATGATTCGATGTTTCATGTATACTCTAAGGGCAAGGGGAGATTGTTGGAATTATATATGCCCATAGAGTATAATTCACGACATTTAAAAGTAAAATATTAATTGATTGTATTAATATGATGTTGTGTTTGTCCACGGGTCGATTTGATATTACAAATTGAGTGTTTAAGTTGTTAAACACAGAAAGATTCAATTTGTGATTCGATCTAAAATTAACGTTCACGATCAGTAAATAAATATGGACAATTTATTTTGATAAGATCGTCTCGATTTTATTAAAGTCTGTCTTTGACTTTGGTAATAAAATTGAGAGTACGTTTGGAACGTATTGGACGGGACCACGTGAAATTAATTTGTGACATTGACCATACAAATTTAATTTCACTTGATTATTGTACGTGGGACCTTAATCCTAATGGATAATGGACTTCGATTACTAACTTGAAGTTCTTTGAGGTATCAATGGGTGAGATCAAATTGCTGATCAATATCTCGGTACTTTGGGAATTAAAGTGAACTAACGAGGAACATATATTCGTATTATGGAATCCGTTACCTTTTAGGTATGATCATAATCTCACTGGTTCTTCTAGTGGACAGTTGAATCTGAGCTCAGTAATTCGACAGTGACTGTTGAATTTTATGATGTGATGGGATTACATCGAACTGTCAGACAGAAGATGAGAGTTGATAATTTATGAATATTCGAAGAAGGGCATTTTGGTCATTTTAACTTGCTCCGAATATTCAAGTTGATCGACGGGGGTAACATGTAAGAACGATAAGTCAGAGGATATAATTATTAATTAATTGTTTCAGTAATTTCAATTTTACTAAGAGTGCAATCTCGTTCTTTTAGTGGAATAGAACGTGATTAATAAATTAATTTTGACTGATCAAGAGTTGATCGGGTCATAATTAATTTATTGGAGCTTAGTTTAATTGGGTCCGATCAGGTTCCCTCGGTGGTTTCACTATAATGGGTTTATACAGGCTTATTACCTGTATTGGGTTGTGCAGAAATGAGCCTGAGTTATGATACAAGGCCTGGTAGGGTTTTGGAGTGTAAAGATGTTACAAATAGTCTCCCAATACTATTTTTCTTAACTTAATAGGAAAAGTGGCGAGACACATACTAAAGTGTGTAGTGTGTGTTTCCTCTTTACAAAGAAACTCTAATCCTAGTTTAACCTAGATCTTGAGAAAGGTGACCACACACCTGTACCACTGCCATTGGAGAACACCGAGAAAAGCTTGAGGGTTTGAAGCTTTGGTGAAATCAAGAAGCAGCGAAAAGAGATTATTGTAAAGCACGCTACAAGGGTAATATCTCTTTCTTTTTGTGTGCACAAAATTATTTATTCCAAGTTGAATACATAGAACAGAAAATCCTGTAACGAGATGATCTATCACAAGAAATCAATTTTTGTGAGTAGAGCAATCCGGGTTCCCAACACTTCCTTCTGTTTGTTGATCAACAGGATGAAACTTTAGTGGAACTGTGGAAATTATAGAAGTTTGTATGGGAATAATGTTATTTAGAAATTCATGAGTTGTGTTTCGTTGACTTGACCCCATTCTTCAATGCTATCTTCAAGTTTGAATTTTCAATTGACTAGTCGATAATGCGGAGGGACAAAATTTATGTAGTAGCATTTATTATAGAAGGAGAATTTTTTTTTTTAACAATCACTTGACAATATTTTATTGGATAATTTGTTTTTTTTTTTAAAAGTCAACAATTTTGATTAATCAAAAATTGCAGCTTATCTTTTTTACTTTTCAAAAAAATAAAAAATCAACGAAATGTTGAAACGTTGTTATTTATAAATAATATTTATATACAATCGTTTATGGTTGTCAAACAAAATTATTTAGGCTCTGTTCGATGGCCTATTCGAATAGAATTTGAATTATAATGTGTGTTATTTGAATTTTCTAGGTAAAATGAGTGATTAAAAATTTGAGAGAAAAAATGTGTGAAATTAAAAAGTAGTAGTATGAGAAATTGTGTCCATTATAATTTGAATTATAATGAATAGCCGAGCACAGCCTTAATTAATTAAGCTTGTTTAATGCAACTAATAATTTGATTAAAATTAACTATTTTTTTAAATAAACTCGTTTGTAAATAAGGTGTTTTTTTAAAATCACTTTTTAATCGCACATATTTTCTCAAATTAATTTTCGACTATATATTTTATCTTGAAAACATCTCACATCACTTTTTTTTTTTTTTTAAACAAAAATAAATTTTCAAACAGAATCATTATAGTAGTAACTAATTTTAACGAGATTCATATTTTTCTTTTTCTTTTTCTTTTTTTAAATTTGTGACATCTGCGTGGATTTCCAATCTTTGACACTCATGTCTTGGGGCAAAACTAACGAATAACTGCTGAAATCCACTCTTCTCGACCCGCCGATGCCACAGCACAGCCACAATAATGACGGCGATACAGTTACCTCTAGCCCGTACATCTCTCTTTCTCCGCCGCTTCAAAGCCTTGTATTTCCTCCAAATGCCGCCGTTTCGCACCCATTCCTTCCCCTTTAACCTCTCAAAACCCTTATCTTCAAGGCTGCTCTCCACAACCTCCACCCCATACCCACTCCAATATGAAATGATTATTTCCCGCCCGTCTAATCCCCCTCCTCCGCCCGCTTCCCGCAGCCGCCGTCTACCCGCAGTCCCTAGTTCTAGACCCGCCGACTCAGACCCTGATCCGGAACTTGGTTTCGAAGACTGGGTTGATAAAAAGTTATCAAGCAAGAATAAAATCAACGATGATACTGAAACGGATATGGTAATGGACAAGGGGAAGAGAAAATATTACAATAAAAGGAGGAAAAGAATGTATGGAGAATCGGAATCGGATGAGGAAAGTGGTGGCAGGGGGAAGGAAGGGGATTATGTGGAATTAAAGCAAGAGATAGTGGAACTTCGCACATTACACAAAAGAGAGGAAGAGCTGTATTTTCACGACGCATTTGCGTACCCATGGGAGAAAGATAAGCATTACAAGATGGTTTATCAGTTGGAGAAGAAATATTTCCCTGATCAGTGTTTTGATAAGGCCTTTCTGGAGCCGGGCCAGTCGAATGGTAATGAAAATGTGAAGAAGGAGAAGAAGAAAGTGGAGACTAAAGAAGTGAAAGTTGAGGTTGATAGAGAGCTAACGTTCTTTGAGGGGAGTGAGAGTGAGAGAGAAGGAAAGAACTTCAAAGTGGGTGATGTTACAGAGAAGAAAGTTGAGGATTTCTTCAAGTGTTTGAAAAAAGTCCCGAATACGAATAATGCTGATGCTACTGTCATGGAGCCCTTTTTTTCAACGAGAAGTGTAGGGCTTCCGCCTAAATGGGATGGTCCCAGTGGCTCTGTTGTTTTGGTGAACAAACCAAAAGGTATTCTTTTTTACAGATATTTGGAGTGCTTTGAGAGTTTTGATATTTAGTTCTCTTCGTTGTTTTCTTGGGTTGAGAAATCTGATGAACTGATCCACAGGGTAGATTATGTCTCGAATCTTTGCATAAAAACATTGAGTCTATATATAATTCATGAAAAATGCAAGAGTTGTAATCTAATAAAATGTCAAACTACAAGAAAATAGGAGAGAATTTAAGATGCAAGCTTCTATAAAGCTCATTGAATAAGCTGTGAGTAATATACATATAAAGCTTCGAAAATATTAACTGTGTCTAGACTATATCTTGTAATGAAGTTGCCAAGTTGACATTTAGGTATTTGAACTCTTGTAGTATGTGCTAATGGTTTATGGGAGTTACTATGAAGTGGATGAATTGTGTCTTCTTTCATAAACACTACAAGTCCCAAGCTAATCTATTAAACGAATTAGTTTCAGACTAATGGCCAGTTTGAACAGGTTGGACTTCATTTACAGTTTGCGGGAAGCTGCGACGCCTGGTCAAAGTGAAAAAGGTGCTTCTTTACTAATTAACCTGGAGTTCTGACACAACATAGTTAACTGGATATTCCTCCCACAAATTTTAACTGGATATTCCTCCCACAAATTTGCCTTTCACAGGTGGGGCATGCTGGGACCCTTGATCCTATGGCAACCGGTTTATTGATCGTATGCGTTGGTAAAGCAACAAAACTGGTTGAAAGGTGAATTGCAATGTACATCCCAAAGTTGAATAACGTTTGGGAACACATTTGAATACTGATTGATATCTTTTTGAATTCTATTCCTTGGTAATCTAAATGATGAGTGTTTTTTCTAGATAAGAGATCCATTTTTATTTTACAATTTTACACACTTGAACTCTCTTTAAGGATTTCAGTATTTTCTTGTAGATATCAAGGTATGATAAAGGGATACAGTGGAATCTTTCGTTTAGGAGAAGCCACCTCCACCTGGGATGCTGATTCACCGGTGTGTTTGTTTTATTAAAAATAAAGTCTACCTTCTGTCTTACATTCCTAAAGTTCTTAGGTTGCGTTCTCTTTGTGTTTCAGTTTCCTGTTTTCATTTTCGAAAATGTTTTCTGTTTTCCATTTTCTGTGACGAAATTGCTGAAAACGCGTTTGGTTTGTTATTTCTGAAAACTGTTTTCGAAAATGAAAAGCTGGAAAACGCGTTCTGTTTAAAATTTTGAAGAAAATTATTTCATATTGTTTGTGAATATAAATGAAATAAAGATATCATATTTTGAGTTACACAACAAAAATAAATGAAATAACCCCTATCACACAATTTGGTTATATCAAAAAAGTTCAAAAATTCATGTTGCCCTTCTAAAGTAATCGTTCCACATTTGAGTAGTAATTTTCCCTTCTAAAATAATCGTTCCATTTAATACTTTATATAGATACATCCTTCTAGTAAGCACTCATAACGTTTAAAATTTAAGTTTCAATAAAATTTGCAAAAATCAATTTACGTTAATTAATTATGCCCTTACAAAATAAGTGTCTACAATACAAAAGTAAAAAAGAAATGTTTAATAATTAAGCACATGATACATCATCAGAAAGATTGTTGAATTTGGAGTTCTACGCAAAAAACAGAGTGCAATTCGGAGTTGTACATCAAAAGTTATATATGTTTGAAGACAATGACCTATAAAGCAAATATGAAAAGGACTAAATTGAAAGAAAAATAAAATTTGTAAACTAATGTGCAACAAAATCTGAAGTTGAGAGACCTAAGTTGCAAATAAATTAGGATATTTTCGAAAGAAATTTCAAAATTTGAGGATTAAAATGACAAGTTTTGAAAATCAGGGACCAATAATGTAATTAAAAATGATAAATTTTGACAAATTTCAAATTTTTTTGATTATTTTAATTTTTTTTTTTTTTAGCGGAAAACGCGCGTTTTCCGCGTTTTCCACTTACAAAGCAAAAATTTCGGAAAACGCGGAAAACGTGATTTTCACGTTTTCCATTTCCTTTACAAATTTTGAAAACGTTTTCGAAATTTTTTCCCGAAAACGGCGCAAGAGAACGCGTTTTCGGAAATGGAAAACGGAAAACGGCTGGAAAACGCCAAAGAGAACGCAGCCTTAATTTTTGTTGCTTATTTTCCCTATAATTAAGAAAAAAATGAACTAGCGGATTGCACACGTCTATATTTTGAACCTATGGCATTGCATCAGCTTGCTTATTTTTCCTTTTCAACACACCGGTATCAAATTTAAAGCAGTTGGTAGTGTAGGTGGTTAAATACTTGTACTTCTGTACTTGGAAGTACTTCGAGATAATATCATAAACTACAACTATATGGTTTGTAGAAGAAAAGGAATATCTATAATTTTGATATTTGAGGAATCAACGAGTGATGAAGTAGTAACTGATATAGCTCCTCTGGTAACTAGAAAGTAAAAGAACTGAAAATTAGAAAAGAGATTCAGAGGTAGATGCACGGCAATAATAGACCTGATGTGCATAAATTGAATTGAATGTTTGCTTTTATATGTCCATGCCCCTGTTTGAGCCTCATTATTTACAAATTCATTTGTTCTAAACTCATTTTCAATCATACATTTTATTAATAAAATAATCTACGCCTCAACCCAAAATTTGTCCTCACTTTTTACCTACAAAAAACATTCTCCAAAAATTCACTATTACAAAACTCTTTTTTGTAAATAATGAGACACAAACAAAGGCTATATTCTTTTGAAAAAGTTACTGCAAGCAAGGTATTTAAATAGTTGATCATTCGTTTAATTTATGTAGACTTTGAGAGCCTGTTCGTGATTTTTTTTTATATGAATGTATTGTTTTAAAATGTTTGAAAAATCAAAAACTATGGGCTTGACTAAGAATGGTTGGTTGAGATTGAGTTTGAAAAATTGTTCTGAAAAAAATCATTTTACCAAAACAGGCTCTTAGAGTTCTAGTCTTTCTTTTATGTAATTGCTACTTTGAATCTATTTTGAAGACTCGTAATATTTATTGAAATTATTCAATTATGTATGGATTTTTACATGTCTTAAAGTTTATTATTTTATTAGATTTGTATCTCTTTTTCAGTTCTTGAATTATTTTTGTTTATTTTGAGGCTTACACCTTAAAGATGCTCGAGGCACACCCTTTGACTTTTGCTTCATGGACTGATTTATGCTCTGTTCGGCAACTATGATCCGTTTTTTTTTTTTTTTTTTGATGTTTTTTTAGGTAAAATGTGTTATAAAAAAGTGATTTCGAAAAATATATGTGATTAGAAAGTGGTTTAAAAAATTTTACTCTTCATAAATTAGTATATATATTATGATCATTGCAAAGAACAGGGGGTTAGTGTTTTTAAATACCCTGGTTGTCTTTTACCAGAAGGATTTGGAAAAACAACACCAGTATCAGTCCTTGTCTCCCAGGTCTTAGTTGTGAGTTGTCGTATCCTTTTTTTAAATACTTAATGTCAATATGACGATCACTAAAACCGCATTTGTGTTTATCTTCCATTTTGCCATCATTTTGTTGACTTACATAAATGAAATTTCTGTGTTTTGTTATTCAGATTATCCAACGTGAGCCTTGGGAACATATTAAGGATGAGGACATAAGGAAAGCTGCTGCATCCTTCTGTGGAGAAATATGGCAAGTCCCTCCGATGTTCTCTGCTATCAAAGTAAGATTTCCGTCGCCACTTTTTCTGTTTTCTATTCTTTCAATGGGGAAGTTTCCACGACGCGTGTGTACAATTGCATATTTA
Source organism: Ligustrum vulgare (assembly GCA_963555705.1). Lineage (NCBI taxonomy): Eukaryota > Viridiplantae > Streptophyta > Magnoliopsida > Lamiales > Oleaceae > Ligustrum > Ligustrum vulgare. The sequence continues at coordinate 98,462,329 of OY743168.1, forward strand.
GTATTGATGAATATGGGCAATAACAAGCGACTTCGTGTGAGGGTTACCTGGCAAATACAAGTTACGAGAATTACTTTAATTTTTGCATTCATGAACTTTATGAAACACACATTACTTACAACTAAGAAGAGGCATATGTAAGTACAGAAAGAAAAACCATATGATAGAGTTCCAAATTATTTGCAAGCATATCACAAATTTATGCACGTTTCATTTGGAGAATAGCATTTTGATAGATGGCATGACATTTCTCCATATAATAGGTAGGCGGAGAAAGGATGTATGATAAAGCTAGAAAAGGAGAAAGCATTGAACTTTCACCACGACGGATTTCAATATTCGAGTTCAGTGTTGAACGAAGTTTAGATGACAGGCAGAATGTTGTTTTCAGGGTGACATGCTCAAAAGGGACATATATTCGATCCCTCTGTGCTGATTTTGGGAAGGCTATGGGAAGGTAGGATATAATAAAACCATACTTTTCTATTCAGGCTCCCTGCTCCCATATCTTACTATCTGAAAGAACTTGGAGAATAATGCTATCATTTCCTCATAAAGAGGAGAGCTAATTGTGGAAGACTAACTGGAAGCCCGCTGAAAGCTATAGAATTTCTGATACTATAGCTCGTTGAGAAAATGAGCCAATTGTGATAGACTCTAACTGGACATTATTCTTTTTCTCTTGCAGCTGTGCACACTTGATAGCCTTGCGCCGAGATTCAATTGGTAATGCCTTTATACTCAATTTACTCTTGTCCATTTTCCTCAGAAGTTTTGAATGTGTTCTGTGAAACAAGTTTTGCTTACAGAGAATATGTTATAAGGAGATAAATTATGCAAATTAAATTGGATGGTGCTCGAGGTTGCCGACACAAATAATTTAATTATTATTATTATTATTATTATTTGAATTACAATTGACAACACAGGGTAATTCATTCAAAGTTGTGTTGAGTTCATGAATCATAACTGTGGCTAATTATGTTCTCTGTTTATCAGGAGAATATTCAGCAGATGATGCCTGGGAATTTCGAGAGTTGGAAGAAGCAATTAACAAAGGATATATATAGTCTCTTCTTTGTCCTTCTGCAAATGTGAAGTCGACACATTCAGATTTTTGACATGCAATATGAACAAGTCACTGAATCTGTTTTTAAAATGTGACATGTGAATGCACGGTGATCGTGGATGTTTAGTACAAGGGAACTTGATGCTTTACTGCAATATCGTGACTTGAAATTCCAGTTATCCAGAAGCATTAGATTCTAACAGAGCAGAGTACAATTATGGCATCTTCGAAGAAGGTATAATATTATTTCAATGTACAATTCCTATCTAATAGTGCATAGAAAACAATCCCTTAAGAAACAAGAGGGAGGAATCATCAAACAGAGCATAGGAAATGCGGTGATGAAATGAATGCTCTAGTCACAGCATTTTTATTGTTCTTACAGTGTCACCTCGTTTTCTAACCATCTGCCATGTCATGCCCCTATCTAGACTCACTTCTACACCAGTTTTATGTTTGAAAGTGGCTCACGAGTGGCATAGTTTTTGGCAAAAGGTTTATGGCCCCTCTAGTGGGGCAGCATAACCGTGCCCACCCGCCAAATGGCAAGTGGGCATTGGGTGGTGGGTCACGCCTGACACCCCCCAATAGGGGGGGCGACAGGTGCTCCTAGTGGGACACCTTATGGTGCTCACTGGAGGCACCTTAAAATTTTCATAGTTTTTGAATGAAATTCATTTATTTTTTGTAAAAGGTCAACGTGAATTTGTGCTTTGCCATTTGACTTTTTAGGCATAATTTTGAATGAGTCCGACTTCTTTTGTGTGAAAAATCAAAGTGAATTTGTCTTTTCCTATGTGAGAACATGGAAAATTGGAAATTTTAGTATTCGTTTGCCCTTATGAGTGGACTTAGGCATAATTTTGGATGTTCACTCTTTTTTTGTGAAAAATCAAAGTAGATTTGTGTTATCCTTCGTGAGAATATCAAAATGATATATTCATTTGTCAAAATTGATGCTTGGATGAATGAGAAATTGGAGTTCAAAATGGACCATTTGAAAGATGATTTTTTTTTTTTTTTTTTTTTTTTGGGGGTGGGGTGGGGAGGGATGAATAGTACACAGGAAAAATAGATTACTTCATATATGGCTGCACTTTCGATGTGTGTAATAGCATAGCTCTCTCCATGTGCACGTGCAGAGATCTCGGATTGAACTGGCTTTCGAGCCTTAAACTTGTGTTCGAGTGCGATCTACGTACATGAATATCGGATTGAACGGACCAAAAATAGTCTCGTAACATGGTCCACGTGTTGTCAAGTTTCCAATTAATTTTTCTAACACTCAAATTCAGCATATCTTCAATTATAGTTCATTTGAAAAATATAATTTTTGCTGCAGCAACCGAAAAATTATCCTTCCACCTTCAATAGTATTTCATCTTCCAGGAGATAGCTAAGCAATGAATAATCTGCGTATCGATATCTATCTATTAAGGTAAGAGTTTTTTTGTTTATAAATAAATCATGTGATATTTTTCGAGGTAAAATAAGTGATTGAAAATTAGTTTTGAAAAATGTGTGTAATTAAAAAGTAGTTTGAAGAAATGTGTTATTTATAAATAAGTTTACCACATAGAAGATTCGATTTCTTAAAAAAACAAATGCACAGTTTTATAGCCTATGATCTGCAGTATAATACGAAAGGAAAAGGCGAAAACGCAAATTGATGGTATTCGAACATAATTCAAATAAAGTATTAACACGTGAAAATTGCAATGTAACTGTATTCACGTGACATGTGAAATTGTAACTTGATAACATGTATACGCCATAAAAATAATACAACAATTGCGAGTTGCGACCTCTATAGTTTATGCATGTGAGTGAGCATGGACGGATCCAGGAACCTAGTCCAACTAGAGTTGTAGTTGACCGTTGACCGACAACTGTCAACAGGTCAACTATCGCAATGACGAGATCGTGTATCATTATTTAGTTAAATAATATTAAAAATTCTTCAATCAATATATAAATGCAATAATATGTAGTTATCATGTAATATGTTGGGCGCTAGTATATGTACACCGACACAAAATTCAAGAAACCTATTAGGTTGAGAATTACGTTTAGGGTGAAAAAATTGTTTCATAATCCGTAAATCAATATACATATATTATATATAATTCACAAATCACAATCGTATTTGTAAACTATTTTAACCAAAGAAATAAAATTGTAAATAGATTACAATACCACCTTATAATTTCAAATCCAATTCGACACCACTCCCAAAAATGTCGAAAGAGAAATTCCTTTAGCTCAAGATCTAGATATATCCATTATCAATCTTCAACCAAAACAAGTCCACCTATTTTTCCTCTAAAAGGTCAATAGAAACTCCAAAAATTATCAAATCCAAATATATATATGTATAATAATAATAATAATAATAATAATAATAATAATAAAAAGAACAGAATTGGGTTTGGGACTTTTGTTAATTGGATTAATTATATATGGAATTGGGCCTTTTGACAAAAAACCCATTTTATTTCCTCAGTTGCTCCACAATCGTAGCAGTGGTTCTGTGGGCTCTGTGTTTTCTATTGCTTCCTGATGCGGCTAAGGTTGTGGTGGCGCAAATTGCGATTTCGTGCCTTGAAATCAATAGACAAACTTTGGATCGACCACGGTATGTTGATCCTCTTCATCACAGATCGGTTTCTCCTCCCTCCCTCCTCCTCCACTCCTTTCTTTCCTTTCTTTTCTCTTATCCATTTCGTTGTCATTTTTTCTTTTGTTTCTTCTTATTGTTTTCAAATCTTTCTTCATCGCTAGAGTCCTGACTCTTCTCATGTTCCTCCTCGTTCTTCCTCCCCTCCTTTCATTCCCTTTTTCAACTAGGTTGATGATCTGTGAGAAAATGATTCAAGGAAGAAAAAATGTTGGCTAGATCCGCTGGCTAGATCCGCCCCTGTGAGTGAGTGGCTTCTCATAATGACCGGGGGGGGGGGGGAAATGAGTATTTCTCCCTCCAAATACTATTGAAATGATAAAAATCTCAATTTTTATAATTTGTTTTTCAAATTTAAAAATTAAATATACATTATCTCAACAAAAGATAAATAATTACTAAATATATATATATTTTTTTAAAAAAAAATACTTCAATCAATTTTTTTAAAAAAAAATGATTCAAACATGGATAGAGATGTCAACGAACCGAGCCGAGTCGAGCATAGCTACAAGTCGAAGTTCATGTCTTGAGCTTGTAGGAAGCGAGCTTTTTCCAAAGCTCGTCCCCCAAAATAACTCGACTCGACTCGAGTTTTAAGTTCAAGCTTTTCTTTGTCAAGTCGGGATGAGATGAGTCTCAAGTTTTTAAATGTTATATATTTTTATAACAAAATCCATAAATTTATTATTGAAAATGTAAATATACAATGAGTCGAGCCGAGCCAAGCTAACTGTCGAATTTCAAGACTTGAGCTTTTCGGATGGGCTTTTTTGTTCGAATCAAGTAGAGCCAAAGCATGTTCCAAAAAAAAAGCTCGGCTCAAGTCACAAGTTTAGTTAAGTCTGACCTTTTTTCGAGCCGAGCAACTTGAGCCGAAGAACCATTCTGTCATCCCTAAACATGGGCGAATATTCATTGTTTTTGTCTCACATTTAAGGTTGTCTTTAGTTTCTTTTATAATTCAATTTCTCAAACTATTTTTTAATCACACATATTTCTTCTCTTCAATTTTTAACCGCACATCATATCCAAAAAATTCAGATAATACGGAATATAAATCAAATTTCATTTATTTCTGCCGCCAAACAAAGCCTAAATTTTACTATACTTTCTAAAATTGTCTAAAATCCAAATAATCAAAAAGTCCGGGCCGGTTCCGCATGTCATGGCCAAGCCCTTGGGCTGAGCCATTGCCCACCTAAACTAAAAATAAATAAAGTTATACAAATTAATATATGAGAAAAGTATATAACTACACAACTAAAAATTTCACTTTTTAAACATAACAAACTTAAGATTTTTTAAAAAAAAATCAGGTGTTGGTTAGTTAATTAATTAATTAATATAATTTTATAATAATTATCATTTATATATTAAATTAAAACTTATATAATATTAAATAATAAAATCCAAACAATACCAATCCACAACCCCTCCACTCCAACCCCACCCCACCTCAAAAAATGACTTTTTTTCATCTACTTTTCCACACCCCTCCCCACCCAACCCTACCCACCCCTCCCCACCCAACCACCCCTTTACCCACCCCACCACAAGAATGATTTTTTTTTCTACTTTTTTTTCATCTCATCCACCCACCCAACCAACCCTATCCAAAAATAAGTTTTTTTCCCCTCTCTCTCCCTTACAATGTTTTCCCACCCAACCCCCCAACTGCAATCGACCTTACACCCACGTCACCTCAGAGTGGCAAAATGATCTCATCCCAACCACAGCCCAGACCCCACCTGATGAGAATCCAGGGAGTCAATCGAGTCAAAGTCAAACAGGTCAACCCTCTATCAGAATACCGGTGGGGCCCATGACAAGATCCAAGGCTAAAGAAGTCCAATAATTGATGGCGGGACTCATTTTCAAGCTCCGAAATCAAGTCCACATGGAAGAGAGCAAGATCGAAGTCAATTGCATATGTTTGGAAGATCAGGACATTTCGGTCGACCGAAAGTCCATCCGGTCGACCGAAACTCTGCAGGGTTTTTTAGACATAGCTTCAGGCAGGATCGACGACCATTGTACGACCGAAACTGCCCATTCGGTCGACCAGATGTTCGACCGAAATATTTTCGGTCGACCGAAAGTCCCCAGAACAGAATAGCGGGGTTTTTTGTGCAATTATGCAAACTTTCTTTTCTTTCACTTTTTGTATATATTTGGGAGTCCTTCCAAACCCTAGATAGTTTAGCACATTTGAAGATCACTCCTTGAGAGTTTGAGAGGTAAAAATCCTTTCTTTATCTTGTAACATTTTCTTGGAATTTATTTCAACTTATATATTGAGGGTTTGTTCTTGTGTATTTGTTGATATTTATTCCACAAGTCTTGGTATTTGTCTTAATCTCTCCATTGGGCTAGGGTTAACTTTCCTTAGAATTTTGGTTTGGTTAAACTTGGGTCAAGATTTTTCATTTATTACCTATTTTAGCTTTCTTGGGTTGATACATTATTGTTGTGGGAATTTTTGGTTTAATCACCAAAGGGGTTCGCATCATTTGGTATCAGAGCTTGGCTCTAAAATTGGTATTCCTATTTTTACATTTATTGTGTTGTTCTTGATAGTCAAAAAAAAAAAAAACGAAAATTACAAAAAATTTGGGGAAAATTAGTGCCCATGAAAATTTCATGATTCCTACATATTGGGCATTGTTGTTATCATCAATTTGAAAGTTATTGGGGATACATTTGAACAAACACTTGAACATTCCAAACTATTCAAAGCTTGCATCCTAAGTGTTTGATAAAATGTTTCAAAGAGTGTCTTCATATTGAAACCTACCATTCAACTACCAAACACATTCATAATTGAATTCCTTATGTCTTACATCAAGTTATTGTGACTATACCCTTGAAAATCTTATTGGTCTAGTTCAATTCCTTACTTCCTTGTATAATAGCAAGCAACTATATTCTACTTGCTATTGTGTCAATCCTTCATTTGCTTCATTTGTTGTTTGTGGAATTTGTGCTACACAAGAATTAAATTCTCAATTTAGGTGAATTACGTTCCTTGAAAAGTTTGAGTAAGAAAGTGAAGAGTGGTAAAAGGCAAGAGTGGTGAGCTCATTAGAGGGAAAAAGCCTAATTGAGTGAAACACGAGCGAACATAATTTGTGAGGACATTTGCACACTTACACTCCATGGCTCATGCACATACTTCGAGTGGACAAGATTCTAATGCACAAACTCAAGAGTTGAGGGATATGATACAAGCTCTCACAGTTACTATGGCGGATATGGGGGGAAGGTTGGAAGGTAGATTAGCAAGGTTGGAGACTAGGAGGGAAGTTCCACCTCCAATGGATGATAATGTTAGGAGGGGTGATAGGAGAAGGCCTAGAGATGAGTATGAATATGATGATTTGATGATGATGAATTGGAGAGTGAAGGGGGTAGTGACCAAAATTGGAACATGGGTAGGAATAGAGGAGGTAGGAATGTGAGGGGAGTAGGACGAGGTCATGGGAGGAACCTTAGGGGTAGGGATGGAATGGATGGTAATCTTGGTAGTATTAAGATGAAAATTCCTTCTTTCCATGAGAAGAGTGATCCGGATGCCTATTTAGAATGGGAGAGGAAGATAGAATTGATTTTTGAATGTCATAGATACTCCGAGGATAAAAAGGTTAAGTTAGCGGTAGTGGAGTTTACCGACTACGCCTTAGCTTGGTGGGATAATTTATTACTCACTAGGAGAAGGAATTTCGAGGGTAGTGTGGATACTTGGGATGAATTGAAGAGCCTTATGAGAAAAAGATTTGTACCAAGTCGCTACTATAGGGGACTCTATCAAAGACTACAAACCCTTACTCAAGGAACAAAGGGTGTTGAAGATTATTATAAGGAGTTGGAAAAAGCTTTGATGAGGGCCGACATAGAGGAGGATAGAGAAGCCACTATGGCTCGATTTATGAGTGGGTTGAATAGGGAGATCGCCAATATGGTTGAATTACACCATTATGTTGAGATGGAGGAGTTGGTACACATGGCTATTAAAGTGGAGGCTCAATTGAAGAAGAAGGAGCACTTTAAAAGAAAGGGGCAAGAAAAATTCTTGGGAGGTCCTAGTTCCAATTGGAAGTCTAAGTGGGGGAGTGAAAAGGTTGATAAGGTACCACTTAAGGACAATATTGAAACCTCCAAGGGAAAGGAAGTTAGCTTCGTCAAGGATAAATCAAAAGTTGTTCCTACCACTTCTAGGAGTCGGGATATAGAATGCTTCAAGTGTAGAGGACGGGGGCATTATGCTCGAGAGTGCCCTAACAATAGGGTGATGATTATCAAAAATGGGGAGTGGTACTCGGAAGATGAAGAGGACGAAGAGGGGGTGCCATGTAGGGGAGATAATGATGACGAGGAAGAAGAGGTGGAGGGAATTGTTAGTCCACCCAAGTCTTTAGTCACCATTAGGTCTCTCAACACCCAAGCCAAGGTGGATGATGCGGCTAAGCAAATGGAGAATATCTTCCATACTAGGTGTCTTGTGAAGGACAAAGCGTGTAGTCTCATCATTGATGGGGGGAGTTGCACCAATGTGGTTAGCACTAGTATGGTTGAAAGGTTGGGATTACCTTTAATGCCACATCCTAGTCCTTATAAGTCACAATGGTTGAGTGATTATGGTGAGTTGAAAGTAAGCAAGCAAGTATTACTTATTTTCAACATAGGGACCTATGAGGATCAAGTACTTTGTGATGTGGTGCCCATGCAAGCTACACATATATTATTGGGGAGGCCATGGCAATATGACAGGAGGGTATTGCATGATGGTAGGAAAAATCGGTATAGTTTCCAAATGAATGGAAAACCCGTGACACTCCTACCTTTGAGTCTGGAAGAAGTTTACAAGGATCAATTGAAACTCAAGAAGGAGGAGGAGGAGGAAAAAAAAAGATGGAGTTGAGTGAGGGGCAAAACGAAAGTGGAAAAAAAAAGGGAAAAAAGTAGTGAAAAAAAAAAAAGAGGGGATGCAAGAAAAAAGAAAGAGAGCAAAAGATATTGAGAAAAAAATGAATTTTTATGCGAGTAGAGGTGATATAGAAAGAGCTTTAAAAGAAAATCATTCAATTCTTTTGTTGTTCTATAAGGAGTCCCTCCTTACACTTGATGACCCTCACACTTCCCTCCCCACTTTAGCTACTTCTTTGTTGCAGGAGTTCGAGGATGTCTTTCCGGAGGAGATGCCTAGTGGGCTTCCACCCATTAGAGGCATCGAGCATCAAATTGATTTCATCCCCGGAGCCGTCATTCCAAATAGACCGGCATACCGAAGCAATCCGGAGGAGACCAAGGAACTCCAAAAACAAGTTGAGGAGTTGATGAGTAAAGGATATGTTCGTGAGAGCATGAGTCCTTGTGCCGTTCCCGTGCTACTAGTGCCCAAGAAGGATGGAACCTTTAGAATGTGCATCGATTGCCGAGCCATTAACAACATAACGGTAAAGTATCGACACTCCATTCCTAGGTTAGATGATATGCTAGATGAGTTGCATGGTTCGTGCATTTTTAGTAAAATCGACTTGAGAAGTGGATACCATCAAATTAGGATGAGGGAAGGAGATGAATGGAAAACCGCTTTTAAAACTAAATATGGTTTATATGAGTGGTTGGTTATGCCCTTCGGTCTCACTAATGCACCGAGCACTTTTATGAGATTAATGAATCATATTTTGCGTGCATTCATTGGGAAATTTGTGGTAGTTTACTTCGATGATATTTTGATTTATAGCAAAAATTTGAATGAGCATATTGAACACTTGAGGAGTGTACTTGTGGTTTTGAAAGGAGAACAATTGTATGCTAACCTCAACAAGTGTAATTTTTGCATGGAGAGTGTGATCTTCCTTGGATTTGTAGTTAGTACTAAGGGAATAGAGGTCGATGAGGAGAAGATCAAAGCCATTAAGGAATGGCCCACTCCCACAAGTGTCACCGAGGTAAGAAGCTTCCATGGGTTAGCTAGTTTTTACCGTCGTTTTGTCAAAGATTTTAGCACACGAGCTTCACCACTTACCGAGGTTGTTAAAAAACATGTTGGGTTTAAATGGGGGGAGGCGCAAGAAAAGGCCTTTAATGAAATAAAGAACAAATTGTGCACCGCCCCGGTTTTGTCCTTGCCTAATTTTGATAAAACTTTTGAGATTGAATGTGATGCTTCAGGCACAGGTATTGGAGCAGTTTTGATGCAGGAGAAAAGGCCGATTGCCTACTTTAGCGAGAAGCTCAGTGGAGCCGCCCCTGAACTACCCCACCTATGACATGGAGCTCTATGCGTTGGTGAGATCGTTAGAGACATGGCACCACTATTTGTGGCCTAGAGAGTTCGTCATCCACACCGACCATGAGTCATTGAAGCACTTGAAGGGGCAAGGGAAGTTGAGCAAGAGGCATGCCAAATGGGTGGAGTACGTGGAAACTTTTCCCTATGTCATCAAATACAAACAAGGTAAGGAGAATGTGGTAGCCGACGCCCTTTCTCGAAGGTATGCTCTTATTACTACCTTGAGTGCTAAATTGTTGGGTTTTGAGAGCATTAAGGACTTGTATGCGCATGATGCGGATTTTGCTAGTATATTTATATCATGTGAGAGGGTTGGATTTGGTAAGTATTATAGGCATGAGGGGTTTTTGTTTCGAGAAGGTAAACTTTGTGTGCCAAATTGCTCATTGAGGGAGTTGATGGTAAGGGAGGCCCATGGCGGGGGATTAATGGGTCACTTTGGGGTAAGGAGAACCTTGGAAATCTTACAAGAACATTTCTTTTGGCCTAAAATGAGTAGAGATGTTGGGAGAATTTGTTCGAGGTGCATAACCTGTAGGAAAGCCAAGTCCAAAGTAGAACCGCATGGATTATATACACCCCTACCTGTCCCTAGTGAACCTTGGACGGAAATTTCTATGGACTTCATTTTAGGATTTCCGAGGTCAAAGAAAGGTAGTGATTCCATCTTCGTGGTTGTAGATAGGTTTAGTAAAATGGCGCATTTCCTTGCTTGTCATAAAATCGATGATGCCATTCATATAGCCGACCTATTCTTTAGGGAGATAATGCGACTCCATGGGGTTCCTAGGAGCATTGTGTCGGATAGGGACGTTAAATTCCTTAGCCACTTTTGGAAGGTCTTGTGGGGGAAATTGGGAACTAAACTTTTGTTTTCAACAACTTGTCATCCCCAAACCGATGGCCAAACTGAGGTGGTTAATAGAACTTTAACACAACTACTTCGCACCGTCCTTAAGGGCAACCTAAAGAATTGGGAAGAGTGTTTACCTTTTGTTGAATTTGCATATAATCGAAGTGTTCATTCTACTACTTCTTTTTCTCCATTCGAGACTGTTTATGGTTTTAACCCTCTAACTCCTTTGGATTTGATTCCGTTACCTATTGATGAACGAGGTAGTTTAGATGGGAAAAGAAAGGCGGAGTTGGTAAAATCTCTTCACGAGAAAGTCAAGCTCCAAATCGAGAAGAAGAATGAACAATATGCCTCCAGTGCTAACAAAGGTAGAAAACGAATGACATTTAAGGTTGGTGATTGGGTATGGTTGCATTTGAGGAATGAGCGGTTCCCGACTCAAAGAAAATCAAAATTACAGTCACGTGGTGATGGCCCCTTCCAAATCCTCGAGAAAATCAATGACAATGCCTATAAGCTTGACCTTCCTGGTGAGTATAATGTATCAGCTTCTTTTAACGTCTCTGACTTATCCCCTTTTTATACAGGTGAAGATTCGAGGTCGAATCCTTTTCAAGAGGGAGGGGATGATGAGAATCCAGGGAGTCAATCCAGTCAAAGTCAAACAGGTCAACCCTCTATCAGAATACCTGTGGGGCCCATGACAAGATCCAAGGCTAAAGAAGTCCAAGAGTTGATGGTGTGACTCATTTTCAAGCTCCGAAATCAAGTCCACATGGAAGAGAGCAAGATCGAGGTCAATTGCATATATTTGGAAGATCAGGACATTTCGATCGACCGAAAGTCCATCCGGTCGACCGAAACTCTGCAGGGTTTTTTAGACATAGCTTCGGGCAGGATCGGCTGACCATTGTACGACTGAAACTGCCCATTCGGTCGACCAGATGTTCGACCGAAATATTTTCGGTCGATCGAAAGTCCCCAGAACAGAATAGCGGGGTTTTTTGTGCAATTATTTAAAACTTTCTTTTCTTTCACTTTTTGTATATATTTGGGAGTCCTTCCAAACCCTAGATAGTTTAGCACATTTGAAGATCACTCCTTGAGAGTTTGAGAGGTAAAAATCATTTCTTTATCTTGTAACATTTTCTTGGAATTTATTTCAACTTACATATTGAGGGTTTGTTCTTGTGTATTTGTTGATATTTATTCCACAAGTCTTGGTATTTGTCTTAATCTCTCCAATGGGCTAGGGTTAACTTTTCTTAGAATTTTGGTTTGGTTAAACTTGGGTCAAGATTTCTCATTTATTACCTATTTTAGCTTTCTTGGGTTGATACATTATTGTTGTGGGAATTTTTGGTTTAATCACCAAAGGGGTTCGCATCACCACCCCACCCCACCCACTCCCAAATTGATTTTTCTCCTATTCTTTCACACCCCACCCCAAAAATGATTTTTTTTTTCCACTTTTCCACATCCACCCACCTAGACCAAACCCACCCACCCTGACCCCACCAACCCCAAAAAATGATTTCTTTCCTCTACTTTTCCTAACCCAACCCAACCTAACCCCATCGCACCCCCACCCCCACCCCCACCCACCAAAAAAAAAAATCTACTACTTTTGCCAACCACCACCTCAACCCCCACACTACCCAACCGCCCATGCCAACCCCACCCCACCTAAAAAAATAATTTTTTTCTTCTACTTTTTCGAACCTCCACCCCACCCCACCAAACCAAAAAAATAATTTTTTTTCTTCTACTTTTCCCCACCATACAAAAATGAAGTTCTCTCTCTCTATGTTTTCCCACCTTTACCTTACCTCACCTCACCCACAAAGTGACAATTGATCACACAAAATCACAATTACAAATTTAATTGCAAATTTCACCCCAATCCCACCCCATCCTACCCCGCCCCGCCCCACTCAACTTCAACCCATATGAAAAGTCACATTTAATCACACAAACTCATAATTTAATCACAATTACAAATTTAGTTGCAAAATTTGCCCCACCCCACCTCGCCCGACATGCAAATTCACATAAAGTCACAATTAGACCACAATTATAAATTTAGTTGCAAAACCCCACATCACCCCACCCCTCCCCACCTCACCCCAAAGTCACAATTGGTCACACAATGTCACAGTGTGGTCACACAAAGTCATAATTAGGTCACACGAGATCATACCAACCCCAAAAATGATTTTTTTCACAATTGGTCACACAAAGTTACATTTGGTCATACAAGGTCACAGTTCGATTACACAAAGCCGCAGTTTGATCACACAAAGTTACATTTTGGTCACACAATACCATAAATTTATAGTTCGGTCACATAAAGTTACAATTCGGTCTCACAGTTTCACACAAGGTCACTGTTTGGTCACACATGGTTACAGTTCAATCACATAAAGTTACAATTCGGTCACACGAGGTTACAGCTAGGTGACACGAGGTCACAGCTCGGTGACACAAGGTCACATTTCGGTCACACATAATCATATTTGACCCAATTGTAGGTCACATAACGTCCTTGTCCAATGGTCACACAAAGTCACAGTTGAGCACAATCTCTAATATAATTAGTCACAATCATTCATAATTGATCACATATTATTTATTTATTGGTCACAACTTACGTGTTTTCTTCATTTCTTGGTCACATCATGAACTTATCACAGATAGCACAAAGTCACAATTAATCAATATTTTGATCAGATTTACTTAATAATTGATTACATCACATACTCGTCACAAATCGCACAAAGTCACAATTATTTAATAATGAGTCACATATTATTTATTTATTAGTTACGACTTACTCATTTTCTTTTTCACGATTAATCAATATTTCTTGACACAATTACCTAGTAATTGATCACATTCCGTATTTGCCATAAGTCACACAAAGTCACATTTAATAACCATTACAATTATTTAATAATTGGTCACAATTACTCATAATTACTCACAAAATCAGAACGTCACTTAACCTCAACCTGACCACCCACCCACCGACCAAGCCCTCTCCCCACCCCACCCCCACAACCTCTATCGTCACCTTCACCACACAAGTCACCGCTCCACCACCACCACCGTCACCAACACAATCACACCTCCAAGTCACCCTCGACCTCACCTCACCGCAACCCCAACCAATCACAACCAGATTAGTACCACCACCACCAACAGCAAAGCTTCACAGTCCACACCACCAACACCGCTGCCTCCACCTCGACCACCACCACCAGCAAAACTCAGACATAACGGACTTTAGATTTAACAACACTGCCACATCTTAAATTGTTACCCCCAAATTCTCAATGATGGAAACCCTCCAACTCACCTGTGCGCAGGCGCCACTGCCGGCAGAAGGTGCTGCCAAAGTGTGTCGTGAAACCCAAATCAAGCACCATAAGTGCTTTCCGGCGAGATTCCGATGCGCAGAAGGCACCGCAGCAGTGCAACTCGCTTTCTTGTTGTGCGCAGAAGGCGCACCCATCGCGCGGCACTGCTGATGCTGCCACTAGCTTTCACCTCCGGTTCCACCGCCAAGGTCAACTCATGCTGCAACTTGTGTTTGAGAGAGAGAGAGAGAGAGTGGTAGAGAGATGGAGAAAGGATGGAGAGGAAGATGAGGGAGTTGAGAGATGCTGAGATGGTGGGTTAGTGTTTGGAGCCGGCTAAATTACGTTTAATTAACATTAATTACCACCTGAAATGTAAAAAAAAAAAATTTCAGCGCCCCAAGAAATTTGAATTGTATCATTAAAATACATGTTTTTGTGTAATTTTCCCTTAATGTATTAATCTCCACATGTGTCGATTAGGATACTAGTTTGTACAAGATTAATTCATATATGCCATATACTTGCTGGGCTCGTCGAGTTCTCTCTCTCTCTCTCTCCCCCACAAACAAAAGGTTTGCAGGGACACACGCATGCGAAAAGACTCACCGATGGGAAAGAAGGAAGAAGAAAATTCTACTGTAACCTCCAACAAGGTAAATGAAGGTCACAACTTGCTGGGCTCGCCGAGTTTTAGGCCACTGGACAATGGGCTCTTCAAATGCGTGGAGACTGGCCATGAGCTGCCGGTGCACGCCCTGGAATTTTATGCCAAAACAAAGCACTGTCACGTGAGCCACATCGACTACGTCCTTACCAAGAATAAGCCTCCTCTTAGAGGTGTCAATCCGGGTGGTCCGGGCCGGGTCGTCCCGCCAATATAAAAGTCCGGTAACGGCCCGCTTGAAAAAAGCCCGTCCGCTGCGGGTTACGGGCCGGTTACGGGTCAGCCCGCAAATTTTGAACTACAACCCAGGCCCGCCCGCTGGCCCATGCGGGTCGCGATTCGTTCAGATTTGGCCCGTATGAATAAAAACCTAGATTTTTTTTTATATTTGTAGCAAATTTTTTGTCAAGTTTCTAAATACAAAATGATTAAAATGATAAATTCATATTTATACCATAAAATATTTACATAGAATTTAAAATTATAGTTTATGTTATATGAATTACTCTCAAATTTGTAAATTTAAATAAAATATAAACAAATAATAATTAAATGAGTATTTCTAATTACTATTATTAAAAAAAAAAAAAAAAAAAATTACTTTTTTAGCTATTAGGGAGAAAAAAATAAGATTTTACTTTAAAAGTTGTATTAGAGTTTGTAGAAGAAGAGATATTTTCAATGTTACCATATTTAATAAAAACAGTTTATTTTTATTTTTATTTTTTTCACGGGCCAGCGGGTTAACCGCGGCCCGCGAAAGTTTAACCCGCAAAACCCGCGGTTCACAACTTCTTGACCCGTGAACCGCCCGCATGGGTCACGGGTCGGCTCGCGGTCCCGGGTCAATCCGGGCCAGTTTTCACGAGTCTGATCGGCTCATCCGTCTTGACACTTCTACCTCCTCTCAATTTGTTTCTTCAGGACCCACTTTCCCTGTAAAATTCTGTGTTTTAATTATTCCCCGAGTTTTGAAGGGTTATGAGAGGGGTTTAGGGTCTATGTAATAGTTAATGATAATAAGGGAAGTTTGGTTTTTGGTTGCTGTATTGCTTTCAGGGATTGTGCGAGCAAGAAAATGACAGCACCGGTGATGAAGTTATGTCTGTATTTTCAGGATATAATTTATCATGTCAAAATATTCGTGTAATCGTGTAGATTGAACCGGTATATTCCACTAAAACATCTTTAGTGTGTGTTTGATATTGTTTAATTTTTTTAAAAAAATTAATAGTGATTTTTAGGTGAATTGATGATTAAAATTTGGTAGAAAAATTAAATATGGTGAACTTGATTTTTAATGGACGATTGAGATTGAGTATTGTAGGAAAAAAAACTAGACTTAATATACTTAAGAAGTTTTTTGTTAAAACATAAACTGGTTTATAAACTATATAATTTTCTAAACCACTTTTTAATCATACATTTTCTTTCTCTCTCAAATAAGAAGGGTAATTTTATTGTCATTACAATAATTACTAAACCACTTTTAATCACACATTTTCTTTTTCTCTCAGATGAGAAGGGTAATTTTATTGCTAGTACAATAATTATTAAACCACATTTTAATCACACACATTTTCACTTTCTCTCAAATGAAAAGGGTAATTTTATTGCTAGTACAATAAGTACTTTTTACGCCACATTATAACTACGCAACATTTAAAATATAAATGTTATAAATACACTACAATAAATTGACAAATATCTCCTGTTATAATTAAAAAATATATATACATATATGAGTACACCACACAACCAATTCCATTTTCCCCTTCTCTCAATCTCTCCCCACCACCACTACCACCATCAATCTTACTCACCACTCACCAGTGCCTGAGGTTTCATTGTGTCATGGCTCGTTGAACTCCTCCTATTAAAATGGAGATTTTATAGATTGCTTCTTGATGAGCTTAGCAGCTTTGAAAATGGAGGATTTCTTCAAACCCTCTCCTTAACCGGATTGCTGAAAGATTCATCAAAGCCGTCTGATCAGCAATTTGTTTCATCAAAGCCATTGGATAATTGTATTGTTAGTTTGTTTAAATTTTGGGTTCTTGATGAGATTTGAGATGGAAAGTGATTGATCATGTGCAAGTAGAGATACAGGTAGCATAGTTCATCATGAGGTTGGCGCCGCGAAGAGGAACTGTAGTTGATTTCCGGTGCTTAGAGGTATATGTAGGATGATATTTACTTGGTCCTATTGAACTAAGAAATGCACATTTGAGAATCAAAATAATTAACCATGTTCGGCAAAAGGAATCAAAAATTTAATTTGTAATCATTACAAAAATTTAAATTACACAATTTCTCATACCACTTTTTAACCATTCACATTTTCTCTCTCTAATTTTTAACCTTTCATCTTACCTAGAAAACATAAATAAATCAACAAATAATTTTAATTTCTTGATTTGACACAAGACATTCTATTTATTTGTCAATTAATTTTTAAAGAACAGGGCTAAATCTTTTTATTGTGGTACACGTTTTCTATTCATTAGTTATGCATATAAATTTGGTGCTCAAATATTGGCTCCATGTGTTTTCTCTAAAAGTAGTAAGTCTTGACTAAAGTTTGATTACAAACAACGAAAGCAAATCTAAACTAGGATTCTTTTTTGAACAATTAATGGCGACTGCACAAATATGAAGTGCAAATCTGAAGGTTCATTATTAAAATTTTAATTACAATTAACGAAAGTGGATGCAACACTATCCCATTGCAAAAACTAACTCTTTTCTTCTGCTGAATGAACATGATAGGCGACGGCACAATTTATTTTCTGAACAATAAAAAAATTTGCCCTGAAAGAACGTTTGTATAAACAATAAAAATCTTCACTAACTTGAACTTCAATTCGTGTTTTGGCTGTGAGACATTATTATCTGAGAAATCATATGGAATAATTGCGCCGACATCCATTCTAATTAAGTTGGTATTGAAAAGCAAAAAAATAAATATAACAAGAAGAAAAATAAGATATTTAGAAAAATAAGTATAAAGAAGAGAAGAAAATTATTTAAGAGATTGTGGCGTACATTAAAATTAGTGAGAAAAACTAAAATGATATTTATGTGATTTTATTTATGTATATTTTTTTTAAACAAATAAAATACTTAAAATTGTGGCGTAGAAATTAAGTTTTGTGGTGGCAATATAAGCACCCAAATGAGAATGGCTGATGCTGAAGAAATCTCAAAGTGCAGGTATTTTACTTGAACTTTGGTGATGATGGTACAGGCTAAATAAATCATCAGAAATTGACATATTTTTGCTTCTTACTTTTCCGAACACTGTTACTAATACAGCTGATGCAATGGCAAGAAATTATATTGTTATTCTTGATTTCTAGACTTCTTTGGACTAAATAATTTTGTGTTTTAGTGGTGAAGTGGCAATTTTTGTGCCAACAAGAAACCTTTTCTTGTCCATACGGCTCAGTGGGTGGTCGACAATACTGGTGATATTTCACTGTCGAGGCATAAGATGTTACATACTAGAGCCAAAGAGCTATCAGAGAGTGTGTTGGGCAATTGATCAGTTACAATTGCATGGACCGGGAGCTTTGAGCCCATTGCATCAGTCCGGTGTGCAGCCCACTCTATTACTAGCCTGAGCCCAATATCTGTGACCCGGTTTTCTTGATCCATTAACTTCCACCTCCTTATACAAGCCGTTGATCTTTCAGATGAATCCAGGCCGTCCATCTGTAAAGAAAAGGAGGAGACGTTCTGATTTTTCTCACAATCTGCATCCAGACACTCTCTCTCTCTCTCTCTCTCACACTCAAACCCTAACTCTGTATAGGCGATTTTCAATCGCCTTCATCTGTACTTAGTGATTTCATGTGATTTCTTCCTGAAAATCTTAGATCTTGTATGTATATTCTTTGTGGTAGTATTAGATACTGATTTTGTAACAATCAGTATGCAAATTATTGAGTTTAGTCAGAGTATTCTGAAACTCAGTTTATCTTTGTGGTGTTCTTATACGAGTTCTTGTTTTCAAGAAGTTTTTCATGTATATTTCTGGATTTGATTTCTGGTTTTGTAACTTTGCGGTTTTTGAATAAAGTTGATTCTTTGTGGTTAATATTGTGTTCTTGTTCTTTGTGGTTTGATTCTGAGCCTTTTATTCCTATCAGAGTGGAGTAAAGGACGCTTTCTGTATTTTGAATGCTTACCCCAAATTTAATGCTGAAGTTGGATAATCTTCTGAAGTTTGTCTCGTTCTTTTATGATTTTCACTTGTTAATATTATCGCATCAAAGGTCTCTTAATTTTATAAAAATCAGAAATGACGCCTCTCACATAAGATGTTTCTTTGTCTGATGGCAGCATTTCCACTCAATTGTTAGGGCAACTAGATACATTGATGCCTTCTGGAACTTCACAGCAACACCCAAGAAGGATAGGTTTGTACTTAGTGCAATAAGAAATCATTGGCTGCGTTCTTTTTGTGTTTCAGTTTCCTGTTTTCATTTTCGAAAATGTTTTCTATTTTCCATTTTCTGTGACTTTTTTCAAAATTGCTGAAAACGCGTTTGGTTTGTTATTTTTGAAAACTGTTTTCGAAAATAAAAAGTTGAAAAACGCGTTCTGTTTAAAATTTTGAAGAAAATTATTTCTGTATACTTGTAATTATATTGTTTGTGAATATAAATGAAATAAAGATGTCATATTTGAGTTACACAACAAAAATAAATGAAATAACCCCTATCACACAATTTGATTATACCAAAAAAGTTCAAAAATTCATGTTGCCCTTCTAAAGTAATCGTTCCACATTTGGGTAGTAATTTTCCATTCTAAAGTAATCGTTTCATTTAATACTTTATATATATACATCTTTCTAGTAAGCACTCATAACGTTTAAAATTTAAGTTTCAATAAATTTTGCAAAAATCAATTTACGTTAATTAATGATACTCTTACAAAATAAGTGTCTACAATACAAAAGTAAAAAAGAAATGTTTAATAATTAAGCACATGATACATCATCAGAAAGATGGTTGAATTTGGAGTTTGATGCAAAAAACAGATTGCAATTCGAAGTTGTACATCAAAAGTTATACATGTTTGAAGACAATGACCTATAAAGCAAATACGAGAATGACTAAATTGAAAGAAAAGTAAATTTTGTGAACTAATGTGCAACAAAATCTGAAGTTGAGGGACCTAAGTTGTAAATAAATTAGGGTATTTTCGAAAGAAATTTCAAATTTTGAGGATTAAAATGACAAGTTTTGAAAATTAGGGACCAATAATGTAATTAAAAATGACAAATTTTGACAAATTTCAATTTTTTTTGATAATTTTAATTTTTTTTTTTTTACGCGGAAAACGCGCGTTTTCCACTTAATAGGTATAAATTTCGGAAAACGCGGAAAACGTGATTTTTACGTTTTCCATTTCCTTTACAAATTTTGAAAACGTTTTCGAAAATTATTTCCGAAAACGGCGCAAGAGAACGCGTTTTCCGCTTTTTCGAAAATGAAAAACGGAAAACGGCTGAAAAACGCCAAAGAGAACGCAGCTTAGTACTGCCGTTATACATCGTAGAATTGTATTAGCTCTTAGAAATTTGATTTCTTTGTCTACCCTTGGACATATATTTACATTTTAAGCTTAACTGCTTTTTCTGTAACTTTATCCTCTATTTGTGAATATTTAAATTTGAATTTGAGTCAGTAGAAGTTAACAAGCAGAAAAAGAAGCGAATAAAGGCTGACTCGGACTACTCGTGACTTTCTCCTGATTTGAGCTATTAGGTTTTTATTTGACACTTAAATTGACTTGCAATGCATGTCGATTGTGCTTGCCGACTATTGTGTTATGACTCAAGTGATCTTTCACTATTATAAAAGTGGATTGAGTGTTTATAAACATAAGCCAAATACATGCTTTTTATAAAAGTAAAGGTTTCATAATACCTAAGCCTCAGGTATATATGTTGGTTGTCACGATAAAGACAGAGCATGTGCCTAAGCCGTATTCTTTAAGTATTGCCACTTTGGGAGGGCGTGTCCTATCTTACCTCACTAATTTTTATAAAAGTAAAGGTTTCATATACGTAATTTTTTTTTTTCCCCCTTAACTTTGTAGTGGCCGCTCGTGCTAGATGAAAAGAGATAAAACCGAGCAAACTCTATCATTATTTATTATTCTCAGTTGGTTAGTATCAAGATAAATCTTTTATCTCTTTTGATTAGCTTCATCCGTTCCTGTTATCTTGCTGATAAGCTCATCCAGAAATTGGACTCTTTGATCTTCACGTTTATAAATAGTCGAGTTCAGCCTTGAACTCAGCGTGCCTTCTTCGTGCTTATTTTCTTAAGTGTTCAGCCTCTGTTCTTGTGCTCTTTGTGACACAGTCTGTTCCATTCTTCGTGGGCTGCCCTTCTGTGTGATCGGTTTCGGTTTGTGATTACTCGTACTTCCTTCGTAGTTGTACAAATCTCTAAATGGTGATGTTGCACTTGTGATGGTGAATTGATTTTCTGAGCCAAAACAAAAAGGGGGAAAATTATTTTCTAAACTAGTTTCTTTCATTTCATTTTAGTTTGATTTTTCTTGATTTTAATTTGATCTAATCTCTTCATTTGTTACATTGCAGGTTTAATTGAAGCCTACGGAAATGTTGACGATAACCAAAAAATAAAAAAAAAAATGAGGTGAACAAAGATTAACGACTTTAGATTTATTCTAAGAATATTGGTATTTAGCATTAGCGGTGTCAGAGCATCAATTTATATGACATGATTTTGGGCCTACTTAAAATTACTAGACATCGTCTCACTATTAGAACTCTGGACAAAAAAGTCTCTGAATTTCAACAATAACATAACATGAAACTGTAGAAGGAACGGGATATATTATGGGGAAACATACTGACACAAATATTAATATGCGACAAGCCAACATCTTATTACTGTTGTAATGAAATCTTTACAATAAACCATATTCAACAAGCATAAGAACGTTTTCAGAAAGGTAAGGAATTAATCAGGTTCTTTTTGTTGTTTTGATGTCGTTTTCTATTTTTAATTTTCAAAATACTAAAAACGTGTTCTCTTTATCATTTTCGAAAACGTATTTTGTAAAAAAAAAAAAAAAAAATTATACACAAAACGCAAAACACTCAAAATTTCATTTTGGACGTTTTAAGTATATTTCAACAAAAAAATGTTCAAAACGCAGAAAACGCGTTTTGAAAATTTTTTTTTTTTTTTAAAAAATTATTTTAGCTTGGAACTAAGTTTAAAATAAAGTTAATTTTTTTTTTTTTTTTTTTTTTTTTTTTTTTGCAGAATTATCCCAACTTAGAACTAAGTCTAAATAATATTTTTTTTTGTTTTTTGAAGAATTATCCTAACTTGAAACATAAGCCTAAAATAAAATTTTATTAAATTCAATATCAACATTACAAAAATAAAAAATAAGTGAGAATTCTTATTGTTATATTTCAAAAAATGCATTGATAAATGAACTCTGATGATTTTGAAAGAACTTGCATTTTCTGGATTTTAATAAAATCAGAGTTTCCTCAAATCACAAACATGACCAAGCTGTGTTAATATAGATTCTTAATGCTCACATTAGTGTGTTACAGATAACCATATTTTCGGTGTATTTTGAAAGAAAATTTGAGTTTGAGCCAGTAATATTCTGCAACCAAATTAATTAAAAATTGTTTAAATAGTATTCTGCAATATTTTAAACAGAACGTGTTTTTCAGCTTTTCATTTTCAAAAACAATTATCAGAAATGACAAACCAAACGTCTTATCAGCAAATTTGAAAACAAAAATAAAAACAGGAAACATAATAAATTTTCGAAAATGAAAATACAAAATAAAATACAAACAGAACGCTACCTAAATCTTTCATGATAGAAATGAAGGAATCGGACATGAAAAAAACACAAACGATGACTGCTCTACAGTTGCCAAAATTGTGTCATACAATTTACAATATATTGAGAATGAAAAATGAGAGAACATGAAAAACAGCGAAGAATAGCATTCCCAGCTAAAATACTCATTTCTTGAAGTATATAGCCAAGAAAATACAGATGAATGTAAAAGGATAGCTCCTTTTTGCCTCATCAGATCCAAGATTGAGGATTGGCAACTTTATAACTTGTCTGCGCTTCTGCAGAAATCTATACGTTGTCCCCAAACCAAAAATAACTATCAGAATCTTCATGATGACTTCAACAAGATTCTGCACATATCATTTGTAGATGTAATTAGCTTCCCATATGAAGTCGCCAAGCAAATTTCAGATATATGGCAAATACAAGGGAAGTTGAAACTTAGGAAGACATTCAAGGTCAAACACGCATGTACGGTTTTTAAAAAAAAATCTACATCAGGCTGAAACACTGAAAAAACGCCTCAGTACCTGTATTTCTTAATGGTTGAGTGAGGCTTACGCATCATTAATGCGTCTCACAACTGATTGGCCCTCCACTTTTTAAAACCAAAAATTTGCATCAGATCTTTATATTAAAACCTAAATTTATTATTTATTTTGCTATAAATGAAAGTAAACAATTTAAACTTATCATAAAAAAGGGAAAAGAAAAATTTATAGATACTTTATTTGATTTGAGTTACTACTACTCTTTATTAATATTTAGCCCCTGTTTGATCCCGAAATTATTTTACGACTTTCCCTCGAAACTCATTTTCAGTCAAACATTTTATAGGACCCACCATTTTCACACTTTTCAACCTTTTTTTAACCACATTGTCTCAAAAATCTAAATTTCCTCCAAAATATTCTACACCAAACAAGCTTTTAACATTCACGATGAAGCTTGTGCCTCAAGGTGCCTCGAGACTTGCTCCTTACCTCACGAAAGAAAAACGCCTCAGTATCCGTTTTCGCTTTTTTTAATTATGTATGCATGAAGATCATTTTAGAGTAATATTATTGATTGATGAGACTAGAGATCAGTTATTAGATGATAGATACGGGCATGATTATGCGTGTACAATGGAGATTATTTTTTATTTTTTCATATATAAATGACAAGATCAAGAATCAAAGATCATTTTCCATTATAAAATTAATAACTGAAATGAAGAAATATATACCTTTAGAGTAAGCAGACTCTTACAACTCTGTATTATCCTCCCACAATTTCTTTCTCACAATCAAAACTCTTTCTTCAATTGAGGAGAGAGCATCAGCACTGGGTTCCACCTCCGATACCCAACTATTCCACTTTAAGGCAGCCAAGAATTTCCTTACATGGTTTATGACGGAAGGCCTGTCTCTTATGATGACAAACCCTTCAGGCCTTAGAATTCTGTCCATTTCAATCAGTAAATCCTCCGAGCTACAACCAATTGCCTCAATCTTTGAGAATATTGACCATGCATGAAGTAGATCATAGGTGCGTGGGTAAGTAGAAAATGATTCACACCTGCAAAAGATATTGAAGATTATAGCTCAAGTAATACTTTTAAACTAAAATAAAAGAAACAACTCACATATTCGCAAAAATAAAGAAAATATATGTTCTTGTGCATTATCTTTTAACAGAGAAGTGATTTTGATAGGGTCAGAACTTGAAAGGTTAAGGTTTCTTGGTGTAAGTATTTGAAAAATTAAAACAATGTTGTAACTATGGAATCTCAAAAAGAATTGCTTAGTTCTTCTGTATCACATTCTACCTGCCCTGCACCTTGAATGTAACCTCATATATGCAAACGTAAGTGTCTATAAAAACAAGGAAAAGTACTCTCCATGAACTTGTTAAACAAAATAAGTAATCATCGTCAAGCAGTGTGATTCATTCATCTTCAAAATAAAAGCATTTAGAATCCTTTTAAGCTCCTCATGTAAGCGTGACAGCATTCCACATTGCATCCAAGAGCAGTTCAAAAATATCAACCAAAATCAGTAAGATTGTGAAGAGAAACAGGAGACAGAAATTGGGGACTTGAACCTTTAACCTGTATGTTTTATTTTCATGGTAAAAATCAGAAAATTATAACATATCCCATTTTCCATTTTGCACGGCTGAAAATCGTGAATGATTGGAGAGATGAGTGTCATTTCCAATATCTAAGGGAATTGTGTGGCCCTTGCGCAAGTCCTGGAGGAATTTTTTTCTTATTTATGTGAGTGGCTGGGAGAAGGGAGGGACTAGAAAGACGAGGAAGACTTGAACTACTAATTAGAATAAGTGTTGTACCAGTCATGAACTGTTCCAATAAAGCCTCGATCATATATAATCTTCAAGTTGTTAGACGCATTAACTGGAGCAACATTCATCACCCAAACATCCTTGTTCCTTAAAGCAGCAGCAAATCCACCAAGGTGCGAGTTCATATCCATGACATTTCTGACTGAGTTCCTCTGTACAACAGATTTCATCTGCTTCCAATACTCAGACACTCGGTAATGCCATATGATCTGCATCACATTTGTATCTGTGAAGTTGCTATAATTGAATCACAATCTTTGACTTAAAACGAAATATTCATATTGGCAAGCAGACAATTAAAAAACGCAAGCGTTTCCCAGAGCTTAAGATCCTCACAGTGTCTTTTTTAAATACTTCGGGACTGATACCAATTTCTTCCAAACGGGGAGGTGCTGCAGAAAGCCTTTGTGGCCAGGGTTCTAGTCCACTCCCTTTCTGCTGATGCATCTCTATTCTCCCATACATGCAGAAAATCAATACGTTAAATGCAGAAAATATGGAACAGAAACCTCAAAGCAAAATTTCTACCATGCGAAGAATAAATTGAAAAGTACCACCAACATGTAGAGACATATTTCAATCATCGTAAGTGATGGGAAAATAACATTTTAGAAAAGAACCCAATTTAAATTAAGGAACAATAGAATTTGGCAGGCTGTATATTGTTTAGGTAACATGAAAACCAAATGTCTTTATATACTCGGGATACTCGGGGATACTCAAGACGAACTATTACAATTGATCCTCTTTACAGAAGATTGAAGATTCAATGTGAACCCTAAATGATGTAGAACTCTTATCTACAGAGCATTATGTATGTTGTTTTGCTTCTGATTACTAAAATTCATCTAAGAGAAAGATTCCTTGCAAAATAGAGATTAGAACAGGAAATTAAGTTGAATGCTACAGAGAAAAAATATGAAGTAAAATCTCATATAGACAAGATTATACCCAAAAGGTTTCATAGTGCAGTGTGCAGTGTGCAGTGTGCACAATAAAATGAATAAGATACATACTTAGCTGTTAAGGGAATAGGATACATACTTTCCGAATATGGGGTGATGCAAGCCTTCATGAGAACATTCCAAGTTGCATCTGGATCATCATTAGAACTACACATGGGTGGGTTGGTTCTGGGATTTCTCTTTAAGTAGCAATTGTTAATCAAAGGCTTAGCCCATATCACTGTTTGGTCTCTCCTTGCAACAACTCTCCAGCACATTCTTCTGAGCAGATCATACATAGCATTCCAAATTCTTCTATTCTCTAGGTCATGTGCATAAGCTTCTGGTGAGGAGTAAACAAAATACCCTCCTGGTCTAAGCAATCTGTCCAATTCCAACAAAAGGATCCCATCTCTCTGGAGCCAATCAATTCTACAACGGGAACAATGAGCCAATTCAAATGATCTGCTGGGATATGGTAGTCTTTGGGTGCCCAAGACACCTAAAGTAGCTGGGATCCCCCTCTCTAGGGCAAACTGTATTTGATTTTCATGGACATCGTTTGGAGCAAGGGACATAGCTATGATGTTATGGCGGAGAAGATAGGCTCCAAAACTTGCAACTCCACAACCCACATCAAGAACACTTCGGATATGACCACCATTGTTGAGTTTTTCACCAGGAAATTTAAGCATCTAAAAAGCACAACAATTGAAAATTCAAAAATATTAAGAAACTAGAAATAAGATCAGATGATATAATGCAGCTGATAATTGAGGCTAATTATACAACGCACCCCTGCAATAGCTGTAATGTATTTGTCAGCTCCGTCATGGAAATGGGTTCCACCACCTGGAAACTTTATTTTCTCCCCGTCCACAACCATCCAATTCTGGTCTGATTTCTCTTGTGCAAGATGTGTGTGGGGTATGTTTGCCTTCCATACTTGGTCCCTACTTGCCGGCCATCTAATTGGGATCTGGACTTCTAAAGCAACCCCATTGGAATCAAAACGAACAAAACTGAATAGTATTTAGAGTAACGTGTAATTGCAAGTCGAGATACATTCAAATTACAACCTTGGGTTTTAAAACAAGTGATTCATTAATCAGCTGAGGGAGTTTAGTCGTACAAGGATAACTCAGATCCCCAAGAAGAAAAAATCAAAGTCTAAAATTAAGATAGAAACATGGAGCAGATAAATTAACAAACCTTGTAACCAGTGGGAGGAGGAATGAGGCAATTCAAGCGCCTATCTGGAGGCGGACAGTGTCTTTCATAATGCTCCATTAAACTCAAATTAAGCTTCAATTTCATTTGATATATTAAATTTCTATCCAGACATGGAATGAGCTCCGAATATCTCAAATCACAAACCTACAAACCACAATCCAGAAAAACCATGAATCCAACATCACTAGAGAATCAGAATAGTTTACTCCAAATGAACAACTGCATACCGGAATACTTTTAGGAACTTCTGGGTCGTGTTCTTCATCAGCAAACAATTCATCAAAGTCTCTTTTGACAACAAATCTTCCAGTAACCGGGTCAACGCCATTTTCAAACGAATCATCTACTAGCGGCAGAGCCGGAGCAAACAATGACCCATTATACAAACAAACCAAACCCAAAAACACTACCAATCCAACCAACACATACTTCACCAGCTTCGTCGAGTGGATAGCATCACTCTTCAGCTTCATTTTTGGTCCAAACCAGAATTTAAGTTTCCAGGAGAATTGCAAAGAGTCAAAACCCTAGTGGCGGAGTAGATCCATTACTGAATGACGAAGCAAAATGGGGTGAATTAGGAATTCCTTTTGGGGGAGGTTGTATGTGCGTGTTTTGTATGCATATGAACGGGAATAGTGCATAAAATCTGGGGAAAGGAAAAGGACAATATAGACTGTTGAAATACCGTTGTGACGACGTCGTTGCGGAAAAGTAAAAAAAAAAATAAACGCCGTTGTTTCAAGAGCTTGCTGCTGACGTGTTTGTTGGAGCTACTATCTTAAAAGATCCTCTATGTTGTAGCATTTGCACTCCTAACTTTTCAATTTGTAATATTTTCGTTTAAGGGCGAATAAATAAGGAGGAAGGTCGCTCTTCCCCAAAATCAATCGTATGAAACTTAAAAAAAAAATGATTCATTAAATAAAAAAAGCCGATTCCCTTCACAAGTTTAATAATCAATTATAAATTAATTAAATTTTACTTTCATTCTTAAAAATTATTGAATCCACAAGTACTATCAAATTATTCACCATAATTAGAGTCATTCAAATTGTGACATAATTTATTCATTTAATTGAAAATGACTTAAACAACATAAAGGTTTTGTAATTGGCTTATTGTTTTGTCGACGGATATAATATTTAGGTTTTAGGAAGTTTGTTTTGAGTTTTATTTCGATTTGCTCCATTTCATATTTTCAAATACGAATCAAAATTGAGAAAATGAAAATTTTCAATCACACACAACAAAATATGGAAGTACTTGTGACAAAAACGAATCAATTGAGTATTTCACAATAAAGTAATGTCGCTCTTTTCTAGTTACTTTCCCTAGAAATTGTTGCTCTCAACAAACTCAAATTTGATACCTATTTCTATCACATTATTACGGCAAGAATTATGCTAGTCACCTAACACGAATCTTAAATTCACAACATTGTCCTATGAATAAAAAATGAATTTCAATTTTATCGAATAAATGTCTCACGAATAGAACAGTTTCCACTAAAGATGAATAACTTTATTCGTACTACAAATTGCTTAGAGAGCATCACTAATAAGACAGCGATTAATTGAAAGATGGAAAAAATCGATAAGAAAATATATTTTTAGAATTTCATTTGCTTGAAAATTATTTTTCTAAAAAAATATCAATTAAAAATGTTTGATTGAATTAATTTTCCAGGTTAAAAAGTAGAAAAAATTTCTAATTTTGTTGTTTTATTGACATTTTTTCATAACAAATAAAACAAAAATTTTCATGACAATATCCTTTAATTAGTTGTAACTTGAAAAATATTTTTTAAGGCAATTTTTCCAGTCACACCAAATAAATACAAAAGATGGAAAATATTTTCATGATTTGATATTTTCTTCTAGGCAAATAATCAGGAATCAAACACAGCATGAAAATAATAAACCAATGTCTGTCTCTCCATATCAGTTCAATCCAACAAAAGTTGGGTTTTGAGTCAACCAGCCACTCATTAAACCCGTAGCATGTCTAAGCAATGTAAAAATTTTGAAAAATGTATGCAACATGGATTTATATAGATCAAATTCTACTGACCACTCTTTCCTTTGGGTTTGTGCCAGAGGGAAGGGCTCTATTATACATACTATTCTTGACAACTACAGATCAATCTTGAGAACTTGCAAATAAATGTGAGCAGCCCATAAACTTCGTAGATATACAGGTGTTCTTAGGTCAGTTTGCTTAAACTGCAACTTGCACTATACAATTCTTTCACATTCATCCTACAGGTTCGGAGAAAGTTACTGAATACATATAACCAATAGGCACAATGGACAAGATACGTTTGATGCATCTACAGTTTAGCTGCAACATCCACCTCTCTGTGCAACTGCTCCATCTCTCGCCCCGGGTTGACCTTGGGCCCGCCCATAGCCAACCTTGATACCAGACGACTGCAATTCCAACCAAAAGTATTGCATATATATATAATGAGAGTTCTGATATAAAACAAAATAGCAGGAGAACCTTCAATTTCGAAGGAAGAAATCGATAATCATTAATCCCCAAAACCCCAACACGGTTGGCAAACAATGAAGATACCAGAAAGGTTTTGCATGCACGAGAAATACCAATTCATCATAGCTTATCTCCTGATCTATATTGGGTCACGAGCATATGTATAGCTATTAATGACCAAATCATCACCATTTACCTACTTGATAGATGAACAAAGAGAAGATACTCTTTAGGGCAAGCAATGAATGTGAAAAAGCATTACGAACAAGGATGGACATATTCAATTTTTGGATAAAAGGGTTAGATAAACTGTGCAGAAACAACAGAAGGTTGTCCACTTTGTTTCCTAAAAACCACATTAACCTTACCTCGTTGGATACATCAAACACACCTTCCTGAATCTTTTGAAGTATTTTTGCCGCTGTCTTTGTGAATGCCTGCAAGAAATTCATTAAAAGAACATATAAATTAAAATAGAGATTCAGATTGGATAGAAAGACTTCTAAAATGCAGAAATCGCATGAAGGAGGAAAGGTTTCTTTAGATTTTGGTTCAAATGTGGCACCTCCTCGACATTTTGGGCTGTTCTAGCAGATGCTTCCAGGAATAAAAGTCCATTCTCTTTGGCAAACTGTTCTCCCTCCTCTTTGCTTACAGCTCTTCGGTGAGCAAGATCACTTTTGTTTCCTACAAGCATGATCGTCATGTTTGGGTTTGCATGCTGCCGAGCATCTTCCAGCCAGCTTGCAAGATGATTAAATGTCTCTCTCCTAGACAATAGACATCTTCCCAGTGTAAGAAGAAAAAGAATTCACATCATATAAGAATTGGAACCTAAGAGTGGAAAGACAAAAGAACTGTCTGGCCCTAAACTATTAAAATGGAGGGAAATCAGAGTTTTCCTTTCGACCCGTGTCCCAAAGGGGCACTGCACACACTCACACTTGACAATGTTTTCTTTCGATGCCCACATTTTGCTCCTCCCGTCGTGGAACAAGCAACAACCTATCCCAAGCCAACACATGACACAAGTTATGAATGTCGGTCAATTCTTATCCCAACCGTCTAGATGTGGGGGAAATTGCTTTGCTACGTGCATCTGATGCCTAGGCAAATCAACTGACACGCTGCACAATTTCATCCCCACCCATGCCCTATCATCCCGCATTGCTTGGTTTTTCAGGCACCTAAACTGGTTTCGTCCCCGCTCATGCCCTTTCATCCAGCATCATTCTGCCTTTCGGTCATCAACCCAGAGAACATCTAACTTTCCAACATAGAGAGAGAGGAGAGAAATTCCACACCACGAGACAATACGTGGTAAACACGCGAACAGTAAATAAGTGTATATTGTCTATGTAACACTTACTGTTTAATGATAATGAATTGATTAAATATGAATACTACACCAAAATTATAAAACTAAGTAACCATTAACCAAAGCCTTTTGAACACCAAGACTCACACAGCATAATCACGGTATAATTACAGTAAGCCATGGCTCCAAAAAATTTAGTCCGTGTAAGCAAATTCTAACCTGAAATCATCTTATTTTTTCATGATACGTAAGAGTTGTCTAAATGTGTCCTAAAGGTGTAACGAATCTTATCAGTCAGACAAATGAAAGCAGCCAGAGCAGTACTGAAGACAACACAACTGACCATGATTCAGGAAACAGTCATTCCAAGTATGAAAAGGGAAAAGAACGGGAATATACATAGCCCTACCTGGTTATGTCATAAACGAGTAGTGCACCAGCTGCTCCCCTGTAATATGATCTAGTAATGGATCTGAAGGATTCTTGACCAGCCTGCAACGAAAAAAGAGAAATTTGTTGACTTATCTGTGAAGATCAAATATAAACCAAAGACAATTCATGACAAAAGGATGGAAAGTTTTGAATACATATTACGCGACATTTGCAGATAACAAGAAATCAGCATCTT
Source organism: Ligustrum vulgare (assembly GCA_963555705.1). NCBI lineage: Eukaryota > Viridiplantae > Streptophyta > Magnoliopsida > Lamiales > Oleaceae > Ligustrum > Ligustrum vulgare. The sequence goes on from OY743168.1 coordinate 98,494,101, forward strand.
ATTTAGAGTCAATATTTTTAAATCCATATTACATTCCTTACCAACTAGAAGTTCATTTTCAGAAGAGAATGTGTATTTTTGAAGAAAAGGTCAGAAGAAAGGAAATTAAAATAATATACGTGAACATATATTGCAGGGAGGAAAGAGACTGGACTAATCATTCCCATATTTAACAAGCACCAAAGAAACAATAAATATGGGTAATTGGTATGTTTAAATCGAAATACAAAAGAAGATGTGCATCTAGATGGAATCTTAAGTTGATATGGGAGAATAAAGCACTAAAAGATCCCCTTCAAGCATATATAACAGATATGAAATAACCTTATTTCAACAACCAAAAAACTAAGAGCCAGCAAAAGCTTATTAACTAAATTCCGCAAAGGGTCATGACTATATGCCAAAAATTCTGAACTTAAAAGCAAAATATTCAGGGATAAATAATTGTAACCAATTCTAAATATTTACACAAACCTAAGGATAACAATCATCAGATACTTTAGTAAGTTACCGTGTCCCAAATCTGAAGCTTTAGGGGCCTGCCGTCAATGGTGACCATCCGAGCCCCGAATTCCACTCCGATTGTAAGATCATGCACGGGCTGGAACCTCTTGTCGGTGAATTGTAACAGTAGACAAGATTTTCCCACACCTACATGGAATCTCAAGCATCATAAACGCGTCTAGCTTCTCTGTACCGACAAATACTAGGGTTTTTATTAATAAAAGAAAAAACAGGAAGGAGAATTACCAGTGTCTCCGATGATTATGTACTTGAAGAGATAGTCGTATGACATTTTATCCGATTCGATTAAGCTCGAGAAGATCAAGGAGAAGAGGAGAAAAAGCTGTACGTATCGGTGTATGTATATGATTTGTGCTTTTTGCTGCAAGTAGAAAGGAAGGAACAGGACGCTACAATGGAAGAAAGTCCAAATTATATATATATATATATATATATATATATATATATATATATATATATATAGAGAGAGAGAGAGAGAGAGAGAGAGAGAGAGAGAGAGAGTATTGTGGGTGGGGGGGTTAATAAAATAAAAGGAAAACTTGCATCATTGGTCCTCGATTTGTAAAAAAAAAAAAGGTGTAGCCCACACCCTGAGGGCCCGAACCGACCACGCCCAAGGCCATTGGTTCGGGAAGGTAAATCCAGGTTATGCCTCCAAGTAGCCAGGGTGGAAGGGCTTATGGTAAGCATGAGCAAATCTCAATAACTCCCGCTTGCCACAAGGCCAATTCCACCTTGCGGGGAATCGAACCAAGCACACAGCTGCGCTGAGCACTTACCACCCATCCCCTTTGCCACTTGGAGATGTGCCCTGGGGGCATTGGTCCTCGATTTGTTGTTGCACAGTTAATTCATGAAGACGAAAACGAAAATTGTTTTTGAACTCGTTTAAGTAATTTTATTGAAATGTTTCTTCTAGCTAGAATTTTTTTTTTTTTTTTTTTTTTTTTTAAGATAAAATTATTCCAAAGTCGCATCCTCTGAAAATTCTTCCGAAAGAGGAACTCTTTTAAAAACTACTTTCCGAACAATAATTAAAATAACCTTCTCAAGAAGAAGAGGTGGCAAAAGAGCCACAAGTTCATATTATTCAAAATATAATAGGTTATAGTTTAATCGGATTCGTTTTTATGTAAATCTTTTAGGAACACAAGTTTTCTTATTTTGACGACACATTTCACGAAACTTGCTACAAAGATTATTGTCATGTTAATTTTGTGAATCTAGATTCTTCTTGCGGGCTTGAAGTATTGTCCAAATATTTAGAGATGTGCGTGTTTTCATGAGCATTATATGATAGTTTAATGAAGTTTTGAACGGTTTCCACTTGTTCTAACTTACTGTTCAATAATACGAAAATTTTTGAATGGTTTCCACTGGATAATTCTCTTCATATTAAATTTGTGCTCTTTTCCCGGGATTTTATTGTTTTAGCCATATAAAACATGTAATTTTTTACAATGATCATCTTTTGTAAATTGTCTAAATTACCCTTAATGAAGTTGGTTATTTACTTTGTAAGATATGTTCCTGAATTTAGTTTGATTGATTTAATTCAATACTTCTTATTATATTCATATTTTTTTAATCTTTTAAGTTCTTCTAAAAATATTCTATATTGTGATAATTTTTCAAAAGATTTTGGATGAACTTTTTTAGTTATATATCCTAATGTTATTCCTTCTGAAACTTCTTCTTCTATATCTTCGTATTCTTCTATAATTTTATGAACTGTATTTATATTCTTTCCCGTTTCAACAGAATTAAATTCTATTTTATTTAGGATATCATAATCAATATCTTCGTATATTTCTTTTAGTTTAGATTGTCCAAGAGAATGTATATTTTTAGATTTTTCAACAATAGCTAATAAAAATGAAATTTCTTTATCATTTAAATATAGTTTATGATCATAGTTATTAGATGTTGATGTTTGTGAAGTATTCATAGATTATTGGGTTGGTAAATTATTATACAAAATTTTCTGGTATAAATTCATTCTTTGATCTAGTAAAATACAATAATCTGCAATATATTGTTCGTATTTTTCTAAAAGTTTATTATATTCTTTAGAAGATATGTTTTCATTTTTCATTTGATGTTTAATATTTTTCATTTTATCTTTTAATTTTTCTAAAAGATTATTTAGTCCTTCTATTGTATATCCTGGCATTTAGGTTTGGACTATGTTTGTTATTATTTTATTTTCTAAATCTATTTTAAGTTGTAATATATCAGAATAATTTATAATGTATTGATCATGGTTTTTTAAAAGTATATAATATTGTTCAGATGATTCATCTTCTATATCTATTAATTGAGATATAATGTTATCTATTTTTTCCATTATCATATCTAATAAATTGTCTAATCCTTCAATTGTATATCCAGACATCATAAACACAAAGATAAATAATTTATAAAGTTTCAAGTAATTTTTCAAACTCTATCAGTGTCTGAGAGTTTATAATATCTATGTCAGTCATAATATCTATGTTTGGTTCAAATTGTATATTATATTTCGAAATACTTTTCTTTCTCTTTTCTAATTTATCAATTATATCTTGAATATCATGTATTATTATAGATCTTACAGTACCTCAAGCAAAGTTTTCTATTAAATTTTCTTTAAAACTTTTTAATATTTCTTGTGATGCATAGAGTTGCTCTTGGTACCCTATTTTATCAATTTCATTTTCATATTCAATAAATTTTTTACTTTTGATATTCTTTTTAACTTTATATGGACCTCTCTTTGATCTAGGTTTTTTCATATAATTGCTTTCATTCATGATATTAAGATTTTCAAAAACCGGTAAAGAAAGATTCATCTCTTCCACCACTGTCATAATTTATTACAGGATCATAATCATTATCACTACTAAACACATATCCTAAATATAATTCATTATTTATTTCAGTATTATCACTATCAAGCCAAAAATAAATAATCGATTTTGTAATTTCTAATCCTAATATTCTTTTTAATGTTGGAAAGATAGTTAACAAACATGGCATATAGACATGATATAACTTTTTTATTTCATTATTTGGTCTAGTAAACTGTTTATGCATGAATAAAGGTTCAATTATGCTATGATATTCATCATTATAAGGACTGTTTTGATAATTAAATTTAACAATTCTGAATTCTGTCATGTTAAAAGCTCTTCTTCCTCCTAATTCCGTAAAGATAGATATATTAAGAATACTAACATTTTTTCCTGTTCTCAGTACCTTTATATTTTCCTTCTATTGTTAGTGACCTTCAGGCTTATAGGTTTCTGCTCCACACCCTCCAATGGCTTCCTGCCTTTACGGATTATTAGCTAAACCTGAATGCCTTCACTGTATAACTCTTTAGATGAAAAATATTTTAGGATAGAGTGTAGGGAGTTTTCTTAATAATATATCTTCTTGTTGAAAATAGGATTTAGAAGACAAGAATTTAGAAACTCATCATAATATGATAAGTAAATTGGGATTTTATTGATAACATGAAGATTGACAAAGGATTGGTATGAGAATTTTTCAAAGACAGAAGATTTTTGGTTTTCTCACAAATTGAGTGCTCAAGAGTGTTCTCCCTTTCAACTAGCCCGGAGGCCTCTATTTATAATACTACATTGGACACAATTACATCACTGCTTACATCATCGGCTTAACAATTTCACAACTAAGGACACACATGTCCCTCTATTATTTATTACATCACATGACTCTTACATTATAGGGACACTAAAGCTGCGTTCTCTTTGTGTTTCAGTTTCCTGTTTTCATTTTCGAAAATGTTTTCTGTTTTCCATTTTCTGTGACTTTTTTCGAAATTGCTGAAAACGCGTTTGGTTTTTTATTTCTGAAAACTGTTTTCGAAAATGAAAAGCTGAAAAACGCGTTCTGTTTAAAATTTTGAAGAAAATTATTTCATATTGTTTGTGAATATAAATGAAATAAAGATATCAAATTTTGAGTTACACAACAAAAATAAATGAAATAACCCCTATCACACAATTTGGTTATACCAAAAAAGTTCAAAAATTCATATTGCCCTTCTAAAGTAATCGTTCCACATTTGAGTAGTAATTTTCCCTTCTAAAGTAATCGTTCCATTTAATACTTTATATAGATACATCCTTCTAGTAAGCACTCATAACGTTTAAAATTTAAGTTTCAATAAAATTTGCAAAAATCAATTTACGTTAATTAATTATGCCCTTACAAAATAAGTGTCTACAATACAAAAGTAAAAAAGAAATGTTTAATAATTAAACACATGATACATCATCAGAAAGATGGTTGAATTTGGAGTTCTACGCAAAAAACAAAGTGCAATTCCGAGTTGTATATCAAAAGTTATACATGTTTGAAGACAATGACCTATAAAGTAAATACGAAAAGGACTAAATTGAAAGAAAAGTAAAATTTGTGAACAAATGTGCAACAAAATCTGAAGTTGAGAGACCTAAGATGCAAATAAATTAGGATATTTTCGAAAGAAATTTCAAAATTTGAGGATTAAAATGACATGTTTTGAAAATCAGGGACCAATAATGTAATTAAAAATGATAAATTTTGACAAATTTCAAAATTTTTTAATTATTTTAATTTATTTTTTTTTTAAAGTGGAAAATGCGGAAAATGCGCGTTTTCCGCGTTTTCCACTTATAAGGCAAAAATTTCGGAAAATGCGGAAAACGTGATTTTCACGTTTTCCATTTCCTTTACAAATTTTGAAAACGTTTTCGAAAATGTTTTCCGAAAACGGCGTAAGAGAAACGCGTTTTCCGCGTTTTCTGAAATGGAAAAGGGAAAACGGCTGGAAAACGCCAAAGAGAACGCAGTTTTATCCTTCTATTTTTTGGTCTTGACATGACCCCTACATTGTTCTGCATTGTTGAATTAAAGTAGATCTATTAAACAACTTCCACTTGTCCATCAATTCTGTTGGCATGTAAAGCAGTTCCTTCAAGTAACTTCCACCTGTCCATCAATTCTTTTGGCATGTGGGGCAGTTCCTGACTATACACGCATCTTGCAAAGTGGCAAAACTTCCATGAATTTGATGAGTGTCAAATTTATTGATGTATTCTTGCAAGATTGTTGACTTTTCTTTTCCTCCATTAGTGTAGGGTCCATCTATTATACTGGCATATGCATTTGAATTTTTTCTCATACAGGTTTTTGGCATTATTGTAGAGAACTTTAATTCCCAACACCCTTCGGGATCTAAACCATGATCTTGTAATGTTTGGTATTGGCTTGGTATTTTTTCCAACTTCAATTTGAAAATTTCGAGCAACATACCCAATCGTGATAATATGCTCAGCAGGATAATATATCCTTCCATCAATTTCAGGACTGATCGAATAAAATTTTAAATATATGGGTCTTCCTTGAGCAAACTTTGAAATTTCTCCTTTTAGTAAATCATCAAATTTTTCGATTTCTTTCAGATCTTTTCCTGGATAGATAAGATCCAAGAATCCATAATCAGCTGTCATTTTTGTCATGACGGGATCTCCTCCCTGAGTAACAATCAATCGTGGGTATACATGGTCTCCAGACGAAATGTAATAACAATCACATTCTTGAAGTTCATATATAACTTCAACAGTAATTTTATATTCGTTTTCTTTTGGTAAAAAAGGGGAATCATCTTCCTCTTCAGTACAAATTCTGACTACCCTTGTATGTTCATCTTTGGCATTGATTGTGATTTTTCAAGGACTGACTTCATTTATAACAACTTTTTTGGGACTTGGTTCATCTTTTTTAATTGTTGGTCCACCACTGCTTCCAGAAGATGTACTTGTTTGTATTTTTTATATAACATGTTTGGTATCAGCCTGTTTGGTAATCAACGATTCAAACTGAAATTCAATCTCAATTATGTTATCGCTCAATTCTTTAGTATAATTGTGATGAAATGTTGAGATTTCCATCAATTGCTTGAAACTTCATTGGAGAGTTTCTGCAAGTTGTTCAATTCCAAGCTTTATATCTTCAGCTTCCTCCATGGGGAAGTTCATTCACTTTTTGGCGTCTATCAGGAATTTTTTGATATTATCCATTTGCAAATTCAATATTCCTGCTTAAAAAGTTCGCAAGATAATTATTAAAACCTTTAATATGAACTATATCAAAATTATAAAATGTCAAATAGGCTTGCCATCTATGGAGCCTTCTATATTGAGGTTCTGGTGGTAATTTATTTTTTACTAAATCTGCAACTTGAGAATTATCAGTTTCAACAATAAATTTTTTAGATAATAAAAACAATGAAAACTTCTTTATTCCTATGATGATTGCTAACAATTCTTTCTCATGAGTAGTATAATTTATTTCTGATTGATTAAACGTTTCACTTGAGCATTTACAAATTTCATTAAATCTGTTTTTAATATTGCTGCCCAATACTTATCAGAGGCATCAGTATTAACTATCAGATTATCTTTTTCATCTGGTAATCTTAATTTTGGTAAATTTTTATATTCTTCTTTTAGTGATTTGACAATTCCTGTGTGTTCGTCTCTCAATCTTTTGGTATTTGTTTTCCTGAATAAAATTTGAATTTTATGTATCTTTTTTGATATATTTTCAATAAATCTTTCTGCATAATTTAAGCATCCTAAAAATTTTTGTATTTGTTCTTTTGATTCTAATTTGTCTGGAAAACTTTCTATCTTTTTAGATATGTGGGTTTATAATTTTATCCCCCTTTTATCTATTGATAATCCAAGAAAATCAATTTCTTGTTTTTCTAAATGATTTCTATGTTCTTCTCTATTATTAGAACATATTAATATATCATCGACATAGACAATTAAGAATTCATTAAATTTTCTAAATATGTTATCCATTCTTTTTTGATATATTTGTGGTGCATTTTTTAAACCAAATGACATAACCATCCATTCATACTTACCTTGGGGTGTACTAAATGTTGTTTATTGAATACCATCTTCTTCCATTTTTACTTGTCAAAATCCTGATTTGCAATCAAATTTAGAATAATATTGCTTTCCTTTTGCAAGATTTATTAGTACCTCTTTATTTGGTAAAAAGTATCCATCAAATTTAGTATATTTGTTTAATTCTTTATAATTTATCACAATTCTAGTTTTTCCTCTTTTTTGTTCAGAATGTTTCATGATCATAAAACTGGACTACTATGGGGTCCATTACTAGATCTGGTTAATTTTTGGTTAAGTAATTCTTTTATCTGAGTTTTAAATTCTTGTATATCTTGTATAGTATACATCATTGGTCTAACTCTTATAATAACATTTTCTGTAGCGACCGAGAAATTTTCGTGATTTTATTAAAATAAATATTTTTAAAAAGCGTATCGCTTCGACCTTGCCCATCATTTAGTTATTTTAGTTTTAAACGCGTGCTCGTCTAACCAGTCAAGTGGAAAATTTAATTTACTCAAATACTTAGTCCAATTTCAATCTTTATCAAATATATTTCAATGTCACAGTTGATTTTCAAAAAGTCCAAGTATTAATTATATTAAGTCCAAATTTCAACTGTTTTAATCCAATCCAATTTATCGAGCCCAAATATTTTTACCAATCATTCAAGCCCATTTAAAATCCCATAAATCATCTTTGGCCCAAAATTTTGACAGCAAGATTTAAGATTTCCTAGTTTAACAGATTTTAATTCCAAAATCCTTCAACAATGTTTACAATCTTCACAAGCACTTTCCATACCAAATGTACTCAGAATTTGCCAACGGAATTTCTTTTGATTTTTCCCCATTACAGATTTAACCCTAAGTTTCCATGTTTAACACAATATCAACCATTAAATAGAACCAACTACGTTCAGCCCACGACACACACAAACCTGCAACTCAAGGTATGCATTTCCCTGCCTTCGTTCTCACAACCACCACAAACTGGAAACCACCAATCGAAGCCGGTGCCTCAATCGAATCTCCACCAGAATTTTCACATCACATGTCACCAACCTCAATTCAACAGCACACATCCGGAGCTCGAGACCCCTCACCGCTCGAATCACCGTCACCACCACATGGAAATAGCCTCTGCCTCACCCCAAATTTCACCCAAACAACCAAACCACCTCAGCCTCCCCTCACTGCCACGGCCAATCCACCACCAACACCACCATAAACTGCCATAGCCGTTCCTTTCGAACACCACCACTGCAAGCATCACCACTTCCATTACCAAAGCCAACTGCAACTCGCAACTCCAATCCACCATATCCACCGCCAACCACTGCAGCCGTCACCTGCAACTCCCCACCACTACCGACTGCCCTCTTCATCCCAACTCCAAAATCGACACCTAAAATAAAACCCAAACCCAAAAAAAAATAAACAAGCCCAAACACTTACCTCAATAACCGACCCATTTCGATCGGACTGTTGCCGGAATCGCAACCCCAAATCATGACCCAGCCACTCGGTTTTCACCCAAAAACCTGCTCAAACCTCATCCTTGTCGCCACTATTAACCGCCACAGCCCTCGCCACACGATGGTGGCACCACCGCCGGTCGTGCGCCGGCGTTTAACGCCCGGCGAACGGGCGAGAGGCAACGTCCGCCTCTCCCCCCTCTCTGCGCTCTCTCTCTGTTGCGAAATATGAGAGAGAGAGAGAGTGTGATTTTTTTTATAAAAGGATTGTTATTATTTTGTACAAATTGCCTTATAGCCCCTTTAGTTTTAAAATATATTCATTTTAGTCCCTGATTAATTTGAAATGTCTTAAGTCAGCCCCCTGGTTTCAAATCCTTATTTTAAGCCCCTCAGTTTTGAAATATCTTAATCAGCCCCCTTATTTCTGAAAATTACTCAAAGCAGTCCCGAGATTTATCATCTATGTGAATCGGCCCTTTTATTTCTGAAAATTTCAATTTAGTCCCTTGAGCCTTTTTAAAACCTAATCTTACACAAATTTCACCATTGAAGACTTGATTGTTCAAAAGTCTAATTTTAATTTATTTTGATAGGACTAGACGAGGCGCGAGAACATTAGAAAGTGTTTATTCCCGTTTGCTCAATACTCGAGAAATTAAGGTAGACTCTTATTTACGAATTTACGTTTTTCAAAAGTGCGCATCAATAATTATTTTGATTATAAGTTTAGCATGTATGATTGTATTCATGAGAATTACTTGCTTTTCTAAGCATGAGACTATGTTACGAGAATTTACTTGCTTAAATGCATGAGACTTGAACTTGTATGTTATTTACTTGTTCATGAGAATACTGGTGGTCGTTAGACACCTGAGACTTGAATATCATGATTATGTGTTTTAATTTATGATGTTAAATGATTATTATGCGCTAGTCTACTGAGTATTTCTATGAAATACTCACGTTTTCCAAAATAAAATTTTGCAGATGACGGAGTTGGCGGCGGGGCGTGCGATGGTGGCTATTATTGAGATTTTAGAAATGTTTTTATTTGAAATTGAAACTTATCTATTTCATGGTTATTCCAAGTTTATTTTCGAATTATTTAAATATTTGAATTGTTGACCCGTTGGGTCAACTTTTATAAAATTTTGGTGAAATGAAATTTCAATTATTATTTTTACCTTCCGCTAAATCATTATTTTCAAGTAAATTTTGAGACGAAGAAGTGGCGTTCCCGAGTGTTCAGAACCCGGGGCGTTACATTTTCTGTTAATTCTATTTTAGCTTTTGGATGATGTGGTTTCCAAAATAATAATGGATTCTCTCCATAAATTTTTTCTAGTTGATAAATGATTTTTTTCATGTTTGTTTGTATGTTCGTTTTTAAGACTTTTTTATACATTATTATTTTATTTTTTATTTCATTTTGTGTAATTGGTTTTTTCTCCTATTTATCACCACGCTGTGTTGGCTGAACTCTGTAAGGTCTAAATTCTCTTGGTATTTTTAGTAAATGGGCACAAGGTGTTTGTAACATTATCGTGTAATTATTTTTTTTATAATATTGAAATTGTTGTATAAAGTCATTTTCTAGTAATATATCACATTCTAATTTGTTATAATTATATATTTTATTTACAACTATTTGTTTACTCCCAAGTATTATATCAATTTTATCAGCACTATTAATTATATGAGTACTTTATCCTGTTACTCCTGTAATTTTTATCTTTCCATTAGTATTCCATGATTTTATTAAGAAACTTTTGAAAATTGTTATATCACTTCCCGTGTCAATTAATGCATAGGTTGTTATATTTGTTTCAAGAATTGTAACTTGTATATAAACGGCAAATGGAAAACTTTTTTGGTTATTCATTTATTCAGTTTTTCTGCATAGTATAATTTGACCATTGTGAGTTATATATATCCTTCACGTTTTATACTATAATCTTCTAATCCATCCAGAAAACTCATTCCTAATAATACATGAGGATTTACCATACTGTTATCTACATGACATGGTACAAGGAGATTTATTCCTCCTATTTTTATTGGTACTTTTACTTCAAGTTCAGTCATATGTACTTGTCCATCAAAATTTATATATCTATATGGATGAGTTCTGCGAGATATTAGTCATTTATTTCTATTTGAAGCTATATGACATTCACTAGCTCCTGTGTCAATTAATATATTTGATTATTTTATATGTTCTATTCCATTGAAATATTCACCTTCTATTTTCATATTTCCAGCATTTCTATTAAGTTTTATTTCTTTTGCATTACTAGTTTCTCCTAATTGTTTTATATTAGGTAAACTTGCTGATCTCCTAATTAATCTGTCATCTTCAAATGTTATGTTATTATTAGGGTATTGTTCTTCTCGTAACTCTATGATTTCTGGTTTATTTTTTGTTATAGTAAGTTCATAGTTTCTTGGAACTAAACTTATTTGTTTATCTGGTTCTATAGCTTTACCGAAATCTTTACATTCTTTATGAATTTCAATATATGGTTTTTTAGAATAAATGTTTCCATAATTAGAATTAGTAAATGTGTATAATGCCATGTATTCTATGGTCATAATTTTATCTCCTGGTTCCATTATGTCATCTTTATGTAATTTGAAATGTAGTCATAAAATTTCATTAAAGTTTCTATCTTTTAACGATATACAATATTTTGGATAACATGTAAATATTAGTTTCTTATATGCTAGATTTCCTTCCACTGTTCCTAAATGATTGTCTTTTAAATTTATAATTCTTCCATCATGTAAACTTACAGTTAAAGGCGAATCTAATCCTTCTCTAAACAGGGATTTAAACATTATTTGGATACCTACTAAGTAAACATATTGAATCTTTTCACTTTATTTTCTATTGATCTTTGTTAATAATTCTGCAACTGTATTTTTTGTTAAAAGATTTAATTTGTGTGTTCCTTGAGTGGTTCTAACATCTATTGCCCTTTCAATTTTATGATATTCATTTATTGCTACTTTTTCTCTTTTCCATATTTCGTCTAATATTTCCCATTTTCCTATTTTCAAATCTAAAGATAATTTTTGTATCTTCCTGAACTTATTATTATCAAAAGTTACCTTTAATCCATAACCTTCTATTCCTTCATATTCTTGTTTATCTATGTTATTATTTGCTTCTATTTATTTATTCTGATTCTGATTCATTACTTTCTGAATCTGTTTCACTTATATAGACTTCTTGATCATAGTATTCTTCAATATCTGATATTTCACTTAGTTCACTTTCTATTTCTAGATATTCTTTTTGTAATATTTTAACTTTCTTTTTGTTACAATCATGGCTTATATGTCCCATTTCTCCACAATTCCAACATTTACATTGGCTTTTGTCTTTCTTATAAGTTTTGTTTTTCTGTCTTTTATTTGGATTATATCTTCTTCTGTAATATCTTCTCTTAGGTTTTATATATTTTTTTCTGAAGTTTCTGAATTTTTTAAACTTTCTATTTTTATATTTTTTTTTATTATTATTTTTTCTTCTTTCAGGGTTACATCCCCATTGGATAGGTTTTTCCATATCTTCACATATTCTGGTTAATTTTCCTGATTTCTTTAATAATTGTCTTTGTTGACATATATATGCTAATATTTCAAATATGAGTTTTATTTTTGATCCTAATGTTCTAGGTGTTCCAGGGTTATCTTTAATAAATTTTTCAAATTCTAACTTAAAGTATATTCCCCATGAACCTGATAATTTATTGTAATACATATCTCTATATACTTCTTGATTTTCATTACTATAGAATTGGACATAATAGTATTCTTTAAACTCACAAGTATATTCTTTGATTTTATACATATCACATATTGTTAAATTTATTAATCTTACTCTTGCATTATCTTTTTCTCTTATTGATTCTGCTTCAGAATTATTTATCCAATTTTCTCCTAAAAATTCATCTGCAATATAATCTACTAACTTTTATATTCCCTTTCTATCTGATTTTATTAGTTCCGTCTGTACATTTCTTCTTATTAATGCTTTTGTATCACTACTTATTCCTTCCCACCAATTTCTAATATGTCCTTCAAAAGATGCTACTAAAAAAATTATCATTATATCAGTACTTTCCCATGTATCATCTTTATTGTATAAAAAGAATGGTATCATTGAATCTGCCCAAGTTAATAAGGCTTTTTTAGTATCTATTTTACAATTCAAATCTAATTTGGCCCTCCATGATTAATAGGTTTATCATAATTATTATTTGGTTCAAACATATCTTTATATTTATTTTCTCTAGATGGTTGTCTATCTCTGATTTTATCATAATATTGTCGGTGTGGTTTACTGTATAAGGCTGTATAACTTTCATCTGGATCTGGTAATTTTTGTTTAGAATTTCCTATAAGAGTAGGGTTAGGTGCTCCTCCAGTATTCATTAAAACTTGGTATTCATTAAAATTTTCTATACTTAACTGGTCAAAATTTTCTATAAGCAAATCTAATTCTTCATTCATTTTTGTCTTGTTCTTTTTCAATTTTTTCTTCAGCATTTAATTTTCCTAAAGTTTTTTCTATAGATTTTTGTAATTCTAATTCTTCCTCTAGTATTTTTGATAATATGTTTCTCCTAAATTCATCATCTATACTTCCTGCTTCTATTATAATTTTTTCTTGTTCGAAATGCTTCTTTCCTATTCTAAGTATTTCTTTTTCTATGATTTTTTTTTATCTATTTTCTTATCTTTAGTTTTATTATTTTCTTTAAATTCTCTAATTTCTAGTTTTAGTATATTTATATCATTTCTTACTTCTTTTAATTCATTTTTTTACTTCTTGAACATCACTTATTAATGATTTTATTAATATTTTTAAGTCTTCAATATATTCGCTTATTGACATTTTATACTCTTGGTTTTTGAGTTTTTTGTACCTTAAATAATCTGTCATACATATTATCTATTTTTATTTCTATCTTTTTGATTTTTTCTTCTATTAATATGATTTTTTCGTTTTCATTCTTTCTTATTTTCTCATTTAATTTATCTATTTTTTCTATAATTATTCCAATTTTATCTTGATTAATTAATTCTCCTGACTTTCTTTGGAATTCTTTTAAGATTTCTTCATCTATATTTTTAACTTCTCCTATCATTTCTTTTAATTCTTTGAATTATATTGTTAGTTTATTTTGAATATTTTGTAATTTTTCTTTGATATTCATATCCTGTATATTTAATTGTTGTTATTCTTCAATGACTATTTTATCTTGTAAATTTATGTTTTTATATGTTTGCCATAAAAAGGCACTTATCCAATTTAATTGCATATTAAGAAATTCATCGAATTCTCCCCATGAGCTTAATGGTTGAAATATAGTTGTATTAGCTTCTTTTATTTAGTAAGATCCTACTGGTAGATTAATATTTTCTATTATTTGTTTTTCAAATTTTATTTCTGGAAATTCTGTCATTAAATTTTTCCTTTGATATGCTCAACTTCTAATCTTAATTTCGTATCATATTTTACTTCTTTACATATCATTATATTATATTCGCAAAATTCTTCAATTGATCTTAACATCGTTTTTCTTTGTTGTATTCTATAACTTTTTATGTAATATTTTATTTCTTCAGTTATATCATATTTTTTCATATTGATTTTTTCTTTGTTATTTATGATCATAAGTATATTGGGTAATTGTTTTAGAATTGTATTAAAATATTTTCTTTTACTTTCTAATGATTTTAGTCTTAGAAATCCTTTTCTTTTTATATTTCTTTCTTCTATCATTTGGTCTAATAGATTTCCTCTTTGTTCTATTATTGAATCTAATTTTTCATTTGTTTTCATATTTAGATATTTGATTAATAAGGGTTCTCCTCTATGATAATTCATATCTATAATCTTTGTATAATTATTCTAGTATGTCTTTGTGGATTAAATCTAATATTTCGCTTATGATAAAATCTTCTTTTATTATATAGAAATTTATTAGATCATAAATTTATTTTCTTATATCTTCGTCTAAACCTTTTAAAGTTCTCAAGATTTCTATTTTATAATTATCGGTTAGTATTAATGTATGCATAATCATAAATCTTGATATATATATTATATATTTATTTTTAATTTGTGTTATATAATATTTATCTTTTAGATCTGTCATATGGTTCTGATACCATGTGAGGGGGTGCTATTATGAGCGAACAAAAATCAAATAAAATCCTAAAAACAAATTAATTAAAAGTGTATAAATGTAAAGTTTTAATGACTAAGTTGTAACTTTTCTAAATTCTAAGAGGCTTGATTGAAATATGATATTTAAGGGTATTTGAGGTAGTTTATAGTGTTTAAGGCTATTTTGATGAATTAATAAAATTTTTAACTATTTTTCCAAATGGCCATTTTCATGGTATGCCACCCCTTTTCTCTTGGGTGGGGGTGCATCACGCGTCGATGTGCTATAATCCAATAATCCTCCATTTATGATTAAATTATCAACTAATTAGGTCGCCCAAGTGAATAAATCATTTTTTTTTTTTTTTTGGTGAAAATCATAGTTATCCCTTTTTTTGTACGAAATGTAAGAGTTGTCATATTCATAAATTACATGACACGTACATGAAAGAAAGGGTTTCACATCGATCCACTCGGACAATAATTATGTCAATTGGTTAGAACCTCGAATCAAGCAACTTCTTCTTGGACCTAGATTTGGGCTCGATCCACTTATTGGTCCATCTAGTCCACATCACCGAAAACGTGAATTTATTATTTACTAATCTCAATAAACTCTTTGAACTTGAGATACAGATTATTTTAAAGGGTCAACTCCTAAAATTTCTTTCCAATAAACTATTTACTTTAACATTTTAATTTAGAGAATGGATTTTGGCTTTTCAATATACTCTATAATTTGGAGAATCAAACACACTCTTTATTTAAATGCATTCAAAAAATTTCAATTTTCAATATTCCTATATTAATTTTCTTTAAGATAATTGGAGCAAAAGGTAGGGCCTTTGGACATTCTTGTGGAATTCACCCAAGGTTTAATTTTTTGGCATTTTCACCCTTACCTTCACATTTCTTTGTCGAAAACGTCTCTGCCGTTTGATTTCATCCAAAGAACCGTTAGTTGACTCAAAAATTACCTATTGACCACTTTAATGAAGGACAAAAATGTCATTTTATATTGAGTAATTGGCGGAATTGATCTCTACATTTCACACTTCTTATGGAATTCGTCACAACGTTTATTTTGTTGGTAAATTCACCCATACCTTCACATTTTCTTGTTAAAAACGTCATTACGGTCTAATTTCATCCAAAATTTCGTTAGTTGACCCAAAAATCACTTATTGACTATTTTTTTTTTTTGATAATCTTATTGAATATTTTAATGAAGGGCAAACAAGTCATTTCCTATTATTTAATTTAAAATGATGTAAAAGAAAGAATAATAAAAAAAAATTGTTACTGTTCATATTCTTCCCAACTCCATTCTCACTCGTTCAGTTAAATTAAACCCTATTTATTTTTTCCAATTGCTGTAATTGGTACGGTAGAAAACAATCATTTATGTGCATTTAATTTATTGGTGGAGATGGTGAAAATTTAGGTTTTCACATGTTTAGGTCTGAAATTGACGCAAAGAAAATGACAGGCTCGAGGGAGACGATTAGGGTTCCAATCTGAATCCTTTCCTGCCTTAACACCAAAAAAAGATTCCCCGAGAACAATTACAGCAATTGGGAAAAAATAATTGAACTTAACGAGCGAGAATGGGGTTGGGAAGAAGATGAACAATAACAAATATTTTTTTGTTTTTGTTTGTTTTTATTTTATTCTTTCTTTTACATTATTTTAAATTAAATAATAGAAAATGACTTGTTTGCCCTTCATTAAAATAGTAAATAAGATTATCAAAAAAAATACTCAATAGGTGATTTTTTGGTCAATTAACAAATTTTTGAATGAAATTGGACGGTAAGGACGTTTTTAGCAAGAAAAGCTGAAGGTAAGGATGAATTTGCCCAAAAAAAAAAAAAAAAAAAAAAACAAACGTCGGGAAGAATTTCACAAGAAGTGTGAAAGGTAGGGATCAATTGCGACAATTACTCAATACAAAATGATATTTTTGTCCTTTATTAAAGTGGTCAATATGTAATTTTTGAGTCAATTAACGGTTCTTTGGATGAAATCAAACGGTAGGAACGTTTTCAGTAAAGAAATGTGAAGGTGAGGGTGAAAATGCCAAAAAATCAAACCTTGTGATGAATTGCACAAGAATGTCCAAAGGTATGGACCTTTTACGCCAATTATCATTTTCTTTATTATATATTTGATATTATTTGTCATTTACTTTTAAGAAAATAAATATTAACTAAAAATAAAGAATGAAAATAAATATTTTTATAAAAAAGTAAAATAAAAAGTTTGTTGGAAGCCTGCTCTTTAAATTTAAAGATACTCTCTATTATATAGAATATACTCTTTAAATATAAAGAATATTAGAGATACTCTAAATCCCAATATTTTCTAACCCTAGCGGAACCCCCTGCCCCGTCTATTGCACTCAATCTCTTGCGTTCAATAAGTAATGACAATCAGAGTGAAACGATCGCCAGAGCTTTCTCAATCGATGTCATTTACCTCTAACCGCAAGTTCTATTGCACGTGAGGCCTGCATAAAGGGAATACAACCAGGATTCTTTTGACCACGAATCCATCGAATTATGGGGTCAACAAATTGTCCTATTCAAATGATGTTTCAAATCGTTCTCTTTTTTCAGAATATATACATAAACACGGGACCTCCAATTCTAACATAAAATCAACGACAATTACTTAATCACAAGTCCTTCATAACCAAAGATGAGACTTACAAATCCACTCGAAACTTCAAGGATACTTCACGAGAAAGATGTCTTCATAAACAATCATAAAAGCTTCACCTAAATACTCTTGACCTTGTACATTCTCCAATACACTTTTTCTCTTAATTTTAACCCACATTCTTCCCAAAAAAAAATCACCATTCTGAAATACATTATCCCAAATAATCTAGAGTGTGTTCGATATTATTTAAAAAATAAGTTTTTTTGAAATAAATATTGATTTTTAGGAAAATAGATGGTTAAAATTTGATTGAAAAGTCAAATATAGTGGATTTGATTTTCAATGGATGGTTGAGATTGATTACTGTAAAAAAAATAAGAAATTTTTAATGAAAACCAAACAAAGTTCTAATTATAATGGGTCTCAAACAAGCACACGTCTGAGACTTGGCTTTCCGATTTCGTAGCTTTACAAACCTCGATATGTCATATGTGAACGTGACTTTTAAAAAGCATGAACATGTTGAACTGAGCGTTATAGCCAAATGGTAATTAATATAAAAACTGAATAACTCCTCTCTTTACATTTACAAGAAACAGAGTTCTCAGCTGAAATTGCAGAGTACCTATGATTAATCCCTGATGATTTCTCCATTATCAATCTTCACAGAGCGTCCTAGCTTTTTCAACGGCTCTTACATAGTAATACAATCTCCATACAGTAGCTATGTCCTACAAAATTACCACCGCCTTCAGAATTAGCTTTGCACAGGCTCAAATTGAAACTATCACGAGTAAACAACCAGATCCTTAGTATCTACCTCATCGTCAAGATCAACATGGATCTCATCACAAGTACTCTTGGATGGATTACGACGTCTAATAATTTCCGCAACATGATCAAGATTTCCAGGAGGTAAACTCTGAATCAACTTATAGAGTTGTTGCTTCTCAATACGGGTCATTGACCTGTTGATGATTATGAAGACTTCTAAAAATAAGAACATCTAAAATGTATTTCACAAAAAACCAAATCCTGCAGGTGGTACCAACATAAAATTGTGAATATAAACAGTCTAGGAGCACCACCTTCACTAGGGATGGCATTGCCCCCATTTACTTTATTATCTTTTAATGAATTAACCCTAAACCCCCTCCATCTCTCTCTTTTACACACAAACACTAGAAACAACCCAAAAGTCACCAGATTTGGTAGTGCAAGACCACAAGAAGAGAAGGCGAAGACCAGACGTTGGCAGCAATATCCCTCAGCATGGTATTTGGGGGAGGGTCAGACGAGGTGCTAGGATTAGGATCTGTTAGTAAATGATGCATGTGAGGAATTTCAAGATACTCGATTTTCTTATATGAAATAGATTAATTACTTGCAAGATGAATGGATGTGATTCGGTTAAGGATCTTAGATTTAGGGATATAAGAAATTAAGAATTAACGATATGTTTGAAAAGAGAGCTCAAGACTAATGGATTTGTAGTCTACCAATGAGAATACTCACCTTTCCACATGGTGACCTGGGTTCAATTGCCAGAAAAAAAAAAAAAAAAATTATTTTCCTTCAAATGGAGCTGTTATAGGAGAATTTGCCATCCCTAACTATTTCTTAGCTAAGTCAAGGATCTAGTCTCAATATTAACTAGCAACAATGTAAAGGAAATGTTTGCCTCTTTGTTCCATCTTATTCCTTTTATTTTCTATTTTTCATTTCATTTCTTCTGGAGATGGATGGGAAGAGAAGATTCGTCTACATGAATAATGAATGACCTGAACAACCTAAAATGATGGGACAATTCTCAAAGTAAAGGAAATGTTTGCCTCTTTGTTCCATCTTATTCCTTTTATTTTCTATTTTTCATTTCATTTCTTCTGGAGATGGATGGGAAGAGAAGATTCGTCTACATGAATAATGAATGACCTGAACAACCTAAAATGATGGGACAATTCTCAAAGTAAAACAAGGAGTCAATGTAGGAGCAAAGCACACAACCTTGCTAACCAAAATAAACACCATGTGGATTATTACTATAAAGTCAAGCTACTGCTGTAACAACCAGTATAAAACTACTTCCAAGTAATGCGAAGGAAAGTATTTGAAAGATATATTTATCGAAAAAAAAAAGGAAGACTAAATTAAGTACGGTTAAGTAGTCAAATTTCAATAGTTTGGACACAGAAAAATAGTGCCTGAAACAAACTAAGAAGCAGTAATCAATTAGACTCTACACAAGTACATAAAAAGAGATACCTGCAACTGGACATCACAATGTCAAGAAGTTCTTCAAGCTTCTGCTCCATATGGCAAATCTGTAGAATACACCCAGTAATGTTTAATTGTAGATGAATTGGAGATATCCAACATGTTGATGATTGATATTATAATTTATAATAATTCAATCATGCATGGAAACTAGTAAAATTGATTTTTGATATATAAATACCATGGAGGATAGTTCATCAGAATACTTCTTCATCAGTTCTTCTACTTCTGTGCCATCACTCTCCAAGATGTAGTGTAAATCGTCATCAATCTAAATGACAAATGACGAGCAACTTCATATAAGCAAATGTTTTCACAGCATGAAAACTGATAAATCATAGCTCTGCAGACCTCGTTAAACAATATTCATGAATAATAATAATATTCATGAATATTTCTTACTACCTATATGTCGTGGTGTGATGTTATCCAGTCACATTCATTGTCAAGTAACCATAGGAATTTAGGTCAGAGAAGTTCACAATAGAGTTAGTGCATACACACACATAAAGAAAATAGGTTAACGGATATGTTATACTTCTCCAATTTTTTTATGTACTTCAATTTCAAGATTCATCATTGATTCACTCTTGACCTTCCTAAATCTGAGTCCACAGACGTTGCAGATAGATAGACTTGGAAAACAGGCACATCTATCTATCTATTAATAATAGCAACTGAGATTCTGGTCAATTAATTTTGACCAGAATCTCAATTGTTAAAGGAATCTAAATTAGTGAGGATAGTTTAATTAGTGGATTTTAAAATTATTGAAAAGTTGAATTAGTGGGGTAGTTACCATAATAATTTTTGAAAGTGGTTCATGCGTGAGTTTTAAACTGAGGAAGTTACAATAACCCAACAGCATCATATTCTCATGCACAACCCCACTTCCTCACACTTTCATATCGCTGATGATTTTCGCAATTGTCTTCTCTACACATTCTACAGCGTTGATTTGAAGAACAATCCGAGCTTATTCTCACTATTCTTTGGCTATGGAGAGAAAGTCGGGGTTCTTCTCAGGAGCAGATGAGTTTCGTTACCGATTTGTTCGAGTCTCATGAAGCCCATTTCCCAGACCACCTAATTTGTGAGTTCGATTCGAGTCTCTCGGACGATCTAACCATGGAATTCGGCTTCGGACCAGCTCTGGAGTTGGCAGTGGAAGTTTCCTTGCTAGTGGGGCTACGGTTGTCGATATTGATTCGAAGTCTGATTCCAAGAAATTTGAGGTAAATTCTAGATTTATTGACAATAATGATGATAATTTTGATGGCCTTGAGGTTAATTATCTCATTAATGGTAATGTAGGGGAAAAGTTTGAATGGGAGGAGGTAAATGAGGGAATTAAAAAATTCAGAAGTATCCATTTTTTTCATAAATTTGTCTGCGGATAGCCATGGTCCTCTCTCGATGGAGAACATTTTCAGTGATTTCAAGGTCTGGTGTGCTGGCTTAATCAAAGGTCTTGCCACCAGTACTTATTTTTTCAATTTACTGTTTATATAATTCATAACGAGGATTTTAGCTATTTCTTGTGAATACAAGTTTCTGTTCTGCATATCCATGCTAATTGGTTGTATTGGAATTTGATAGTTCTATTAATTAAGCATCGTTGTGAAGAATTTATAAATGATTAAACTTATAGATAGAATTGATGGTGGATAACTAGATAGTCATTGGACTGTGTTGTTCAAACTAAAGTTTGTTATTCATAATTGATCTATAAATTTTACTAAATAGAGGTTAAACATTTCAAATAGTCGTCAACTTTCCATGCCTTAAATCTTTGCTGTAACATTTTTGTCACGGTGCTTAAAGTTCAATCTGTTCACTTAAAAGTTCAGATTTTTCTAAATGGTTGCTTTATTTTTGTCAATTTCTGCTGCAATGTAGACATCCCAGTCAAAAATTTGATTAATCAGAGTGGCAAAAAAGTGAGGTGGTAATTGAGAGAATATAAAAATCTAGTAAATTGTGCTCAAATAGTCCAATGTTGATGCATGGAATACATTTTTTTTCCAGTTCCTTCTAATATCTAATCATTAGTATGAATCTCATTTTCTTATAATTGATTCTGACCATACTGGATAAGTTTAAAAGACCTCTCGTGTTGAAACCTCAAAACTAATGAAGATATGTTATGCTTTGCTTTATATAGCAAGAAAGTCAAAATGATAGGTTTTTGGCTAACAAGAGTAATGAAATTCATAGTGCCCCTCTGATATCACAGACACACACATATTTCTTTCTGCCTTTTTCCTTTTACTAAATCACGGTGGTTAGTGGTTAGTTTAGTTGCAGACTTGCTTATATGTTTAACACTGAAATGCAACTTGTGATTTTTTAATTCCATTGATTTGTAAGAATTGAAATTGTGATTTGGAAAAATTGAAATCATAATCTTGCCTTGTCTGATCCATAATGTGATTGAAGTTATTGCATTATGTACATGCTATTGCCAGTTAATATTTTTGGATTGTGTTTGAAGGTCAATGAATTCCCTATCACAATCATGTTTGGAATGTGTTCAATTTTCCTCTTTTTTGCATCTATTTTACAGAGATGGCTGGCTGCGATTGGTGATAAGCTTAGCGATTTTTTTTAACTAGATGAACTTTTTTATTTAATGTGTTCGATTTTCCACTTTGTTTCTACTCTTTGTCTTTTTCTTTGCTGATTGTTCTATTGCTGCAGAAGCTAAAGTTTCAGATGTGCAAATCAAGAAAAAAGGACCAACAAAGGCTACTGCTACAAAGAAGCCTTTGTCGATTGTTACTGAGATTTCTGATGATGAGAATGATCAAGACTTTGAGCTTGAAGAGGATATGCCTGCAGAAGAGAGAAAGAAAGCAGGGAGAATATAGCGATCCAGAATTTTTATGCAATAAATAATTATTTTAATATTTAGAAAATCGTGTCGCTACTATTTCATTTATTATTTTGAAGTCAACGCCGCGACGGATTCGTCTAGCCAAGTCAAGAAATATCGAATTGTTCGATTTTAAATTAAAATCCGAATTTCTAAAATTATGTTATTTTAATTATTTATTCAAAGTATTATTTTCAAAATCATTTTGAATTCCAAATTTATTAAAATATCTCAATTTTCCTTATTCAAATTATTTTAAGTCCAAATACGTAATTCAATTTTTATATCAATATTTATTTATTTTCAAATTCATTTTCAGTCCAAAATGTATCTGTTTTAAATACGTTTCATAATCAAAGTTAGTCCAATATTTATCATAATCAAAAATTTATCCAACCTACATTTCCACCCACGATTTTTCCTCTATTCTAATGTTTCCCATGTTCCCTATTAACCATTTTCTTTTCTTTCTTTTTTCTTTTCAAGTCATATGCCTCCTCTCTTTATACATCACCCCACAACCCTGAATGATTGTGAATCTTTATCATCATCACTGACCAACCCCACAACCCTGCACCTTTTTCCTTTATCGCCGAAAGTCATCTTCCTCCTCCCCTTTTATAGTCTAGCCCACACTTCTCCCCTGCCTCTCCAATTCAACATCCATTTCACAACCCATCTTCATCATCTCATCACCAGCACCAGCGAACCACCAGCAGCTCCATTACCAACCTCCAATATCGATCACACAATAGCCACCATCACAGTTCACTACCCTCAATCACCATCACACAACTCAGTCACACCTCCAAGAAATCAATTCACAGCCAATTCATAAAGCCACGGTCAACCAGCACTCCTCAATCCAGCCATCGCCAACCATCTGCAGCAGCAACTACAACTCATAACCATTACTCAAACAAAGAAACACCAATGGCAGTTTCACCGTATTCACCTAAGGACATCACAACAGTTATCAATTCAAAACCCACCACTGCCAAATTTGCAACTAACCGAAACAGCAAGCCATCACTGTTTCATCACTGCAAAAAAATCAACATCACCAGCCACCATCTACACTGCATCATCATCAACAATCCATCACCACAGTTTATCACCGAACAACTAATTGGACCACCAGTCACCAACCTCCACAGTCACGACCTGCAACCCATAGCCGAATACACAAACCACAGGAAATCAATCATTTTCATCACGGCGGCCACCCAGCTTCATCACACCACCACCGCTGCAATACTGCCCAAGTCCGCGCACCACCGTAACCTCCGACCCAAAATTTCAACTCCACAATCCCCAAATCAAAACCCAAAACAAAACCCAAAACCAAAGAAATAGAATACCCAAATACTTACCTCAACCTTAAGCCCTTCGCTGCCAGATTTAATACCGGAGATTAATCGCGATTCAAGCCTAGTTTAGCCTCGGTTTTTATCCCCATCTCACACCAAACTCTTTCAAAACCGGAACCCCTTCTTTGCCGCACCTTACGCCGGCACATCGCCGACTGTAGATCGGAGAATCAGATCTTCGCAGCCTCCGTTTCGTGAGAGTGAGAGAATGGTAGAGAGAGAGAGCTTGGATCGAGTTGTGAGAGAGAGAGAGTGAAATCGATATGAATGAGAGAGAGTAAAAGATCTGAATGATATATTTCCAGAATTTGCAAATCAGTCCCTGATGTTTTAAATTGTTTTAATTCAGTCCCTACTGTTTTAAACTCATCCATTTCAGCCTCAAAGCTTTAAAATGATTTACTTCAGCCCTTTAACTTTAAACTCTTTTATTTCAGTACCTGCTGATTTACTTTTAAGCCCAAGTTTTAAAAGTATTCATTTTAGTCCCTTAACTTTCAAAATATCTATTTTAGTCCCTGAACTTTCAAAAGTATTCATTTTAATCCCTCAACTTTCAAAACATCAATTTTAGTCCTCAAATTATAATTTATCATTTTGAACTATATATTCGATATACTAAAGTGACTTATTGGCTAAGACGAAGCGTACGGAGAATTTAAAGAAATTGAAGTCATTCCCGCTCAACTTTGCACTCGTCAGATTTGAGGTAGACTCGCACTTATTAATTGATTTAAATTATGATTTCATATAAATGTCATGTGACTTGTGAAAGTCAATTTTCAAGAAAATTAAGTATGTTTTATGAAAAGTAAGTATACCCTATGTTTTTACGATAATGTTTTATATGTTTTGGATCATTGCTACGCATAAGAATTCTTACCACCTAAGTTCGGTAGAATTCTGTGTCTCCATAAGTTTATGAGGATTTACCACCTAAGTTCGGTAAAATTCCTGCCTTTCCATATGTTTATGAGGATTTACCACCTAAGTTCGGTAAAATTCCTGTCGCGTATGTTTATGAGGATTTCGATCCTATCTTATGTTATGATGGAAATGATCCCTATGAATTTCATGAATTATGTTTTGGTATACTTACTGTTATTATGATCTTACTGTTATTATGATCTTACTGTTATTATGATCTTACTGTTATTATGATCTTACTGTTATTATGACTTACTACATAAGAATTCTTGCCACCTAAGTTCGGTAAAATTCTTATGTTTACGAGGATTTCGATATTATCCTATGTTATGATGAAAACTTACTGTTATTATGATTTTACTGCATAAGAATTCTTGCCACCTAAGTTCGGTAAAGTTCTTGTGTCTTCTTATGTTTATGAGGATTTCAATCCTATCTTATGTTATGCTTTCAAAAGAAATTATGCTTGGCATAATTAAAATGTTTTATAAGTATATGGTTTTCAAAGAACTATTTTCAAAGAGATGTTTTCAAAGAGCATATGATTTGCAAAATATGTCCCGTGCTGTAATGCACAATATGAGTTTTATCAAGAGCAGTTTTATAAAGAAGCTCTATCAATGCCCGTTTTATAAAGAGCCGGGATTTATGTGTTTAATCATCTTATAAATTAAATTAATTTGCGATGAGTCTACTGAGTATTTCCCCCATGAAATACTCACCCTACTTTTAACAGTTTTGCAGATTTCGGAGACGGTGGCGAGCGATGAATGATGGTGGCAATAATCGTTGAACGGTTGAAAGTTTGACGTTAATGATTTTCGTATTTTCCAAACAACCGAATAATTTAGAGAAGTTCATTTATTTGAGAAATTATGATATTGGCAATTTCTTTACAATATTAATGGTTCGATTTACTATTTCAAATGGTTTCATAAATGTTTTCAATTTTAGCGGCCATTACAGTTTATTTAATGTTGCCAAAAAAATGAATTTCAACTATTTCTTCCGCAAAAATATTATTCGAAAAAATTTAGACAGAAAATGACGTAGTGAATCGGGTATACGGAACTCGGGGCGCTACAAGTTGGTATCAGAGCTAGTCTGCGTTTCTGTAGACTGGTAAAATTTTCAAAAAGAATTTTAAGAAATATTTTCCATTATAAGATTTTTATTTATGAAGATTGCCACTGCCATCATTTCGTTCCACCAACTCCGAGGTAAAGAAGTTTATGATGTTTAAAGTTATTTCAGTATTTCGAATACTCATTTTACTAATTTATGAGAAAGAATGAAGAGTATTTCGGATACTTATGATTTATGAGAAATAAGAATGTATTTCTTCGAAAATAATGATGTTGTTATGCTTTGTCATAACTTATATGCTTTAATGTATGATTATGAGAAATTTTTAAGAAAGAAAACGAGTGTTGAGCATAATGGGAATAATATGATTTTATTGAGAATTAAGTAATGGATATTATGTTGAGTTAATTTATTATGCCTCTATGTTGAAGAGAAATTTATTATGAAGTTTGGCTTTGTGAATAAATTTTGGGAACATGATTTATGGCATATATTTATAAGTATGAGTAACTTTTGAGCCAATTAAGGTATGGAAGGAAGTAATATTGTGATATTGAAAAAAAAATATGATTTGAAATTTCTATGTTGAGGAATTATGAATTGAATTATGGGATATTTTGATGATATTGAAGTGTTAGAATTATTTTCAATATTTTTAGATCGTTGTGATCAAATGTGGAGTTATTTATTATTGTGAGTTATGAAGTATGCTTATGGTTTGGAATAAGTCCAAATTACAAGGGAGACTCTATCCAGAATTTTATCATTTGGAATTAAGAGCATAATATGATAAGCATCCACTAAAGGAATTAAGGTTAGACATGCAAGATTATTTACATCACAAACGAGATTTAGTAGATGATAGCAGAGATTTTATTATTTTCTCATAAGGAGAACACACAAGAGTCACACTGGAAAGGAATACATGAAACACACGAAAGCATAAGAGATAAAACATGGAAAGATCCTCAGAATGAGAGATGTGTTTCCGGAGTAGCCGTATCCTACCACCTCTGATCTTTTGAGGAAATAAAGAAACCTTCAAAGAGGTGTGTTTCGAGAGTAAGAATACTCCGTAATCTACCACCTGGAATCTTTGAAGTACACACAAGATTTAAACATGAAGGAAATCCTAGTAAATGGAGGGGTGTCTCGAGAGTGAGAATACTCCGTACTCTACCCCCACCTATTCTAAGATTCAAAGAGTTAAGTTTACATTAACCGGACTCCATTTTCGCTTGATTCCCCTTCCTTGCGACCAATCTATCTTAACTCCTGCTGGATCTTGTATTGAGATATATGACTGCAGCTTATCCAGTAGTTCATCAATAGTAGGAGCAGAAATAAGAAGCCTTCTGGAAAATGGAGAGATGAATCCCTGTTCCACAGCATAATCAAGAAAGGTTAACAAACCATCAAAGAAATTGTTAACATTCAGAAGCCCAATAGGCTTAGTATGGAGATCTAGTTGAGCCCACGAGGTAATGTTAAAGATTTCTTCTAAGGTACCAAAACCTCCGGGCAGGGCTATAAAGGCATCAGAACCATATAGCATACAAGTTATGCGTTCATGGATGGATAAGGTTTGAACTTCATGCCCTCGTGTTTTGCCTGCAACATCTACCAAAGGGACAGGTATAACACCGATTACTTTTGATTTCTCTGCAAGAGCAGATTGGGAAACGCAACCCATTAGACCACTGCTACCACCCCCATATACAAGAGTGATACCTTTTTCCCCCAGTTTCTTTCCAAGATCTACAGCCGCTTCTAGATAACCGAAGCCTTTCCCTACTTTTGATCCACAAAATACACAAATAGTTTTGATTTGTCGAAGTTTTGGTGCTTCCATCTTTGATAGTATAGAAGAGAAAACTTACGAAGAAGATGTGATTTTGGGATGCCTGAACTATGAAATATGTTTGACTATTTAAAGCCGGAAAAATTTACTGTTTTTGATTGATTCTGAAAAAGTAAAGATTTACTTTTGACAAAATCAGCCCACTTTTGAATATTTTTATCGTATCGAGGCTGTCATCTTTCGGCGATTAAATATTTATTTCCAGCTTTATCAAACCTCGAGAAAGGAAAATATATTTTATTTCCAAAACGCGTGAAAGAAAGCAGCAAAATATTTTAAAAAGATTTACCTTATATCATTGCTGAACTGCCAGAAGCCTCATTTTGTAAAACAGACTGGCAAACAGGATCTTTCGATATTATATTTTGGAGACTATAACGATTTTTGTCCTCGTTAAACTGAGCGTATAAGGAGAGAAGTTCACGTTGTACATAACCACTTGGGTGCGTCTCAAGAGTCAGTCGAATATCATCCAAGGACTCCTTACTCAGTCCACCCTTTATGAATTCGATTTTATCATCCCGATTAGTAGAAGAATATCCTACTGATTTGCAACGTGTATTACAGTTCCAACGAGCACATTTGTAGCAACCACCCAGTCTTTTTGCTCTTCGTTTCTTTGCGAACGTGCTTTTGCCTAAACCAGGCATATGTTTTGGAAATGTTGATGGTAATTCACCAGATAGTCGAACCTTTGCTTCTATCAACCAGCGAACATCTTCTGGAATATCATGAGCCATTAGCAACCTCAATCTTTCGAGCCTTATTCTATAGATCTTTCTCAGATCATTCATAGGAAGACTGGAATAATACTTGCGAATGTTAGAAAGGATGATATCCATTGTTTGATGATTCAACCTCTTCCCAGCATGAACTATTTAAAAGCGCAAAGGATCTGAGTGAATCCGCGTGATGTTATGACCAGCAAGAAAGCGCAGGATTATTTTAATGATAAGAGGAGACAAGAAGTAATGCGCTGTTAAATTTTATCGATAAAGGAGATTTGATTGAAGATTTGGAATATTTTCTTGGATTATGGGTACTGATATTTTGTTTTAATAATGATAATCTTGGTATAGTGTGATGATACAAAAGTAAAATGAGTACCGTATTGAATCAGAATTCATACGTATATACAAGTGAAAGAAATACTTTGCAGGAAATGTGGTGACATTTAAGTATAGAATCTTAGTTTTGGGAGATATTTGTTTACTGAATTTTGGGTTACAAATATTGAAAAGATAAGTTGATGATATTATGTTGATATGTTTGGGTATTTTACGTAGAGAAAATATTCAGGAATTGTTTTGATTATTTTGAGAATATTCGATGATAAGAAGAAGAGATTCTGATTAAGTATTCAGAAATTATAAGATTAAGTAAGTTTAATTTCGAGGACGAAATTATTTTAAGGAGGTAAGATTATAGCGATCCAGAATTTTTATGCAATAAATAATTATTTTAATATTTAGAAAATCGTGTCGCTACTATTTCATTTATTATTTTGAAGTCAACGCCGCGACGGATTCGTCTAGCCAAGTCAAGAAATATCGAATTGTTCGATTTTAAATTAAAATCCGAATTTCTAAAATTATGTTATTTTAATTATTTATTCAAAGTATTATTTTCAAAATCATTTTGAATTCCAAATTTATTAAAATATCTCAATTTTCCTTATTCAAATTATTTTAAGTCCAAATACGTAATTCAATTTTTATATCAATATTTATTTATTTTCAAATTCATTTTCAGTCCAAAATGTATCTGTTTTAAATACGTTTCATAATCAAAGTTAGTCCAATATTTATCATAATCAAAAATTTATCCAACCTACATTTCCACCCACGATTTTTCCTCTATTCTAATGTTTCCCATGTTCCCTATTAACCATTTTCTTTTCTTTCTTTTTTCTTTTCAAGTCATATGCCTCCTCTCTTTATACATCACCCCACAACCCTGAATGATTGTGAATCTTTATCATCATCACTGACCAACCCCACAACCCTGCACCTTTTTCCTTTATCGCCGAAAGTCATCTTCCTCCTCCCCTTTTATAGTCTAGCCCACACTTCTCCCCTGCCTCTCCAATTCAACATCCATTTCACAACCCATCTTCATCATCTCATCACCAGCACCAGCGAACCACCAGCAGCTCCATTACCAACCTCCAATATCGATCACACAATAGCCACCATCACAGTTCACTACCCTCAATCACCATCACACAACTCAGTCACACCTCCAAGAAATCAATTCACAGCCAATTCATAAAGCCACGGTCAACCAGCACTCCTCAATCCAGCCATCGCCAACCATCTGCAGCAGCAACTACAACTCATAACCATTACTCAAACAAAGAAACACCAATGGCAGTTTCACCGTATTCACCTAAGGACATCACAACAGTTATCAATTCAAAACCCACCACTGCCAAATTTGCAACTAACCGAAACAGCAAGCCATCACTGTTTCATCACTGCAAAAAAATCAACATCACCAGCCACCATCTACACTGCATCATCATCAACAATCCATCACCACAGTTTATCACCGAACAACTAATTGGACCACCAGTCACCAACCTCCACAGTCACGACCTGCAACCCATAGCCGAATACACAAACCACAGGAAATCAATCATTTTCATCACGGCGGCCACCCAGCTTCATCACACCACCACCGCTGCAATACTGCCCAAGTCCGCGCACCACCGTAACCTCCGACCCAAAATTTCAACTCCACAATCCCCAAATCAAAACCCAAAACAAAACCCAAAACCAAAGAAATAGAATACCCAAATACTTACCTCAACCTTAAGCCCTTCGCTGCCAGATTTAATACCGGAGATTAATCGCGATTCAAGCCTAGTTTAGCCTCGGTTTTTATCCCCATCTCACACCAAACTCTTTCAAAACCGGAACCCCTTCTTTGCCGCACCTTACGCCGGCACATCGCCGACTGTAGATCGGAGAATCAGATCTTCGCAGCCTCCGTTTCGTGAGAGTGAGAGAATGGTAGAGAGAGAGAGCTTGGATCGAGTTGTGAGAGAGAGAGAGTGAAATCGATATGAATGAGAGAGAGTAAAAGATCTGAATGATATATTTCCAGAATTTGCAAATCAGTCCCTGATGTTTTAAATTGTTTTAATTCAGTCCCTACTGTTTTAAACTCATCCATTTCAGCCTCAAAGCTTTAAAATGATTTACTTCAGCCCTTTAACTTTAAACTCTTTTATTTCAGTACCTGCTGATTTACTTTTAAGCCCAAGTTTTAAAAGTATTCATTTTAGTCCCTTAACTTTCAAAATATCTATTTTAGTCCCTGAACTTTCAAAAGTATTCATTTTAATCCCTCAACTTTCAAAACATCAATTTTAGTCCTCAAATTATAATTTATCATTTTGAACTATATATTCGATATACTAAAGTGACTTATTGGCTAAGACGAAGCGTACGGAGAATTTAAAGAAATTGAAGTCATTCCCGCTCAACTTTGCACTCGTCAGATTTGAGGTAGACTCGCACTTATTAATTGATTTAAATTATGATTTCATATAAATGTCATGTGACTTGTGAAAGTCAATTTTCAAGAAAATTAAGTATGTTTTATGAAAAGTAAGTATACCCTATGTTTTTACGATAATGTTTTATATGTTTTGGATCATTGCTACGCATAAGAATTCTTACCACCTAAGTTCGGTAGAATTCTGTGTCTCCATAAGTTTATGAGGATTTACCACCTAAGTTCGGTAAAATTCCTGCCTTTCCATATGTTTATGAGGATTTACCACCTAAGTTCGGTAAAATTCCTGTCGCGTATGTTTATGAGGATTTCGATCCTATCTTATGTTATGATGGAAATGATCCCTATGAATTTCATGAATTATGTTTTGGTATACTTACTGTTATTATGATCTTACTGTTATTATGATCTTACTGTTATTATGATCTTACTGTTATTATGACTTACTACATAAGAATTCTTGCCACCTAAGTTCGGTAAAATTCTTATGTTTACGAGGATTTCGATATTATCCTATGTTATGATGAAAACTTACTGTTATTATGATTTTACTGCATAAGAATTCTTGCCACCTAAGTTCGGTAAAGTTCTTGTGTCTTCTTATGTTTATGAGGATTTCAATCCTATCTTATGTTATGCTTTCAAAAGAAATTATGCTTGGCATAATTAAAATGTTTTATAAGTATATGGTTTTCAAAGAACTATTTTCAAAGAGATGTTTTCAAAGAGCATATGATTTGCAAAATATGTCCCGTGCTGTAATGCACAATATGAGTTTTATCAAGAGCAGTTTTATAAAGAAGCTCTATCAATGCCCGTTTTATAAAGAGCCGGGATTTATGTGTTTAATCATCTTATAAATTAAATTAATTTGCGATGAGTCTACTGAGTATTTCCCCCATGAAATACTCACCCTACTTTTAACAGTTTTGCAGATTTCGGAGACGGTGGCGAGCGATGAATGATGGTGGCAATAATCGTTGAACGGTTGAAAGTTTGACGTTAATGATTTTCGTATTTTCCAAACAACCGAATAATTTAGAGAAGTTCATTTATTTGAGAAATTATGATATTGGCAATTTCTTTACAATATTAATGGTTCGATTTACTATTTCAAATGGTTTCATAAATGTTTTCAATTTTAGCGGCCATTACAGTTTATTTAATGTTGCCAAAAAAATGAATTTCAACTATTTCTTCCGCAAAAATATTATTCGAAAAAATTTAGACAGAAAATGACGTAGTGAATCGGGTATACGGAACTCGGGGCGCTACAGAGAAAACCTACAACTGTTAAAACAACAAAACCCCCTGCAGGGACAAAGAAGAGAGGACCAGCCGCAAAGCAATCTCAGCTTGTGGGTCAGAAACTGATAACAAAAGTTTTACAGGGTGTAGCAGATTCTCCTGAGAAAAAAGTAAGGAAAATTAGGATATCTCTATTTAACAAGAGAAGTAGTTCAGTACTGGGAAGGGCGGTCATAATCGAGTAAGATGAGTCTCCGACTTCAGCTGGGACAAAAGATAGTAACAAAGTGGGGGTTCCGAGAGCCAGGCCACAGAGGGCTAATAGCAGGAAAGTTCCATATGTTCTAACTGATGATGCTTTTGAAGATGATGCAGTTGTTGTAGATTTAGACAGTGATGCCGCTGAAAATTCTATCAAAGATGTTGCTGATGATGATTCTGACTTTGATGAAGTTTAAGCTAATTATTTAAGTTTTTTTATGACACTAACCTGGACTTGGACATACTGAATTTCGTTGATTGCCGGTGTACTTGCTTGCCGCCAATGAAAAGGCAACTTTCTTTGTTGTTTCATTAGTAAAATGCCTGGGACGATGATAAATCTGGAATTTTCAGCTCCATTTTTGGTTAATGTTCATAATTTAGGCATTAGTTATCTTAAGCATAAAGGTTTGTGTTTCTTGCGGCTTGATCCTGCCATCTGGTCACGTTTTGCCTCTTCGGCATGTTATTATTTATTTATAACTTTGATTTTTTTGCTATGTTTTATTCATGTTGCTGTTTCGCAAGTTGGATTAGATAGTAAGGTAGATTAAAAAATATATTTGTGCATGATACTTTTCACTAATGAATATGATTGTGCCCAGAAGTCTATGTTTGGTTCAAGAGTCTGTGAACCTCCATCTCTGCTTATTTTCACATTAGCTTTTGTATGTCATTGCTGGGAAGTGGGAATTAGTTGGTAATTGAAGAAAGTATCAAAAGTGAAAGGTTATTTCAAAAAGAGCTTAAATTATACCTCTGTGGCTTTTTTGCCTAAGAAAACAGCGATGTGAAGTTAGAGACTATAGCAATTGGCTTGACTGATAGTGCATGAAGCTATTGCATAAGGTTCTAGCTCTTGAATGAAAACAAATGTTGGTTGTATAATTACTTTTTCCTAGGATGCCTTTATGAGAGACAAGCAGATTTTGGATGTAGTGTTACCATTGATGAACTTTTTTATTATAAATTAAAAGGGTGGTACAAGTAGTTTTCTATAAACTTGATTCTTAGAAGTTTGAGTTGCAATCGTGTTGATTGGAGTTCGTTAATGCATGTTTAGGAATAGGGAGTGTATGGGTGTTTGGTTGTAATATTTGTTCGTGATTATTGATAACAAAAATATTTTTATTATCATTTTAATTGCTACTAAATTTTCATAGTTTTTGTTACTGTTTTTCAATTGTTATTGGAATATGCCCGTGCATTGAACGGGTGTGAAACTAGTTGTAAGATAAGTACAGTCGGCTCTCTAATAATAATAATAAATAGTTATCCAATGATCATAATAAAATTTATGGACTTAACTTTCCAAATTAATAGTTCTAATAGCAATCAGTTACAACTTACAAGCACCATGGTTTGAAAAGGCGGATACTACAAGGGGTTTTCCTTCGTAAGGAGAGGTGTAAGCCTCATCTTGAACCAATAAATTTAGTAAAAATAAAAAATATATTAAAATTAACATGCAATAACATAAACCAAAAGTAAAAGTCCCCAAAACAACAAATTGCTTTAAGTATCACTGCAAATAAGTACTCAATAAAAGACAAAACAAAACAACTCGACTCAAATCAGATAAAGTATCTATAATTTTTTCTTCTTTCCCTTTTGTTTTAGGATTAGTTTGAATTGTTTACTTTTATTTCTAGCAAATCAAATAACAAATTAAGAGTTTAGTATCTTAAAGATCTAATTAAATTCGTCATGTAGATTAGGTATAAAATCAATTTTCAAATTGTGTGAATTTTCAATTTTAAGAAGGGGGCACTGGCAGGCATTTGTGAGGCTCACGTCTCATGATTAATGAGGCACGAGACAGGCCTCAAGGCGCTGATGCGGATTTTTCTTTTTTTCAAGACCTTGACAAATGACAAGCACTTTGATAATAATCCATAGAGTGAAAATTTCAATATTATTTAACATACACATTCATTAGTTTTATTATATACCCAATTACATTTGTGCTATAATTTATTATATGCAATAGAGGATATATTATAGTGAATTAAAATAATTGCATGGAATTCACTGCACTATAAAATTTG
Source organism: Ligustrum vulgare (assembly GCA_963555705.1). Taxonomy (NCBI): domain Eukaryota; kingdom Viridiplantae; phylum Streptophyta; class Magnoliopsida; order Lamiales; family Oleaceae; genus Ligustrum; species Ligustrum vulgare. The sequence continues at coordinate 98,529,337 of OY743168.1, forward strand.
ATATAAGATTGTAAAAATATGCAGATGCCTGATTCTTTTGTAATTTAATGGTCCAACAATTGACACGGAAATGTCACAAAACATAAAATTATTACTTTGCAATAAAACTAAACGAACATATCCATCCCTGATTCGGTTGCAAATCAGTGGTAATTCCAGAAAAACTGCCTTTATTTAACAAACTAAGAGCATGTGTATAAAAAAAACTTGTAAATGGTGACGAATGTTCTAAGCTCATTAAGAACCTCTTGAAAGATCATGAATTCCCCATTCATTTATTGAGAGTCAAGAGAGCACAACAGACCAAATAAATTTAGTGCCTATATTTCGTTCAAGTACTGTCACATTTTCACATGATAGGAAAAGCCTTTTTTTTAAGTGTGGGAATTTAGCATAAGGGGCCGTGAATGCAACTCAGCAACTAGATTTGCCTCATTCCTTTTTAGCCTCCAGAGGTTATCAATTATTTAAGAATTGGGAGTCAACTTCATGGAAGTATAAATCAATCTGCCACAAGAAAAACAATATAGCAACAGATAGCAAGAAATAACGAGTGTCAGGCACCTTGGTTCCATCAGACTCGACCCTCTGTTGAGAGGTACACTTTTTATGGCACTGGGTGCATCCCTTCGTGACGTCATTGGATACTTCTTCCCCTGGTGTATCCAAATGCACAGGTTCACTTTCTGAATCCTGTACGTAAGAAGGTAAAAATAGAAAGCTAAAGATAAATTTATTCAACAAAATCTTGGCCTTCAAAAATATACAGGATGCCTAACAAATAGCCTCCTTCCAAGTAAGGTCACTTAAGTCTACATGTTGAAGAAATATGGCAAGCATCTTTGAGATCAACAAAAATGTCAAGATATAAAGAAGGCATGCCACAAAACAGCTTATTAATACAGCGATCACAAGCAACAAATCTCTAGCATGGTCTTCCACTAAGACAAGACACCAGTCCACACATATGCCCACCAAAAGGTACAACAGAACGTTATCAAAATCCAATGCTCATTAAGTGTAAAATAGTAAATTAAGAATCTCCAAAATAATCTTGAAAGGTCATTGTTTTCAAGTTGACGATAGAGCACTTAATAATTCAATGGTGACTGAATTCTAAACAATAAGAACAACAAATTTGACGCCTGTATGCAAGGTTAGATCATATTCACGGCCAATCCACCAAGACAAAACTGATGCAAGTCAAATCTCCAAGGAAAAATAGCTGGTCTACCAGTCAATTCTATTTGAACTTTAGTTGTTGGTATGTCATGCGTGTTTGAATTTCTATCCTCCTCTTTTTAATTCTTTTTCTGGCTCTTTTGCAGTTGACAAGAGATGAATGATATATAGAAGTAGAGCCGGATGTTCAGAAAGTCAACAAAAAAAATGTTCCCCAGACATTTTATTTTTGTAGTTCCAATGCTTACCAATGAGGGAGGCAATACTTTGAGCTTCTTCTGAGGGCGTTCCACTTGATCAGTTTCACATCCTGATCCATCAAAGGTCAATTTCCTATTTTTGTATCTCAAGCATGATCGTATTCGACATATCGAAAGCACAGGATCAATTATCTACAACAAATTTA